>CM072894.1:0-705855 GCA_037013685.1 Acridotheres tristis
CACAGTTGGAAGTCTGGCAATTCAAACCAGGTGCGTCCTCAGGACAGTGGAGCGGACTCGGATCTCCATGTTCTAGAGGCTGCGAGATCAGCTCCGCCGGGCATGAAATACACGGTCTCGTCTGTCAGGCCTTGGCCAGCTGCGCTGCTGGAGCTCTGTGGAGAGCTGATCTGACAGTCTCTGTCTGCTGGGGCCACCTGAGCCAGCGGGGATTTTCTTTTTCTTCAAGAATGATCATTTCTGCTTTTTGTTTTTCTTTAGTATAGAAATATATGATGTGTTAGGATAAACAGATTCCCAGGAGCTTTCTTTTGCTGTCCAGGGTCTGCAGGGCATCGAGGAAGAGGGGGAGAAGGGTGCTAGTGCTCAGCAAGTTGCCCAGGCATGTAGTGTTGAAGGGAAAATGGCCAGAAGCCCCTTGACCTTTGGTGGTTCTGCTGAAGCCTTTTTGCTGGTGACACAGCGGGTGGACAGGGGCTGGAGCTTTGGGGATCTCTGCGAGACCGGTGCCTGGAGATGGTCACAACCCCTGTCCCAGCCAGGAACCACCATCAGTGTCCTCCTGCCCGGGTGCTGCTGGCTGGATTGCTGAGGGCTCCGATGTACCTCTTGATCAGGCTCCTCTGGAGCTCCTGTGAGGCTGCAGCGCTGCTGCCGGGCAGATTGGCCGGGCTGGGGGAGACCCTGAGGGGACGGATCCACAAAGACATGAGGGGCTGTGGAGGCCCTGATGGGACAAGGCAGTGGGAATGCACGAGGGGGATGTTTGAGTTGTGCCATGAGGCTACAAGGGCAGAAGAGGCACCTGAAAGGCTGGCGCGGTGGGAAGCCCTGAGGAACTGGGTGTCAGAGGCCATAGGCAGCCCCCAGGCAGCCATCTTGTTCTGACACCTGCCTGCTCTGGTGCTTCCCCAGAGAAGAAGCAGGAGCTGTTTTGCAGCCATGCCCAAGAGAGACTGGAAGGGTGCCCTCCCCCTGGTCTCACTCACTTGCCTTTCTGACTGGCTCTGAGGGAGGGGCTGCAATTCCTCACTTGTGGGGACCAGAACCGCACCCAGGATCCCGGCACTGCCTCACAGCACTCTGGACACTGGCACGGTCACGCGTCCGAGTCTCAGGCACTGTGCTGCTGCTTCATGTGCTCTTTGGCACACCCAAAGCTCCCTGATAAGCCCTGACGGTTTCTGCTTCTGCCCTCTTCCTGACCCTGTGCAGTGATGGAGCACTGCTGTGCTTTCAGGAAGCTGTTCTTGAAACCTTCCAGCATTCCAAGCTCCTTTGCCCTCTGTGCATGCTTGCCATGGACTCCCTCCCAGCTGCGTTCAGAGCATACGCAGGTGGAGCGGCTCATCTAAAACCCAGGGGCTTCACGGTGCTCAGCAAGTCCTTTAACTCCAGAGTGTTGTGGAACTGGACCTTCAGCACAGAGACTTTTCCAGCATGTTCTGCCCTCGTTCCTGTGTGTCTCTGCACAAAACACGGCGTGGAAGAGAACGGCAGGAGGGGCCTGTGTGTCCCAGGGCTCTGGATTTGTGCCACTTGATCTCCACAGAGATGCAGGCAGAGTGAAGAAGCCAAACTGTTTATTGATGGAAGGCAAAGCAAAGGGATGAGCTGGAGGAGAAAGTAGGGGATGGGCAGGGTCTGAGGGATGGAGGGAGGGAGCAGGCAAAAGGGACCAAGACTGGAAGGAAAAAAAGGTGAATGGCCGGGGTCTGAAGGACAGAGGGAGGGAGCTAGCTACTAGCAGGGAGAGGGCTGAAGCCACAAGAACTGTGCCAGTCATCCTCTCTGCCTGGAGCTGCAGCAGCCCAAAGAGATGGTGTTCTCTTCAGTGTCTCCTGGTGTGTACTTGGGACACTGCTTCACTGGATCCTGAAGATGACTCTAATTCTTTAGCTCTCTGGGGAAACTGGGCTTCATTGTCCTGGCGAGAGCATGATGGGCTGGCATCTTGTGTCTGGACTTCTAGAGCTGGAAGAGATTTGAACAGAGCCATGGTTAGATCCCAGATCTGTGGGGACGCAACGAGAACCCCGTGCCAGGGCCATCCCAGCCAGCTCTAGCCATGGCCAGGAGGGAGCAGAGATCACTGGGATCAGCCCAAAGCTGCTGGCCACGAATCCTCCATGTGCCCCTGAAATCTGTGTGCTCTGCCCACACCGACCCCTGACCGCACAGGGAGCAGAGCACTCCGCAGCTGGGCCAGGGCTTGCAGCTGCTCCTGCCAGATCCCGTTGACAGCCCGCTGCCCTCACTCACCCTCACAGATGACCTGGAGCTCTTTCTGCCGCCCCCTCAGGTACCGTCTTGCGATCCCTGGGAACACAGAGCCTGTCACGGCTCTGCCCAGCGGCACAGCTCCCTGCCAGCGGCGCTGCCAGCCCTGTGGCCACACGCCCTCGTGGCCCGGCAGGGCTCAGCCCGGGCCCTGGCCGCATCCTGACGCCCAAGGGCACGGCTGCGAGAGGGCGGCAGCAGCCCCGAGGGCAACCGGGGCTCCGCCGTGCCGGGCCCGGATGCCGCTTGCCGGGGCAGCAGGCGGGGCTGGGGCCGAGCTGTGGCGAGGCGGGGCGGGGAGGGAGCCCGGGCTCACCGATGAACCTGATGGCAGCTACTTGCAGGGGCTCCTGTGGGCTCTGCACGTACGGCAGGGCCTGGCGCAGGTGCTCGGCCGCTCGGCTCCTGTCGTCTGCCAGCTGGAGAGAGCGGCGGGAGGGAAGGGTCGGGCCGGGCTTTGTACCCCTTTGCCAGGCGCTCCCCGCTTTGGCCGGCCCCGGCCTCCCCTGCCCGCACAGCCCTGAGGCGCGGCCAGCAGCCGCTGGGCCGGGGCTCCGTCGGCACCCGGCTCGGGCCCACAGGAGCCTGGACAAGAGCAAATGCGGCTCCTGCGTGCAGCACTGGGCAGGGCCACAGCTGCCAAGCGCACACAGTGAGCGCCGCGCTCAGGGAGCCTCTCCAGGCTGAGCCTGGTGCTTCCAGGACCTCCTTACCAGGCACTCGGCGAACTTCAACAGCTGCTCATTCTTCAGCAACTTCTCCAGATTCCTCCTCTTCAGGAACTTGGCTGCGCAGAGCAGTGTTTCCCGAGAGGCCTGGAGAGCAGCAGAGATGTGCAGATGGCACCGCAGCTCAGGGCACAGGACTCACGTCCCTGTACCAAGGCTGGGAGGAGGCTGCAGCTCGGGAGGTGCCAGAGCAGGAGGCAGCCGAGCCCCTCCCAGAGATCCACCAGCATCACACAAAATCTCACTTTTGCCACGTGCTGGTTCTCATCATGGCAGTAGATTAGAAGTGAGTACAGGCTCTTGTGAACAATTGTCTTCAGGCACTTTTTTCCCTCATCCACTACCAATTCCATCACTTTACAGAAGAGGTGAATGGAGAGCAGCTGCACTTGGCTGTTGTCCTAGAGGAATGGAAGAGACCTAAGAACCAACTACTCCAGGCCTACCAAGGCAAAGGTCTTAAAATGCAGAGGGCACAGTTTCTGGGAAGCACACAATGCCTGTGGCTCGGGACGCAGAACCTTACATGGTCAAAGAGCTCCAGGAGTGCCTCGGCCAGCTTTAGGGCAGTGGTGCTGGATATCAAGATGTCTTTTTTCTGGAGCACATTTGTGAAAACATGGAGGGTCATGGCAACCACCTCTCCGTCTGCATCACACAGCAGCTCCAAAAGACTTGGAGACAGGCTGCACATTTTTCTGGCCTGTGGAACACAAGGCTGTGTTGTGAAGCCGTGAACGGTGGCAGCACCAACACCACGCTGGCACTGCAACCCCACCCTGCTGCCGCAGGGCCCAGAGACCAAAGGCTTGTCCTGAAGAACTCCGGGAGATGAGGCAGGAGAGCTGGGAGCATCTGCTGCAGCTCCTGAAGCCCAGGCAGCCCAAGGGGCTGCTTTCCCCAGCACAGCTTCAGCCCTGCCCCCTTCTCACCATCGAGGGATCCTTGCTGAGAACCACAAGGCCTCTGAGAGCCAAGCGACGTCTCTCCCTGCACTTGTTCTGCAGGTACCTCGACATGACCTTCATGATGCTGTACCCACATTTAGTCAAGTCCAGGCACTTCAGGACCTGAAAGGCACAGGGTAGTGAAAGGGGATCCAGCTGGCAGGAGCCCGGAACCGCACAGGGCTGGGCTCAGAGAGCAGCACAGGGCACGGGTACTGTCCCAGGCAGCTGTGGCGACGAGAGGACAGAGAGCTGGGAGGCAGCCTCAGCGAGGCAGCGCTGGCCATCAGGCTCACCTCCACAAGGAATGCCAGGAAGGGCAGATCCCAGTGTGGCTCCTGTGTGCTGAGCAGCCGGAGCAGGTGGAGTGCGATGTGGGAACACAAGGGGATCAAGATATGGTGCATTTCCCTGGCAGGAGAAATAAGAACCAAGACACTGAGGTGGGCAGGCAGACCTCTCTCAGGACTGACTCACAGAGATCCAGTCTTTCCCCAGTATCCCTGGAGGTGATGTGGGCACTTTGGGAGGCTGCCCCTTCTGGACACCTCCTCTCCCACCCTTTTCCAGTCTGCTTGGCCATCCCTCGGTGACAAGGCCCTCAGGCCCACGACCACAGGGACTGTGTGGGGCACACCAGGCACAGAGCACAAATGTCAGGGGAAGAGGGGAAATGGGGGTCTCACCTGGCCAGCAGACCCACAGCATAGTGCTGGGTGTCAGCACAGAGCAGCGTGTCCCAGCCACGCTTGCGCTCCATGGCCATCACCACGCTCTCATACTGCAGTCGGCAGAGCAGAGCCTTCATGGCTTGCACTGCAAACCTGTGTGCAGAGCAAAGCCCAGGTCACACTGGGAACACTGCACTGGCCTCAATGGCATGGGAAGGACAGGACTGGGACTGGGACCTGTTGGGCTTGCTGGGAAAGCGGTGTTCCTCCCGGCATGCTCTCCAGAAGTTATCAACTTCCTCTGGTATCTGCTGTGTGGTGATGACAACATGGAAGAGCAGAGCCACAAACAGGCGGGAAGAATAAAGGATCATTGCCTCGTGGCACTCAGGCACCTGGACAATCACCCACAGCACCAGAGTTGCCTGCAAAAAAAGCAGCCCCAGACAGCACTCAGTGCTGAGGTGTCCATGGGGCAGGGCCCGAGGGCAGAGGCAGGGGGAGCAGCAGGCTTGGTGCCTCCTGAGCCTGTCCCTAGCCCAGGTCTCAACCCAGCGCCTGAGGCACAGAGAGGATGGAGAGCTGCTGGAGAGGCAACCTGGGGGCGGGCAAAGGCCAGTTCCAGAAACTCACAGCCAGGGCAAAAACGTCCTTGTTTTCTCCATCAGAGGTGAACATGCTGTGCAGAGGCCAATCCTCCATCACACACAGCAGAGTTGGCAGCACCTTCTCCACTGTTGGTCCCGATGAGCCTATGGCTGTCCACATCCTTGCAGCAGCTCTGTGAGATTGGAGCTCTGTGTCAGGAGTGTCTCAGTCACAGTACAGTGCCCTGTGCAGCTGTGGGGCCCAGGTGACAGAGCCCCGGTGCCCTGAGGGCCAGGCAGGGAGTATGGCAGCAGTCTCAGGAGACAGAGGGGCCTGAAGGTGCTGGACCTGTCTGCCTGTCTGGCAGAGCCCATTGGACAGGCTGTACAGGGCGGTGGGCCCTAAAGGCTGGTGAGGCCTGAGCTCTCAAGGCACGTGGGTCCAGTACCTGTCACACGTTGGGGCACAGCGCAGGAGGGTCAGCACCACGTCAGCAGGGTGTTCTCCAGCCAGCCTCAGAATGTCAATTTGCAGCCTTGCATTCACAGTGACATGGGATGTCAGTTTCTGGTGAATGCTTTTCACCATGGCTGGCACCTGGAGGAGGCATGATAAAGACTTGGCGTGCTGTCCAAGGGAGCAGCTTCCCAGCTTTCCTTCCCACTGTACTGGCTTCAAAGTCTGAGGGGAGCAAGCAGCTGAGGCTTCAGGGGCCACACAGTCCTGGAGCCCTCCAGCCCTGGCCCCAGGCTGCTTACATGCTGATGAGAAGAAAAACCTCTGTCCTCTAAAAAATCCATTGTGGGAGCATGAATCACAGTGGGAGTGGAAATGGTGTCAGTATTTGCAATGCCGTGAGACATTCTGGTGTCAGTGTTCATGATGGCCATGCCCTCTGTCATTCCCATTAAAACAGCCTGTGCCCTGTCATCATTCATTGCGGTGTTGTCAGAATCATCTGAGTGCTCAGCCGAATCTGGGCTGACATCGCGCTCTGCCTGGAGCTCGGTCAGCCTGGAGTCAGGCTCGGCTGTGCTCTCTGTTGCTGTGCTGCTGGTCTTTCTACAGCGAAAAGGCACAAACTTGCGGAACATCTGCAGGAGAACAAAGGACAGGGAAGAGAGGCAAGTTCCATGGCATTCTCCAAGTGCTGTGCTGGGCTGAGCAGTGGCAGCCGGCCCAGCCCAGCTGGGGATGGCTGCAGGTACCTTCAGTGCTCTGCGGAAGCGGCCACGGGTGGGTTTCTGCTCTTGTGTCGGGTCCATGGCTGCACCTGGCAAGGAGTGAGCACAGCCAGAGCTGAGGGGCTGCAGGAGAGGCCGGAGAACACAGCCCAGCCCTGCATTCCCCAGGCAGGGACAGCCCCGGGACGCCCCAGGGGACGGAGCGTGGCCACTGTGAACTATTTGACCGGCCCCTCTTCCATCCTGTCCGTGGGCATGTCCACAGTGGGTGGGATGGGATGGAGCCAAGCTGGCAGCTGCCATCAGCCCTGTGGCCCTGCTCTACCACTCACCATATCACATTGACTGAAACGGCTCCAGCTCTTCAGGCTGTTGTGCTGGGGAAACTCCAGGGCTTTTCTTTTATTTCCCTCTGAAAACTTTGAACAGGCTGAGAAATCTGCCCGCCATGCCGGAGTCTGGCCTTGAGGGCACCTTCAAGAGAGATGCCTCGGGAAAGTTGTGAGGCAACAAGCCGTGCAGTTGTGCCTTGAAGACACCCACGGCAGAGAAGCCTCAGGAAAGCTGCAGGACAGCAAGTCCCGTGCTCTGGTCTTGAGGGCTCCTGCCACAAGGGGAGGAGACTCCTCGCAAATGATTCAGGTCAGCAAGTCCCACAGTCTGGCCACAAGTGCACCAGGAAAAGAAAGTCCTCGGGAAGGCCACGGGCCACCAAGTCCCGCAGTCTTGCCACGAGGTCACCTGCAGCGGTAAAGCCTCCGAAAAGCTCCAGGTCAGGCACGAACGAGTGTGCTGTGCAGGGGCTCCTCACAGCACCGCTCTGGCGCGTCCTGTCCCGTCGTGTGCTCTGGGCACTGTGGTGTGGTCGTGGCACCACCAGCTCCTATGTCACCACATGTCACAAAGGGTCCTTTGACACCGTTCCATTCCATGGTGACCATGCTGCACTGTGTCACAAAGGGCCCCTGCACACACTGCCACCTGCCCTGGGGACACCCCCAGCTCACCCAAAGTGGCCCAGGTTGGAAGGAATCCCTTGGCCCAAATGTCTAAGACAGCCTGACAGGATCCTTAGGAACGGCTTAAACCATCAGCAAACGCAGCCCTGCTCTGCAGGCTCAGGGCAGCAGAAGGAGCCCCGAGGGCTGCTGACACAGCCACAGCAGGAAGGGACAGGGCCTTCCAGAGAAACTGGCTCGGCCTCCTTGGGCCATGTCCCACCTGGTGGCCATCCTAAACCCGTGGACCCGTGGGTGTGACACAGACAAGGAATGTCTGGGCCAGGGCATGAATGCTGCTCTGACCTCTGGGGCCCGTCCAGCACTGAAATCAGCAGGTGTGGCAGAGTCTCCACTGATGCAAACTTGCCACCTCCCTATGTAGTTGGTCAACACTGGTGTTCATCTCCTGCAGATACACTCTTAAGTTTCCTTGTGTTCTTTCAACTGTTCTTCTTTCAGGAAGAAACCATCAGCCCAAGCTCTTATATTCTATGCTTGGTTGCTGCGTGTCTGGCTATGGCAGCTCGTCTCCAACCACAACTGTGTCCCTGCTGGGCACAGCAATGGACGGCCACAAAAAAGGGAATTTCCTCAGTGAACAGCAAGGCAGATACGTGGGGTAGTGCAGAGGATAGGGATAACTGGGAGGAGAAGCTGTTCTGTGTCTCTGATTATGGTGCAGCACAGTGAAGGAGCAGCCAAGACATGCGCTGGAAGCAGACATGTCCTGCCCATTTCTGCAGTCAGATGGACATGGGATAGACTTGTGGCCACAGGTCCATCAGACTTGATCCAGGAACAATGGAGGGCCATGCATTGGTAGGGAATGGCCTCTAGCAAGAACAAAGCAGGATCTTCTAGCAGCAAAGCCTGAGCTTGTGAACCGGGCCATCTCCTCAGTGGACACCAAAGAGCTTCCTGAACCTCACCCACAGGAGTCCCTACTTTTACTCAGCATCTGCTACGTCTTCAGCACTGCTGACCCATCAGATCAAGGCTGAACCCATTTTGTGGGCTCAAAGGTAGTGATTTACCACAGAAACAGCATTAAGCATTAAATACCTGGGAGCAATTAATACTTATGCAGCCAACTAATTTTTAAAAGTATAAATACTAAAGGCGTTAGTTGTTTCCAAGTATTAACTCTTCTAAGGGCAAGGCAGACTGAGTACTTTATTTACTTGTATCAACTGCAGTGCCAGGCTCAAAGTGCAACACACACAAGTTGGAACCCAGTAAAACGTTTCAACTAAATACAATTCCCTTTGTTTTGCTGCAGGTTTGACTTTAGAGTGAGACTTTTCCTTGTGTGTGGTACTTAAGTCCCAGATGTTAATTCATAAACTCAGTCTAAACACAGATGCCAATTAGCATAGGAAAGCACAGTGTGTTGTCATCACCATTCTCACTTTGTAAAGCTCAGGATAGCTCTCAGAGCTGGTATGTGCTACCTGAGACAGGCTCAATGCTATTGAAAAGGTAGAGCAATAAAATGTGTTTCATACCTCAAATATCCATCAGATCTCAAACAGCTGAGACACGACTGTGCCCTTCCTTGTGGATCAGAGGCCAAATCCTGGTCTTGGTGCAGTCACTGATCTACCGTCTTGTCACGTCATCTGGATTCTCATTGCATACTTTTACACCAACCTCAGCTTTATGAGGGGCTGTTACAACACAAAGATGCTGGTCACGATTCAGCACTGTTTGTTTCTATCATTTATCCTTTCCAGGCTTCAGTTCTGTAACAAAAAGCTCACATACGAAAACCAAATTGGATTCCTGCTGCTAAAAACCTCCCTTCCTTCCCAGTCTTGTATTTTGATTACATGAGAACACATTCAAGAGAGAGGTATCCACATTTCCTACTTTGGAATTGATTTGGACCATCTTGATTCCTAAAGCTTAACCTGTTCTCTGACTTTATATACACCCAGTTGTGCCACACTGTCTGGGCATCCCAAACCTGAGGTTCTTTGCTGTGAAGGCGCAGAAGAATCTAGCATTTAATATCTCTAAATTCAGGAAACCAGGAATGCACATTACTTCCTGTTGCTCAACACAAGTAGTTATAAACTTCCCAAGTCAACTGGCATGAACCGAGAACATAAAATATTTGGAAATCTGCTTCCCATCTCAAAGCAGCAACTCTTTTGCCTTCACATGCTTTGTTGAGAGTCAATTACAAAAAACAGACACAAGACAGACAAGCTTGTCTTTTGGGATGTTTTGTGATTGTTTGGCCTTTTTGCCAAGCCAGCCAGCCCAGACAGTCCTTCCTAGAAGAAGACACCAACGTGCTGTCTGGGTGACGGTCCAGCCAACTCCTGTAGGGTAGGATGCAGGGAGAACCAACCACTCACCGAAGAACTCTTCCAGATGTCCCCTACTGTCTTACACACGGTTTTTTTGACATGTACCACAGGCTGAAACAGTAACAGCCAAACTGCTTTCCTGCAATGGCTGCTGACACTTTTTTTGTACATGTGCATTCTGCTTTCATTTTCCTCACTGCATTACTGGCAGCTCTGATGAGATATGGCAAGTCTGTCAGGATTTGTTATTAAAGCCCACAGGTTTCCGTGTGGCTCTTCAGCAGGAAGTGATACTCAGCTCTTCTGCTTCTCCACCCTGTTTCTCCTGTTTTAACCACGCTCGAGGTCAAGTAGCTTTCCCTATAGAAACTGAACTGTGGGTAAATGAGCATTGCTGACCCATACAGGAGAAGATAATAAAATGCCAAGAAATAATGTTCCATTACGTGTGGGATGCAGATGAAATGGAAAACTGAAACTGAGTTCCTTTTTTCAAAACTCTTCACAAACTTCTATTCCCAACTGAATTCCTAATGGTTTCTTAATTCAAGGGTCCTCCCACTCAGCACTGTACTTGGAAGAACTCCAAAACCTGTAGCTCGGTGGAGGCCTTCAAATGTCCATCGGTGGGACCTCCAAATGTAGCCGTGGAAAGGGGTTTTAACCCTTTAAGTGCAGCGGAAATAAGATGCACAGCTACGTGGTCGTCTTTCATGACAGGAAGAAAGAGACAAGTTTATTCAGAAACACACTTGGTTTTGTAGCATGACTCGCAACTCCAAGAGTAGAGAAAAGGTGATTGGTTCAGAGAGAAGACACCCCATTCCCAGGGCCTGGTCACACACCACAACAGGTGTTCTACCTTTGTTATTAATTCCTTTTTATTTTGACCAAATTCTCCCCCTGGGAGAAATTCTCCCTAGCCTTGAGCTGGACCAGCTTATCAGGTGGGAACAGAGCTGAAAAGCTCCAGCCTGGAATATTTTTCAGGCTGTAATTTTCTTACTTTCTCAATATGTGTCCCACAAAAACCCATACCAATTGCTTCAATTAAAACAGCAAAAAAACTTCCTCTTTGTTGAGCCAAAAGCACAGGGTTAGTGCAAGCCAGGTAGATTCAAAGGCCTGAAGATGTCACTTTAGGAAGTATTTCACACAATGTTTCCCAAGGTAGGGCTCTGGATAGGGAAGCACAGAGCTGCCCATCTGAAGACAGGTATTAGTGAACCAAAAACCAGGATAAGGGCAATAAGGATGAAATCCATGTGAAATAGCTTGGATTCCAAAGTAGGACAAGGCAAAAAGTACTGTGGATGGGAACACAGTACTCGAGGCAAGTTATGAGTTAATGCCCTACCCAAAGCTAAAAGACAGCTTAAATTTTACAGCAGACCACAAATCACAAAGTTATCAACTTGTTAGAACAGGACAGGATCAAAGTTACTGCATTTGATATAGATTTGAGAGAGACACAGAGTGCCAGTGTCCACACTACTTCTCTCCTATTACCATTCATTGAGTACATAATAATCCTTTAATTATGTCTAGGTTTCATTTCTCCAAGCAGGGCTGTGTGCTACCAAGTGCACAATACAAACACAGGAGGGGAATTTTCACTCAGCTCAGTTCAAATACTTTGCACCAAAGAGTATTTTAAGACATCTGAGAGGTACCAGTGTTTTTTTTAATACAACACCATACAATTGCTGCACATGAAGCTGTCGAGGCATAAAATATTGCAGCAATCCTTAACTAGCCCTATTCAAATTAGGCCAGTAAGAATTAATTAAAAAAAACTCACCAAACCAGACCTTTATTCCGCAGAAAGTTTAGAAAGTCAAGTGCACAAGGTCAGTGTAAACATGTTCTTTAATATCACTGAAGAAGAATTTAGCAATCCAAGTCTTAGGTGGGTATCAAATAAATAATCATTTTGTAAAAGTGTTTACATATCAAGGGAGCTCTCAAGGCAGCAGAGTACAGTTTGTAATTCCTTCCTGCTAACACCCCCTCACCAAGAGAATGTACAGTAGGCAGTGCACGCAGGAAAAACAGTCACAACACAAGGGCACACTCGTCAGCTTCCATGGAACCTCTGGATAGGATTTCAGAAAGGGGGGAGAAGTAAATGGAGACATGCACTGCCCTTTAAAGCACCACTCTTTCTCCACAGCCTTTTCACCAACGTAACACAAATGACAAGAGAATTCATGTTGGCTTCTAAAATCCACTCTCAGCTTAAAGATTAACACAACATTGCTCTGACAGAGAATTATTCTTCAAACTGACACTGCAGCACAATGTATCACCCCGTCCCAGCTGGGCTCTGCTCCTACTCTAACCTTGAAATTCCTCTCCAATCCCTGCAAAAGTAACCCAGAAAGCTTAAAGACAGGTAAGAACTGTTATTTCTTGCAGATCCTGGCCCAGTGTACTGAAACGGAGCAAGACGTGACAGGTCTCAAGGTGTAGGGTTACCCAGGAAAACATCTGGCGTCCTATGTTACTCAAATAAAACCTTCCAAAAGTCAAAATACTTCCTCAAATTGTATCGTTTGTTAAACGATTATTCTCCTGCAAAAAAATATGCCCAATATGAAATTTCTCACATCAGAACAAGAAGATTTAACTATCCAGAAAGAACAAGGAAAAAAAAAATCAATTATAAATATGCCACAAAAATATTTGCAAGAGAGTTACTGCAAAATTGTTTTCTTTCACTTTCATCAAAATATTTTCTCTCTGTACATACAGGCTGGGCAGACTTCCACTCTCTGTCCTCTAGTTCAACATGCAATGGATCTGTGATAAGCACTGCAGTACTCACCAGATAATTGTTTCTTCTCCATTTCTAACATACCTGACAAATTGACTGCTTTGAGTCAATTAAAAAAAAAAGTACTATGTAATTCTGCTGCGTATGCTTGTGTACCTACTGAATAAATATTGCAGGATTAAAGGATTGTTTCACTGCTAGCTGGGCTTTGGCAAAACAAGAGTGGGGCTGACATACACTGGATGCTTCATACTTTTGAGTGGGGGACGCTGCAACATTTAACAGATACAGAATAAAATAAATCTTAGATCTAAAACTGTCAGTACACAGGATTCCCAAGTTGTTTTGAACACAAGAGCAGGGTAATCAGTTTTCCAGGAAAGCCACATAGTCAGTCAATCTGGCCAACTGCTGTTCGTTGGGAATTGGTGGGACCGGAGCAGGTTCTGTAAAGATAAAACAAATGGATCATTAATGAAATTTAGAAAGCAAATCCATCAGCAGTATCATCCATCACAATAGTAAGGGAAAAATAAATGCATCTGATTTTCAGCAGCCTTCTGGGGGCATATCTTAACTGTATCTCCTCCCTACAGAGCTCCAGCTGGTATAACACCCATTATCTGCACCATCCCACCACAAAAACTAGTTCCACTTATCAGCTGCCTCCAGAATTTCTTTGCACACCCTGGAGTCTGAGCAATGAGGGCTGGCAGTATTCTGCCTTGAGAAAAATGCTCCTGGAGCGCTCTGGTTGCTCCTTTCCTTGCAAGCTGCCATTCTGAAGAATGACAAACAAAACCAGATCTAGTGGGTGATCAGACCAACAGAACACACAGGAGCTCTGCTATGGAAGTGGGAACCTCAGGAATCTCAGGCACTGCTTCAAACGTGAGGGAGTGAGAAGTACATTTGCATAGCACCTGATTGGGGTGAGCTGTTGTTTTTTATTTTAGAGGGACCAGTGAAAACATTGACTTCTTTAGGACTCAATTCCCACTCGGTGGTGCTGGTGACACTGTTTATACAAGACTAGCCAAACCCACTATACAGAAAGAAAAATACCTGATGAAGTAAAAAATCTGTTAAAGGAAGCTTCCAGCACACCTGGGAAAAACATACGAAATTAGCCCAGTGGAACAGTTTTAAACAGTTCTATGCAACAAAACATGGATCAAAAGCTAATTAAAATCAAACCTCTTTATTCCTCACACTTGACTTTGTAACTAAAAAGCAGAATACCCAAGGCTTAGCTGCTTTAAAAGAGCCTCTTTCTTTTGCCTGACTAGTAGTTCTCGCACTCACTTTTGGAAAAAAACCCACATGTAAGTAATTTTTAAAGTTTTTTTAAGCTCTGCATATTTTGCAACCAGTTCATAAAAACCCCACCTGATCATATATAATCTCAGGGCTCTGGTTGGCTTTGTGCCCCTTAGTGGTAAATTTCAACACCTGGCACCTGTTTATTATGGGCTCTGAACACCCAAAAACTCTGCCCATACAAATAGTGTCATTTCCTAGTCTAACAGATCTTGGCCTTTTGGATATGCTGCAATTCTGCCAGAGCAGCATAGAGAAGTTTAAGAGTGATTGTTTCATCCCGCTTTTATAGCTTAATATTTATTTTTGCCTCAGCCACCCACAGATACAGCTTTAAAAAAAAAAGAAAAATTAAAAAAACCCCAAGTATTTCTGCAGACCCAGCTTTGTTCTGTTATCAACACCATGGAAGTGAAGATAAGAAGATTTAAATTTTAATTTTAAATTTAAAGCAAAAGAAATTATACCAACAACTGCAGCTCCTCAGAACACAAAGATTCACTAAATCCCTGCCTAAAGAAGTCCTAATTCTCCTGAAGTAAAAAAAAAAAAATCTCTGGTTCAAGATGGTCTATTTTTTATTCATCTTTATTAGGTTAAGACATTTGAGGTCATCCAGTTTATGTTCCACAGAGACAGAGTCAGCAGATGAGCAGAGTGAGCACTCACAGCCCATCCTGTCTGCATTTGTTTAAAAAAGTTCATGGGAGGATGTAGCTTAATGCAATCTACTTGTAAGTCCAAACAAAACCAAACCCACCACTTCCTCACGTTTTATACATGCCCCATGTTTATGAGTAGCATGAGTGTCCAAAAAGTATCTAACAGAATCCTGTGTAAAGCTGCAATTAAAAACTTAGCACCTAATTCCTAGAAAATGCTGAATGGTTCATGAAGTAACAGCTCCACCTACCTGGCTTTTTCGGCATCACCATGCGAGTTGCAAAGTCTGCTTGCCAGCCCTGTTCTAGCACACCTGGAAAGGCATTTGGGCATTTGCAAGGTACAGAAGGGGAGAATAAACAGTGACAATTAACAGCAAATAACTTTTTTAAAAATCAAACCATTATCCAGAAGCAGGTTGTTTTTTTTTTTTTCTCTAATCACTGCCCAATCACTTAACAGCCTCAAAATTTGCAGATATGTTTTTATTAATCATCACTTGGAGCTCTCTCAGCTCATTATCAGTATAAAAATTACTCAGGGAATAATACCAAGTACCTTTAACAGCTTCTTCTACAGGAAGGCCAACAAAGGCTGCAAAATCATCTGCAACTATTGATGTGTAAGCCTGGGAAACCAGTCCAAAGGCTCGTTTCCTGGTTGCATCTAGGGAGAGAGGAACACAGGACATAAGAGACTCATCTCCAGAGCTGGGAAATCTGAGAACATTTCCTCAATTCTATCACCTTTGGAAAATCACTACCAGCCTTCAAGTGAGCACTTCAGGAGCTCCTCCCTCCCTTTCCACAATTCAGTCAGCAGCAAGAGACAACAACTTGTTCTCTGCCAACACAAACCCCCTCAGAGCCCACACTGAACCTCCAAATGCAGCCTGCAGCATCCTGGGCTCTACTACCAGCACATAAAACACTTCAGGGGACTCTGCATCTGACGGCATTCTCTATTTGCAATATGCCAGCAATCAGTTAACAATTAATGGCATCTAAAAAGCAGCTGTTTCTCAAGCTATGGAGAATTTGTTATTGCAGAACACCTCTTCTTTGCAATCTGCACTGCCCTCTAGGAGCAAGAATTTGCATGTTACCATTACACAGGATAGAAAACATTCCACAGAAAAACCTTCTTGTAAATCCTACAAGGTTCTGAAATGCTAAGCCCAGTTTCCTGAATCACTGGTTGGAAGTCTGATAAAATTGGGTAATTAATTGGCTGTTTTGCTCTTACAGAACAAACCACATGGTTTATGAAATTCCAGTGTCACAAAATAAACAGAAACAAAATCCTACTAAAACCAATTTATTTGCTTCTACAAGGTTTTGTAAAGAGCTTTTTATTTACACCCAATACCTAAAAACCTTTCAGTAAAACCTACAAAAGCTTTGCAAGTTTTCCTGACCACTCCTGACTTTTTGCAATTAACAATTTCTCTGTTTGTGTTGGAGCAGGCATAAATTCCAGGCAATTCCCTGCTCCTCACACAAGCTCAGCTTGTACCTCTGAGTGCTTCCATGATTGGCTGGATAGTCTCAGTCCACTGATGTGCACTGATTGATGTGTAAATTCCTGGGAAGTCCCTCTGCCAGATTCTTTGTCCCACTGACCAAACTGCACCAAGTTCAGCATTTGCCTGTTATGACAAAAAAAAACCCCTCCAGTGTTAATCCAGAAGAAAATCCTCTGCATTGACTATATGTATAAACCCATTTCCACCCCTAGATTTTCAGAGAACATTGCTATGCAACAAAACCAGCACATTTCTGAGTTAAATTTGGCCCAGTACTTACAGATTTGATAGCAGGAGGGATTCTTTTCCAGAGATAACGTGCATTATTCCTTAAAAAAACAAAAAACAAAACAAAAAGTTAAAAATACTTCTTAGTCACCAAATGCTGCAAGGAGACACCACAAGGTTTGTTCAGATGCTGTAATGAATGCTCTCAGTGCTTTAAAAATATTCTTTCTAGGAAGGAATATTGGATACTCAAATGGGAAAACAGAGCTGCTCTCCAGCAGACAACACTGGACTGTGGTAACACAACAAACAGTTCATTAATTGCCTCATTTAACACTAGTTTGGGAAAATAACTCCTCCCCAAAACCCCAAGTTTAGCGCATCAAGTCCACACAGGGACAAGGAATAATCTCCCAGACCAAATTCCTGGGATCTCTGCTTCCTGCAGATTTAGCTCCTTCAAGCCAACAGTATCGCTTCATTTTTAACATGGATGGTCCAGAGTCATCCTGCTGGAATTTAAACAAAAAGAACAGCCCCAAATCCAACCCAAAAAAAAATGCAGCCCTAAACAGCTACAAAACAAAACACTGAAATGTTTATCACTTCCCACAGGAGCCAATTCCGCTACTTAAGGAACTTTATTCCCAAATTTCCCTACAGTTCAAAAGGGTAGGGAAGAGCAAGGAAGGGAGAATAGTTTTCCTGTCAGATCAAGGGATGAAAAGACTTAATCCCTAGGAATATTATTATCATTTCTTTGTGAACACAGCATTTTTATTAATCACACAGCCCATTCCCAACATGCTGGTGGTAAACCCAGTGTCACAGGCTGGGACAAGCCACTTACATGTCATTGTGCAACAGGTACAGAGCCAGCAGCTGGCCATAAACGAGGGGTGTGGCAATTCCTCCAGGGGCCTGAAAACAAACACGGATTCTTGGGTTACAGATTGTAGGAGGGAATGTGATAAATAAACGCAGCAGGAAGCCAAGTTTTATGTAAAATGAACACTCCAAGACGACTGATATTTTTATTTTTTTCTTCCACATCACATAAAAGGCCTGTGCAATTTTTTGGGGAGGAATAAAGTAAGGCTACATCTTCCATTACTCTTTTCTTATGCTCATGAGGGTGGCATCCGTTGAAAATGAATTAAATCACCCCTGATTTCCTTTACCTTTAGCTGAACTTCAGCTCAGGCCACTCCACCACTGCGAAGCTTCTCTGCCCCTCTCAAAAACACCAAGCTCAGCTTCGGCCCCTGCCACACTTGAGCAGAGCTCACAAATCTCACAAGGAGAAAACAAATGAATGATGAAAAAAAGCTGTAAAATTTTGAAGGCCTGCAATAACTTGAAAGCTACAAAGGTTTTCCATAAAGCTTCAGGCCTTTTGTCAAGGGACAACAGAACGTAAAACAGCACGGAGGAAGCTTCCAGTGAAACCTTCCACAATAAAACTCTATCTAAGGGTAATTCCCCAAGCCTGGCTCAGGGTTCCACTTCCCTGACCAATATTTTCATTTTCTTAGCCACGAGAACGACGGAAACACACAAACCACTCCCCTCATACTCCCTCTGAAACGATGTGAATAATTATATGGAAATAGCCATTTATCTGCAGGCTGCGAGTTTCTGAAGGGCTCTCCAGCGAGCCCAAGGGGCAAGTTAAACACTGACCCCTCCCCCGCTCACACCCACGCCCACGCACCCTCCCCACCTCACAGGCTCACACGCAGACCCCTTCCGCCCCACGGCACCTCCAGCTCCTGCGTCTCACACTGCTCCAGGAGCCGCCTGAAGCTCACGGAGCTCTCGGCCATCACCGCCACCGGCATCGTCCCCTCACGGTGCCACCCGCCCGCATCAGTCGCCCGCGCTCTGACGTCACTTCCGCCGCCAGCCCGCCCCACCCCAGAAGCTTCCGCCAGTCTCTCTGTGCTCCTGGAGGACCGCGGGGGGCGTGGCCAGGGCCGGGGGCGTAGCCACGGCCCGTGACGGACTGAGGGCGGCGCGCGCGATTTGAGGGTGGCGGTAATTAAAGTCCCTTTAAATCCCTCTATTTTCTGCGTAATAACCAAAGTTTCCGCGTCATAAAAATAACTGAGCGTGCTTGGCGTGCAGTGCGGAGATGCACGTTCGGTTTTCTCTTCGTGTTTGCCGCGTGTTATGGGATGCGTGAAAGGGGAGCCCTCCATACCTTATTTCATGTTACATGTCCATAAGGGATATTCTTAAGGGATAGAAAGTGCTTTTCCAGCTCTGTCCCTGTTTCTGCTGTGCTGTAAAAGTAGTTTTACCCTGTTTAGCTGGGTTTCTTTGTCTTTGTTCTCTACGAAATCCCCTGCTTGCAGGGAAAACAGCACTGCTGGAGACAGGTCATAGGATCATGGAATATCTTGAGCTGACCCACAAGGATCAAGTCCAACCCCAAATCCTACACAGGCACCCCAACAATCCCACCCTGTGCATCCCTGAGAGCATCCCAAAAGCTCCCTGAGTCTTGGGAATGTGATCATTCCCGGGGGAGCCTGTTCAGAGCTCGCCCTTTTCCCAACACCCAGTCTAAACCTCCCCTGACATACACCGATATATACCCAATAAATATTCAATATATATACAGCATCTGTATCTGTGCTTCTATCCTGTAAAAGAGCCCTGTGGTTACTGCGCTGCAAAGAGAGAGAAAAAACAGCAACACACACGGACCTCTTTTGGGGAAAAAAAGCCAACTTTATTGTACAGACATCCCGTATTTAATGTGTGTTACGTGCACCTAAGACAGGGCAGTAGTTCATTGGACAATTGGGAAAAACATCCTTGGGACAGTACCTCAGGATGTATCCCACGGGAAAGACACCAGGTGTTATATTAATCTTTATTATGAATTCCACTCTGTTTTCCACCATATTATCACCCTGGGAGACTTCCTCCCTAACTGAAGCTGCAGTCAGCTTGTCAGTCTGGGAATGGACCTGAGAGTCAGGAGAAATACAAGCCTGAAAAGAATTTCCAAGCTGTAATTCCCTAGCTCTCTGTGTATGTCCACAGAGCCCACATTCTGCCAAAACCTCATTGAACAGCACATTTTAGTGCTATTTTAGGGGTGGAACCACCCCTCAGCCGTGGGCTTTCCGTGGCTCCCCATCCCCAGTGAGGTCCCATCCAGTACCAGGATCCCCAGCCCTGCCCAGAATTTCCCCAGAATTTGGCTCAGGAGCCCTGTTTATGGCTTGGATGCACTGGAGCCCAGTTTGAGGCATAGGAAGTGATGGGAAATGGCAAGATTGTCTCCAAATCTATGGAATTGCAGGAGCCACAGATGTAAATTCTTATTTTTAGGGTAGAATCTACCCGAGGGGTTCATTTTCTGCAAAACTTTGCTTTCTGATACAACGGGTTTGCTTTCCACCATCATCCTCTGCTCCCTATTCTTTGAACAAAGCCTGACCCCAGAGCTTCCCACCATCTTCCACCTCCAGCACTGCCCTAAAAATTATCCCCCAAAATATTTATTCTTCAATCAGGGAGTTTTCCCAAGCCGTGCTCAAGAGCTGCACCACCTCGGCTCAAAATTCGTGCGTTCTCCACACTTTCGGGGCGAAAAAAAGGAAGAGTGTAAAAAAGGGGTCAGGTGTAAATCCTGACCCCTTTGCCATGGAGTCCCCCGTGCTCCTGGAGAGGTTTTGGTTATGGAAAAACAAAACTGACGCGTGTCCGTGCTCGCTTTGGGATTCTTCCGAGGCACAGCATCTTGGAGGAGTGCTCCAGGCGGTGGCACTGCTGCTCCGCCGGCTCGGGCATCGCTTTTCGAAGGAAACAACCTCTCATCCCGCTGCCGTCGCCGCCAGCCGCATCGATCCCCACGGCCCTTTGTTGCCGCCAGCTCTGTGCCAGCGTCGCTTTGACATTCGGACATCTGAGAGGAGCACTGTCCTCACCTTTTGCTCCCGTTTCCCAATTATCCCGTATTTTCGGGAGGCGAGGAGGGGAGCAAAGCGGGCGGCAGCTTATGATGATGCCGGTGGGGGAGCTTGGCTCAGGGCTGGGGTCAGAGCATCCTGGATTGCCACACGCTGATTTGGGAAGGATTCGTCTCCTGGGGGTCTGCAATCCCACAACCCGATGCCATCCTCCTTCCTGGTGGGTCCAGGTGGGAAGGCATAAGCCGGTCCCCGGCACCACAGGTTGTGTTGGGCCTGGGCCGAACCGTAGCTCCTGAGTCTGCTCCTGCTCCCTGCCGGGAGATAATTTCATTTCAGGAGGGGAAAACCCCGTAAAAATGGAATAGAGGAGAGGTTTCCTCAAGAGGGCGCTGGCTGCAAGAGAAACTGCCTAAAAATCCAAGGAAACTGGACATCCAAACATTCCACTTCTCTCCACCTAAGAGATTCTTCCTATTTGGGAGAAATTCGGCTTTTCAAAAATTATTTCGTTTTACTTTTAATTTTTCGTTTGGAACAACAGAGGAAGTGTTGCTTCCTGCTGTGCTGAGCCGAGCCTCCCAAATCCCCCAGCCCCTCTGGAAGCAATTCCTTGGCATGGAATTAACCAGAACCTACCCTTTTGCAAGCATGTGCTGCATCCTCCCCTCTCTCCTTTTCCCCCCCTTTTCAAAGCCGTTTAAGGCTGTGGTAACATTTCCAGGGAGGAAACATGCCAGAAGGGAATACACTTCTTTTTGAGTCACTAAGATAAAATGCAGCAAATTTGTTGTATTTTCAGGGTTGTTATAAATCTGGGAGGTTTGGGAGATGTTCCTGGGGTTGTTTGGAGCCTGGCCTCAGTATGGTGGCATCATCCAGGACCTCCGGACAGTGATGGAGACTGCCTGAGCCAGCATCCTAGGGTCATTTACTTCACTCAGCAGTTTCTCCTCAATTCAGACACCCAAAGAAGAGGCCAGACTCATAAAACAGCTGAGCACGTTGGAAAATCTATCCCACTGGCAAAGCTAACCAAGTTAAATTAACGGGAAGGCTCCTTGACTTGACAGCATCCTGATTTTTCTTTGGCCCACAGGCTCGAAAAGCACTTAAAGACATGGCTGCCAGCTGCTGCAGAAGTGTAAAGTAAATTTAATGTGATTTTTATTCAGCTCCTGGTGATGATGGTAGGAAAATCTCAGCAACACGGTTGTGCCTCGCATGAATTTTAAAGCAGGGAGGGGAATGGATCCCAGTTCTGCCATCCTGGACAGTCCAAGTAGCTTTCAAAGCAATACCAAGGCATTTCCGAGAAAAATTAGCAGAGACTTCGTGACAGGGATTAATTTTCCCAGTAGTTTCCATGTGCTGCTGCCTGTGATCTGGAGGTAACCTCTGGAAAGATGATTGCAAGTGGTTTCCCTTTCTCATCTGCTTCCAAAGCTTTGTAGGGGAACAAAGGACTCATGATGCGGAAATTAAGATGCAACAGGGTGATTTGGAACAATAGGACAGTAATTTAATGTGAAAGTTAAAGAAAACGGTGCTAAAGGGTCACCCTGAACCTCTCCACACCCTTCCCATTCCCTCACAGCCTGATTGGCACTAGATGGGCTGATCTGAGAAAAAGCTGGATCCAAACATATTATTTCCTTCCATGACATGAAAGGGAAACCGCCTCGTTTTTAGGAGCTGTGCCCATGAAAGGAAATGGTGAGCGGCCGATGGGAAATTATCATTGCTTTTTCCCCAAACAAGCTTTTAAATCTATTGCATTTCGATAGGGGTGTTGGTTTAAACTCCAATAAACACGAAGCTATCTGGGATATTTGGGATATTACGTTTTCCTTTCTTTTTTTTTTTTTCCCTGTCCTCATACGTGATTTATAAACCCGAGGTCTCACTTCTACAGGTTTATACACCAGCACAGTGGTATAAATACCTGACACAGGGTGCCCAGAGAAGCTGTGGCTGCCCCATTCCTGGAAATGCCAAGGTCAGATTTGGATGGGGCTTGGAGCAACCTGGAGTAAGGGAAGGTGTCCCTGCCCATGGCAGGGGGTGAGACTGGATGGGCTTTAAGGTCCCTTCCAAACTATCCTATAATTCTGTGATTCTATGAAATAAAGGTTAAAAAAACCCTGAATCAGAGAGGTTGGGGAACTTGGAGGATGTGACCAGAGTAGCAGGAAGTGATGAGGGTTGTCCACCCTGCTGCTCCGGAGCAAATCTCCCCCAGAGCTGAGATTTGGGGGTGGCTGAGCTCCTTTCTGTTCACGTTGGACACCTCCACCCCCCTCCTCTTGTCTTCCCTGCGAGTAATCAGGAGCAATGGCTTCTGCCAGAGGCTCTGGAGGCAAAGGTTGCCCTTTCTTAACCTGCCAAGGGGATAAGAGACCCTCTGTGTATTTAACCTAAACTTTGTTTTTATGACTTTCCAGACTTGTCTGTACGTTTTCCTGTTTTTGCTTTGTTCTCCAGGATCCTCAGCCAAGTTTCTGTCCCCTCCCTGGCTCCAAGGCCAGCAGTTCTTGCTCTCCACATATTTTAATACTCTACGGCAAAGAGCTTTGGTACCTTTGAGCAATGTAACAACTCTTCTTTTGACTGTTCCCCTGCCACCAGTCCCCTCTCTTGGAAACCTCTGAAAGCTCCTAAATTCCAGGGGATAAAGAGAGCTTGGGGATTCTTGGTCCACTGTAGGGTGTTTGGGGGGATCAAGCATCCAGCGTGGGATATTTTCGGATATGGAGTGGGACAATCCCAGGTCAGGCACGGGCAGACTGGGGGATGGAGGTTCCTGCTCCAGCTGAGGCGTTTGAAGAATGGAGCAGGTGTGTCCTTGCTCCAACGGGGATGTTGGAGGGTGTGAATTGTGGAGGGCCTCTAGTGCAGTAAGGGAACATTTGGGGGATTGAGTGAGTGATTTCTGGTTCAGCTGGGACATTTGCAGGATGGAGCATCCCTGAGCAGGAGCTCGTCTCCAGCCAATGCCCTTCTCAGCAGGATGGGAAGTACAGGGCTCACATTGTGAACCCAGAGGCTTCCTCCTTTGGCCTCCCAGTTTGTGCTGGCGCTGGCAGGGGGAACGCTTGTCCCGTGCCAGGGAGGCAGACGCTCCTGCAGAAACCTCCCTGCGCTGCTCAGCATCCCTCCTTTTAACAGGAGCGCGACTTCTCGCCGCGTCTCCCGGGGCACGCTTTTCAATCCGCTCCCGTGATGGCACGCGTGTTAAAAAACACCTGTCCCCCGCCAAAGCCACCGGGACAGCGGGCGACTGCTCGGGCGAGCGCAATAAAAGCCGCAATTAGAAAGGCGGGCTTTGATCTCCGGGAGGGAAGGAGTTCAGGCAGCTGTGCCGAGACCTCTCCCGCAGCCTGTCTTCTACTTCAGTAACATCCGAACAAAGGGGATCTTGTGTCCGCGGCTCCTCGTTACGGTCCTTCTTCCCAGCCCGCGGCCACCTGTCCCTCCCCGCCGCCCCAGCGCGCTCCCGTCCCCGTCACCGCGGTCCCTTCCCAGTCCCTTCCCCGGCGCTGCCACCCCGGGGCACGAATCGGATTTCACGGCCCTGACGCTTGCGGGGAGCTGCCGGGCTTTGCTCTCCATCACTCCAAGTCCCCGTCGCAATGGCCTCTTTGTTCCGCCAGCCCTGCCTGCCAACAGCTGGGCTCTCCATCCAGCTGTGCCGGGATGCAGGCGAGGGAGCCAGGATGCAGCACGGGACCCCCTGTGCGCGGCCCTGGGGACTCGGAAGAGGGGACACTTCCAGTTCTGCCTGACTTGAGGAATCCCTGCGCCATCCTCTCTGCGTCCCACACAAGGATCCTGGCCCAAAAGAGGCTGAGGTTTGTAGCCAGGTGGGATTGGCCTCTTCTCCAGGTAAACAGTGACAACAGGAAACAGCCTCGAGCTGTTCCAGAGGAGTTCAGGTTGGACATCAGGAGGAATATCTTCATGGAAGGGGTGGTCAGGCATTGGAAGGGGATGCCCATGGAGGCGCTGGAGTGCCCATCCCCGGAGGTGTCCAAGGAAGGCCTGGATGTGGCACTCAGTGCCCTGGGCTGGGTGGCAAGGTGGGGATTTGGCACAGGATGGACTTTGTCAGCCTTAATGATTCTGTGAAGCTCCTTCTCAGAGGATACTTTGTTGAGATTGGAAGAGGAAATGTGTTGCTTGTTTGTGCTTTGATTTCCAAGGATCTGCTCAAATCTGCATGGTACAAGCCAGAAAATTCCAGAATAACTCCCAGGGGCCGTTGCCTGATCTCGTTAGACCAGATCATGCATCTCTTTGAATTTGGAAAGAACCAGTGGGATGCTGCACCCCACAGTTTGCTGTAAATTTTCATAGAATCACACAAGCCTAAAAATATCTTTGTCAGCAGAATGGCGAGGGGGGAAGTACTTCTCAAAACAAAGTTAGAAACCCCTGCCGGATTTTTGCCACATTTTTCCCATAATTCCCGGAATAAGGCGGGTCTGAAAAGGAAGAGAGGTGGATATAAAACAAGAGGTGGGGGAGAAAAACAAGTTGGAAAAGCAATCAAGGATGCCACACAGAATAAATATTTCATGGCACAGGCAGTCACACCCCAGGTGATCCAAGCCCTTGGGATGGAGAGGTCGCTTCCCATGGCTTGGTGGCTTCCTAAGTTGGGAGGAGAGGATGTTCCCAGTGCCCTACTCCCCAAGGCAATGTCAAAGAGCCCACATCCCTTGATAATTTTGCAGGATCTTTTCTTCCAGCCTGGTTGTGCTTGGTGGGAGGTCCTGTTATTCCTGTTATTCCAGACTGTGCTGGTCATGAGAGGGTCCTGCTCTGTTCCCTTGCTGGTGGGGTCTGTCACCTCCAGGGGAAAGCTGGGATGGGGATCAAACAAGTGGCAGTGGAAGGGTTGTAGCCACCAGGATCTGGAAGTTCCCCTCCACCCTCTCTCAAATTTGGTCTCCAAAATTTGCTCCAGACATCATTTCCCAGGTAAAATCCTCAAGTCCATTCTCTTCCCCCACCTCCCCTCCTTTTATTTCCATGGAAAAACCCAGAAGAAAGGAAATCCAAGAAGGAAAGGCAAATACACCTTCCACTAATGGGAAAAACCATGTTTTTCACCATGATCCAGTAGGATTTTCACTGGGCTCTTGGGTGTGTAAGGATGGGTCACACATCCCAGCCATCCTCCCTTGCCTGGTGCAATGGTCCTTGCTGGCTGTGAGAGGAGAGCAAAAGTGTTTCATTAGAGAAGGTTCAGATTCATAACAAACTTCATACATTTTTATAAGTATTTTGTATCTCAGGGTGTGAAAACTCACTCTGGAAGAGGTTTTGTTTAGCTGAAAAGTGACTTTTCCATCAACCACAGCAAATCTTTGCCTGTTAAGAGGCTGTGAGACAATAATCCTCCTGACCCGTTCAGCTCTTTGGGGCTGTGTTTTGTGTGCTGAGCTGGGATTCTTTTCATGTTTTCTGCAATATCTTTTACAACATCTTAGGCAAATGCAAATCTGCCCCTCAAAACTAGAAATATTTGGATGTACCTTTATCTCTGGCACAATCAGGTTTCATTCCTTACTTATTTCTCCTGGGAAGGATGGGATGGACAGTTGGCCCTGGGTGAGACCATGATTTTATGGAAAATTATGTTTTCTCAGGAAAGGAAAGATGAAGGAGAGCAAAAGGAAAAGGTAGAGACACAGAGTCCATGAGCTGGGAAGATCCTCTGGCAGAACCAGGATGTGGTTCCACAAGCAAGAGAGAAAGGCTTCCCACTGCCTGAAAGCAGGGTTAGGTGGGATATTGGGAAGGAATTGTTCCCTGTGAAGGTGGGGAGGCCCTGGAATGGAATTCCCAGAGCAGCTCTGGTTGCCCCTGCATCCCTGGAAGCATCCAAGGCCAGGTTGGACACCGGGGATTGGAGCACCCTGAGATAGTGGAAGGTGTCTCTGCCTGTGGCAGGGATGGCACTGGGTGATCATTAAGGTCTCTTCCAATTTAAACCAGTCTGAGATTCTATGAGTTGTTGGACTGTGGGAACATCCCTTGATGCATCCTTGATGCTGATAATGCACAGCCATCCCTCCACTTCCTTCTGACATTCTCTTTTTTTTGCAGGATTTTGTGACATTGAATGTGACATACTTTAATAATCAATAATCAATTTTATAATCTCCATTCTGCACAGTTCCTACAGGGACTGGGCATCATGAGATGCATTGATGGATTAAGATGAGGATGAGGAGCAAAGAGATTTAGAAGGAGATTAAATAAAGGTCCAAGGGTGGGTTTCTCATCATTAGACAGGTGTGAACCTGCTGTGGGTGCAGGACACCTCGCAGGAGCTGTTTGCAGACAGCTGGGCAAGGGGCACTGTGAGTAATTCCCCTTGCACATCTGCCTGTGGCTCAGAAAGGATAACACTGACAGAGCCAGCTGGAAAAGAATCCCTGGAACACTGAGTAAATCTTGCCAGGCAATTAGGATCGCTGGTACACACTGTCCACATTTAAAGATGAATCCCCATCCCACTCTCCTCCCTCTCCACACCCTTTCCTTCGCAGTTGCCAGCACTTCAATGCTCTGAACGGGGATTTTTTTCTTGTCAAAAGCTGAGCTGAAACTGCCTTTGCAAGTGCTTCCATCCTTCCCAGAGGGCTGGGGGGAGGAAGACACAGCACCCTCACTGCTTAGAGGGTCCCCTCAGGGAGCCCCTCTCCAGGGGGATATTTTGGGATGCACCCAGCACTTCCATATTTCACATCCCTATTTAATTTAAGCAGCAGAGCTGTTTATACTGTAAGAACACTGTGCTTTTATTAGCCAGTTATTTACAGTATGAGGCATTCCCCACCTCAGGAATTCTGGAGACTGTAGCACAAGGCTATTTCTTTTGGAGTCTGGTCCAATTTACACTAACCATGGAGGAGGGATCCCTAAAAAGGCTGGGGAGCAGAGCAGGGCCAGCAAGAGGGCTCTGGCAATGCAGCCTTTGTAAGGTCCTGTGCTTCCCTCCTATAAACATGGGCTGGGAGCAAATCTGATCTTGGGGGTTTCTTTTTTTAAGGAATATCCCATGGGTGGGAGCCAGCTGGGAGGCACAGAGCCAACCACTGGTCCCCATGACCTTCCTCCCATGGGGTGTGCAGAGCTGAGGGCAAACAAATACAGGTATCTCTCAGTAATGGGCATCCCTCAGGAGGGATCTGGATGAAGGCACATGGAAAACATTGGCTTGGGGTTGGAAAAAAAAGGCTGATCCCATGTTTGGGTTGGGTTGGCACTGCAGGACACCAGGTGTGCTGTGCCTCAGTTTCCCCCTCTGCAAATGCTCCTGGTTTGCACAGAGCTGTGCAGACAAAACTCCTCACCAACATCATCAGTTCCATCAGAAACTTCCCACTGTTTCATCCCATCCACAAAGACTTACAATTTTCTTTTATGAGAACAAAGCAAGACTTAGGAATTGTTTTACGAGATGCATTTCCCTCTATGGCACCCCAAAGGTCTCCTAGGGAACCCTGGAACACCAAACATATGGATGCAGCAGCAAACAATATGAAACAACAGTACTTTCATTGTTTTGCAGCCTTTTATAATCCATCCACGATTTTTAAATAAACTGGATGGAAAATAATGGAAATTCCAGGCCCTGGAACCCATTATTCCCACATGCCAAGCCCAATAGTGCTAAGTGCAACAAGGACCCCAAAGTTAATGAAATTCCTGCCTGAACAAACTTTTATCCTGCTGTTTAGGAAAATGACTTGTGCATCATAAAAGCAGCATCACTCAAGCTGTTAAAACGTCGTCTATGGGAAGGAAGGCAAAGGAGCAGGAGGAATATATTTGTTTAATTACATAGAACAGGCAATATACATTTAAAATATATCCAATATATGTCTAAAATTTATCTTGATTAGGTTACTGGAGGTTGTGGGCTTGAAAGCACGAGGGTGAATTGATCAACTGCTGTGCCAGCACTTGAGGTCTCCAATTCAAATTTATCTCCAAATTTTCAGTGATTTTCATACAAAACATCCATCCATCACCCCACCATGCCTGTAAGGGCTCCATTCCTAGAGAAGTTCTTTGGAAAAAAGTGTTCTGTTGACATCCAAATGAATAAATGACCACATCACTTCAAAGCCCCCAAAGGAGCTTTTTTTTTGTTCGAAGAACACATTTCAGACGACAACATCCGCCTCGTTTCTAAAATTCCTGATGATCGTCCCATTCTGATGAAAGATTTGTTTTGCACGAGAGGAGCTTTTGCAGAGAAAAAAGCTCTTCCAGCCGGCCCTAATTAAGTTTTGCTTTAAATGGATGAAGCACATTTCTAGAGCTGCGTTTTCACAACCCTTGTGTCTGCTCCAACTTCCCTCCAAAGGGCTGGAAAACACCCTTGGAAAGCTGGAGTGCACTGATGGCTTTTGGAAGCCCTTCTAGAGAATATATATTGATTATTGCCATTTCAACCTGCTCTTTTCTCCACCTCTGGAAGTGTTCCAGGCCAGGTTGGACAGGGCTTGGAGCAACCTGGTCTAGTACAAAGTGTCTCTGCCCATGGAACAAGAGGAGCTTTGAGGTCCCTTCCAACCCAAACCGTTCTGGGATTCCATTACATGATCCCAACAGGTTTTCCAAAGATTCACTGGCACAATGAGCCTTCACCTGCAGGGAAAGGGCACAGCAGGAGATGGAAATCACCTGGATTTAAGCACATGCCCAACCCTTAATGAAGCACAATGGGATGTTTGCCCTTTTACAAATACCCCCAAAACTTGACTGTCACCCACCCCTCTCCCTTCCCTGTGAAACCTCTGTGGGTTTTGGGAGGAAAACCATTTTCTTTGGAGAATGCCAATCTGCACTTGAGCAAAAAGGCACAGAAAGCATTTTGGACTGAAGGTTTCTTGGAAGAAATCACTGTTTCTCCTGCTGCTCCACTGACACAAGCCTGGAGGGTTTGCTGTGTATTTCCCCCTGAATTTCATAGGAGTTGTCACTTTCAAGCCCGTACCTCGGAAGATTCCAGCACTGCCCAGCCCCAGAGCCAGCTCCATCCCAGTGCTGGGTTTTTGAGGTCCCTGGGTGCCCCAGCAATGCCCCATTACTCTTCACACCCATCTTTCAGCTCGAAAAATATGAGCTGCTAAACACAGGCAGATGAAAAACACCAGGAGGAGGGTGGGCAGTTGATGTCTTTAACACCTGAAGAGGCTTCAGCCTGGAGGCCAGGTCAGGGCATGGACACCTTGTGCCATTCCCAGGTGGAGAGAGGATGGAGTGTGCCTGAGATTCTAGCACAGCCATCTCCCAACAAGTCCTGCTCCCTGTGCAGGTGTCTCTCCAGCACATCATAATTTCAGCCTCGGGCTTAAGGCATAGGCAGGTCTTTTTACCACCTGCTCCCTGTCAGCCTCTGAAACTACCTGAGGCTGACATGGAGCAGAGCTCTTTGGAGAATAGTCTTAAAAGGCACAGGAAGGTCTCTCAGATGATGGGAGATCACAGAATCCCAGAATGGTTTGGGTTGGAGGGACCCCAAAGCCCATCCAGTCTCACTCCCTGCCATGGGCAGGGACACCTTCCACTGTCCCAGGCTCCTCCCAGCCCTGTCCAACCTGGCCTGGGACACTTCCAGGGATACAGGGGCAGCCACAGCTTCTCTGGGCACCCTGTGCCAGGGCCTGCCCACCCTCATAGGGAAGAATTTCTTCCCATTATTAAATCTAATCTTACCCTTATAATCATCATCTCCCTCACCTCCTCTGTGGGTGTAAACTGGCACAAACTCATTGATTTTGAGGGAGCCCTCAGCTCTGGATGTGCTTCCATAACCTGTTCTGTAGTTTGAGAAAAAGAGATAAAATGATAAATGACACCCAAATTTTTCCGGTCATCCGGGGTGGATTATTCACAGGCACTGTGACCTTGAAAATAATTTCCAGATAAATTCTTTAAACAAAACTTTAAGGAGAGGTGAGGAGGTGGAATACAGTGAGCTTAAAATTAACATTTCCAAACTTTTACATTTCTTTCCAGCAGGAAAGGAGAGATCAGTCCCACATGTCTCCTAAAATAACATAGAGTCCTGGAACAGTTTTGTTTGGAGGGGACCTTAAAGCTCTTCCAGTTCCACCCCCCTGCCACCTGCAGAGACACAGGTGATGACTGTGATGACAATGGGGCTGCTCCAGTGGGACCAGCAACAGCCCTGGTACAAATCTGAGAGACAGCTCACCCAGACTGCATTCCTTACACTCCAAAACCTCATTTGCCTAAAACAAGGTCCTTGATTTTGCAGGGGACCAGCAGTGCTTCAGTTGACTCCTCCAGGAGGAAGTTGCCCATTCCTGTGTGTTTACCACCAAAGCTTATCCAGGTTTATTAAGCCCTCAGGAGCTCAGCCTGCAGACAAGGGCTGGGTTAGGCTCAGTCCAAGCCCAAGGCTGATTTAGACACAGGTCAGAAATCCCTAGGAGGGAAAGGAAGAAGAAAGGGATTTGTTTAGGTATCAATGAAAAATCGCTGATGGTGCTGCCGCTCCCTTGCCGCCAGGCTGCGTCAGGCTCTTAGCATTGCAGGAATGTCCCGAATTGCACCAACCGCAGGATGTTTTGACCCTGATGTCAGTCTCTGGTGTAAAGGCAGGGGTGACACTGATGCCTCTGACCAGCTGCCCCCAGGAAAGCTGCCAAGAGCTCGGCAGAAGAAAATGTTCCCGTTTGAGAAATCAAGGGATTTAGACTCAGTGTTCACAGAAGTGAGGAGCCCTCACCTCACCCCTAAACCCAACACCTTCTCTATCAGGGGAGAGGGAGGAAATGAGAGAGTGGTGAGTCCTTAACAGGGCTGGCACACCAGCTCCTTTAGAAGATTCAGGGACAGACCCAAATCCTCCTGTCTTGGATTTCCATGCAAACTGAGGCATATCCACACAGTGCTTGAGTCCTGGTGAAGAATGCCCTTTGGGATGATATGTCCCCGGCCTCCTCTTTGCACCAGAGAGTGGTCCTGCTGTCCCCAAATCTGTCCTGCTCCATACTGGCACTAAGGGAAAATGCTCCCCCTTCTCTACCTCATTGGTGCCCCAAGTCCACCTTAAACTCTGACCTCTGACAAAGCAAACTGCTGAAACAGTTGTAAAAAATTTCTGTAACCATAAGCAAATAAAACCCATAAACCTTTCTCCACCCCAAGCTGCCTCCTAAGGTTCCTCTGGGTCTCCCCTCCCTGTCACTGCCTACCTGAACCAACCCCATGCCTGTGTTTCTTTTCCCTGCTTCTCCATGGCACTTAATGAGCATAAATAAAGCCTGGAGTTCTCTCCTGTTGTTTCCCTGCTCATCCTGTACTGGAAAGACAAACAGAGCCTCTTTTTGTCTGCCCAGCTCTCCTTTCCCATGCAGAGCTGACCTCCAGCCCCAACCAGGCTGCCCAGACAGGATCTGACTCCACAGCACTTTGCAAGCCATTGCCTCACAAGGGGTTGTTTTGCCTGGTTCCCTTTTCCCAAAGAGGGAGCACACGTGGCATTCCATGAAACAGATGGCTGGCTCCAAGCTTGGACCACTCTGTCCCCCCAGCACGTGGGCTTGTGGTTCATGACCTCACAGATGGTCTGGGTAAACATAGTCTGGAGAAAATAGGAGGGAGGAAGGGATGGATATATAGAGGGATGGATGGATGGATATATAGAGGGATGGATGCAGTAAAGTCCTCACATGTGGTGGCTAAGCACTTGGAAATCTGCAAATCTGAGGGGGAGGAAAAAGTGTTTCGTGTTATGTGAAAGCAAAAGCTTCAGGCAAGATATTTTTCACCTGCACTAAAAGTCATCAGTGTCCGAGCACTGGAAATGTCTCCAGAAATGGCAGAGGAGGTGAAGGTATTGTGGTGGTGCCAGGAGGCATCAGGTTCATGGATGGGGAACTCCTCTGGTTTTCTCCTGCATTCTCCCTTCACTGTTGAGCTTGTTGTCCTGCAGCAATCCCACTGCAGCCAGGCACAGCTCCATCCTCAGGCCAGATGTCTAGGGTTCCCAGCCTGATCCTCTCCAGGCTGGCTCCAGGGCAGGTGTGCTGGACAAAGCCTGACCTACACTGTCCCTATGGCTCACCCCCAGGCCCTGGGAGGCAGGAGCTGACATTCCCCGAGCAGCATGTTCCCTGGGCCAGGGCCATCTCCAGTTTGTCCCAGATTCTCGAGGCAGGCCCAGAAAGCAGCTGAGCGGGATTGTTTCCAGCCCGGTGCAGCTGGGGAAGATTTGCTTTGCTAAGCTGCTACTGTCCAAGGTTAAGGAAGGCACAATTGGTACATTGCACAATTGGTACATTAGCCCCTCTTTAAGCCCTGCTAGTGGGACTCAGGATGGGGCAAGAATCCCAGCAAATCCAGGAGGAAACTCAGGGGGGTTTTTTGTTAGTGAGGCTCAAAAAGATGCGCTGCCCCATTGCCCCGAGGGATTCTGCGTCACCCACACTCATCAGCCGCATCCCAGCAGCATCCTCCCGGGCGGGATTTCAGCCCCTGGCACCAGCCCGCGGGTTGAAATCACGCGTCGAGATTTAATTGGTGTAACCTGGTCCCAGCGCATCGGGAAGCAGCATCCCCTCTCTTCCACGATTTCCAGGGAGCAAAACACACCCCACCCCGGGACAACCTTCGAGTGGCTGCAGCATCGCCCGGAGCTCACAGATGACCCTGGGGCGGCTGAGACCTCGCAGAGTCACTGCGCTCCTGGCACTGGCAAGGACATCGGTTCGTTTGCTTAGGATTTCCTTATCACCCGCAGGTAGCAGGAAGCTCCCGGTTCCAGGGCTGCCATCCCAACCCTTCCAGGTCATTTGTAATGTGCTTTGGGGAATGCGGGACTGGCTCACTCTTAACCCTCTCTTCGAGATTTTATTGGATTTCACAAAAACCCAGAGTGATTTGTGTTTGAAAGACCTTAAAGACCACCTCATTCCCACCCCATGCCATGGGCAGGGACAATTTCCACTATCCCAGGTTGCTCCAAGCCCAATGTCCAACTAATTCATTCATTCCCTTGTTTTCCTCTCACTTCCTTCTGCCTCATGTGATGAGGCTCCAGCACTGCCTATACCCACACAATAATTAGGAAGCTTTTGCTTTGGTAAGAATTTAGAAATATTAAGCATTTTGCCACTGCTGTTTCAGTACATAATATTTCCTTTTGGACTATATTCCTGTATTATTGACTATATTATATTTTATGCTTTAAAAAGTCAGAATCTAGCACTGAGGATGGATGGGAGACTACATCTGTCCCCAGCCCTCAATCCAGCTGTGGCAGCTGACAGAACATCCCAGTCCTGGGAGAAAAGTGTTTGCAGGAACTGGCCAGGGCCAGTAACTTCAGAAACAACTTGAGAAACTGCTGTAAATAAAATTCTGGAAAGACTGCTGCCACTGAGTCGGCCCTGGTAGAAAGGAATCTACCTCCGAATCGGCTTTTTCCCTTGCGTTTTCCATCTGCCATCCTCCTTGTAATATGACAGCAATTAAAAGCCCTGAAAAATTGATGGAAGTGATTTGGAAAAGTTCTCTGTCAGACTTGCTCTCATTAGCACCGCGGGCTGTTTTTTCAGCTGCTAATTGACAGCTGCCTTCCACATGTAGTGTAAAAAACAAAAAAGCCCTGAGGCATTAAAGCAGGGAGATTTTAGCTGGGGCTGTCTCATCAGCAGCTCGAGGAAGGGGACATGAGCCCGCCATGGCCACCCTGATGTCAGCCAGCTCCAATTTTGGGGATGCCACACCCTGGCAAAACAGAGAGATGGGGTGTACATGACTTGGGTTATGCCAGGTCCTCCCACCTTGGCTCCAGGCATTTCCCTGGATATCCTGGGGTTGTCAGGGCACTTTTTATCATGGGACAAGGGCTGTGACCATTGTTCTGTTTTGGGGAAGCCATGGGAACCTCCCTGTGCCAGAGGTTTCCACCTACAAAATGTGCCAGTGAATCATTAAGGTTGGAAAAGACCTTCAAGATATCAAATTCAGCCTTTGGCCGAACCCCACCATTCCCACTAAACCATCCCACTAAGTGCCATGTCTACTCAGTTCCTTGGACACTTCCAGGAATAGTGACTTCACCATTTCCCTGGGCGGTTCAAATGCTCAGCCACTCTTCCAGTGAAGGAATTTTTCCTGATATCCAACCTGAACCTCCTTGGTGCAGTTTGAAACCATTTCCCCTTGATGTCTATAATCCACTGGTGTGTGCTGCCCGCAGGTGTCACAGATGTGCTTCCCTCTTCCAAGAAAAACATTGGACTACACCGAGTAGAGCCAGGAGGTGAACTGCCATAAATTTTTGGACCTGATGGGGAGATGGAGGCACGTGGACACAGGGACACCATGCAGTGAGCAAGTGGGTGGCCATTGTGAGATGTTTGCTCCGTGGATTTACACAGAAACAGCCTTGGAAGCCAGGAAGGGGGGAAATGACTGCGTGCCAAGGTGGGCACTTCACTAATTGGCTGTTTAAATTGGTGATTGATGAGGTGTTGGCTTTCCTTCCCTGGCACCCAGCTCAGATTTATTGCAGAACATTTTCACAGAAAGGGCTGAAGATGTTCCCAAATTTCAACATGCCAACCCACACGTTGACTGAGTGTTTTGAATCTCCTGGGCAGCTGAACTTGATTTCCTTTGTTGGATAAAACTATTGGGCATTTGGAAATTGTGTTCTTGTTTTTCTCCTACCTGAAGTCCAGAAGTTCATATTTTGGGCAGCCAACACATTTTGGGCAGATTTCCTCCTGGAAAAGTCAGGTTTTCAGGTGCTAGGAAAGCATAAATTTTCTTCACTAGAAACTATGATGCCACTACATAGAATATCAGGTACTCAACACTTGAACACCTAAAATAGACTTTTTTTCACTCACTTGGAGTGATGCAGGTTATTTTTCAGCACTCCCTTCTTTGGGGCTGTCAGCACCAATATCCACCACCTCTGCCAGTGGAAGGGAAGAGCCCATCAGGCTGGCACACAGAGCTGGCTGTGATTTATGGAGAGCCCATGGAATGTAGATCTCCCATCATTTCAAGCTGGATTTTTTTTTATTGTTGCTCCACACTGTAAATTTGCCTCTGCATGACATAATTAACAGCATTGCCTCACAGGGCTGGGGTGATTTACAGGAGTGGAAATAACTGCAGGAATGTCATGGCAGGGGAATTTGGGGAGAGGAGGAGGCAGGGGCAGGAGAACAGCCTGGACCATACTGGTGGTCTCGTGTGGTGCCCCCCACCCTGTGCCCCAACAGTGAGGAGAGGGCCTGTAAGGCATGGATAAGGCTCCTGCTGGATGAACATGAGCCAGATGAGCCCAGGTGGCCAAAAAGGCCAATGGCATCTGGCTTGTATCAGCAACAGCGTGGCTACAGGACCATGCCCAGACAGTGGTGGAGTCCCCATCCCTGGAGCTGTCCAAGGAAGGTCTGGATGTGGCACTCGGTGCTCCAGGCTGGGTGACAAGGTGAGGATCAGGCACAATCTGGACTCAATGGCCTTGGAGTCCTTTCCCAAGTTAAAAAATTCTGTGATTCTGTGTGATTCTGCCACCTCCATTTATTATTTCATGGTAATCATCAGACTGGGGGACTTCTAAAGAAATCATTCCATGAGCATGCAGGAGCAATGATCGTGTCCACAAAACAAGACCAGGGAGTTGTCCAAAACATAAATAACCACCGAGTCCATTCATGGCTCTGTTTCTACTAAAGATAAATACTCAAGAGATCAAGTTCTGCAGTTAACTTAGCTGAGCTGCATCCCTAAAATCTCTACATAGACTTGTCCCTAAATAAATGAGCTTCAGGATTGGATGGGGGTCCTCCCCAAAAATATCTCCTTTGGGAAGGTATATGCAATCTCTGAACACTCTGAGTTTTCTGCAGGCAACCATTTTGGAGACTCCATTTTCCCTTGGGACCAAACAACAAAAAGCCCCTCTAAAGCCAAACAATAATTTCACTTCAGTTTCTTTGGTATGAAAACCCTCTAGTTTGGGAAGTGGAGCTGAGATCTGTTCAGCATTCACTAAGACCTGTAAAAACGTTGCTGTGGTGCCATTCATGAGCTGGGTTCATTTCCTGTGATAAATTCCTCAGCCTTGTTTGCTTGAGGTCCTTGTGAATCAGGAGAAACATAGCATATCCCAGGAATTTGAGGAACAGGGGATATTTAGTCAGATTTGCATGCCCTTGTCTGCTAGAACAACCTTAGGCATCCAATTCCCAAATGATATGGAAGGATAGATAGAAGCTGTGGATGCCCCATCCCTGGAAGAGTTCAAGGCCAGGTTGGATGGGACTTGGAGCAAACTGGGATAGTGGAAGATGTCCTTCAAGTTCCACCCCACTCCCATCCCTGCCTACACAGACGAGGTCCATGAATGTAGGACATGAATTCCTGGTCATCTGCATGTCCTGGTGTAACTTCCCACAAGGACAATTTTATCCTGGTTTACCAACCCCTATTTTCATGTAGATGACCTCAGTTTGTAGGAGCTGAAAATAAATCTCTATTTCCATCCTGGAATGAAAATCCCCCTCTGGGACTCCACTCACAGGAGCAGTCTGGTCTGTGTTGGCTACAGCAGGACAGAGAAGAGATGTCTACTTTTGGGGAGGAAAACCTGTTTCATAGCCCAGGGAGCACCTCTGGGTGCCCAGCACCAAAAGAAGGGAATATTCCAACTCAGGATATTCTAATCCCTGCTGGTTTCCCTATTACACTCAGGTCTAACTCTCTAAAACACAGGAAAATCACTCTCACTCCCAGTTTATATCCAAAATGCAGGAGACAGAACACTGCATACTCTTGTTTTTAAATCTCTCTCCAGCTCTCCTGGAGCCCCTTTACCCTCTGGAAAGAGCTCTGAGCTCTTCCTGGAGCCTTCTGTTCTCCAGGTAAACACCCCCAGCTCTCCCAGCCTGGCTCCAGAGCAGAGGAGCTCCAGCCCTTGGAGCATCTCAGTGGCCTCCTTTGGACTCATGTCCTTCTGGTGCTTTTTGGTGTTCTTGGAAAGAACAAAGTCTTTCCATGGCCACCAAGAGACTGGTGCAAGGATTAATCTCAGCTCCTGTATTTTCAGGAATCAAAGCCCTGCAGCTGCATGGTTCGCTCTGTTTGCACAGATATCCTGTCCAAATGGGAAATGTATGGGAAGAGGAGAACTGGAAGGGAAGGCAAAAGGCAATGCCCCCGTCTTCCCAGCATTCTGAATCTTCCCTGCAGAAAAAGCAGAATTTCCCCAAGAGACATTTCTGACCAGGAAAATGAGCGTTTCCCATGGAAATTTCCAGGAAGACATCCCGAGTTTTCTGGTGTGCACTACTGGAGGAGCTGTTGTGTAAGAGGGTGCTGCATTTTCTCCGGTTCAAGTAGGTCAGTGGGCAGCAGGAGAGGCCTGGGCTATGGCTGTGACTCCGAAGTTGGGTGCCCTTGAAGAGCCACATTCCCATCTGTGAGATGAGGATAAGAAAGTGTGATACAAGAACTCGCTGGGTTATTAATAGAGGCCTCTGGCTGAGATTCCAACACAGCCCAAGGGCTTGAGAAGCCCATTTATTCTTTACAATTCAAAGCAGACAAGTGACTCAGATTTCCTTGACATTTTTGAGCACAAAAGTCAGGGAAAAGCATTCTCCAAAGCATTTGTCTGGAGGGAAGGGAACATATGAATATGTGATTTTTCTGGTTTTTTTCCAAATACAAATGGAAGCAAATTACCAATGAAGCTGAAATGTTTGGGTTGGTTTGACTTTTGTGCTAAGATAAGTCAAGATAGAAATCTGAACATCAACTGCTGTGTGTGTTATGGTTATGGTAGAAAAAAAAACAGGTAAGGCAGGGAAAAATTGGGCTCTATGGGATGGGAATATTTCCATAATTTCCTGTTGAAACTGCAGGTGAAATTGATACATTCTCCCAAAAATGTTTGGATTCATTAAATGGATCCAGCAGTAGCAGCAGTGTGCATTTGGTTTAAGGACCTTGTAGATATGAGTTTCTCCAGCAGTGGTGTTGAATGAATTCCTAGGAAAATTGGTAAAAACCTGGATAGAAAAGAGGTGACAAAGATGCCATGGAAAGGCCATGGCAGGATTTTATGGGGGATGAGGGCCAGAGCGAGGCAGGGAACAGGGGAGCACCACCCATGCATCCCATGCAAGGGGCTGCTCTGGGATGGGATACTCTAAAGAAGATTTCTAATTGGACATTCTTAATTTAGGTCAGCCTCAATCCAAAGGGAGAAGAGAGCACTCAAGGTGTGGTAGCAAAGCCACGGGAAGAGGGAGATTGCATTTTGGGGAAGGGGATGAAAGCAAAGCCAAAACAGTTCTTGGCGTTTTATCTGTATCCTGAAAATACTCAATCCTATTTTAGGGCAGAGGAATTGTCTCATCTCCCTGGTTTCCAGCCTTGTTTATCCTTGTTGGATACATCTTGTTTTCATTCTGTTTTGACAAAATCTGATGCAGCTCCTCGACTTCATTAAAATGACATTTGGAAACAAACAAACGAAAGACTCAACCAGAATCTTCGCGAGCAGATTTTTTATGTTGGGTTGGGTTTTTTTTCCTCCTAAAAAGTTTTCATTTGGACAAAGGAGAGTTTACTACGGGGATTAAAAAAAAAAAAAGGCAATAATCACGCTCTCGGAAGACAATAATTATTCCCTTGGAAAACACTAATGATCCCTTGGGGAGCATTCGAGCACTTTTTGTTTTCCTCGAATTTGTGTTTACTGCAATCTGCAGCAGGAACACGATATTGTAATTCCAAGGATTATAATTCCAAATCAGTGGTGTGGTGGCCCCTTTTCTGTCATGGCTACAGCCATGAGGAGGCTCAGCAACACATCCCCCACCTTTTCCTCGTGTGCTCAGCAGACGTGCTGCTCTTTCCTCATCCAAGCCCCACAACTCCCTGGAATTCCAGGTGAACGTTTTCTCCCGGCCAGAACGGGCAGTGGTGATAACTGGCTCTCACCTGAAATGATTTTTCTTCTTCAGACCATTGGACTGATGTCTTGGAAACCCTAAAATAGAACATGGGAGAGGAGGAGCAGAGTGAGAGCTCCATTTCCCAGTGCTGGAGAAGCCAAACTGTGATGGATTCCTTTCGCTGGGATGCAATGTAATGAAAAGGCATTTGTGAGAGAGAGACACACGGGGAAATTGCTGACAACATGAAAGGGAGGAAGGGGTGGCTCATAAAAGAGTGATTCCCTCTGTTTTTCTTGGCAGCCCAGCCAAGCTCCCTCAATGCAAGGTTGGAAAAGGACTCAACACTGAGCAGAGGACAATAACAAGCAGGCAGTGTGGAAAATGACCCTTTCCTGAGCAAACAGATTTGATATTCCTGCCATCTCTCTGCATTCTTCCTCTGCTCTTTTAATCTGCTCTCCATGAGCAGACGCGGCTTTGACCTCGAGCCCAGCAGATGCCAGGCTCAGCTCTGGGCTTGTGCAGAACTTTTGTGTCTGAGCTGCCACCATGGCTTGGCCAAGGTGCCCAAACCCTTGGGACATCGTTCCCTCAGCCCTTGCTCCAGGAGAGGGAAACTTTACATCGGCATCAAAATCAGTGATTTGTACCCAAAAATAAGATGAGTTGAGCACCACGAGCTCCCCTGCTCTCATAAACACCTCAAAGCTTATGGGAAATGTTCTAATTCTGCTTAATGGGGGCAGTATCAGCACCAAAAATCGTGAATAATTAGAGAATCACAGGATTGTTTGGGCTGGAAGGGACCCTAAAGGTCACCTCCTCCCACCCCCTGCCATGGGCAGGGACACCTTCCATTGTCCCATTGCTCCAAGCTCCAATGTCCAGCCTGGCCTGGGACACTTCCAGGGATCCAGGAACAGCCACAGCTTCTCTGGGCACCCTGTGCCAGGGCCTCAGCACCCTCAAAGGGAGGAATTCCTTCCCAATATCCCATCCATCCCTGCCCTCTGGCAGTGGGAAACCATTACCCCTCACACCGCCCTTCCATGCCCTTGACCAAAATCCCACTCCATCACTCTGGAGCCCTTTTAGGTACTGGAAAACTGCAAAATGCAGAACTGCTCTTAGGCTCAATTCTCAATTTGACTTGAATGTGGAAGTATCTTAGACTCAGGTTCCATTTTTAGGATTATCACTAGGAAATGTGTTTTTGAATCAGCAAAACAAGGAGCAGGGGGATTCAGAGTTATGCAAAGCTGACTTCTATTAGGTCAGAGAAGTGAATGGAAATCCTCCTAATATAATTCATTATTCTCCTATTTCCTTGATTTAAAGTAAAAATACCAAAAATCCAACAGCAGTTGGAATATAAAAAAGAGACAACCAGCCAAAACCAGCAAGTCTGGCTCGGGTTCCTGACACTACTCTCTTTTCCAACACTTTCTCCTGAAAACCACAAATTAACACAAGACTTAAAGATAGGCTCCACAGATGGATCCTGGTGGCAGTGATATTCCTGCAGCCTGGGGGGAGCTTTACAGCAGGATCTGGAGCAGAGCAACCCAGCACAACCAGTGATTTCTTCACTCCCAGATCTTGGGGACTTCTGCTTCCAGTTTTCCTCTGCCCCTGTGGCAGCTCTGCCCAAGGAAATAACCAAAACCAGAGGGAGAAAACTGGATTTTTCTGAATAGACAAGAAAAAAAAATTAAAAACCAGTATTTCCCTTATTTTTTTGCATCTGACCTTGCCTTTTGGATGTCCTTGCCTGCTACAGAGCTCCTGGGAAATGAATACAAAGCCTTTGGATTGAAAGACAAGTCCTTGGTTGAAGGCACTGTCATAGGTATTTAAAATAGGAGTTTTGTGACATGTGAGTGCAAATTACCTGGGAAAAAAACAGAGTTAATGGGAAAAAAACCCAAAAAAACAACAGGAATGGGCTTGAATAAAACCAGCATTGCTCTAGGACAAGGTTTCTCCAAAGCCCCCAGGACTGGCCTAAGCCTGCTGCAGTCAGTGACAGCACAGGTCTCAACATCTCTGGGCACAGAGTCAAGCCAAGGCTGAATCCTTCACTTCTCATTTTCCTGGGTTGGGTTTCCATCCACTTCCTCCTCAGCCTGGGCTGTTTATTGCTTTCCTGCAGTCCATGGAGGATTCCTCGTGCATGTGCAACATCCCTCATCCCACAGCAGAGCAGCGGAAATAACAAGGATTAAAAAAACCCCTACAGCCACTAAACCCAACAGCGAAGCACTTCTTGGAGAACATTTGCTGATCTGCTGAAATCAAAACATTCTCCAAGGTGGGATGAGGGAACTTTGACAGCCCAGGCAGGCTCCTGCCCAGCAGCCAAGGAGAGGAGATGCCAAACTCCCCTTCTGGGAACCCCACGTGTGTCGAGCTCATCCAAGGAGGGACTGCCCCAGATCTGGGCACTGCAAAGCAATTTCAACTCTTTTTAATTTATTTATTTATTTTTTTTTTAATGTACTGTGCCTCGAATTTGATACTGGTTTGGGTTTAGCTGCCAACCTGATCTTCTGAGAGCTCAACTTTCCTTTAAGGGGAAAACCCCAGTGGTTCAGTCTATATTTGATTTGACTCATTGCAGCAATTTCAGTTTTATGTGGACAGGAAATCAGAGAGAAGCAGAGCTGGGTATTTCCCACCACTGCTGTGCCAGACTCACAACCCCTCCTGCCTCAGGTGCTTTCGTAGGAAACAGCCTCAGTCCTGCCTAAATTTATTTGACAAAGGCTTAGATTGTGGTGAAGTCAGGTATAATCGTGGGCTTAAGTGCATTTGGGTTAAAACACTAGACAAAAAAAGGCATTTGAGTTAAAACACCAACCAAAAAGACACTGTGTGAGGACTACACACTCCAGGTTCTGTCAGTCCTGGGAGTTTATGTGCTGACAAAGGTTAAATAGATGGAAAACAAACCATCAGGCCTATCGAAGATGGAACAAAGCAATGAAAACACCCAGAAACAAGAGCAGAAAAAAAATTGGACAGGAACAGCAAAGTTTATTGCAACCAGCTTGGCTAAAGCACCAAGATGAAGTGAATTAATTAATTTTTTTCCTTGTAAAAATCAGCAAATGTTCTGAATTTGCTTTTAGATGAAATGGGGAAGAATCATTTGCAGATTTAAAGCAGTGAGATGGTTTCACTCTGACTAATAATTTTAAAAAATAACATGACAAATATTGCTCAAATCAGCTAAAAAGCTATAGCAGACAAAGCTGAAATGAATCTGTCAGGAGTGGTCTCTGGCTCCAAGAACTCACAGAAAAGAGGAAATTTGGAACAAAAGTTGAGTTATTAGCCCAAGGTAAGTGGTTAATGAGTGCTAAATATACATGTCAATGAAAGATATACATACTGAAAGTGGCGCTTCTCTTCTCAGAGATGATGTAGGGTAGCAACAGCCATAAACGAAATCCATGAAGTGGCCCTCTGGGATAGATTTGCCACTTCAAGAACAGCAAAGTGGAGCTGGGATCCCATCATTTTTCCTATTCTCACCTTCCCTCCACCCACAGGTGCTGGATTAGTCCACCCCAACTGAGACTCACTTCTGACAGCTTCTCTGCCCCTCCCCTGAGTTTTGTGAGAGTTGGAAACACACCATCCCATGGTCAAACATCCCCTCTGCCACAGCCCCAGCTGCTTTGAACTGTGATTTATTTGTGGAGGACGGTGGGGGATGCCTCAGTCCCAGTGCTCAAAGCTGAGCTGCCAATAGTTTGAGCTGGCTTTGCCCATCAGACTAAACAGGTTGGGGCTTGGCTGACAGCCATCACCCCTCCAGGTGATCCATCACCCTCTGGGACCCCTAGGAATACAGGTTCTCCCCATCTGGAGCCCCGTGCAGGGGAAGGGGGAGGAGGACCCCAGGCGTTATTTACTTTGGATGTCGTGTCCTGGCCATAAATAAAGCCCAGGAGCTGCACGTGTCAGGGCTGGATGGCAGCACAACACAGGATCTCAGAGCTGGGGGGTGGCTCTGCTGATCCCCCAAGACCTCCAGGGACATAAAACCCACAGTCACCAGAGCCTGGCAGGCACCAGATCAAACACAGGTTGGAGAGGGCTGGATTTTAGGACAGGGATTTCTGCCTGTGCTGATGGAAAGGGAAGCTGGCTTTGCCTAGGAGCAATATCCAAGCTCAGAGAAGGGTTTTTAAGCCCTTGGGATGTTCACTTCAAGGATGACAGGCTACACTACCTGCCCCTGTAGAAACAGAGAGGGAATGGCACCCCAAAGAGGGTAAAACAACATTTACAGGCAGAAAAGGATGGCTGTGAAATTATTCCGGCTGTGAAATGATTCTCGTTTCAAAGTGCCCAGCAACTTCAATTTCGGGTTCATGCTGGAATACAGTATCTCAAATTGCTTGAGATTTTTAGGAATATGTTATTAACTGTAGTAAACAAGCTGGGAACCAGATCTGCCCCAAATGGGGTTTTCCAGATCAGTTTGGCATCTGCTTTTTGAGCTGTTTCAAAACTTGTGCATTCCAACTAAAAAAAAAAAAAAAAAAAAAAAATTTGAAAATGTATCCAAACAGGAATATTTTCAAATAAAATATAAAATCAGGCCACCAAACAAGAGAGTGGGAAAGGACCCCACTGAGCACTGCTTACCCACCTGTGTGAGTGCACAGCATTTTGGGATTTGCCAGCTCATCACAAAACCCTAATCTGGCTAGAAGAAAAAAAAAAATCTCCAAATAACAGCTTCCCGCCCAAAGCTGCCACTCCTGGAAAATGGCATGGAAAATAGCATGGAAAATGGCATGGAAAAGCCTTCCCAGAACTTTTAATTCAAGGAAAGGTTTTCACCAATTCAATGAGTCCACCCTTTCCAGGCTGTTTTCAGGCTCTGCTTTGGAGGTGGGGAGAGAGCCAAAAAACACCCTGAGAGGGAAGGCAAGGAAAAAGTTAGAGAAGGGAAAAGTTATCCCAGTTTGGAGCTATGGGACTAACAGCTGGATAGGAGGCAAGGAGGTTCAGCACCCAAGTAGCCAACAGCCTTTCCTTTAAGGGGTGGCTGTGTCAGGGCAGGGTTTAAGTTGAAGATCAGGAAAAGATTCTTCCCCCAGAGGGTGCTGGGCACTGCCCAGGCTCCCCAGGGAATGGGCACAGCCCCAGAGCTCCAGGAGTGTTTGGACAATGCTCCCAGGGATGCACAGGGTGGGATTGATGGGGTATCTGTGCAGGGACAGAGGCTGGACTCCATGATCCCTGTGAGTCCCTTCCAGCTGAGGACATCCTACAATTCCATGATTCTCATCTTTCATCCATCAAGCAGAGGGAGGCATGCATGGGAACCAGCAGAGGCAAGGAAAGGAATCAAGCAGACCTTTCATCTTTGGAGAGCATGAATTTCCTCCTCAGCCTTAATTTGGCCCCTGAGCCGTTTTGGTGGAGGCTGCCATCACAAAGTACTCTGTTTTCCTGACCAGGATCCAAGGGAGAGCTGAAATCCCCTTCCTAGCAGGCTGGGTTTTCCCTTTCCTGAAAAGAGCAGGAGAAGAGAAAAGGAGCCCTAGGGCAGTCCATGACACCGAGTCTCCTCCATCTCTCCTCCAAATCCTCTGGAGATGTTATTTCACCCTCGTTGGGATGTAGAAATAATATTTACCCCAGCTGCAGCCAATATCCAGCATGTGCAGCGTGGTGCTATAGATTTGTCACATCTGGATGCTGGGGATGACGGAGGGGAGTTCAAACACAGCCCTGGAGCACCAGGAACTGCTGGCCAGCATCCAAGGAAAATGGCCAGGACACAGAGTGAAGGTGCTGGTCAGTGCCTCATCCCAGCACACTCAGGCCAAAGCAAACGGGGAGCTTTGACCCTGGCTGAGATTCCCAGCACAACCCTCCTCAAGCAAGCCTCAAATTATCCCCAAACACCAACAAAGTCCAGGAGATGGGAGAGCCCCAGGAAAGTATGCTCCATGCTGAGTGTTAGACAGTTGCAGCCCGGTTTGTAACCCCTCTTTCCTGACTGTACTCTTATTTTCTGCAGCAAATTTGGAAAGAATAAAGAGAAATGCTACACAACTCTGAAAATGTGGGGTTTTTTTTTCCAGGAAATGAGAGGCATTTTTGAGGTTGTGAAAAAAAGTCGCATATTTAGGCTACTGCTCTTAGTCACAACTGGTCTCATCAGGAACTTTTCTACCAGGAAATTATGTTCTGTGGAGTTACCTTAATTTTTGAGAGCGTTGGGTCAGACCAGCTTGATTTTATCAGCGTTTACAGGCTTGATTTTATCCAACTAGTCTGTCTTTTTCATTTAAGTTTTGCACAAGCTTAGGTAACTCAAATTAACATTAAAAATGTCATTCAGACAATTTTATCAGTGAATTTATTTTTTAAAAAATTCCTTTTTGGTCAAATTTCATTTTTGACATGTAAGGGAAACAAATTTTCCTCTAAATTCCTTTCTGAATTATGAAAATTTTCCCAGATGACAACATCTGGTTCCCACGTGGATGGGATTCTTACCAGGATGAAGCCTCCAGTTTGGTGTCTCCTCAGATCACACAGGATGAATTCAAATTGGCCTGGATGGAAATGGTCCATGAAGGATAAGAACTGGATGGGAGGAAAAGCAAAAAGGCAACCAGCAGAGCTGGCAGAGTTGGCAGATTCCATTGGGAGGTCACTGCTTGGCCTGATATTTTTGTCCATCTTTATTAATGGCATGAAAATGCAGTGTAATATGCCAATAAAACAAGGGGAGGAAAAGGAGAAAAACAAACACCCCAGCGAAGCTGACAGAAAAAAAAATAAATTTCCATGAGGTTACTGCTTAAACAGCACCTGAAACAGCATTGAGCATTCTGGGCACCCAACATTTTAATTTGGAGGGAGTTCATAGAAGAGTGACAGGGATAGTGGGGAGGGAAGCATTGGACTTGGCTCTGGGAAAAGTTGGACAGAGCAACAGGCTGGGAATGCTTAAAGAAAATAAACACCCAGGGAGAAATCCTGACCTTGCTGGAGCTGATGTCAAGACTTCCACTGACTTCAGCAGGGCCAGGATTTCACACCGAGAAAAGGGGATTTAATGGTGGAGAAGGAGCCACGGGCTGCAAACAGAGGAAGCAAGTTCAACATCAAGGGGAGGCAAGGCAAGAAATCTCAGTTTTGTTTAAAAGCAGGAAGATCCAGAGTGCCAGCTACTGCTTGGGAGAGCCAACTGCACTCCTGTAACCCTCTAATTAAAGCTAGGTTAAATAAAACATGTGTTACATATTCAGCTCTGATGAGAGGAGAAAATTGGATGTAATAAATCCACCCCCTGCAGCCAAACTCCCAACTGGAGAATCTCCCCTGTTCGAGCACAAATGGTTTTATACGGGAAATGTAAATAAGAAGTTACCATCTGGTTAATAAAAATGCATCTCTGCTGCATTTGACTACATGTCCCCATATATAAACATTGAAAAATACACTTATTTCCCCCCAGTGTTTTAAGGTTTACCTTGTGAATATCCAATGAGAAGGAATTCCCTTAGACATCAGATGTGATGAACCACAAAAATGTCCCTTTTTGTCCTAGACATTTTAAATTTATATTGAATTTCACTGCTATCTGTGTGGAAATATAACCAGGTTCTACTGTTCAGTATCTGGTGAAACTGAGAATTGGAGAAGCCAGGTTCTGAAATCCGTGGCATTTGTAAAGAAAAAAAACAGGCATAAGGCAGCCTATTTCCAGAAAAATACTTAGAAAATTCTGCTTGGGAGATAGAATCTATTTGTGCATTTGAGTTGAAATTGTCAACCTGTTGTTTGTTATAAAGGGAAAGGCATTCCTGATGGAGTGGAGACATTAGGTTTGGGTTGTTTTTTTTCCCAAATGGCTTTTTCCTTCCCAAACTGATGCATTATCCAAATAAAGCTGCAGAGGAGTAAATGATGCCAGCATCAGGAGGGAATTGTGTATTCCAGAAAATTTAGAAAATTAAATTAGAAATTTAGAACATTTAAAAACTAAATTTAGAAGAGTCAATCGCTTATTTCAAGGAAAGGCTTTTGTCTTTCTCCTTTTCCTGCAAAAACACCCAGGAAATTCCAGTCAGGCTTGGCCACCTACCCAGGTATCCCACCCTATCCATGTCTCCAGTGAACAGCACCTCTGCCAACACCTCCTACAGTTTTCCCCATCAAGAGGGGTTTTTTCTCATAATTAATATTGACCTAAATGATGAATTATAAAAAAACCCATTTAAATCAAGAGACACAGGCACAACCCAACACTCTCTCAGCTCAGAGGGGGAGTTTAAGTGCTTACAGACTAAACTTTGAGGGAGAGATAAGGGAACATATCCCCGAACCCCCACTCTGACTGCCCCATTGGAGAAGCTGCCAAATTTTCTCTTTCTAGAGGGGCTGAGTTAGCATCAGCAATGCCAGGGCTTCAAAGGGACAAAATCATCGCTCAGAGTCTCTGTGTGCACATGAAGAGGAAACACTTCAGCACCAATGTCAGCAACCTGCCAGTTCCCTGAGATAAACAATTGGAGTTGCCCTCCTGGATGTGTGCTCTGGAAGCAGAATCCACTCTGGATATTCGCCGTGGTCGTAAAAATATCCTCTGGTTTTATTTCTCTTCCAAACAAACTGTTTTCAAGCCAAGATCAGCACCCAGGCATCGCTGTGCTGCTTTTTTCCTCACGTGCTCAAGACGCTCTGAGGAGGATCCTGTGGCCAAGAGTTTGCCACCCCTGGAGAGCTCCTGTGAAACCACAGCGCTCCGATGTCCCAGCTGGGGTTTTAATCCTCCCCCTCCCATAAAAATCACAGAATGCTCGAGTGGTTTGGGTTGAAAGGGACCTTAAGGATCACCCAGCTCCACCCACCTGCCTGGGAGAGGGACACCTTTCACTCCACCAGATGCCTCTGAGCTCCATCCAACCCAGCCTTGAACATCTCTAGGGATGGGGCAGCCACAGCTTCTCTGGGCAGCTTGTTCCACCCTCACAGTCAGGAATTTTCTCCCAATATCCAGCCTCACCCTGCCCTCTGTCACTTTGAAGCCATTCCCCTGTCACTACATGGTCCCTCTCCACCTGCATTTATCCTCCATTTAGACACCAGAGCTTGGAAAGGAGATCCCTAAGGAATCCAAGACCACCCTCCTTCCATCTGGGCACACAGTTGGCTGAGAACAGTGGGAAAGAATCCAAGAACTCAGCTTTTGCCTGGAAGCACGGCCAGTGTCCAGCTCAAGCCCAGGAAACCTGATTTTCTGGCTGGACCTCAAAGGATCACTGCAATGTCACTGGACCAGGTGAAACACTCCTGGGTTCTTGCTACTTTTCATCATTCATTTAATGCTGAGCCACAAGGAGAAAATAAAAAACAAACTCCAAAACTCACCTGGATGGGGTTTCTTTTCTCTTAGCGGGGGTGAAAAATTTTCTAGACCTAACTGCTCACTGTATACTTACAGAAAGTTTTTGCTGTTTGGTTTAAGTTTATTGGTTATTGCATTTTTATTGAAAGGAAGCTGAAAATGTTTACTGACGTGAATCGTGCCTGCTTTGTGCTTAAGTGCCAGAAATGTTCCATTGCAGGCACCCTCTGAAATGTTTTCCTTTTTCCTGCATGCTCTTGAGTTTATGTCAAGTCTCCTCATTAAACCAAGAAGTGATTCCTTATCAGCTGCCTGGCCCGCTGCAATGTTTGCATTACAGAGCAAGATGGATATTCCACTTTATTTAATCCTCAGAACCAGGGGAGCTGAGAGGAAGGACTGGTGCCAAGGGACTGGCATTGCCAGAGCCTGGTCACAGCCAAGGGCACACACACACACAGGACCCCCTCCAGTCTCCCCCAAAAGGTGAAAAACACATTTTTCAGCAGCTCAGCCATACATGGATACCTAGCTAGGCTGCCCCTTCAAGAGTCATACAAAGAAATCAGACTTCATTGTGAGAGGAATTGCATCTCTCCCCCTTTAACAGTTCCCACGTTTTCCCACGTGTCTTCTGAAGCCCCTGTCCCTTTTCCCCCCAGAGCCAGCTCGCTAGAGATGGGAGAACCCAGCTGGCTGCACCAAAGGTGACACCAGTGCTCCAGTCCTTCTCCTCTCCAAGCTCCACCAGGATCTTCGTGTTCCTCCCCATCCTCTAAAGCTGGAAATTGGGCGTGGGGTGGGGGGACACAACCTGAAGCATTTTCTGGTTTCTCTCCCATTCCTCTAGCAAATGATGTGCAGATTCCATCTGGCAGGACATGGACAGAAACTCCTCATGAAGCAGCTCAGATACCACAGGAGAACAGATGGAAAGAAAGCCTGGAGGTCTGGGCAGGTGAAGGGAAGCACAGAAGACATCAGCAAGAAGAGGAAAACTGGGAAGGGGGAGGAAAAATCCCTTCCCTCCTGAAGTTTTTAAGTGTTGGTGAAGACTATAGCACCTGTGCCCAGAAGGAGAGGACATGGACAACCATCCCCAGGTGTGGAGGGAAGGGAAGGTTTGTGGAGCTTTACCCAGTGAAGGGGGACAAAAAGAGACCTGTCCCTTTGGCCTGGTGGCCAGGGATGGCATTCCTGGTCCCCAGTGTGCTCATGGGAAGTAATGACAACCATCAGTAGGATGGGTTGGGTTTGAGAAGACTTTGGTGGGGTTGAGAGTCAAGAGTAAGGAGGCCTTCTGCTGAATTTATGGGACAGACACCTCAGGGCACAGCAGGCAGAGCTGGGGGAGACTGGTCCGTCCTCCAGCACCACCTGGAATTACACATCCATGGGGATAAAGTGCAAAAGCTGCAGTTAATATGGACAACAGCTGAAGCTTGTTCCTGGAAATGCAGAGCAGGAGGATCCTCACTAGCAGCACAAGATCCACATGGGGACCATGCACCACCTCAATTTCCTGAAGGAGTTCAAATCAGCCCTCAAGTGTTATTTTAGCACAGTTCTTTGCGTATAAATATTTATTAAATACTTGCTTGAATACCCCTTTAAAAAAAATAAAGTAAAATGAAACAACCTTCCAAACCCAACTACTGCTTATTGCATTTTGAGCAAAATATTTTCTTAACCTTTCCTATCTTCAGCCCTTGGGGGTCTCGCTGGCTGAGCAAACCTCTCTCCTCCTGCAGGGCAGCAGGCTGGTTCAGAAAGTCACAGAGGGCTACAGGAATGTCAAGATTTGGGAGCAAGTGAAGGTGGAGGGAAGAACAGCAGCTTTTCAAATTTGTTGTCTTACCACCAGCACTTGGGTTTCATCCACGAGGGGTCAATAGGAGAAGAAAAAAATTCATAGATATGAATCATATTTGATGTGCAAGACTTGGGACCTTGGGCAGGACTAAAAGTGTTCAGGATCACTCCAACCCAGAAGCACCCAAAGTTCATCCCTGAAGGCAACAGGGAAAGCATCTGAAAGGAAAAGCTCAGGGATGGAAGTACCACCTCCAGCTAAGAGTGCTGCAGTGAGGAGAGAGCTACTGGGAGCTCCTCAGGATGTAGAAATAGGGATCTGTGTGATGCTCAGGGGTGGGCAAAGCTTCCCCTGGGGATTAGGAAAGGACCTCTTCCCTTTTCCTCCTGGGTGGTCACTGTCCCTGGCCTGAGACTGGTTCTTCCAACATTACCCTCCTCACAAACCACGGGTAGCCTGTGCCCAGTGGGACTCAACACCTGAACCTGAGCCAGCCCGTTTTTAAGGCATTTTATTACTTATGAGATACTCTAACCCATTTCGTGTCTGCTCCTAAGATCATCTGGTTTAGCAGATCCCAGGGTGGAGCTGCCACCCTGCCCCCGGCCATCTCTGCTGCCGCCCATGAATGGGGACAGAGTGAAGTGTTCCTGAGCTAAGGGTGACCTACTTCCACGGCTGCACTACAGTTCATTACCAATTCCTAATGATCTCATTGTTCCGCTAAATGAAGGTTGCCACCTGTCCCTGAGACTTTAGATCAAGCTGGGATTAACAGATCCGCTGACCCATTTCCCCCTTTTGTAGGACACAGCCCCATGATCAGCAGGGTTGTTTCTTTTCCTTTTTTTTTTTTTTCCAGACCATCCAAGGTTGAGCCTCAGCAGGAATGTGGTGCTGGGTCCCGTCAGCAGAGGATGCTGAGCCCCGTGGCTCCTGCTGCAAATCCTGCCCCAGTCGGATTCGGCATCAGATTCCACCTGCCTGGATCCCACCAGGAAAAGAGGTCCAACCCTGCACACTGTGGGGGGAAGAAAACAAAAGGCAGAGGGGAATTGCTGAGGTTGCATTTAGGGCAAATGAAATTCTTCCAGTTTAAAAGAGAGGTTATAAGAGACTCTATTAAGGATCTGGAGGCTTTCTGCAGTTTTGCTCCGGGCAGTCATCCCCACGGCAATAATCAGGGAAGGAAAAAGCCTGGATTAGCACCCAGCAGCCATCCTGGCTCACGGACCCTCGCAGAGATCCGTGTCCAAGGGGCTGTCCCGCTGCCAACACCCCCCAAGGACACGGCCCAGAGGGCTGGGGATGGCAGGTTGGAAGCAGAAGGAATAAAACAAATAAAGCAAGAAGGAGAGAGGAAAAAATTCCCATGGACAGGCTCAGCGAACATCCAAATGACCTCGAGTGCACTGCTCGCTTCCCTCGCCCGCGGAAGGCAGCACTGCAGCTGCATTTTTCATAAATAGGAACACCCCAGCTTGATGTTTTTTGAAGCTGTCTAGACAGTGGAGCAGGACCTTATTTCAAGTCACATAATCACTTTCCCATTTTTCTTTACAGCAGAGGACGTTTTCCAAGATTAGATAGAAGCTGGTGGAGCAACATGTTATTAACCTCGGGTGTGCCTCCCTGCTCGGGGCTCTCTGTGCCCGAGCTGGAGGTGCCTCTCTGTCTGATCACGTCTCCCCTCCATTCGTGCCTTCCCCTCGGACAGAAATGCTCCCAGGCTGGGTGGGATTGCACATGGACAGACAATTGGGAGCTGCAGTGAAATGCCAGCTCGCCTTGGCAAAAGGCAAAAATAGTCTTGTGCTTCCCAATATAAAACGGTGCTGGAGGGAAAAATAAAACTAAAACACTTGGTGCTGACCTCCTCCAGGCCAGAGTGCCCCAGGTTATCAAACAGCAATGGCTCATTCCCACAGCCTGGGGTAAGAACCCTGAGGACATCACAGAATCCCAGAGGGGTTTGGGCTGGAATGTCCTTAAAGCTCATCCCATTCCAGCCCTTGCCATGGGCAGGGACACCTTCCACCAGACGGCTCTGCTCCAAGCCCTGTCCAAAATGACCTTTTACTGCTTGTCCACGGCCAAGGAGGAGTCTCTCTCACCAGGAATAGTCCTCATCCTGTACCTGACATGGACCACTTTTTCCCATGGGATGTGCAGGGATCTGCGCTCAGGTTATCCGGGGGAAGCAAAGTCCACATGGCTTGGTGCATTAAATTAAGTCAGCAAAAGCTGATGGCAAACAGACCATCACAAATGGGATTATCTCAGTGTGGAGAGGTTTGCTGCCCTGACAGAGAAGCATAAGGATAGAATTCCATGGATTTGGGGAGGTGGGTGGGTGTTTGCAGCTGAACCTTGGGAAACATTCCTGGTGTTCCAAGACCCTCTCCCCGAGCACTGCCTACACAGAGTTACCCATCAGGAGTGAAATAGCTGGGCTAAGAGCCAGGAGCTGCCCTCGTGCCCAGCTCCCTGTAGGATTACTGTGACAGTGATTATCCACCCATAGCAGGAAGGCCAGCAGGGTATCTCTTTTTACTTCCTTAACATTTTCCTTTGGAGGATGCAGAACTTGGCTTTGGGAATCATTTCAGCTAGAAAGTATCCAGTATTTCCCTGCTCCCTCAAGTGAGCAGTTAAAACCATCTAGAGCTGCCTTTCCTTAAACAAATTCCCTACTGCTATGGAGAATACATGAGCTGCCTGAGATTAATGTCAGGCTTCATAATTTACATATCAAGTGCTTTAATGAATTGTTTTTAGTATCATTGTCCTTACTATGAATAAACTTAAAAGTAATGGATTTGTAATTAATTAAAATTTAATTACGATAGTTTGTAATTTTATTATTTGCAATTATTGCCATAAAGGTAATAAAAATGGCAGGATGTCACAACTGAATACAAATCCCTAATCAGGAGCAATCAACTCGCACCGTAACCTTGAACAAGGGTGATTTTATTAATGCTTAATAAATTTATTAATTTATTTATTAAGTCTGGAGCCCAAGGTGGCATCTTGAAGGTGACAGGTGTAGCATCCCTGGTCCTGGCTGGGGCCATGGGTGCTTTGGGGAGGGGTCACAGAATCCCAGAGTCATTTAGGATGGAAAAGACTCCCGAGGTCATTGAATCTGACCTGTGCCCAGTCCCCACCTTGTCACCAAGCCCAGAGCTCTGAGTGCCACATCCAGGCCTTCTTTGGACACCTCCAGGGGTGGAGAAGAGGCAAAGAAGGTTTCATGCACTCCCCCAGATCACACTGATTTCCTGGAGCAGTTATCCACCATAATCCTTATCAGCTATCACTTCTTCCAGGTCCTTTGGATGAGTTTTTAATTCCTATCAGGTTTAAAACCCTGCTTTAAATCCAAATTTCTGCATCATCTTCCAGTATTTAATTTCCGGACAACTGGGTTTTAATATTATAAAGGTCATTCTTTACCCACCCCCAGGTACTACCCCTCTGCCCCCTGCAGCAGAAGTCCTTTTTTATTATGAAGTTTGAAGGATATAAAGGATAAATTATCTCTGTGTTTGCTGCTGCTGCTGTCCCAGGACTATTTCCTTCCAAGACTCCCAATCCCTGTGTTCACATGCACTCAATTCTTCCCGCTTGAGGGAACAAGATATGAACTCTTCTCATCCGTGCTCCAGCCACACCCACGACTCCCTGGCATATTTCTTTAAAAGAACAAGTCTGGGAGCAGTTTTCCACCAGCCAGTCCCAAAGCTATCTTCCAAAGGCAGGAGAACTGCTCCCAGAGCAGCAATTAGGTTGTAATTAAGCAGAGACTTTCCCAGTGAATGCCCTCAAGGGACTGCATTTGTGATGTGGGAGAGGGTATCTCGGTTGCCTTGTCCCATCCTGCTAAATTTATCCCTTCTCGTTATCCTTTGCCAATCTTTTCCTCAGCCCTTGGTCGGTTTGAAGTCTATTAATTGGTCGGGAAGAAGGAATTCCGCTTTTAGCTCCTTTTCCTAGGGAAGGAATACGGGGATTTGCCTGTCCTCCCTCCACCCGTGGATGGATTGGCCAACTCCTTGGGAATCCCAGACAGAAGGAGAGAGGCCTTGTTGTCTCTCTGTGCCCACAGTTTACATGGAAAACCCCAAAAAAAGACTTTCACCAGGCTGGAGAAACCCACGGCTCGCAGGGATCTCCGGCAGATCCCGCGCCTCAGAGCTGCCACCCTTCCGAGGATGTTTTCCCATGGAAAACCTCTCTGCTGCTCCTGGTTGGGAGCTCAGTCACCACCCCATAAATCAGCAGCCCTGCTGTCACCTCTGGTCTGCCAGCAGAGGGTTTGAGGTGAAAAAAGCCAGCCCTGGAGGCGGCAGGCTCTGTGGGTTATCTTGGGGCAGGGGCAACACCAGGGACTCTCTTTATGGGATGTTGGGTACCAGGCTCTGAAATTCCCTTCCAGGACACCTGGAGAGGCCTGAACAGCCTCGATTTTTAAGCTGTGCCACGACAGCTGGAGCTCTCTCACGTCTCAGCCCCTCCACCTCAGAGAGGTTTGCAGACACACTCAGCTCCAGACATGGAAACTTTCGAGTGCTGTAGCATGAGACTTCAATGTATACACGAAACCCACAGGATCTGGGGCTAAATTGGGGTGAAAAACGAGCCCACCACAGTCCTGGAGTATTTGCATTTCTTGTAAACATGCTTGCAAAAGCACTTAGCGAATGAATGTTAATTGTTCTGCAGAAATCCCATCCTGTTCAAAGGAGAAGGGGGAAATAAAACCAAAATAAGCCCTAGGTGGATGTTGCCAATTTTTCCTTTGACGCCACCGCCACCCAACCCCCCCCAAATACCCAAATAAAATTCAGGTGATCTCATCCTGCACTGATCAGCAGAGACCAAGTAAGAAAATAAAAAGGAAATTACTTCATCTTAAGTGCCTATTAACTGATGTTAAGTGATTAAAAAAAAGCTTAATTTGAGAGTAAAAATTCATGTGACAAGCCCACAGATGCCAGAACAAGCTGGTTGTGCCTGGATCTGTCAAAAGCATGGAACTGCAAGGCTTGAAACCAATTTAAGTGCCTTCAGTCAGATTTGGGAGATAATTATGCCCCAACCAAACATTTACATAAAAATGGACCTCTGCTTTTGGTGCTTTTCCAGTCCAAGGCTGGCAGAGCATTTTATATGTGACACAGGGAGGATTTTTACACACAGTGCAGCTGCCAGGGGTAGCAGAAATAGATAAAACTTGACAAATTAACAGCACACAGCAAACCAAGGGAGAGAACTCGGAACTCCCTTGTTTGCCGTGAGGATGCTGAGCCCAACCTTCACCCACAGCCGTGCTCTGGTTTTTGGACTGGTCCTCACCCCTGCACCTGGCCTTGGTGGGGTGAAACACAGCAGAGATGCTGGCTGAGAGGCCAGGAGCAGGGGTGGGTGTGAGAGTCATCCTTGCCCCAGAGCAGAGCGAGCCTCACACACCACGCACACTCCTCCTGGGATTCAGGGATTATCAGGATGCTTCGGGAACTCCGGCTGCAGCAACGCCCTGACTCCAGCACTTGTGCAGTTGTTTTCTCAGAGTGATGTGATTGTGCTGAATAAAAACAAACTGAACTCATCCTCCTCAGCCAATGTGTGCTCCAGAACAAGGAGCTGCTCTGGGGAGAGCTCAAGCTTTCACTGCTGAACTTGCTTTGACCTCCTGACTGCACGGACCAGCCACTCCCAAAGCAGCTGAGGACCCCTCCAGCTCTTCTTTTCTCTCCATGAGCCTTCCCCCAAGCTCTCCTTAATTTTTTAAAGCCGTCTTTGGCAGAGGTGATTTCTGACTATCTTTCCCTTTCCCAGCAGCCCCATGTCACATATTCCGAAGGTGGGAGGGAAACCTCTTCCTCCTCCCTTTTTCCAGGGCTTTCCGTAAGCTATTAGATAATCCATTGTTCTAGCCCTAACCTTGGGGCTCTTGTGACATAAACAGGACCTGGAGTAGCTTGACAGACTCTCAAACATGGCCCTGTCAAAGCCCTGCCCCGTGATCCCACAACTCTGATGGTTCCTGGTGTGGATCGATGGCACTGCTTGGCAGGAATGAGCTTTGGCTTTGCAGTGGGCAGGTGAACACATGCATTCATGTCTGGCCAACATAGAATCTCCCAGCTGGGGTTGGAAAGGACCTTAAAATTAATCTCATTCTACCTTCCCCCATGGGCAGGGACACCTTCCCCTATCCCAGGTTGCTCCAAGCCCCATCCACAAGCTACAGGCTCTGTGGCATCATCTCAGGGCACTCTGGAAAATAGAGACCCTTCTTCTTCCTGAGATGAGATAAACCCTCTCTTTCAGACCTTTTTCTTTATATGGAAATGCTCATCAAGTTCCCTGAAATACGAGCAAACAGGAAATTCTTTATATGCCACTAAAATAGAGTCAAAATCCTTGCTAGACTGACACAAAGGTAAATAAAGATTATCTGTGTGAAAACAACCAAAATTACTGCATATCTCATGAAATTACTCATTCTTTCAAAGTCAAATTGATTCATCTTTCCTAATTTTGCCCTCCATTGTTCCAAGGAAAGCTCTGCCAAGCTTTAGGGCAGCTCTCATTTCCAAGGAAAGGACTCATAGGCAATCTTCTTTTCTTTCTTGTAAAGCAAGTGTCTTAGGTTTGAGTTGCCAATTTAAATAAACTTATTTCTTTCTGTTGTGAGACAGAACCAGGAGTCAAAGAGCAAGGCAGGCTTAAAACTTTGAAAGGGTATAGAAGAAAATTTATTAACTACACAAACAAAAAGGGGGAAAAAAAAAATTTCAGAATAAGATTTTTTACATCACTCCGTCCCTCCCTTTCCCAATCTTCATAACAACAAAACAAACATATAACAAATACTTCAGTCAGTGCCTAATTTAGTCTTTTTCTGTTTACTTTTGGAGAGAGAAGTTTCTTCTTGTTGAAGTTGTAGGGATGTGTTCCACAAGAAGAAAAAAAAAGTCCTCTTGTAGTTTTACCTCTCACGATTTGCATCCGCCCGGGAAATCTGCAACCGTGACCCTCCTCCCAATCTACAGCCGTCCCAAAGTTGTAGATGTGGGTCATGTCTATTCCATGGGGTATTACTTTTAAGAATGAAATGTCCGACAGCAACGATTTTTATCTGTTTCCTTTCTCTCTGCTCAGGCTTCATCTTCAGAAAAACTGCAATCCCCTTCGTTTCTCAGGGCAGAAATTCAAATTCCCAACACAGGTGTTCTTTAGTCAAATTATCTCCTACGAATGAACATTTCCATCCCCCCATGTCTCTTTCCATGGTTTAAAGGAATATTCAGTACATCAGTTCATTCCTACAATTTTCCAAAAAGATTTTCAGCCATTTCAGCATCTTCTCATTCTCCTTCCATCTTAAAATACTTAGCTCTTACATCACTGACTTCAGAAATCTTCTTATTTCCTTTCATATTCAAAGGAAAGGCTGGAGGCTTTGCAAATCTTATCTGAACACTAAAAAGTTAAAGTTTAACACAACTACAAAAGTTGGGCCAGACTCGGCCGTGCTGGGGGGGGGGGGGCGGTGGCGCCACTCAGCCCCTGCGGGGCTGGGCTGCGGCCCTGCACCCTCATGGCCACCCGGGCAGGCCCGGCCCGGCCCGGCCCAGCCGGCAGCATAAAGAGTCAGCCTTTCCTCACGCCAGAGCAGCGGCCGGTGGAAGAAGAAGCCGCGAAAGTTTTATCACACAACTCTTCCTCCCCCTCAGCCATCGGGCCCCCCTCGTTGGCAAACGGGGCCCAAGCGGCCTCCGAGCCGTTCCCCCCCCCCCCCGCATGGGGGAGAGGGAAAGCGGCTCGGGTTGGTGTTACCTGCTCAGCCGCCGGAAAGACCAAGAGGCCGAGTTCCGGGTTACTTTCTTTAAAATGTGTGTGCACGGAGCGAACTGACTTTCTCCGATTGGCTGTTACAGGTATCCCAAAAACCCCCCACAAAGGAAACTCCCCCAGGAAGAACTTCTGAGTTTCTTCCTCCCAAGTCAACCTATCACAGCAAGTTTTTGTTACCGCTCCCTTTCCACAACATTTTTGGCTCATCACCTCTGTCCTTCAGTTTCCAGACAGCACTAGCAGAAAAAGGCCCTAGCACAGGGTGCCCAGAGAAGCTGTGGCTGCCACATCCCTGGCAGTGTCCCAGGCCAGCTTGGATGGGACTTGGAGCAGCCTGGGAGGGTGGAAGGTGACCTTGCCCATGTAACTGGATGGGCTTTAAGGTCCTGCCAACCTCACATCACCACAATCCCACAAAAACTCTCCTCTTTCTTTTTTTTTTGAGGTCTCCTCTGCCAAAACGATATGAGATTTCCCCTTCCTTTCAGCAGGGATGTTGGAAGACCTGCAAAGATTCCCAGGAGAGGAGAGCGACGATGGATCCCTCCGGGTCTGTTCCACCAGCAGCACCAAAGGAGGCACCAAAAGCCTGGAAGGAGGTGAACTACAGAAGCTCAGCTTGCACACGGGGGTCCCACCAGGCAGCACAAGATAAGCAGCCCTGGGAGCATAAATTATGGCAGATGATGAGGCAGAATTTCCCCTCCAACAGCTACACATTTTCCCAGGATTGGCTCCAGAGACTCCTGTCATCAGGTGTCAAACAAGAAGCAGCAGAAATCACAGGGAATTAATTCCTCGCCTTTATTTCTTGCAGGCATGCGGCACTTTCTCCCTTGTTCAGCTGGAGTGAGTGATTTCAGAGCCTGACAAGATATGTTTGGGTGGCAGGGGCTGGGATCAGGCCGCCTGTGCTCAGTCACTGCAGGCAGCAGGAGCTCCTCTACTCCAGCAGAAATGAGGGCTGGTTTGAGCTCCAGAGCTCAGACAGATCACAGGCACCAAGTGCTCCAGCTTCTGTTGTGACTGTCCCTTCTGGATAAACAGGAAACCACGGCCACATGGCAGGGAGCTGCCTCCACAATGGCAAACACTGATAGCAATCAGGGCATGTTGACATCCTCTGTTTATTCACTGTTTGTTAACACCCTGTATCCTTGGCCATGCCCATGGAACAATTCTGCCACCCTCCCACCACTCCTTTGTCCCCCCTGCAAATGGGCCACTGCTAATCCCGTGCCTCTAGCCATCACCAGCAGCTCTTGCTGACTCAGAACCTCAGGGATGTGCACTCCTGGGGTGCAAACAGACTTCCCCGTTCTTCCAGAAAGATTTCCGCCCAGGATCTTGCTGTTAGCTTTGGTCTGCAGGCAGGAATGCCTCTCCTACAAAGGAGCCAGATCTAATTTAATCACCTGACCTGCTGAAACTTGGGACAAATCTCTAGCCTAACTGGGCATGGCACAGCCAAGGCCAGCCTACATTTTGCTGTTGGCTCTTTATCTCTACCTGGAGGTTTGAGCAAAGCCTGAATTCATCCCACTGGAATGAGGAGCTTTTACAGGCATTACCAATCCCAGTGTTACTGATGCTCCAATGTCTTCTGCACTCCCACAGAACTGATTCATTCCCAAAGTCCTGTATTTTGCAGTTCATCTGCTCCTGAAGGCTTCCCTGCCCACCCCAGAAATGCTGGAAACACCAAGGTGGCGTTCCCACCGTGAGCTCTGGGATATCAGAAATAGATGACACGGAAAGACCTCGAATTCCTGCGTGTTTGAGGGATTTCTTCACCCAGCTGAGTGCACAGCAGGTCACACAGCTCCTTCTTTCACATACCCTTGGCCTTGGAGGAGGAAGGCGACTGCAAAAGACAAAATGTTTGAGCTGAAAATGAATTTTTTTTATTATTCTGCTCCACTTTCGCCAGGTAAGGAGCTCCTTCTCCACAGCTTGACAGTGGTAGGAGGAGGAGGAGGAGGAGGAGGAGGAGGAGGAGGAGGAGGAGGAGGAGGAGGAGGATGAAGGCTGAGGGATATTTTGCCAGGCAATGAGCTACTAAAATCACTGAGCCAGGTCAGTGGGGATGTGCAAGGCTTTTTCCAGGGAAATTAATATTTCCAGCCTGTCCTGGAAGGGCTTTGTCCCCTCCATGCTTTCAACTGCACCTCCTCCCATTAGCCTAAAAATTCCTCCCAATTGTTCTGCCTCCCATTATCCTAAAATAAAATATCCTAAATTAGATTCAGATATTCCCAGTGACAGATATTCCCAGTTATAAATATTCCTAGATATTCCCAGTCACAGATATTCCGAGTTACCATCCCAGATGAACCAGTGTGCACTGGGAAGCTGTCAGGGCTCAACAGGGTTTGAAAGGTCAAGAAGGGCCATGCCACTACTTTTGGGGCAGAACTCCATCTTGTCCTCAGTTTGCCTATGGGATCCAGAAGGAATTTTTTCCTATTTCTCTGCCAGGCAGAAAGGAAAAAAAAAGCCCTGCAGTATTTTGTTGTTGTTTATACTGGATGGGAAAAAAGCTTCCAATATTTGTTATATTTAGATGTCTTTCAGCCCCAGAGTCAAGGAAATATTACACACGATCCTTGCTCTGTTTACTCTTCACTCCATTCCCTGGCTTTAATTGTTCTTCCACAGTTTATTCCTCTTCCAATTTAGGTCACATTTCCCAAGGACCACAGCACTACCCCAGATTTCCCAGGAAACCAGCACCTCTTGGTAGTGGCCATTGGTTTTGTGGGTCCCAAATCACCTCAACCCTGCCTAAAGCAAAATGCATCCTCACAGAAATTGTACTGGCAGGTCTCAGTCAGGCAGAGATGAAAAAAATCCTGAATCACAGTCCAAATGACCCTTTAAAGCGGACAATTCACCCCAAGATAAAGGCATTTATCCTCTTGAGGAGGGTGCTTGGTCCAGGATGCCCCCAGTCTGACCTTGCTCTCCCCAAAAAGGGGCTCCCAAGGGGTGACGAAGCAGGACCAAGGTGTGGTCCACAGACCAAGAAATTTTTGTTCCTCTTCCCCCCACCCAGTTTCTTAGGGAGGGAGGGATTCTGGTTCTCCTTGCCATGAAAGGCTTGGGAGAAAACCCCAACTGTGATGGACTCTCCTAAAACCTTGCTCAAAGATGAGCATGTGATAAATCAATTTACAGACAGCATGAGTGGGAGAGAAGTTTACATCCAGGACCCATTTTCCAGTAAATCATTCCCTTCCATCTAGCTGAAAACCCTTATTAATTTTTTTAAACTCTATTCCCACTACAATTCTCCATAAACAGATTTTGGTGTGCTCTGCCTTCACCCTCTGTCTCAGGTGAGGCAGGGTGGAGCCCCTGGTACCCCATCTCTGCTGGAAAACAAAACAAAAATGGAAAAAAAACCCAAAAGCTGCTGGCTTGGAGCTGCTCCAATTTATCCCACAATAATCCCTCCAACAGGGAATCCTTTCCCTAACACCGAGCCTGGTGGCTGGGGACGGACAGAGAGTTATTTTCTCCTTGCAGTAACGTGATGTGCCATTTTTTGCACATTTTTTTTCCAATATAAAGGCGGCAAACATCAGAGGAGGAGTTTATTTATTCGTTTCCCCAGGTCTGCTCCAGAACCCATAATTTCCTTGAGCTCAAAGCCCTGCACAGGGATCCTGGCAGGGCTCCTGCATGTGATTCATTCCAAGAGCATGGAATATCTGCCTGGCTTAAGGCTGAGCTTGTGCAGAGCTGCCGGATGCAAAAGGCACTTGGACTCCAGCTAAGCCTGACCTATCCCTTCTGGCCACGGGAAAGCCAGGAACAGATGTTTGGGGCTGGGATTTGTCTCCCAAAATATCTCTGACGTTTAACTTGCATTTTGCTGTTGTTCTGTACAATGGGAAGGAGAGTTGTTGGGATGCAGGGAAGGGAAGAAGGAATCCAACAGCTCTCTGTCTCTTTTCAGAGATGGCTCAAGAGAGTTTTGAGCTTTAAGCAATGGGTGAGTCCTCAAACACATTCACTGTGATCTCCTTGGCAGCCTTTGCTCCCTTCCACACTTAAAACAGTGTTGCTGCAGCCTGAATAGCTGAGTGTTTACATCTCCTTTTACCCCAATTGATATCACTGGGTAAAATAAGCAGAGGAGCTCTCAAACACAAAAAAATCCTTCTGCGAGCCTTGTGTCTGCCTGTTCACCCAAAGCTTCTTGTTTGGTTGGGGTCTCTTTTTCCCCCTCCAAGCTTTACACAGAGTGATTCCAACCAGGATTTTTGCTGGTCCTCACACCTGAAGGAGTCTCTGCTACAGAGAAGGTGGAAAGTTTAAAGACCTCACTCGCTGCACCCCCTGATTTATTTCAGTTGTGAGACACCCAGCTCTAAGTTGACACATGAAAATATTGAAGTATGTGACTGATTTCACATATTTCTGACCCAGAAGAGAAAACTGGCTGCACGCACCAGGCCCCAGAATGAACCCAGAGCATTTAATCACAAGACAAATGATGTGCAGGAAATCTCTGAGGCAACCAAATATTTGCTGTGCCCATGAAACTCCTCCCTCTGAATATTCCCCCTCTAAAATACTTGGAATTATCAGACTTTTCCCCACTTTTTCTCTGTGTAGGTAGCCCAAAAGTTTCCTCTGGGAAGAACTTTCACAGCCACAGTTGTGTTTTCCTTCTGCCAGATGCCCAGGAGTCTTTGGGAGGCAATAAAAGGCACAAACCCCAAGCTTCTGCCCCAAACCTGTCCCCCAAGAAGGGAATCTCACAGTCCTGTCTGACTTTTGCATTTCCTTCTTTTTTTTCAATGGAAAAAATCCAGTGCCAGAAAGAATTCAGGGTGGGATAGAGCCTGGCAGCACCTTTCCACCAGGGCTGGAGGCAGTGTGAAGTGTGTGAAGAGGTGGTGGGAGCCCTGCTCCTTCTTTCAGGGGGTTCCTTTCCAGCAGGTGAATCCATGAGGATCATTTTCCCAAGCACTGCAAAAAGCTGGGTGCCTTTCTGATCAGGAGAACAACCCCATCAGAGCAGGGAGTGACCAGCACCCACCTCTGGCTCCATTTTAAGGGGCTACAAATTGCCCAGGGGGATCCAGATGTGCTTTAACCTCCAGGGTGAAGGCACTGGAGGCTCACCATCCACATTTTTGCAGGGCATGAAAACCACTTCCCACCAAACCCCTGGACCTGCAGACCTCTTGGGGGCTGCAGCTGAGGTGTTTCCTGTCCTCCCCAGGCTGGGTGGCTGCTTTTTGGGATGGCTGGGCACCAGACAGGGCTGATGTGACAGCCTTTCCATGCCATACATCCACACGGAGCCGAGCCACCAGGGCTGCAGCCAAAGGGACCCTGGAGCTGTACCCAAGTGCTGGATGAGAAGCTGCCTGCCAGCCTGCTGCTGCTCCCTGGAAAGCTTTTGTCAGCCTGATGTGCAGCAGGGAGGGGGAACAGTCAAGTGCAGGCAGCTACTGGCACCTTCCTGAGGCTCGGGAATTTGCTAAGTGTGTTTGAATCTCAGCAGCCAAAAGCCAGAAGAAAAAGAGGCTGCTTTTCATCCCAGGACAGATGTTTATTGCATTCCCTGCCTCCATCCCTGTGGATGGCCTCAGGCTGGCAGGGGATGTGGCCTGTGCCTGCTCTGGGGTGCCAGGGTGGCATTTCCTTCATGATCCCAAAGCCACAGCATCTCCCTTCCCGCCAAAATGCCCAGGCACCCACAGGCTGAGCCCTTTGAGCAGAGGAGCCACCCGAAACTCCTGGAACTAAAGCAGCTATGCCAGGAATGCTCCAGTGGGCTCCCAGCCAAAAATGTGAGCTCCTCCAGCAATGCCATCACAGGTAATTCAAACTGGGGGAGTTTCCTCCTTTAGCTGCAATTTCTGTTTTTCCTGCTGGCTTTGCCTCAGTTCTGCATCTTGGTAGTTCCAAATGTGCTCACCCTGTCTTTGCAGCTCCAGCAGGGATGTTCCCAGTGATCCAAGGAGAATAAAGCAGAGTTGAAGAGCTTGGATTGTGAAGGGGAGGAGGTGTAAAGCAGAGAGCAAGGAAAAGCTGAGCCCTCCTTCACTCTTTGATGTGACCATTGCTATGTCAGCGCCATAATGCTGACCTGAGATCTCCCACTGAAAGTTCCCCTCCTCCAAAAAACGCTGGATTTCACAGCAAATCCTCCTGCCAGCATCTCTGTTTATACAATATCGAGTGCTGATGGCATTTAACATCCCCCTCCCTTTTCTTCGCGTTCTCTTACGCTGCTCTGCCAAACCAAGCAAACCTGCTGCCCCCAGTGTGTGCCACTCCTCATCTTCCCCTCCTCTCTCCCCAGCCACTGCCACCACCACCCCTCAAAAGGCATCAAAGCACAAATAATCCAGCCTCTGCCACTTGGACTGGGTTTAATCAAAGGATTTGCTGGGGTTTCTACCACGTGAGACACCTCATTAACAACTTCACACCTCTAAGAAAGGGGAGGGGGAAAAAAGAGATGTTATCCATGCTGGGACCCGGCGTTTTGCACAGGGAACAAGTTTTATTTTGGTAGGGAACAAAACAACAACAAGATTATACATAAAATAAAAAGCTTTGCTGGGATGAAAGGGCTTAGAGATCTGCAGGAGTGTATTTGTGAGAGAGGAGATTAGAGCCTAATGAAATTTGTCTTTGTGTATGTGTGTTTCTCTCTTTTTTTGGGAGGGTCTTTGTAAAAGCCAGGCTTATTAAAATGCAGAGAGAACCCCACATAAAAGACACTTCTGAGGGTCCAAAGGCTGGCTTATAAATGCAGAGGGTTTTTTTCTACACGACATGCCAGTTTGGGGAGGTTTTGGGGCATTGTTTGGGGAGAAGAAAGCAAGCCTCACTGATGATTTTCTTCTCCACTTTTAATCAGAGCAGCTGAAGCAAGCAGGTGCTGTGATTCAGAGCCCATGGAAAAGGGGGGAGGGAGACATCTCAGGGGAAAACTCATCTGCATGAGGGATTTTGAGGATTTTGACTTCTCAAATCACAGCACAGCGGTTTTGGCTCTTCTGGGAGGGTTGGAAGAAGCTGCTGGAGGAGCATCACATGGGCACCCACCAGAAATCAAAGCCTGCTTCAGCTGCACCAGGTTGGCATCAATACCCAGCAATTTTAATCAAGGCACCCATTTCCCACACATCTCCCAGGCAATGGGCACAGCCCCGAGGCTGCCAGAGCTCCAGGAGTGTTTGGACAATGCTCTCAGAGATGCACAGGGTGGGATTGTTGGGGTGTCTCTGCAGGGACAGGGGTGTTTGACTTGATGATCCTTCTGGGCCCCTTCCAGCCCAGGATATTCCATGATCTGCCTCCTTCTGACTGAGTAAAGACAGAAGAAAACGAAGACAAGCCACTAATTATGTGATGCAGTTAACCTAGTTACAGCACAGCTCTGGGTCCTCCCATTGATCCCAAAACACAGCTCCCAACACACCTGAGTGCCTGCTAAGGGATGCTTCACCTCGCCTGGGAAAAGGTGGGGCTGGCACCTGGTGGTGCTTCCACACACCCACCAAGGACAGAGTGGCAGCTCAATCACACTGGCACGGGACTGGCAAAAGGCAGAGAGGCAAACACTTGCCCCTCCAAGGCAAAGCTTGCACAGCTGGAAAAGCAAACTGAGTTGTGCAAGGGGTTGGACCCCACCAGGTCCCCTTGTGCAAGAGGTGTGGAAATCTCCCCAGGGCTCTCCTGGCACCCGCCAGGACTCTCAGCCCAAAGGGGGAAGCCCTGTCTGCCCCCAGGCAGGGAAACCTGCCCAAGGCTGCTGCCCACAAGTGTTTTTGGGGTGTGATTGTTTGCTGCTGGCAGCAGAGCCCTTGGGAGTGTTTGCTCAGGAGCAGCTTTTGACACTGACAGCAGAGCTGGGTGCACCCAGCTGGCTTTTTTTCCATCCTGCTGGCTTTTTTTTTTCCACCCTGCCTGCACGTTTCCACCTGCCAAGCTATGAGAACTATGAGAAAAATGCCGTGTGTTTGCTTATGGGATTCTTCCTTCTCAGGAGACGTGGGAACCAGCCCCACAAGTGCTTCAGCCTGGAGAGGAGTGCACAGAGGGAGGACACAAGTACAGGATGGAGCAGTGAGCCCTGGGAACTGAGGAGAACCCAGGGAAAAGCATCCCCGGAGAGGCACGGCTGCAAATTCCCTTGGCACTAATTTTTCTCTTTATGCTCCATCTAAGCTGATTGCATCCAAACCCAACTCTGATGCTGAGGATAAAATACCATGATCTGCCCCTGTTATTGAATAATTCACATGAATTATGGCTCTATGAAATGTCTGATGGCCGTGTAGAAACACAACAAGGAATGACAATAAAATTCCCCGTAAGTGTTTTAAGGAACATCACCCAGCTTTTCTGCAGAGCCCCAAAGAGTCACAAAACACACTCAGCAATGCCAGCCAGCTGAGCTATAACAAATTTGTGGGTTTAAATCACTTACATCCCACTTCTATCTCCAGTCAAACCTCTGCCAGCGCCTCCTTCACCTCCTGCAGGTGCACAGCAGAAATCTTTGTGTTCAAGGACATAGAAAAGCATGTCCCCTGACAGGTCATGTACAGAAAATGCTTTGATAGATCAAAATTCATATGACAGCAGCATAAAAAAATTCCTGGGATAGTTGATCCCTGTTGTGGACTAAAGGAGGGACAGACCCATGGCCAGCAGCAAATAGGACAGGGGAAGGACGCTCCAGTTATAAGGAGCATCTTGGACCTGTTTTCCTGCAGATAAAAGAAGGATCAGCTGCCTGGAAAAAGCCAAGTAACATCCTAGGAGGATGTTTCCCACCCCAAAGCACACACAGAACTCTGGGGCTGTGCTGAAAGGTCAAGGCAAAGATTGGGGTATCAAAAATGCTGCGTTATTTTCGTGTGATTCATCTCCTTTTTGGAGGTCACCATCCCTGGGTTCTGTTAGCACAGCCTGTGGGAGGGTTAGTGGGATCTCACAGGGCTCTGGATAAATCCATGGGGTCCAAGAAACATAGGCACTGCTAAATCCCTCACTCACAGATGAAGGCTACAGATGGGAACATCGAATATCAGCCAGCTGAAAATGGATATATATTTATTTTTATATATATATGAGAGAAATATATCTAAATATACACCCACAGACCCATGCTAGCCATGGCCACAATAAAGCAGATTTTAAGATTTTATCCATTTCCAAAGAATCACAGAATAGCCTGAGCTGGAAGAGCCCCACAAGGATGATGCAGTCGAAAGAAGAAAGAGCAGATGGATATTTATGGTAGGAGCTGAGTCACCCCGCTCAGAGTTTTTTCCACACCTCAGAGAGCACATCAATCTCCATCCATCCAAAAGCAGGAAGAATTCAGGGATGTTTGGCCATTGTTTCCACCTTCTCCTTGAGGCTGTCAGGAGGTGGCTGTGGGAAGGCAGACCTGGAACTCCACAAAGTTCTGGTGACCCCAGGCAGGTGCATTTCTGGGATGCTTTCAGCAGCCCATCCCTGACTCTGGTGGCCATATTCCCCAGCCCACCAGATGGTGCTCTCAGTATTAGTTAATACCGACCTAATTTGGGCCTTTTCCTCCCACCGAGAGACTCCAGCACGGGACTGGGTGTGGGGGAATACATCACCAAGCCCTAATAAAGTCCTAATTGTAGTACATGGGGTTCAGTTAGAGCAGTGGGAGAAGCCAATGCAGTAGGGAACATGAGCTCAGCCCTCAGGACATCATTCCAAACTGATGCTTCCTGTCTTGAAGGCCTCCTCCACAGAGCCACTTTTTGGCGTTTTTCTCAAGTGGTCACTCACAGCCAGGAGAGCCGGCTGGGACATTGGTGGATTTTGGTGCTTCTGCTTGCTAGAGGCACAAAATGTTGGAATAACAGGGAAAGGTCACACAGGGATCTCCATCACCCAACTAACCCAGATTTGAGCTCTGGTGAACTCTGAAGTCCCTCTCGGCCTTTATTTCTCCTCAGTTTTTCTCCAAGAGGAATTCCTGCAGTTCCCATGCTCTTTGCAGACCGTGATAGCCATAATTACATCAGGCCAGGAGAGCTGGGCTAATTGTGGCGTTGATCCTAAGGTTGTTCCTTCAGCCCAGCAGGACAGCCTGTTCCTCTTTCATGTCCCCAGCTTAACAAGGCTCTCTTTAATTTCTCCTTAATAAAACTTGGGGCAAAGGGGAACATTTAATGCGCAGCTAAATAAAAACCAGAAGAGTGCACCACACTGGCCGACTTCCTAAAGCCCAAGTGCCTGTTCTGCAGCCATCCACAAATAAAACCTCCAGCATAGGAGCCTGAACGCTGAGGGAACCAGCAGCTCGCTCTGAGGCTTTTGTTTTGGTGTCGTCCCCCCCCCCCAATAATGTGTTTTTATCTCTGGAAAGCCGGAAAAGGGAGAGCATTAAAAGTTCCCTGCATGGGCACACGGCAGCCGTTCCTTCACATAATGAGTTTTGCTGCCTCTGAGCAGAGCACGGTTAACAGCAGCCCATAAAGCAGGTTTACCACCCCAATTGCCAGCCTCAGAAGCTTACTAAAAGCCTGCTCAAGTGAGCAAGGGCAGGGCTGCCTGGCTGTCTGGAAATCACCTTTTTCTTCAGGGGTGGAATGGGAGGAAATCAGAGGTGCAGCAAGCAAAGCCAACTTCCTTTTGGCTAGAACAGTTTTGCCAAAATCACTTAAATTTGTGTGATGATGCCATTTGTTTGCTCCATCCAGAGCTGTCCCACCAGCTCATTGGCTAATTATAGAATTCCTTATAAAGCATCTCCACGCTGGACAGGGTTAATCCAGCTCTGGGATGTGTTTTTCAAGCTTGGAAAACCCTCTGGGGCTCAGGGCCCCTTGACAGGGAAAAAAAAGTGCCACCACTGTGTCCCAAATGAACAAATGGGAGGAGCCCTTGGGAGTGGGGCTGATAAAGAGGATAAAGAGCCCCCACTGTCCTTGCTCTCCACTGCCCAGAAGAACCATGGGTTGATTATATCTAGTGGGATAAAATTCATATCTCCTTGTCTTTAGGCTGTGGAGTCATGCAGGAGCATTTCCAACAGCCTTTACAAGAGAAACCCTGTGATTATATCACCCAAAAGGGCCCAAGAAGGTGGGCAATGCTCTGGGAAAGAGAAAAAAGCCCCTGGAACATTCACTACTCTGGTTTCAGAGCTCTGTTTTTCTGCCTGTCCATGGGATATGGAGCGCATCGATTCCCAGACTACCTTCCCTCATCCCGCCTGAGCTGGCATCACTCTCCCTGGCACAAGCACCTCCATCAAAGAGCAAAAAGTACTTTTTTCTGCTTAGCCTGGTCCAGAATCTCTCCTCTTTCATCCCAGAATGGTCTGGGTTGGAGGGACCTAAAAGCTCATCCCATTCCACCCCCTATCATGGGCAGGGACACCTTCCACTATCCCAGGTTGCTTCAAGCCCCAGTGTCCAACCTGGCCTTGGACACTTCCAGGGATCCAGGGGCAGCCACAGCTTCTCCGGGCACTCTGTGCCAGGGCCTGTCCACCCTCACAGGGAAGAATTTCTTCCATATATCCCATCTAAACCTACCCTGAGAAATGCCCTTTTAGAGACGCCAGCTCCATCTCCCATACATGCTTTTCCATTTACAGAAAAAAAAAAAAAAAAAAAAGAAGTGCTGAATTTCCATTGTTCATTCAGCCCTTTGATTTCTCTCCATTTTCCTTGCCTTTGTCTGTATGGGAATGTGCATTTGTAATGTATTTTAATGTTTTCTGCAGTGGTTTGGTGGGTCCCTTTCCGAAGCCTCGTGGACCGCCACGGGCTGAGAAATGGGGATGGGAGATCTGGAGAGACAAACCCAGCATCATCCCTTTGAAAGCCTTAGGGCTTCCACAGCAGCCAGAAGCAATAAGGGAGCAAAAGGGATTGCAAGAGCCCTGCTGGCTCCCTGTCAGCCCTTCCTGCTGGTTTGGGATAAAGCAGGGCTGAGCCAGTGCCGAGCACTCTTGGAATTACGACACCAAACATGGAGACACAGCTCTCCCTCAACTCCAGACCATGTGAGCACCAGAGTCACACTGCTGTCCCATCAAGCTGGGTGGCTTTAAGCTCTGATTTCCTTCTCAGACCAAGTCCAGGGCTTGGAACAACCTGTGTCAGTGGGAGGTGTCCCTGCCCATGGAATGATGTGGTCTCTAAGGTCCCTTCCAGCCCAAACCTCTCTGTTATTGATTCTCTGAGGACCAACCATCAAGAACCACCAAGTGACTTTGTGCAGCTCCAAGATTTCCAGGGAAAATCCCCACTGGATCATCAAAATTCTTCTCACCTCACTGAACCTCTTGACCTGCTGAGTGCTCCCTTTGCCTACTCTTCCCTCTGGATCCATGCAGTGGCTCTTCCATCTGATTTGGGAATTCTGGCTGCCTTTCCCTCCCCTCTCTATGAAGCAAAGTGGGAAAAGTTAATGGCCTATAGCTTAAGGAGCCTATGCCTTCCCCATTAATGAGTGCATCCCACAGTCAGAGATGTCCCCTTCCCAAAGACACTGCACCCAGAAAATCCTTTCTCCACGTCTGAACTGAGCTCCATATTGTGGCTGGAGGACACTGCTTTGAGGTTAGACTAGACTTTAAAGTTGCTTCAAACCCAAATCATTACTTTGGGGATATTTTGGAAGAAAAGGTGGAAGAAATTCTAAATTTTCAGCCTGGAAAGGGTTTTTTCCTTCTAGGCATGGCTCTGACAAATGTGTTCCTCTACCCCTGTTTTAATTCTCCTCTCTTGCTTTTTTCCTCTCTCCTCCTTCCTCCCTCTTGATGTCTTAGCAAAATTACTCTTTGGTGGACATCACCAAAGTCCCAAAGGACCTCAGGAGGTCTCTAATCCCACCTCCTGCTCAAAGCAGGGCCAGACTCAAGAGCTGGATCCCAAATTTTGGATGTGCTTATGAGCTCTGTGTTATAATGGTGGGCATGGATGTGTGAGCAGGCTGTGTTTGGGGCAAGCCACAAAAATTCCCACAGCAGTTTTCCCATTCATCCAAATTCATTTGACTTTGTGGGAGAATTTTGATTTTGAAGGAGTTGGACACCAAAATTCGAAGTTCAGACCCAAAAGCTTAGTTTCTTCTTTTTCCTACTGGTTATTCCACTCTTTCCTTCCATTCTGCATGCTCATGATTTGTGTCACTTTTACCTGGTGTTTACACTAAATTTTCCACTTCAATCAGGTCACTTCTGTATTTCTGACTCCATTTCACAAAAATTTCCACTCAGTGAATAAACTTGGACTTTTTTCCCCTCATCTGGAACAAAAGCAAATAGAAAACCACGAGGACATTTTATTCCATGAGACAGGAATTCCACTTTTTGGACAGCTTTAGTTGCTGTCAAGAAGAAGGGGAGGCTGGCTGAGGCAGCTCACGAAAGCTTTGGAAGTTCATCCAAAGGCTCCAAGCTGGCAGTGCATCCCCAAATCCTTGCATCTTCTGCCAGCATCGTGAGGATGGGATCTTTCAGGGTCCCCTCAAAGAACTGAATAGGCAGTTCCCAAAATGCCTGAGGTCTCTAATTCTCCTAGGCTCCTTTTGAAGAATCCCAGCCTTTTATTTTTTTCCCCTTGTTTTTCATTCTGCTTCAGATAACCAGAGTGGGCCCCTCGCTCATTGTTCTCTGCATCACCTCCCACCAAGAAAAGCGAAGGAGAGAGGGGGGAAAAGCCACATGAAGATATTAAAACAAGCAACTGGAATGTCTACAAACTGGTGGGAGAGTTTATTCCTAATTCACATATCCCTATTTAACTGTTGGAAACAGCTCCTTAGCTATTTATGGCATTCTGAGCAATCACTCCTGGTTCCTGCTCAGCCTCAGCTGGAGGGGTTGGCCCATGTGGCTTGTGCTGTACTTCAGTGGGGTAGGGAAAAAAAGCCAAAAAAAAAAAACCTACAAGAGAGAGTACAGAAGTGAGCAGAACTTTTGGGATGGGCACATCTGGTCCCCACGTGGAAGCCCAGCCTGGGGGAAAGGCTGCTGACAGGGAAAAGCTGCATGCTGTGGTTCCAGACAAGCTTCTTTCCCTGATACATTAGGGATATATAGACACATCCATTATATATGTGTGTGTAAACACACACAGGGATTCATCGTGGGCAAGAAAGAGCTTCCAATGTTTTCTTTCCTGAAGCTTGCAGACCCCTAGGCAGCGCTGATTTATGGTGGAGCAGGGATGCTCTTCCTTGCGTGCTGCTGCAGAGCAGAGAGGAGCTCCAAAACCCCCTGAGTTTGTCAGGAAAGGTCCTGAAAGCAGAATCAGAACGGTCTGGGTTGGAAAGGACCTCAAAACTCAGCCCATTCCACCCCTGCCATGGGCAGGGACACCTTCCACTATCCCAGGGTGCTCCAAGCTCCAGTGTCCAACCTGCCTTTGGACACTTCCAGGGATCCAGGAGCAGCCACAGCTTCTCTGGGCACCCTGTGCCAGGGCCTGCCCACCCTCACAGAGAGGAATTCCTTCCCAGTATCCCCCCTAAACCTTCTCTGTGCCAGTGGGAAGCCATTCCCCCTTCTCCTGTTGCTCCATCCCTCGTAAACAGCCTCTCTCCATTCTTCTTGTGGTTTCCCTTTCTTCCTCACGTCAATTTTCTCACCTTTCACACAGAGCATACGTCCTGCTGAGGGGCAGGACAAGCACTTAACCATCCAGGCAGCTCCACCAGGCTGTTGTCTGATGCCCAAAAACTAGAGCTGGTGCTGTCCTCTGGCCAGCAAAGGCTGTCCTGCTCTGCTCCCACGGAAAGGAAGTGCCTGGAGCTGCCTGCCCTTCATTTCAAACTCACCACCAGCCTTTATTCACCTCTTTCCTTAAATCCAGACCTCCCGTAGACTCATGTTCTGGGGACACAGAACAAATAAAGCTTTTGGGATGTTACAGCTGATCAAATGTTGTCTACAGACACTAGCATGGGAAAGAGGCTGAACTGAGAGTAGAGGAAGGGCTGACAGCTGGAAAATAGTGGGGGAAAGAATTTAAATTGTGGAATTGGTGGAAAATATTACAAAATAACACCCAGTTCCTTCCACAGCCTGTGCCCAGCCCTGGGCCTCTTGTTTAGGAAAAAGTTCTTCATGGAAAGGGTGGTCAGGAAGTGTTGGAGCTCCCATTCCCAGAGGGAGTTCAAAGCCACGTGGGTGAGGAGAGACCTCATTGGGGGAATGGTTGGAACTGATGGCCTTAGAGGGCTTTTCCCACCTAAACAATTCTGTGATTTACAAAGATTTAAATTATTTAAATAGGTTTTTAGTGATTTAAAGCATTTTCTCCCTGCTTTTTCAAAATGATCCCTCAATAAGGCCATGGTAAATACCAAGGAGTCTCAAATATGTGCATTGGAAGCTGCCATTTGTTTTAGAAACAAGCTGGAAAAAAATCCCAACAGAAGCTCAAATCCTCTCTTTTCCTCTAGCAAACCCCAGAATGGTTTTCAACATTCTCTTAAGGTTTTACAAGTGAAAGAATTTTAGTCCAAAATGCCATATTTCTGCAGCATCTACTGATACTGAACATGCTGTTTTAAATAGTGAATAACACAGAATCATTAAGGCTGGAAAAGACCTCTAAGATCATCAATTCCATGTACGATTTCTTGCTGGCTTTTTCCAAGGGCAAGAGAATGGTTCCATAAGGGCATTAAAGGGAACATTTCCCGAGTACAGGGAGGGGTTTATACTACAAAACACCCAGTAAATGCCAAAGACAACTTGTTGCTAAGAAGTCCCATAAGAATTACATTTTCTTTTCCTTAGATCAGGCCATAACTCTTGAAACAGAGGGAAATTTCTCTGGCTGAAAATGAAAATAAAGACCAGGGTTTCAGTAAAAGTTCTTCTGCTGAGCTTTCATGGAATCCTTTGGGCTGGGAGGGATCCTAAAGCTCATCCCATCCCACCCCACCCTCTACCATGGGCAGGGACACCTTCCACTATCCCAGGTTGCTCCAAGCCCTGTTCAACCTGGCCTTGGACACTGCCAGGGATGCAAGGCTTTGTTCATACGCAAATTCCTTTGTATTTTCAAAGAAGATGCAATTTTTTCTGCACTTTTTTTTTCTAGTGGGAAATTTGACCCAGCCAAAAGCAGAGGTAATGGGATTATACAGAAAGAACATAAGACTTGATAAAATATCAGGTTTCCAACCCCCTGCCCTATGCTATGCACAAATCTGGGAATCAGCAGTTTGCAAGATAGAGAAACTCCTGGGGATCATCCAAAATAAAATCCATTTTCCCAGTACTGGTGGGTTAAAAACAGAGCTGCAAATCCAGCCCTTTTGAAAACTGGGCAGCAGTTTGGATGAGACATCCCAAATCTGGAACTGTAGCTACCATTCTGATGTGGGAACCCATACCAGTCCTGCTTCGTAACACTGCTTCAGATATGGCTGGAAAACTGCCCAAGTGACAGATTTTCCAAGGTTTTCCTGATCCCAAAATGGCTGCTAGTCCTGGTTGGAGCCAAGGATCACGAGTCCCGCTGGCAAAATCTGTCAGCATCAAGTCTAGGACCATTCTTCATCACAGTCACAAGCCCTTCTGAAACCCCATTCCCAACCTAACTACACCATGGCAGTTTTCCATGGCTTTCTTGGAGACTGCTTGAAGCACAAAGCTATGCATCCTTTTGGAAAAATCTGGTTTTGGGGGAGTTCCCTGCATTTGCTTGGCTCCCCTTCCAGTAACTTCTCTTAATATCCCAGACTGGTTTGAAAGATGCAAAATGTTCCCATTTGCAAAAAGAGCAAGTTTTAATTACTCCCAGCATTTGGCCTAGAAGGGAAGAGCCACACTGAAAGAGAGGAGATTTAGATAAAAGACTGGGGAGAATTTTCTCACTGGGAGGGTGGGCAGGCCCTGGCACAGGGTACCCAGAGAAGCTGTGGCTGCTCCTGGACCCCTGGAAGTGTCCAAGGCCAGGCTGGACACTGGAGCTTGGAGCACCCTGGGATAGTGGAAGGTGCCCCTGCCCATGGCAGGGTGTGGAATGGGCTGAATTTTGAGGTCCCTTCCCACCAAAACCATTCCAGGATTCATATTAATCAGATAAGAAAAATTAATTGCTTGAGGCACCCAAATACACAAGCCAGGGTATGATGTCAAAAAATAAACCTAAAGCACTGCTTGGATGATAGGAATGTGCTGCAAAACACAAGGGAATTTACCTGGGAGCCTTCTCTCCACCTTGGGTCTTTCCTCTCTTCCCTCCATCCCCAGCCCCTCTCTCTGCAAGCAGGACCTTTGCCAAAGAATACTTCCAGTCATATCTGAAGGATAAGGCCTGCAAAGCAGGGGCATTCAAATAAAGATTGGAAATAATTTCCTTACAGGAAGGAGTTATCCCAGTTTGTCTTCCTTTTGATTCTACAGCCCAGATCAACGAGAGTCAGGAAATTACATTGTCTTAGGAAAAAAAATAACAATACCAAAAAATTAAAAAGGAAAGAGAAGAATATCAAGGAAAAGGAAATTTTTTCATTTCCTGCCAAAGCCAGCACCTGCCCCATGAGAAATCCCAAACACTGCTGAGAGGAGTAACTTGGCTCTGGGTATAAAACCATCATGGAATGGTTTGGGTTTGGAAGCCCATCCAGTCCCACCCCCTGCCATGGACAGGGACATCTTCCACTATCCCAGGTGGCTCCAAGCCCCATCCTTTGCTCTGAGCATCCTCTGAGCCAAAGCAATCTTTTCTAGGTAATAAAACAGAAAAAAAAAGATTAAATGCCACGAAACACAGAATCCATGATCCTACAGTCATTTTTTGGTCAGCCAGCATGGACAATCCTGTTGCCTTACCTCTGCTCCTGACAAAACTTGGTGGGGAAGGGGGAGAGAGCCAAGTTTTCTGCCTGGATGGAGCTGAATTTTTCACTCTCTGTGTTAGGTTAACCACACCACGGAATGAGAGGAGCAGGTGAGTAAAACACGTACATCAAAATGATTCATGCCTGGCTGCTGTAAGGAGATCTTCTCTGACAGGCTGTACCATGCTCAGCTTAACTCCACGTGGATGGTCTTGGCACAGCTGATTTCCCACAGTTTACACAGAAATCGGATTTTTCTGTGGCAAAAGGCAAGGCAGGGTGTGCTGCACCCATTTGTGTTTTAGCAAACACATACAGACCTGACACAGAGCAGCAGAGCAGGAGGGAGAAGCCCCTCCCCAACTTTCTGACCAACTTTTCTTAACCTTTCACAGCTGTCCTGCACTCGAGAAATAGTCCCACAGACCCTTCCCTGCTGCTGCTGCCTTGCACTTTCCAAGGAGGGGAATGTGATTTGAGTACCCCAGCCCCGTGGGAGAAGGATGCTCCATCTCACAGCTTCTCCAAAGCCCGCGGGCAATCCCCCTGACTATGATTTGGGAATGGTCCTCGAGTATTTCCCTGTATCAGAAAGGCTCCCAGCTATGGGATTTATCAAATTAAGGGCTGGGCTTGGCCGGGTGGCCTGGGGTGAGAGCTGGGTGTGCTCACCTGGAGAAGAGAAAGCTCCAGAGACTTCAGATCTCCTCCCAGTGCCTGAAGGGGATCCAGGAGAGCTGGAGAGGGGATTTTCACAAGCACTTTTTAAACTTTTACACTTTGGTGCTGTGACAGACAGTGAGGGCACAAACAGTTCCCAGCCTTCCTCCCCTGCTCCCCTCCCTCTCCCATCCCTCCTGCTGCAACCCACTGCCCAGACAAGCTCCTAATTACTCATTTTACACATCCCTCCCCTGGGAGTGCTCCTTAGACAGGAATCTTAGAGCAAAGCCTCTGTGACCTTTGGCCCGTGGGCTGGACAGAATCCATCCCTTATCCCCGGTCTAAGGAGCATCCTCAGACAGAGGTGGGAGCGAAGCACCAGCTGCTTCCTTTTGCTATTACTGAAGATTAAAACACAGCCAGGAGCACAGCAGAGTGTCCCCAGCGTCAGCAGGGAGACGGGAAAGGGTGGAAGCAGCATCATTAGCAGAACAAGGTACCACACGCCGGCTCCCACACCCAAAGCCCATGACCCAGTCTCCCTCCATTGCTTCCAAGAGGAGCCTGCAGGAATTTCAGCTCCACCCCAGAGCTGCAGGGCCCTCAGCAGACCAGCATCCAGCACAATCACATCACCACTCTGCTGCAGCATCCCAGCAAAGCAAATCCCAAATATTTTTGCTTTGGTAAATCAGTGTGACTTTAAGTGACAGTGGAATCACAGGGTCACACTGAACTGGTCACACAGTTTGTCCCAACTTCATTTGTCTCTTTGGATCACCAGCCTCACACAGCAAATCATACTACATCTCCTAGAGAGCAAACCATGGCTGCTCAACCCTGTCCTTTTTCCAATGGGTTATTCACCACATCCCAACACTGCCAAGCAGGCAAAACTCCTAAACCATATTTTAAAAGGTTCAGCCTTAGATCCTAAAAACCTCAGCTGAATTTCCATATCCACTGAGAATTATTTCAGCTTGGGGCAGGCAGAAGATTGTTCTGCAATCCCTTGGGGACCATGGAGAAACGTCGCTCCCAAAACCTGGACACCATCTGTCCTAACATCATCACCCAAGGACAGCTGGAGCACTGACATACTTGAAAACCCTCTTTTCCCCCCCCCTCTTTTAAACATTTGATTTAATACTATGTATTAGTATAAATATTATTTAATATTCCACCCCTCCTTTCAGGTATCCTATAAAATGAAGGAGCTGGCAGACAGCAATGGTTTCCAAACTTCTCCACATCAATCACTGTTTCAAAAACCCACCGTGGCATCCCTTACTCTCCTCCTCAGTAAATGGAACGTCCCTAATCTGTTTAACCCCCTGTGGAAGAGTTTCCAAGCTCCTCATCCTCCCTGCCTCTCTTTGCTGGCCCTGCTCCAGTCGTGTTTCCAGCTGGCACAGGGACACTCCCCAAGGTGACAGCACTCCTGTCAGGTTGTAGGATGGCACTCAGATGCCCTCAGGGTTGTTTTCCAATCCTTGGAGCAGTCAAACACCTCCTGGGATGGGAGATGGAACATCTGGGAATAACCACTGCCAGCGCTGGAGGTAGAAATCATTTCAGGGAAGTGTAAAGCTGGAAATGCCTGCCATGGGAGGAAGAGGTGGAAGAGTCCAACCTGCCTGTGGGATGGTCCTTTTGGGGTTTAGGGTAAAAGGTTGTGGGAGAATGACCATCTCCCCTACATCCTCTGCCAGAGATAGCAAATATCCCAGTTTCTCCCATTTTGGGTTTCTTTAGGATGGTGTTTATTGCAGCCCTACAGCTGAAATGGAAAATATGACCTCTGGAAGGGCAACAGCACCAATGCATTCGGCAGCATCCACGAGGTCCTGGCATTCCTGGTACATAGGAACATTCAGAGAGTTCAGTTGCAGCAAAAAGGATGGGTTTGGCAACCCTTCAGGATTGCCAAATCAAGAGGAATTGGATTCGTCTCGATCAAAAGTATTTTGCCATGCAGCCTCCCTACAGCTAAGGAGAATATTTTCCACTTCTGCATTAATTTTATCAGGTTTTCCACTCAGAAAACAAACAATTTTTCGAGGAACAAAATGAAACCAAAAGCAAAACCATTTTGCTTTTCTCACAAATCGTTTCCTCCTTCTCTGGTGAGGAGATGGAAAATTATACTAGAGCTGGGAGGAAAAAGTATTATTTAGGATCATAATGATTCCTGGTGAAAAACTGGAAAAACTAGCACAACTTAACCCAAAAGAGCTGAATTTCCATGCCCCTCCTGGGGTCACCTCATTCTCCAAGCCTCCTGCCCTGCAGGGATCTGTATATTTGGGTTTTCCTGCTGCTCCATGGTTTAAACCCAAAAGGCAGGGGCTGCAGACAGGGAGGGAAGAGGGAATTGGATCCCTCCAAAGAGAGCTCCTGCCTTGTGGAAACTGGGATGGCTGAGAGCCTCTTGCAGCTCATTGCTGCACAGCAGAGCTCTGGTGGTCTCCATCCAAGGTGGGCAAGCATCCAACTTGGAGATCCTCCATTCCCGAACAGTGGCAGCTGCTGAGCGTGCTCTGGGCAGGGGGAGCACCCCGGGATGGAAACCAGGAGATGGGACCCAAGCACATCCATGGGGAAGGGCAAGAGGTGGCCAGGGATGTTTTGGCACTGCACAGTAGCCCACAGCACCATGAAGATATGAAGATGATCCCTGGATGAGATCCAGATGTTCCTGTAACAAACTGCTTTATTTTTTTTTTTTTTTTGGTTTTCCCTAAAGCTTCCCAAGAGAAGACCACACAAAAGAAATTAAGGATGGAGTCCAAGCCCTAGCAGGATCTAACCAGTCCAACTTAAATTCTAATGCAGCATCCAACTGGCCTTCATCCCGAGATGGGATGTGCAACCAAATCCTGTCAAACTCCAGGACATCCATGAGGTGGGGTGGGGTGGGCTATCCCTCCTCAGAGAAGGTGACACCTCCAAGGTGACACCACCAGCAGATAGAATTCTGCTGCCCAAGGCTCTGGGGCCAAGCCAGTGATAGCTGCAGTATCCATCCCTGGAAAACCAGAGGGGTTTTCCTACCTGTCGCCAATCCCTTTCTCGGGCTTTTCCATAACACGGAGATTTTATCTTCCCCTTCTTTTTCAATTACATGTCCCATTAACCACCTGCACCTCCTGATTTGCTGAAGACTGGCTGCGATTTCCCAGCTGAAGAGGTAAATAAAGAATGATCTGCTGCTGCTTCCAGCTGCCACAGGATGATACAAAACTTCCTCAGTTGTTTGTGAAATGCTTTCACTAGCAGGGGAAAAAAAGACTGGGAAAAGAGCAATCCCTTGCTGAAGATAATTTCTACCCCATCACCCTCTTGATTTGCTTTTAAATAAATGGTTGGGGAAGTGGAAGCCTTCAAAGTGTGTCCAGCTCTAAGCTCTCTGCTGGAGTTGGCTCCCAAACTCCTTCCAGTGCTGCTGGTCATTCCCAATGGCCACCGGACAAAAGGGTCTCTTGACTGACCAGGCACAACCCAAGTGCAGGGAGAAAGAGCCACCCTTAGGGGCCAGATCTCCCTGTGGTGGGACCCCAGCAGGACGTGGTTATTTGAATCAGAGACCTGAAGGTGACCCCCTCAGGCCTCCCTTGGCCCCAGGTCAGCTCTGCCCACGATAAATTAATTTAGTCAACACTCCTCAGGTGGCTTTTTTTGGAGCTCAGCAGCTCCATTCCTGGTGAGACCATTCCAGGGAGATTTGCTGGCCTGGTGCAATCCTGCCAGGAACTCCAGCTCTCCGTGGCTACTCCTCAGGGAGATGGACAGCAGAACTCTGGTCAAGGCAGCCCCTTACAGTTCACCTCTGCTCAGCCTCGTGAGGAGGGGCTCCACCAGATTCCATGAGGAATTTGGCCGCACGTTCCCCCCCGACCATAAAACCTTCTCCTCTCCCCAGCCCAGCCCACGTGAGCCATGTGTGATGTCTCAGAGACCACCCAGCTCGAGCTGCAGAGTACTCAGGGACTGATAAAAAACAACAATTGCATTAAGTGAGCCCCTGCTCCTCGCCAGGGAGATTAGCAGTGGGAAAACTCCTCCTGTAGGGATTTCTGCAGCCATGGACCAGCCCTTGGGGTTCGTGACCCACAAGATGCCCCCCACACACTTAACAGCTATGGGGGAAACGTGGGAAGGATGATGAGGCTGGGGGCTTCCCTAAAATCCTGCTTTAGTACTCATTCCTCAAAGGGAGAGTGATCCAGACAGTGATCCCAGCAGAATGGCTGGCACCCAGGATCATTGATCAAGGATGCACCAACTGGAGCATCTTCCCTCCCTCCAGTCCACTCGTCCTTAAAAACAAGCCAGCCTGAGGGTATTGGAGGAGGAGGAAGAATCACCTCATGTTTGTCCAACAGATTTCCACCAAGGATGAGCTGTAGGTGCCAAGTGAAGAGTGGATAATGAAGAGCCAAATTATGGACCACAGAGGAAAATATTCCACAGAGGTGAAAGATGAACAATTCAAGTATTTTTGCTTCGTAGAAAGGCAAAGAAAGGAAAAAAAGAAGCTTGAGGCTTGTTCCTCCACAACTGCCAAGTGCTCAAAATGCCCTGTGAGGCTTAAAAGCTGTGTCCACCTTCCAAACCTTCCCAACATTTGCCCTCAAAGTAATTCAGGAACATCTGAGGTTTCATACCTGTTTTTGCTGAGAAGAGCACTTTGATGCTGAGTTGAGAGAGAACTTTGAGCTTTATGCACAGAATTGGGCTGCTCTGTCTGTATTTCACCCTTAGAGTCTAATCAGAGGTCACTCAGATGATTTTACAGAGTGAACAGAACATTAATGTCACATAATAAAAGATTTGTCACATCAGAATCGCAGCAAGAGCCTGCATAGCCCCTGGCCCAAGACGCAGAAGCTGATTGATGCATCAACTACTAAAATTTTTTTGTTTTCTCCTGTTCATAAATATTAAATTTCCCTTTCCTCATCTCCAGACAGTTTCTATCCCTGCTAAGAAGCTGCCTTGACAGCTGGTAAAAGAGCAGTAGTAGGACAGCAGAGCAGGCAACAGCAACAATTAATGATTAAAATATTTCTCTTCACCTCAGATTCTTAGGAACCTCTCAAAAATTCTTCCAAGTGAGTTTAGAACCACATGAGATGATAACTGTGCACAGATAACCACGATAAAAAAGGCAACATAACACTTTTGAAATTAATTAATATGTTCAGCCACCACCAAACCTTCTCCTAAGAGCCCCGGGGCCCAGTTTTCCTGCTTTTGATCAATTTTAATCACAAAGTTTATTTGTCCCTAGCAAGCACCCCAAATTGCATTGTGCTTGGCCTCCTCTGGATCCCTCTCATAGGATTTGGGGATGGTGCCACCCAGCCAGATGTTTCCAGCACCTTTTGACAAGAAATACATATTTTTCTTTTATTGGACGCCCTGGCCAGAGACTCCATGGAGAATGTAAACTCTGTGTGGAGAGATATATATTTTCTCTCTCTGTTTATAAACACAGAGAGTCCAATTCTTTCCCCACCAGGGTTAGATGAGCCCAGAATTTATCAATTGGAGAACACACGCCCAATTTACAAGGGAGGAAGAGGGGAAATTGTTTGCAGGAGAAAACAAAAACTAAATTAGGCAATTGCCATTTGCATATGGATCTGAATACACATGCACCACAATATTTAGATTCTCTGTAATAAACAAACTTGCCCCAACACCCACAAGAGCAAACCTGAAATCCAGAGGGGAAGTCAGGGAAAAACACCTTTGTGTTCCCCAGAGGGAAGTGAGGCTGCTCAGACCTGGAGAATTCCCTTGGCAACACCTTCCTTTGGCAGCTACTCTGACACCCCTGAGCCAGCCCCCATATTTTCTCTTGGGCTAACCTGGTGTCATGGAAGGTATCCCTGCCCATGGCAGGGGGTTGGAATGGGATAATCTTGAAGGTCTCTTCAAACCCAAACTGTCCTGGGATCTGTAACTCCAAATTCCCTTTCCTTGCTGCTCCTTCTGCCTCACTCCTGGGTCTTGTTCTTCCCCACAGGGCTGGTCCCAAGAGTAACCCAAGGCAGATTTGCTAGGCTGGGCCTGCCTTCTCCCACCCAACTGCTGCCCAAGCCTTTGACACCTGCCAAAATCTCCCTGTGACTCCAACAGAATCAGGCACGGGGCTTCTGTCATGGACTTAAAACCAAGTACATTAATTTGATAATTAGCTCTCGTGTCGGTGAGGCAATAAGGATGGTTTGCATCAAGCATCCTTACAAGATATTAGAGAAGCCACCAATGTTTTGACATCCAGAAAATTATGGTATTTATAGGGCTGAGCTCTCATAATGATGAATTTTAGGGCTGAGCTCTCACAATGATGAGTTTTCCGGCCCCGGTCCTGCTGTTATTGTTGAAATAACAAAAATTTGCTGGTAACAGATTAAAACACTCTCCGTGTACATTTGTATGTATACACTCACAGACATACAAACACGGAGAGGAGGGGAGAGATAAATATCTGCAGGTCACAAGTGAGCAGTTTTAGGAAGCTTTAGGACATGAGGGAGGATTTTGTTAAGAGTAGAATTTCCCCCTTTGTCCCTCCAGGATGAGATCTCTAACATCTGTCCCCCCGTCGCCTTCCAGGGAAGCCAAAGGGTGCTTTGAGCGCAAAGCCCTGCACAGAGGTTTTTAGGATAGTAATTATTATTCCTTTGGCAGGGAATTCCCCTCATTTTGGATGGATTGGGAGCTCTAACTGAGCTCATCCCCTGCCTGATGGGGCTGCAGAGTTCTGCCAGGGTGCTGCTCCTTTGCCCCTTTGATTTAAAGGGTTGGGGATGACCACTGGCCAGAGATAAGGTTCAGTGGTGCTGCATCTCCCTCCCCCCTTCCTCACCATTTCCCAGCTCTATCTGGACATGGGTGGGGATGCCTCACTCCTTTAACCCATTTTTAAAATACTCTTATGGAGGGAATCTGGGATCATCGAGCTTAACGAAGCTCAGCATGTTTAGAAAAGCAAAGGAGGACAGAAAAAGGCTAAATACACACACAATAAAATCCCAGAGGGGGGAGACAGCACAAAACAGACACTGCTGGGAGAAGGAGAAGAACAAAACATGGCAATCCCAAGCAACTGAGTGCCAGGAGAGCATCCCTCCAGGAGCAGGGCAGGAAAAACCCAAATGTTTTAACAGCAGAACCAGAAATGGATCCCAGAAGAGGACATGTAAGGGTCTCCATGGCCCAGGATAAACTTTTTCCCTGCAAACAGCGCTGCTGCCACATCCCTCACGTGCATCCATGGGTGATTCCTCCTGGGACACCAGCAGCCTGAAGCATCTCAACATCTGGTGCCTTCAGGACAAGCAGAGATCAGGAAAGGTGCCCCAGGAAGGGAAAGCTGTGGCAGCTCCACTTGGAGCCCAGCCCCTCCTTTGGGAGATCAGGATCTGCCAGCAGCAGGAGAAGATTGATATCGAGCATCTTCCCTTGCTCTGGAATATTTCTTTGGGGAGGTAGTGCCAAGCCACATGGAAGCACAACCTTCCTGCATGTTAAGCCTTCCTTCAGGCCAGCCTCCAGCACGGCTGCTCCCAAATCCCTGCTGGGCCTGAGCAGCAATTCCAGCCATGAACCACACGAATTCCTGTCATAAACGTCTGGCAGCCTGACTTACACCCAGTGACAAATGCCTGCCATTTTTCTGGGAATAAAGAGCTCTCCTTCCTTCCATTCCCCCTTTGAGGAGAGCTAGGGCTTCTCTCGCTGCTCCAGACTGGCTGGAAGCAAAGATGGGACAATGATGTGAGGATAAAAAACCCCAAACCACAACTGTATATCTACTTATGATACTCCTTTTTTTGGACTCTTGATCCCAGCCCAAGTCCATTTTTCCCTTTAGCTGCAGAAAGCAGAAAATTCCCATTGGATGCTCAGTAGCACCACAGACAGAAGATGAGCTGGATAATCCTGGCAATGGCTGTGACAGCTATTCTGTCTGCAGGGCTGGTTGTTACCCAGTACCTTTGGATAGATCCTCAAATTATCCCACAGGATTCCGGGATGCGCCGTAAGCCCCTGGCATCCAGTCTGTGCGCCAGGGACAGGGTAGATGTGCAGTCTGAGGGTTATTCCACAGTTCTTTGGCTTTCCTGAGAGAGCCAGGCTAATGTGAAGGACCAGGGGTGCAGCTCCCTGCAGTGATCCGAGTCTGGGGACAGAGCCAAGCACCCCCAGAGAGGTGGCAAGAGCAAACGTGCTGTGAAAGCCACTGGGAAGCTTCTGCAGGAAGAATTTTCCCGACTTCAGAAGCATAAAATCAAAATCCGTCCCTGGACAATATCCCTTTTGTTTAAGGAGGAAAGTAGTCCTGAAAAAGCAAAGTTTTTGTCTTGGAAAACTTGAATAGCTAAAGCCCTGGGAGCCTGCTGAACTCACTTTCCACAGCCACCAGGAGGAAGGTGAAGCTGAAATATTTCATCCAGGAAAGGAAAACAAAACCTATTTGTTCCCTGCCCATTTTCCTGCTCTTTTTCTTTTTTTTTTTTTTTCCCCTCAGAATGAGGGGACCCTCCTGCTGCAGCCATCCACATGGAAAGTAGAGCCTTTTCCTCCTGGGCTTCACCTGCCTCCAGTTCAGCCACCCTTTCCCTGCCGACCTGGGAGCTGGACCACACAGCCCCAGACACCTTTTCCCTGGAAAAGCCACCCAACCCAGAGCACAAGCACAGCAAATCAACCTTCCCCAGTTTAGTGAACAAAGCCCTCCTCCTTCAAACCCTCTGACCATGCAGGAGCCAGAACAATGTGATGAACTCCCTCACCCCAAAGGGAAGCACAGCACCCAGCTGCTGGAGACATGCCTACATTCTGATAGACAGATGCAAAGCTCAGGGATGTTTTTCAATGAGACAAAGTGAGCTGCACCACCCAACAAAGTTAGCTGTAAGTAAATAAATAAATATAATCTCTTTCCAGACCAGCTCGAGGTGAAGCTGGAGATGTTCCTCTCCCAGTGAAAGCAGAGGATGTTGGGGAAGAACCTGCATTTTTGTGGAGCTGAGCACCACACAAATCTCTCACCTGCACAGCACAAACACCCCAAGGCTAAATCTGCTTCCAGAGCAGGTGGGCTCCTCACTCCTTCATCCCCAAAAACCAGGAACACGGGAGCGTGTGCCATGGAAAAGGAGGGAGCAGAGCAAGGGGCAGGAGCAGGGACCACCATGAACCCAGAATGGTTTTCCCCACCAAAGCTCCTACTGGGCAAATGGACCAGGACTCAACCTGGGCAAAATTTGTAAATTTGGGACAGCCAAAGGGCTCACACCCTTGGGAAGCCAGCAGGACTTTTACCAGCACCACCAGCAGCAGCAAACTCCAGAGCTGGGCTCCTCATCCAGCCACACTGGAGCTGTTTTAACTCAGATACAGCAGGAAAAAGGAATAAAAGAAATTAAATCATTTGGTGTTTTTGTTGGCTCCCTTTTTTGCCAGGTTAGTGAGTTAAATCAGGGGCTGACAAGTGCTGAAGCCAGCACTAGATAAACAGGGAGAGCAGGATTAGGGCAAGGATGATAAAAAAGGGAAGTCTCCACCTTTTTTTTTTTTTTTTCCAAGACATTGCATTTTTAAGATTGCTTCCAGCTGCCTTCCCCAACCCAAACCCTGGGAGTCAGGATGGCGAGAAACAGCTACCAAAGGCACCAGGCAGGAAATGCAGAGATTAAGAAAGAAAAGAATCAGAGCCAAATACAACCTGCCCAAGGTTCAAACTCTGGGCTGGGCAGCCTGAGAGCTTGATAAAAGCAGCCAGAAGAGATAACCCATTCACAAAGCCGAAAGGGACTGCCTGGAGCCATTGCCTTTGGCCTCAAAAACCCAAATTCCAGCCCCAGTCTCTCCTCTGTGGGAGGAAGGAAGCAGCTGGCCAAAAGCAGAGGGTGGAAGGCTCTTCCCATTTTTCAGGTTGACCCTCAGAAACACAATCTGGGAAACCCAAAAATTCCCCTCCTGATACATCCCCAGACACCTCCTGAGATGATAGGGAGCTGATACCCAGTGGTGATGGAGATGGGCTTGCACAGGCTCCTGGACCAAAAAGGGAGCACAGAATCCAAGAGTTATCCCTCTTCCAGGTTCTGGCATCCACATGTGTGACAGATAAGAGAACAATAAGTCTTCTCCAGGGAGCTGGAGACAAGAGGCTCTCCTGGAGTGCTTCTTCCCACGGACAGAATTGCTCATCTGGGTTCAAAGCAGCAGCAGTGACATTTGGGGTGGGGGGAAGAGGGCAGAGGCAAAATAAAAGTGATTGAGAAATGGTGAAATACGTTCAAAAAGAAAGCAGAAGAAAATAGTTCTGGAAGCAGACAGAGGAGGTTGTGTCTCCTCCCTGATTCCTTCCAGCTTCACTGGCTGCACCCACTTACCATTCACTGGGGAAGGACAGGCTTCACTTTAAAAAAATCCCTTTTCCCTTCTCCAGACCAAGCAAATCCAGCATTCCCAGTCTGTAACTGTGTGCCTTTGACCCTTCCACCTATACCTGCTGCCACCAGGCTCCTCCTCAGAAGCAGTGCTGAAGGGGTTGGGAGCACCAAAGTTTTATTTATTTAACAAGTAAAAGGCGAGAAGGAACCCTCCCCACAGCTTCTCATCACAGCTGGTCCCCACACCTGAGGTCCCACTTCTTATGCTGCTACTGAGCATCCCTTGGACCAGCCCCAGCTGAGGTAGATCTTGGACACCACCAGCACCCAGTGGCCAAAAGGATTTTTCCTTGGGGGCTTTGGGACTGTACAGGCTCTTCTTATCCTCAGAAGATCCCAAATTCCTAGCACAGATCCCCCAGAACTTTATTCCATCCCCCTTTGTCCTGGAGAGGAAGGTGCTGCCAGCCTGGGCTGTCACCTGGACCAGGCTGGAAGATACCAGCCAGAATTAATATTCATTTTAATGAATACTCTCCCTCTTGCATCCCTAGGGATGAAACACCAGCGGTTCACTTCTCATCTAGGAGAAAAGTGAAGAGCTAAACATCTCCTCCCTTGGTAGAGGGAAACAGAGCCCTGGAATTCCTGTTTATAGAACTGCAATCAGTGCAAGCACAAATTATGTATAATCAGCCAAGAGTAGGAAATTGCCATCAGAATTTTTCTTTCTTTTTTCTTTTTCTTTTTTAAATAATAAGAAAAGAGGCAATTTAAACCTACTGTGGCTGCTGAGCTTTCATAAAAGCTTTCCAAGCCTTCATTTCTGTGCTGTGTGTCACCACAGAAGACACACGAGATGCAGTGAATTCCCCCGAGTTAATTTGAATTATGGCACAAAACAGATGTGTGCTCTGGTGCACGGAGAACCTTCTTCCCCTCTCCCATTTCCAAACGACTCCTGCCTCATCCCATTAGCTCCTCTTATCCCACTGCCTCCCCTGACATGACATAACGAGTCCTGGCACCCTCATATTTCGCCAGGAGAGGCGGCAGCAGCTCCAGAGGGCTTGGGAAGAGCAGGAGCTGTGCTGTAGGTTTGATGGGTGCTGGATCCCAGAGACCTGGGGTTTTTGTGCTTCCTGGCACTGACCCCCAGGAGAACACTGCTTGTGACCTGAGGCCTTGGAGAAGGCTCCAAATTTGAGTGATGGAGTTAGAGTGACAGGTGTGTGGCTTCACATGGCGAAGGGTTTTAAATTTGAGGTTTTTATAATATAGTGATGGGTATGGGACAAGATGAAGGATTTTGGGTGTTGTTTCCTTTCTGTGTTCTTCTTCCTTCTCCATGGTGTCAGGCAGTAGTTTCTGGTTGGACAGTGCTGCACTCTGGGGTGCAAGAGTTTGGTTATTGGGTTAAAAGTATAAATAATATAGGTGTTAATTCTCTATTGGACTGGTTAGCTTTAAGCTTCTTGTAGCCAGCTGGATTCTCCTCCATTTTGCTCACTTTTAGCTGGTGGCTGGAAGTGCTGCTGAACTCTCTGTACTTTAGATAAGATTTAATAAACACCCAAGCCCAAACACGAAAAATCATCTCCTTCGTGTTTTTTAATCCTGGCTCTGAGTAAAGACAGAAGAGAACTGCAAACAAGCCAATAATGAAGTAGTGCAAACACCACCCTCTACAGATGGGAAGCTGGGGCTACTGTCTTAAATTTGGGAAAGATTCCCCTTCCTGAGCCAATGGAGATTTTGCAATCAGGCAGATTACAGGAATGAAGGTGGAATTAATGGGTGAATCACACGGAATTTCATCCTCTGGGCTTGGCTCCCAACTTGTGGGAAGGGACCCAGATTGAAGCAGAAGCTTTGCAAACAGGAAGAAATCATTACAAACACCCAGCCTAACCTCTTGTGTCAGGGTGGAAATTCCTCCACAAGCCAGGGCTGAGGAGGAATCTGCCTCTGCAGAATGGATATAAACTCAGGAGAGAGCTGAGAAAAATGCACAGGCTGCTTTGGAGACACCTCTCCCAATCGTTAAACCCTTCTTATTTTTGGAGAGCAGTAATTTGATGCCCATTTCTTGGCTGCAGTGCCTGGCTGGGGTCATAGAATCCCAGAATCCCAGAAAGGTTTGGGTTGGAGGAATCCTTGAAGCTTGAAGCTCATTCCATCCTCACTTTCCACTATCCCAGGTGGCTCCCAGCCTCATCCAGCCTGGCCTGGAACACTTCCAGGGGTCCAGGGGCATCAACCTGATGTTGATTTCCTCAGTTCTCCTCCACTGGAACATGTAAATCCTCCATCTCAGCCCATCTCTCTCCATTTCTGTTGTTACCATAATTCAAACTGACCTCAAATACACAGAAGCACATTTGCACACCTCCTCTTGTGGGGCAGCACACTCAGGGTCACGTTTGATGTCCCCTTTAGGTGACTTGCTCTGAGAAGAGCTCAGTGTAAGGTGAATTTTCCAGATGTGAGTCACTCTCTGCATCACATACAAGTGAAAGAGAAAAAAAAAAAAAAAAAGCCAAATTTTACAGCATTTCTGGAAAAGGAATGCAGGGAATGTGTCATAAACACTCCCCCCCACCAAGGAGGTGGTGAATTGAGCCCTGGGTGTTTGAAACACTGGACTTGGAAGAACTGGTGGGAATTATTGGAGGGGGGGTGGAGCTCCTTAAATTTTTGTTCTTCCCATTCCTCAATTTCTTTTTATTGTATTTGAGATGACCAGGAAGTTTTTTCCCTCCTGCTGTACCCCAGAATGGGCAAGCAAGGAAAAACCTGTGGCTGTGCATTTATTGTCACTGGCTCCAGGATGGCTCCACTCCAGGGAATCCCAGCCCAAGCCATTCCCAAGGGCCACTCTGCAGAACACCTTCCCCACCTTGGGGAGATCTTTATCCAGAAACAAGAAAACAAACAAAAGCACCCATGAATTTTTCTTCCCCTTGGTGAAAACATTTAAATGACCCAGATAAAAGAGCCAAGCCTGACAGGGCACATGGCATATGCTTTCCATGGGTTTGGTTTCTGGGCTGAGTGGAGGAATGCACTTAGAATGCTGCTTCCCCTGTATGAAAACACTGAATTAGCAGTTCTTCCTGTGCAGTTTTGCTACATGCAGGACACTACAGGCTAAGCAAAAACCCACAGAAAATGTTCCTTTAAAACTGCACAGTGCTCGGTTTCCTTTCCTTAATCCCCAGAGTCCATCAGTTGTTCCATCTGCTGATAGGAACAAGGCTCTCCTCCACAAAGCCCTTTGCCAAAAACCTCTGCTCTGCGAGATCCAGGGGGAATCAGGGGCCATGGGCTGAAAACAAGGATCCCAAAGAGTGTCTGGAGATATTCAAGGCCAGATTGGACAGGGCTTTGGAACAACCTGGTCTAGGGGAAGGTGTCCCTGTCCATGGCAGGGGCTGGAATGAGACAATCTTTAGGTCCCTTCCATCCCAAACCACTCTGGGATTCTGTGACAGCCTGGTGTTCAGTTTTTGGGATGATTTTCCTTAAGACTGGCTTTGAAGTGCAGCAGGAACAGTGGAGGGTTAACAGGGTTAGGCACGATGTCCAGATGAGTATTATCAGATGACCCGAAGCATGGGGCTGTATTAAAAAATGCCTTAATTAAAAAATACAGGTCAGAACCAGTTTAAGCTGCAGACCCCTGGTTATATTCCTTAATTAGAAGGCTTGGACACATCCCTCAGAGTGATGGATGAGCCGTGGCACCACACAGAGAGACAGGACACAGCTCCCAGGCTCAGGGTCAGACTAGTCTGCTTCATTCCAATGCTCCTCTTTTCTCCTTCCCCAGAAATTAATAGGCTGCAGGCATTCAGGAACTAGGAATTATCCATACAGCTGCCCTGCCTGCATCAAGCCCCTCACCAAAACTGCCAAGCACAGCCTTAGGGCCCTATAAAGCCCACACTCCAATTCCAGTTCATTTCACCATCTGATTTCAGGTCAAACCAAACCCCTTCTTACCAACACCATCCCCATGAGCATCATCAGAGTGGTCCTGCTTCAAACATCCACCTGACATTTGGGCTAAAGTGCTTTTCCACTTAAAAAAGAAAAAATTAAAAATCGATCCCAATTCTTCTGCTAAAGAACTGGAGAAGAACATGAGGAAGTGTCAGGAAATAGGGTGAGGAGCTGAGTCTCTCACCTTGGATGAATAAAGACCTTCAGCACTGGAAAGGAGGGAAAACAAGTCTTTTACATTACAGTTTAGATGCCAGGAAACGGATTGCACCATCAGTAAAAGTTTAAACCCTCCCTCAAAAAAACCCCAAGCCACCAAAAAAAAAAATGACACCCCCCCCCCCAAAAAAAGCCCAAAAAACCCCCAAACCCAAATAAACCCTTTAAAAATTATTTTTATAAATTTTTCACTTCAGTATAACCCATTGCACATTCAAATAACTTACATACTTAATTTATCTACAGCCCTAAGTAGAGATTTCGCTACACAGTTTGCAATTCCTTTGGGAAACAGAATCCGTAATCTGATGGAGAGAGCCACAAACAGGAGATGGCTTTCCAAATTAGAGGAAAACCAAAAGCATTTCCTTCAAAACAAGGTTCATTACTTGGGGATGAAGTACATGCAGGAAAATTTAGGGGGTGCTCGATGGGTATTTCTGATAGAACAGGGACGGTCCCAGGGACATTTGGGTTGTTTGGGATTTGTTTTCTTGTGCTCTGTGTGACGCCTGAAGAGGCTGACCTGGAGCAGAGGCTGGGCAGAGACAAAGGAATAAAATAGGGATTTATTAAAAGGATTCACTTTGGGTAGCACAAGAGCCTGGCCAGGACTACACCCAGGATGGATCCAAAATGGTCACGAGTTCTCACACTTTTACAAGTTTTGGTCCATTCACATTTTGGGGTTAATTGTCCAATTCCAGCTCCAGGTTCTGCAGTCCCATCCTCCCAGATTCTCTCCTCAATTCGCTGCTGTTTGCACTTTTTGGGGCTGGAGCTGCAGTGGTGTCCTTAGTTCTGGGGCTGGAAAAGGATTGTTTTGTGCGCCTGAGCTGTGAGGAGAACTTGGAACACTTTATATGGAGTTCAGAGTTATATCCTAATGCAGGGCAGAGTCTGGAAAATGTGAAAGCTGGAATTTAAAGCATCGTTGTTGGGTGTCTATTAAAAGCCATTCTTGCCTCATTTGTATAATGAAAACAGATGAGTTCAGGGCCCTGTGAGAGGGTGAACTCACCCCCTTTTCAAGCTGCAGGAAAAGGGAGAGCTGGTCTCCATCTCCTCGTCCCGCTACAGCAGCGCACCTCTGTCGGGATCAGCGCCTGGAATTCCTCCTGCCCCCCATTCCCAGCAGGGACAGCCTCCAGGGCCAGGTGAACCACGGCATCCCCAGGGCAGCGAGCAGCTCCATCGGCAGCAATTTGTGCCGCCCTAAGCCCGGATCAGAGCCGCGTTTTGCCAGACCGCGCCTATCCCGGTGATCCGCACTCCTTTTGTCATCCCCGCCCGTGCCTGCGGAGCTCCACGGGCGAGTGACCGAGGGACAAAGGGCTCTGGGGACAGCTGAATGTACTGAGACCTCCGAGACAGCGGCATCCTCCAGCCTGCATCCCCAAAAAACGGCAGCATTCCAAAAAGAAAAGACCAGGAGGAAGAGGCAGCGTCTCCTTTTGGAGAGCATCAGCCGGGTGTTCGCAGGGATCGGGGCGGGTTTTCTTCCATCCCGGGTTTATTACTGGAGAAGGGCTCTCCAAGGAAGCCTGCGAGGTCCCTGGTTCTCATCTCCTCCTCCCCGCAGCGCATCCCATAAATCAGCGGGAGCAGCCGGGAGAGGGAAGTACAAATCGGGTTTGCGCCCTATTCGAGGTTGATTGAGGCTGGAGGGCAAACCCTACCCTGACACCTCCTCTTCCTCAGGCATGGAAGGGGTGTGGACCTCGGGCTGTGGGATTCAGGGATGGTCCGATGATCCCTGCAGATCAGAGCGGGAGCTGGCCCGGCCTGATCCCCTTCCCACCGGCTGACATCCGGATATAGCAGCTCCCCGCTATTTAATCACCTCAAATCCCATTCCCCTCCCCTACATCCCGGGGATTTAAAAGCCAGCAGAGCTCCAGCAGGACGGTGGCACTCACGGTAAGGATGGTGAGGATAAACCATGGAGAGCTGAGAAATCCCAAATGCCACATCAGAGCATCCTATGGGATGAGGGAGAGGGGAAGAGCTGAGAGCAGAGCACTGAGGCCTTTAATTCAAAACTCTGTGCCTGTGTCTTAAAATCTTGTGTTGTAAATTCTTATGTTGTGAGTGACAAGCTCTGTTAGAGGAGGGAAAAATAAACTTTCTAAACTGCCTCTTTAAAAGCTGGGAAACTGAAAAGCAACAACCCAAACACATTTATATTGAAAACTCTGGGATTTTAAGCACTGCTCCTGGGCTAAGGGAGACCAGGATAGTGCCCCAAGGGGAACCTGATTCCTGGGGCTTTACAGCTCAGCTTGAGCATTCTGCAAATTGAAATCAATACAATAAAATAATATTGAATAATGCTGAACCCCAAAGGGAATTTCCAAGAGCTTCACTGCAGCATTTGCACTCCAAGTGGCACCCAAGTGAGCAGCAGGACTGACATCCCAGGACTTGTCCCACACCACCAGTGATCCTCCAGCTTTTCCCCTCTCCTGCCTTGCTTCTCCTCACCTCACAATTCGGGTTTCCTGGGACTGCTTCTCCACTGGGGCAGCAGACAGGAGGAATGTGGCACACCAGGTTTGTTTGGATAAAGCAAGAAGGGGGGATTACCCTCATGGAAAACTGGCACCACTGCTGGCTCCAAGATTGGTACGGGGTTCTGTAAGGAAAAATTGGACACAGGAGAGGTGAAAACTCAAATTCCCCAAATGGATCAAAGCAGTGATGCTCCAGGAGCAGTGATTAGGCAGGGTGCCAATCCATAGCTATGTTCCCAAAAAAAAAAAACCTGAGTCAGAAGTCCCTAAATATCAGGAATTTCCCTGCATGTCCTCCAACACCCAGTGAGGAGCCAGCACAGCAGAGCCTGGAGTGATGGTGACACTCGTGTCCCTGGCTCTGGTGGCCCTGGGAGCCAGCCCCAAGGAGCATGGCCTGTGTCACAGCCCAAGCAATCATCCTCTACCTGTTGACCTTCTGCAAATATTCTTCCTGCTGATGAAGACCACACCAAGGGAGAGAGAAGGGTTGAAAGGCACTAATGGTTAAGTTCAGCTTGCTGGTGTATCCCCTGACCCCATAAGCCAGGCCTTGAGCATGCCAACAGAGAGAACAGGTGGAGAGGGATAAATCCTCACCCATCAAACTCCCCATGGAGGCTCCTTGTGCTGATAAATGCCATTCCCCAGCTGAGAGTGGTTTTAGGATGTTGTGCTACCTCACAAGGGGAACTGGAGGGGCACCTCTGATCTCTGCTTTCTGGGACAGGGACAGCATCCAGGGAATGGCTGGCGCTGTGTCAGGGCAGGGTTTAGGTTGAAGATCAGGGAAAGGTTCTTCCCCCAGAGGGTGCTGGGCACTGCCCAGGCTCCCCAGGGAATGGGCACAGCCCCAGAGCTCCAGGACTGTTTGGACAATGCTCTCAGGGATGCAGAGGGTGGGATTGTTGGGGTGTCTGTGCAGGGACAGGGATCAGGATCTATGATCCCTGTGGGTCCCTTCCAGCTCAGGATATTCCATGATCTCTGCTATCTCTTGCAGCATCACTTTTTGCTCTGCCAGGAGGGGATTTTATAGGTAAAGAAATCCAACTGCAAAACTACTCTTAATACCCACCAGAAACAGGCACAGTGCTGGAAAAGCTCTTCCTATCCCTTAATCCTCCTTGGGATCCCAGTGCCCAGAAGGTGGGAGATGCCAGAGGTGCAGCTCAGGGGAAACAGGAGTGGATGCTGCAGCTGTTCCTACAGATGTGCACAGCCTCAGTCAGGATGGAAAACCTGGAGGAGTTTCTTTCCTGAAGATCACTGCTGTGGAAGTTTTCCTCCTCTGCCTGCAGTCTGTTCCTGCTGCCCCACACCTGGCTGTGCACTTAGGCAGCAGCATTTGTGGAAAATCCCAAGGATTGTACATTTTCCATGGTGCAGCAGGCACAGCGCAGGCAGCTGGGGCAGAGCAAGATCTGTGATGTATCACTTTAAAACTCGGCCCTTGGCTTAGCTGAGGTAAAACCCAGCATATAAAGTGACTCCAGTTTGGTTTTTTTGCTTGGAGATGTGGTGCCATCCATGTGGAAACACTTGTAAGGCTCAGAGCTTTCCCCTGAACCCCCCCCAGGAGGGGACCCCAGCGATCAAATCAAGGCTTTAGCACAATTCCCATGGAAATCTTGTTCTTCCAATGGTAGGGTTTTATTTCTTGAGGTGATAACCCCTAATCTCTTTAGCTCTGCTCCTCCAGTGATGCAGAATATCTGATTGGCAAAGGAGGCAGGGACTCAGGAAGCAAGACTGCATCCCCATTAATCACGGGCAGTGCTTTTTCCAGCCTTCTCCTGTTTCAACAAGACATCAATCAGTATGTACAACGTGTGCTCTGGAACTGGTTTGGTCTAATCCTCCTTTTTGTTTGCCCTTCAGCTTTTAAACCAGTCTGGGATAAGCCCTGCTGAAGAAAATGTCAGGCTGGCTTATGCCAAGTGAGTTGTAAGAGCCACAGGCTTTGGTTATGTGTGGCAGCACTTCCAGAAGCAAGTCCTGTACTGAGCCAGGTCAGGAGAGCTCTGGGATGAGTTTCCATCACCAGAGACAGTCATCCATCACCAATGACAAGACAGGTTGGAGACAACCAACAAGAAGTCAGGATAAATAAGCCCCCCCCCAAAGCCATGATTATTTTTAAGCATTAAAAAAAAAAAAAAAAAAAGGTTGACAGCCTTTCTCAGATATTTCACAGCTTTCAAAGCATCAGTTTTTCAAGCCAAGTCAAGTTGTCCAAAAGTCCCATTATCAATAGCTTCAAGTTTCTGCTTAAAAAAAAATAAAGGCAGTTAAAATTTCCTTTGACATTAACACAGACAAAAAACACTTTTAAAATTACACCTATTTTACCTTAGGGAAAAACCCTAAACTCTACGTTTTGAAGCCATGTTTGCATTCAAATTATTCTCCTTTTCATATGTTGAAAATACTGGTGATTGACACCAGAGTGATTGAAACCATAGTTTCAGACAAGTCTTTTATAACGTGAAATGCAGACAAAGAAAACTTGACTTTCAGAAAAGACTATTTTTAACAGATAAAAACAACACCATAAAATAGGTGTCACAACATGCAACCAGCAAAGTGAGTTCTGAAGGATGTAGAGTACAGAGACAGAGCTCAGAAGACATAAAAAGAAAAATGGCATTTATTTAGAAAATCAAGATATCTCTTCCCAAGCACCTGTTTTGTCTCCGTAACTCTGGAGAGTTCCCCAGATTCAGGTCACTGCTGTGCCTGGGAGTGCAGGGCAGAGTCACCACAGAATAATTCCCTCAGCTCAGCTGCAGAGAGCAGGAACATGTGAATTCCCTCCCTCCTGACAAGCTCTGCTGGGATAGTCAGCCTTACTTTGTGAGTCACTTACTTTGTGAGTAAAATCAGGAGTGGGAAGGGAATCCAGTATCTGGCAGGTGCTGCAGGGTTTGCCATCCCATCCCATCCCATCCCATCCCATCCCATCCCATCCCATCCCATCCCATCCCATCCCATCCCATCCCATCCCATCCCATCTCACCCCACCCATGCCATGCCATGCCATCCTCCCTTGGTCACACCAGGGAACACCAGGAGCATTCCCAGAGCACCACAGAAAATGCTCTGCTTTAGGGGTTTATGGGGTTTATCCAATGTTTTCCTCCTCAGCAAACTGTGCAGACTTTCTGTCTCTTTTCAGCCTCCAAAGTCTGGCATCCTGGAAAGGAGTCAAAGGCCAGGCAGGGCTGTTCATTAAGGTGGGCTGGTGGCACCAAAGGAGATGCAAATCAGCCCTAGGGAATGCCAGGAATTGCTGGCCAGGCTCTCTGGGCTGGCTCTGGGAGCCCCCAGCCTGTGGCCAGCCAACAATGAGCCCTGGGTTCAGGGAGGGGTGGCCAAGTGGGCAGAGGCCCAAGGGCTGCCCTGGCTTCCAGCTGCTGGCCCCACCATGGAGCTGATTCCCGGCCAAGAGATGGTGGCAGGGAAGAAGGGAACCCTCAGATGTCCTCAGAGCAAACAGATCAGACAAACAGCTCGGACAGGCTCTCAGGGAATTCAGAATCACTCAGTGGGTTGGGTTTGGAAGGGACCTTGAAGCTGATCCAGTGCCACCCCTGCCACGGGCAGGGACACCTTCCATTGTCCCAGGCTGCTCCAAGCCCCAGTGTCCAACCTGGCCTGGGACACTTCCAGGGATCCAGGGGCAGCCACAGCTGCTCTGGGCACCCTGTGCCAGGGCCTCAGCACCCTCACAGAGAATAATTCCTGCCCAATATCCTATCTAACTCTGCCCTCTGGCAGTGGGAAGCCATTCCCCCTTATCCTGGCACTCCGGGATTTTGTCAAATCGGGGGAAAATAATTACTAAAATTACTACAGGTGCAACATTCCAGGTCTTGTAAGAAGTACAGATCTGTGACCGCTTTTGTGTTTCTCTCTATTTCTTCAGCTTTGGGCTGTGTGACACACCCAGCAGCAGAGATGGGAGCTCCTCCATTAGCCCTGCATGGAAGTTGTTTGCCTTTCAGAGAACCACAAAATAGTCCAAAGCAACACTTGGCACCAGATGTCATTTGGGCTGGAGGGCCAGACTACCCGGAGCTGGGGTGAACTGTACATGATATTAACCAGATTCCTGGGTTTCAGGCATCATCTGCTGGCTTTGGAAAGTCAAGTCTCCACCCAGCAGGATCCCAGCACAATTCCAGAGGCGCTGCATCCCCAGCTGACACAAAGCAGAGCTCTGCTCAAGTCAGTGGCACTGTAACCACAGGATCTGCCCCCCTTCCCCCAAATTTCCAGCTCAGCATCCTGTGATCCTGACAGCGCTCTGCTTACTCCAAGGCAATCCAAGTCCTGTCAGGCATGCCCCTCTGTTTAAGTGGAAACATTCCTAATTGTTGTGATTTTCCATTTCTAATTACCAGGAGATTAAATTCTGCTGGGGATGAGGGTGATTACTGCCCTCAGACTTGCTGAGGTGCTCTCAGGGAGGGAGAGAGGGAAGACTAGGGAACGGAGAGGAGGAAGGAGGTTCTGCAGACACAGAATCATGGAATTATTTAGGTTGGGAAAGACCTTTAAGATCATCAAGCCCAACCATCAACCCAGCACCGCCACCATGTTCTAAAGTGCCACACCCACACGTTTTTGGAACACTTTCAGGGATGGTGGCTCCACCATTTCCCTGGACAATGTTTCAATGCCTAGCCACCCTTTCCATGAGGAATATTCCCTAATATCCCCCTCCCCAAAGCTCAGCTAGCACAAGGCAGCACCCTTTCCCTCAGGGATCCAGCCTCCCCAGGAGGATCAGAAGTGGTCCAGATGCTTCTGTTTCAGCAGCCCAGTGGGAAAATTCCCAAGTGAATTGTTCCTCATCCTCCTGCCCTCTACTTCCAACAAGTGCCTGTGAAGGCTCACGAGCTTGGGCTTCCTTCCCATTCTCCCATCCTGAATGCAGCAGGACTTCCTCCAAGGATGAGTTTAAGCCTCCAGCCTATGCTCTGAGGAAATCGTGGCTATTTACCAGTTTATTTTGGTTTTTTAATCTCTTCTGCTGATAGCTCTGAGTATTGGGGTGTGACTTAGAGCCAGCAGCAATAATGAGCTCACACGATAACACCCCTGAGGACAGAACATGGAAATTTGGGATACAGAAGCTCTCCTCAGGCAGAGGGGAGGTTTGCTGATGAAGGGATTTGCAGCAAGGGATAGCTTGGATTCAAGCAGACCAAACACCGAGCCTTTCACATCCCATACTTTTTTTTTCCCATGCTTTCTACAGGCAATTCCTGCCAGGATTTTTCGGAGGTTTAATCAGCGCTCAGCCTCTTTAAGAGGCTGTCTCTGAGGGAGCAGATTCAGCAGAGTGATAATTTTGGCTGCCTAATCTGAGTTGATTAATTTTAACACTCTGCTTAACAAAGGACACCATGTGGCCACGGCCAAAGGAGTTTCATGGCCTTCACTGAGATTTAAAGTAGGTGTGAAACGCTTTAAAAATGCGTCATTGCTGCAGGAGAGGTAAAAACTTCATTGCCCTAATGAGGGAATGGGGTTCCAGAGGGATTATTGCCCTTCTCCGAAAGGTCACTCAGTGTCACCAGATCCCTGGGATTCTTTCAGAAAGTTGGAGAGGGAAGGACAAGGTGATCCAAGAGGAGCTGGCTCTGTTTTCTGAACTTCTGCACCACCTTAAGGAGAAGGAATTTATGTCCTTCTGTCAGCCCCAGTGCACAACCTCTGTGAGGTGTTCAACTAAAGGAGTTATCAAACTCAGAGAGAGAGAGAGCTCTTAAGCAGAGAATTCCAGACTGGTTTGGCTTGGGAGAGACCTTAAAATCCATCTTATCCCACCCCCTGCCATGGGCAGGGTCACCTCCCACTATCCCAGGTTGCTCCAAGCCCCATCCAACCTGGCCTTGGACACTTCCAGGGGTGTGAAATCCACACTGCTTGTGATGTTTCAATGTTTCTGAGAAAAGCAACCCCCATGGAATGTCTTACCTCACATTTTAGGACATGACAAGGGTGTTTCTGGAATACATTTTGCGATGAGGAATTGCAGATGGGCCAAGGAAAAGGTTTTGAGATGAAATAGCAACAAAACAATTTTGCATTCCTAAATCAGTGCATGGTGCCTGTTTTAAATTACAATTTTTAGAAGTGATCTTTACCCCAATAGTACAGTGGATTATTTATGAGTAACTGAGAGTCCAAGACCAGAGCTGGCTCAGGTGTTGAGTCTTCAAGCCACAGTAATGGCAATATTTTTGGAAAACAATGTCATATTTAGTCCAGCTAAAAAGCAAAGAATTCCAGAACTCAACTCACATGTAGGAATTTGTTTTTGAGACAATACTGATTTTTTCCACATTGAGCAACCTGCTCTAGTGGAAGGTGTCCCTGCCCTTGGCAGGGCGTGGGATGAGATGGTTTTTATGGTGCCTTCCAACCCAAACCACTCCAAGATTTACTGAAGCATTTCCAGGTTTTTTTACAGCACTGCTTAGATCTGAACACCAAACAGAGCTGGGCTTGAAATCCCTGGTGCTCATCCACCTACAGCCATCCAAGTTTTATAAATCAAATTTTTTTTTGGTATACTTTATACATTAAACCAGTATTGCTCCAAAGGCACGAGCCAGGTCAGTCCCTCTCCACCGAGGGGTTTGTTCCAGTCCAGCCTGCCCCCTGTGCTTCTGTGCAGTTATTTTCCATCATTTCTCAGAAAACATGGGCAGAGGGCAGGCACGTGTGTCAGGAGAGGAAACCAGGACGAAGGAATGGAGGAAGCCATCTCCAAGAAATCGCTGATTAAAATTGCTCCCAAGTTCCCGTTTCCTCCACAAACAAAACAGCCTGCAAAAGTCCAGGCTGGGGTGGATAAAATATCAGCCACGTGCCTGACTTACAGCCCTGAGACTGAGGTTTGGGCACCATTTCAAGACTTTCCCCTAGGAGTCTATCCAAACCTTCATTGCTTCTGATGTGGAATAATTTGGAAGTGTTTTTAGGCTGCCGGGTGGGATAACACAAGGGCTATTGTAAACACACACGCAGCTGATCAGCACCAAACCCACACAAATATGGGCTGTACACACATAAATAACAAGCCAGAAAAAAATACAAAATGAATCAAAAGGCTGAATTAAATGTAAAGGTGAAATTGCTGAGCAGGTCTTGAAAAAAACCAAATATTGTTTATGGGAAGAGTTATGTTTCACCTAATTTTAATAAACGAAACTTGTTTAAATGCAGGTCACTAAATTTAAAGAGCTCCAGCCAGAGCCAGCTGTCATCCAAGTGTGGGCAGTGAAGCAAGACCATATTTTCCGTGGATGCTGTTTCAAAAACACTGCTGCCAGCCAAAAAAGTTGGGAAATCTAAGAGAGCGTGACGAGGGCAGGGAGAATAACCTGCTGGAGATCCAGGATCCAGCCTGGAGCTCCAACCCTGGTTCTTCCTCACCTCTGATCTGAGCGGGAAATGAGAGGATTGCTCGTTTGGAGTCACGGTTCCCTGGCATAATTTGGGGTTCTCCTCCATGGTGTCCAGGAAGAAATTCCTCTCACCTGGGAGACTTTTCCCAGCTGTTTTCAGAGTGGTGTTTTGGACCTGCCCAGCTTTCAGGGCAGGCTGATGGGAGCCTGAAAATGGGTGTCTTCAAGGGAAGTCACAGACAGATGTTGGCATGGTTCACACTACAGCTTGGAGAGCCCCTTTCCCAGGATTTCCTGGTAGCTCTGCTCTCCCTCGTGGCATTGCATCCTTTATTATTTCTTCCAAGTGTTTTGGCAAGTGAATTAAACAACTCGTGCCAGAAGGTGAGCAAAGACGTCAGAGGCACCTGCAGCAAGTCACCTGCTGGAATGCTGAGCATTTTTCCATCTCCTCTGAAAGGAGAGATGGGACAGAGGATACAAACTCACCCCAAGGCAACTATCCACCATGGCATCTGCTTTTCCTGTAAGGAACAGAGTCTCTCCTAATCTGACCCTAAAAGGACTCGAGATCTCTTACTGTCCATCCTGCCAAGCCCAGGCTGGGATTTAAAGGAAACAACAGCAAACCAGTCTGTCAGGGTTATAGATGTGGAGTTTTTTACATCTTGGCACTGGATGGATCTTGAGCAGGACCATTCCATGCATGAACCTTGCTCCCAAAACGAGACAGCAGGAAGGTTTCCCTTTTGGCAGCAGTAAATCCATCTGGATAATAACAGAGTGGTACATGATGGTTCTGTGGCTGCACCATCTGCAAACAATATTTCCTTGAGTAGGAAGTAACTGGAAAATGAAGTAACATTCCACGAGGAGAGGCTCAGGTTCTTTGCTCTTCCACCACTGGCACTGCTTTGAGCAGGCTCATACTCAAAGCAATGCTTAAAATAAATAAAAGGGATTGTCCAGGCCATGTGGGCCTTTGCTGTCTATCCCCTGTAATCACAGAGCTTGTGGGCTGGGTCCCACTAAGAGGCCAGAAGGACTGATTAGAGCCCTCTGGATGTGATCCCTGCTCCAGGCCAGGCTGATTTTCAGGAAATAGCAGCACGTTGACACTGTCTCCTTAGAACAGACTTGATCCAAAACCTGCTGAAGTCTAATCACAGACTTCCCCTGCTGCAGCAGCCTCTGGGCACAGCAATGTCATCAGCTCCTTCTGGCCCGTTCACAGGGGCATTTCCCAAAGGAGAAGACTGGTGCCAAGATAACTCCAGTCACAATCCATCATCAGCTATTGTAGAAAGGAAAACGAATTTCCTGATGTTCAGCATGTCTAAGGCAAAGTGTAGTAAAGGGTGTAAAACAATTAAAGCACCTAATAAAGCATGGAGGGAAGTGGAGAGCAGGAATTTTATGTGAGTTCATCATGTACAAGGCTTAATTTAATCAAGATAGCAACTAAAGTGTGACCCTCCACAGGAAAAGTCTCCACATCGTTGTCCTTGGCCTTGTCTGAAAAGCTTTGCTCAAACCTTGGAGACTGTGGGCTGAGACCAAAGAGAGTCTGAATCACCCTTTGGCTGGTGACCTGTCCTGATAACCTTGTCAGACGATTTCAAGCACTAATTTATCCAGAATAAATTTATAGGTTTTGCATGAAACGATCAGGATCTTGCCTTTAGTTCCCCCCAGATTCTCTGCCACACAGGAAACCCTCTAACCTGGACTGGGAACAGGTTCAAATTTAATCTTCCTTTAAACCTAAGATCTTGTCCTAACTCAAGTTGGAGCAGGTTTTCCAGAGCAGCTGTGGCTGCCTGGATCCCTGGAAGTGTCCAAGGCCAGGCTGGACAGGGCTTGGAGCAGCCTGGGACAGTGGAAGGTGTCCCTACCCGTGGCAGGGGTGACACTGGGTAGATTTAAGGTCTCTTCCAACCCAAGACTGACAAGGAACACACAGGCTGGAGCTGGGATCATTTCAGGAAGCAACTATCTCCCCTGGGTCTATAAACAGAAATATTAAGAGGACCCTCTCCAGACTCCAGTGACTTCTTTTTTTTTTCATGTGAGAACCATTAGGAATACATGGGTGCAAAGTCATTATCATCATCCACAGGAGGATAAGGAACATTGATTCAGCTCAAGGCTCAGGAAAGTGGAGAATTGGATAAGCATCCTTTACCAAGCCAAGGTTTAGAGGCCATGGGAGCAGGGGATGAGGATTCATGCACATCTTCTGAAGGGGGAGATTATAAGAAGAGCCTTGGGATATTCTTTGGGAATAAATTAAGACACACATTTTCCTGGGATGTCCTTAACTTGATGGCATCCAATGTGCTAAGAAAAGCAAGGTCCTGCCAAGATGGCATCACTGGGCAGGTTAGATTGGAGATTAGGAAAAATTTCTTGAAAGTGTTGTCCAGCCCTGGCACAGGCTGCCCAGGGCAGTGGTGGAGCTGCAATCCCTGGAGGAATTTAAAATTTACACGGATGTGGCACTTGGGGACATGGGTTGGTGGTGGCCTTGGCAGTGCTGGAGGAATGGTTGGACTCCATGATCTCAGAGGGCTTTTCCAACCTTAATGATTCTCTGATTCCATGAAATTCCAGCAAGAGAGCTGGAACCACCTCACTGACAGCCAGGAATCAGCACAGAGGAGGAACTGAGAGAAGCTTTTAGGACCACAAGAGGTAAAAACAGATTTCTAATATCCTCCAGATCTCTCTGGTTGTGACACAGAGCAGCAGAGAGGAGGACAGTTGGATTCCTACTCTTCCCATCAGCCATCCAGCTGAAAAATCACAGACAGGAGGCAGGAATGGATGTGGTTCCAGTCTTTTTCCTGCAATGACCACTTTTCTCGGTCCCAGCTCCATTTCCCCCCAGTTCCATTTGTGCATGTGAGGGCACAAAAAACACTGACCCTGCTTCCATGAAGCCAAGCTCTGGCTGAGGTCAATCCCAGCTGGAACAAGCAATCCCATAACACCAGATGTGTGTCCAAGGAAAAGAAAAGCAGCACTCCTGCTCCTCGCCCTTCCAAAATGCCTAGTGGGACCTTGGGAATGTCACTTAGGGGGGAATGTGGCAAAGGCAGGTTAGGTGTGGGCCAAAAGGGGCTTGAAAAGGTAATTTGGATTTTTTTGTTGTGGTGTTTTGGTTTTTTTAAGGACTTTTTTTGGCAAAAATTAACATTCTTTCAACACACTTTCCTCTGGAAAATTTAACCTGCAAAAATCATTGCATATCAACATTGGGAAATGCCTGCTCAGGTCTAATTAACATTTTTAATTCCAAGACAAAGGGGCTTGGCTCCATGGACGTCAGCACATGTGCTTTGACATTGGACACTGCTCCCTCTGAAACACTAAGAAATTCCCTCTGCCCTTTTCCAGCATCTTCCATGATACTTTGGATCATGAGACTTAAGGCCAGCTGTGGATGACAAGTCCTGACCTCACTGCCAGGTTTTTGCACAGTCTGAAAGAGAGGAAGCTCTGCCAATAGGAAACTTTGCTTGTGGAGAAAAATTGAAAAAAGGGAAAAGGGACAAAGCACACAGTTTGCTGCAGGGTGGAAAACACAAACGTTCAAGCTGCCACTGTGTATTTTTCACTGCAAAGTGAAACACATATCCCAGGAAGCAAGAAATTCTTGGTGTGAGGAGGTGAAATTCAGAAAGAATTTCAGGGAGGGGAGGCCCTGGCACAGAGAAGCTGTGGATGTTCCATCCCTGGAAGTGTCCCAGGCCAGGCTGGACAGGGCTTGGAGCAGCCTGGGACAGTGGAAGGTGTCCCTGCCTGTGGCAGGGGTGGCACTGGATGAGGTTTAAGGTCCCTCCAGATGCTCAACCCCCCAGTTTGAGCCCAGGCTGCTCAGAAATATCTTCCTGAGAGCCCTGGGGTGCTCAGCCAGCTTTCCCCACACTATGATGACAGCACTGGCGGCCCTCCAGGGTCATTAGCAGTTAATAACCCCAGCATTTCTGGGCTCAATATCAATATCTGAGGGCCTTTCAAGAGCTCAGAAGTATTTAAGAGTTTGGTTTGCTTTGGCTCTGGAGAGTCCAAGCTGGAAACCTGTGTGGCTTGATCCTGGACATTCCTTGTAGGGAGACAGGGATGGTGCTGGGTGATGAAGAGGCAAAACCTGAGGCAAACTTGAATGGCTCCAAGATCAAGCAGGTTGAGTAGACATGGGAGGTGAGCAGGGAGGCCTGGAGAGTTTCCAGGTTTGGACTTTGGTTCCTCATTCCTTGAGGTGTCTCCAGGGAGGATCTGTGCTGAACCACTGCATCTTGCATGGAGTTCACTGGAGCCTCTACTTTCATGGAATCACAGAATTGTTAAGGTTGGAAAAGCCCTCTGAGATCATGGAGTCCAACCCTTAACCCAGCACTGCCAAGGCCAGCACTGACCATGTCCCCAAGTGCCACATCCACCCGGCTTTTAAATCTGTCCAAGGATGGGGAAACCCCAGCTTTTCTGAGCAGCCTGTGCCAGGACTGCTCAATCCTTTCAGTGAAGAAATTTTTCCCAATATCCAACCCCTAAACCTCCCCTGGCCCAGCCTGAGGCTGTTCCCTCTCCTCCTGTCCCTGTTCCCTGGGAGCAGATCCCAAATCCCCCCTGGCTGTCCCCTCCTGTCAGAGAGTTGTGCAGAGCCACAAGGACATCCCTGAGCCTCCTTTTCTCCAGGCTGAGCCCCTTTCCAGCTCCCTCAGCCCCTCCTGGGGCTCCAGGCCCTTCCCAGCTCCATTCCCTGCCCTGCACACACTCCAGCTCCTGTGTCTCCCTGGCTGGAGGGCCCAGGACTGGACACAGCCCCGTGGCCATTGGCCTTCTTGGCCACCTGGGAACCCCACTTAGGTGGTGATTTCACCTGGACCACAGCTCAGTGGTTACCTGTCAGTTGAGCCAGCCCCAAAGGGGCATTCCTGGATGGAATGTGAGGGCTCTCTGTGCTACATCAAAGCCCAGTCCCCTTTCCCTTTCTGAACCAGAGCTGAGCACCAGCACCACTCATAACACTCACCTCCATCCCAGATATGGTCCCAGAGCTCCTGCACATCTGGAAAAGCACAAAACACCCCATGCAATAACTGCCCTGAAGTCAGATGCCTTCGACCTGAGTCACCGAGCAGGACGCAGAGGAAAAGGCGAAGGGCGTTGTTCCAAGGAATTTTGCAATGAGGAAAACAAACCCAAAGCAGAAAAAAATCACACCCACCAGGGAAGGGGAGCTGCCTGTCTCGAGGAACCCCAAGAGTCAGAACCGCCCACGACAGCTCAGCTGTCTCTCAGCATCCCTGAACTGCAGAGCCAAGACATCCCAGCATGCTTGGACCTCCTGGAAGAAATTCCAAAGCTCACTGGTGAATTAAAGTCATGTCTTAACACACTTTCACCTCCACACCTCCAAAGCAGCTCCCAGTGCTCTCCTGTTGGCTTCCCAGTGGAATGTGTGAGCCTTGGAGGCCTGGGAAAGGAATGATAGTGCAGCCCTTCCAAAGGTGGTCATCAGCTCACATCAAGGGGAAAAAGTCCAGCTGCCATCACTTGGACAGTGTTTCTCCCAATTGTCCCCCAAAATCCTTCAAAAGGATGAACTGAAATAGCTTTTTAATTTTTTTTTCCATTTTGATTTCGAAGTTACTCCAGCCAACCAACAAACATTTCAACTGTCTACCTTGACTTTCTTGAATCCCCACTTTTTTGGCACAGCTGCATGGTCCTCAAGCAGGTATCCTACAGATACTGCTCTGCAGCCCAGCCACCTTTGAATCCTCAATAGTAACAAGGTTTGTCAGGCACTATCTGCTTTTGTTGGATATTGCCCTCAGCCCAAGGGGACTCTTCTCTTCCCTTTGAATCTGGCAGCACAAGTCCTGCTGCCTGTAGATTTACATGGAGGTACATCAAGTTCTCCTTCCAGTAAATAGGGCTGGATAATCAATTCCGAATGAAGGTTTGGGAAGAAAACCATTCTCAGACAGTCCCTCTCAGGGAAGGGTTTTTAAACTGCTTCCAAGCTGTTAATCAAAAAAAATTTTTTTAAAAAGCAAATAATGATGTGTTAACAGTGCTTCCAATACTTGGTATCTTCCCAAAGCCACAGCTCACAAGGGTTAACACACGAACCCAAGGAACAGTGGGAGCTCCTGAGCCTCCTGTTTGCAAAAAAAAGAGAACATCTCAGCAGTCCCAAAAACAGGTCAAACAAGCATTTCCCAAGAATCACACAGGTATTGCTGAGCTCGCCCTGGAATTACAGGAATCTGCTGGAAGAGGTCTCTGGTGCCTATTCCAGGACTATTTCCTCCAATTCTTTTTTAAGTCAGCGCTTCCAAGAGTTAGAACCCCACTGGTTTTAGCCAAGGTCTCATTTTATTTTAAGGCATGAAGGGAACAAAATTTATCATTCAAAGGAGCCAATTCTGTTTCGTCCCTGCTCCTATTTTTGTCCTCTGCCTCTAGACAGGAGCGTCCCTTCCCTGTGCTAATTAATAGAGGGATGAAGACACACCTTGGGGTTGAGAGCTTTATAGAAAATGTAATTACAGATCCTGACTTTCTAATTACCAGGTGAGACTCTCACATTATCTGCCACAGGATCCCCACAGGCTTTACCTGGCTGGAAAGAAGCAGGAGATGACTTTAAAGGCTGGAGTGGAGACTGAGCTCTTTTAGACAAAGTCTAAGACATAGGAAGGGCCACCACAAACCTCCCTAATGATGGCAGCAGGGGGGACATCACCAGGTCAGAAGGAGAGAGAAGCCCCGAAAGGTCACAGACATCAAAAAGGACTGGCCAGAATTGAAGGGAAGGGAGGCTGAGACCATGAGGAGATTTACAAACCCAAGAGTTCTGCTGGGCAGCTCTAAGTCCATTAACAGGCTGAGACTAATGAGGAGATGCAAGATCAGAGAAGGAAAACTCCTCAGACGAGCTGGAAATGTTCCTGTGCAAAGTCTGCTGCACGTTCTCAGCTCGGCCCCTGGACCTGGAACACAGAGTGGCTTCGGATGATCAAGACCACTTGTGTGCTTCCATCTCAGACCTGTGAGCGTTACACACTCACTCTGGTATGTGCTGAGCTGGTGCCTCAAGCTCCCCATCCCATAAATCCTCTTCCAGGCTGCAGTGATGGAAAATGCTCTCTGAGCAGACAAGCTCAGCTGAAGTCAGAGGGGGACTGCAGATGGAGAGGTACAGCACAAAGCTGCAGCCTAGGGGATACAAAGAGCTCCTCGGTTATAAACCCAAATTTTAATCAGCGGAAGCTCTCCACAGAACATCCCAGTGGCACTGTGCACCTGGGGATGCATGACTGAGTTCCGTGGGTTTTACCAGCACAGTTCCCAGTTTAAAGAGGAGCCATTCATTAATGATGCACTGGTCCATTGTAGGAGTTGTATTTCCCAATGCATTCAAGGCTTTGCCAGCCAACTCCATAAATCAACTAGTTGGAAAAATTGCCTTAAAAAAAAAGGAAAAGAACAAAAATTAAATGTTGTGTCAGCAGCACAACTATGCAAAGAGCAATTCCTCACCTCATATACTGCCAGGGTATTTTATAGCCTGTGTTACAGAGGAAAAATTGTCTTTAAAAATACCCAATGAGACAAAAAAATAAATTCCTGAGTGACTGTCACGGGGAAACAAAGCAAGAAAAGGGGAGGAAACGGCAAGTTGTGGGCCACTGTTGGTGGGCACTTGAATGGGAGCCCTGTGCTTGACACCAGTGTGACTCTGAACAAAACCAGAGCCAAGAGCTATTTGTCAAGGGGCACCAATGCACACAAGTGGTGAGAACCTGGCCCTGCTGTAAAAACGTGTCAGGCACTTTTCTGTGGGGCCGTGCCGAGCCCCCTGATGGATCGCTGTGCCGGGACGGCCGCATTGTAAGCAGCAAGAATGAGACATCTGCTCCTTCTCCCTGCCCTGAAAGGAAATTTTGGCCCAGCTGAGGCTCTGTGAGCAGCACAGACATGGGAGTCTGGTGGCCACCGACCCACAGAGCCGGGTCCAGCCTCCCTCACCCCATCCCTGAGAGCCCAGCCCCGGGATTCAGGATCTGGGATGCAGAGCCAGCATCCAGCATGGCCTCTGCTCCTGTCTGTCTGTTCCAATGCTCAGGAGTCCCTCTGCATCCCCCCACGGCGGTCTCCATGCTCAGGGCACCCTGTCTGAGCTCATACCCACACACAGACTTACACAGCACTGCCTCTCCTCCTTAAATCCGCTGTGTGGGCACAGGAATGCTGCACGCAGCAGCATGGAATGGTTTGGGTTGGAAGGGAGCTTGAAGAACATCCAGTGCCACCCCCTGCTATGGGCAGGGACACCTTCCACTATCCCAGGTTGCTCCAAGCCCCATCCAGGCTTGGACACTTCCAGGGATGAGGCAACCGCAGTTTCTCTGGCAGACAGTGCCTCATTTCCCCCAAATTTTCCCTCCTTTTTCCCAACACCCCATCTAACCCTGCGCTCAGTCAATTTGAATCCACTGCCCCTTTGTCCTGAACCTCCATTTGCCAAAAGGACCCCCCATCATCTCCTCAGCCAGAGAGGGAAGGATATGCAACAGGATGTGAGGATTTGGAGGATTTTTATGGAGCTGCCAGTGCAAGCAGGGTCCCTGTTCACAGGTAAGCCAGCAGCTCCTGGGGAGCCATCCCCTTTCCTTCCCATGCAAGGCAGGGCCCAAGGCTCACAGGCATAAATTATAAAGCCTGATTTATGGAAAAAAGCAGAAAGTTTCTACAGAGAGTTTCAGTGCTGAGCACATTTTACCCCCAAGAAAATGGAAAATAACGGGCTTTAACACACTAGACAACCCTCCAGCAGCCCTCTCCTGACACCCTACACGTGCCAAGGGGAGCTGAGAGCTGCTTGGGAATGGACTCGAGACATAAAGAAAATAGGGGAAATAGAAGCAAAGAAAAGAACAGCAAAGCGGAAGAAGCAGAAAGAAGGACGTCTGTGTGCTTCAAATATCTCAAAACAGAGGCCCCACTTTGCAAATGGGGGAGGGAGGGGGAAGGCTGGTTTCCATTTCATTTTCACTTTGAAAACACCATTTTTCCGCACATCCACTGAAGTGCAAATTTCCTCGGAAGCCATCTGAAGAGCAAGCGTGCCTCAGAGCTGGAGTTTTCTAAACCACATCTGCTGGGATTTACAAAGCCCTGGCTGAGCCGTGAGCAGCATTTCCCCAGCACAGCACCTGGAATGTCCACAGCACCCAGCCAGGCACTGCAGGGGTGACACAGACAGGGACCACTCCAGGGCTGGGAACAAAGATAACGAGTGGCTGCTGGGTGTGAAGGGGTGATAAAAATGGGGTGGCCACACAGTGCCCGGTGCTGGCCACCAACACTTCCCCAGCTGCTGGGGCACCCACAGAGCTGCCCATCTTCCCAGGATGAGGATCTTCCTTCCTTCTGTGAGGGTCCCAGCAGTGCAGCCAGCCACAGGCAGGATGTGGGGATAATATTGAGGAATAAGGCTATCACCCATGGCTGTGTTTTTCCAGCTCCACCAGGCTCCCCACAGATCCCAGCTCGGTGCCCAGGCCAGGCAGATGGTTTGTACAAACAGCTCAGCGGGGAGAGGTCTGGAATGCTCTCCAAATTGCCACTAGCACAGCAGCAGCCTCCTCCTTCCCAACTGGCACTGGCAGCACTGCCTGCCCCCAGATCCTTTGCCTGCAGCTGGAGGGGGCTCAGAGGGAAGGGACACGGCCCCAGGCACGGGGACAGTCCCCAGGCTGGCAGCTGCAGCTGATGGCAGCGATGCCCAAGAGAAGCAGGCGTCCCTTCCCGAGGGCTGGGTGGGAATGCTGGCACCCAGGGCCTTTGCAGAGGGGTGACCTCCCTGGCTGGGTGCCCAGGGCCAGCGTTTGATGTGACAAAGGAGCTGTGCAGCCCCAGAGGCACCGGCTGGTGGGGGGGGGCTCAGCTCTGGGCCACCCATCAGGCTCCTCCACACACTGGGAGCCAAAAGGAGGGACACAAAGCATCGCCCCAAATGTGTTCCTACAGAAGGAGGCATGCCAGGCACTGAGCTGTTCCCTGCCACTGCACAGCCCTGCATCCTGCACCCCCCTCTTGCTGAAGACTGTCCCAATCTGTCTGCAACAGGACAATGGTATGCAGACCATCTCAATTTCCCCTACTCCTCCACATCCTACCTTCCCACAGCATCCCCATAATCAGCTGTGGAGATCTCCTTCCCAAGGCCACCCCAATTTATAAATCCATGCATTTAGGGTAAGACAGAGCCCAGCTCAGTGCCATAGGAGCTGCTCCTTTCCTGGAAATGTTAAGGTCCGTGGGTTTTGCAATGCAAAGGAGTCCTTTGGCATTCAGTTGAATATGTTTAATCCAGCCTGTGGAGCAAACAGACCATGGTTAATGCATCCAGAATGGCTGACGACTCTCTACTGGGCAGACATGAAGAGGGCAGTAATTCATCCCAGTCCACTCTGCTGTGCACATTCCCACTGCTCCAAGGAAGAGGTCATGACCTCCTTTTCCTTCTCACCAGCACCCTGTGCCTCTGTTCTCCCTCTCTGCTCTTTGCCAGGTGCCAGGAATGGCCCACTAAGCCGTTTTACTTTATTTTTCCCTTTTTTTTCCTCCCCAAAGCTCTCTGCAGCTGCTGCACTGCAAACTCACCACACTGGGCTGAGCAACCCAGAGCTCCCCTACCCCATGACCTTGAAAACAGATGGCAGGCCCAAGTTTTCCCTGACAAGCAAAGGAATCAGAACTGACATGATTGGAAAAAACAAGCTCAATTCCTCTTGGCAGGATATTAATTTAGAAATCTCTGGTGTCGTCGCCCCGATTCACAATGAATTTGAATCCGAGCTCTCCCAGTGCCAGACGATGCAGAGGTTTGACAGAGAAGGTAATTGGAGGAAATGGCTTTGTAATCCAGCTATTGTGCTGGCAAGATCCAGCTCTCCCCTCAAGAACAAGGTTCACTTCCTGGCATGGCTGATTCAGCAGCATTTATTTGTCCCCAGTACCTCTTGGCTTTGCCCTGCCTAGCAGGAGTAGCACGGACCCTTCAAAGCAGTGCCAGAGGTGTGTTGGCCATCCAGGCTTTCTGCAGCCTGGGGAAAGGCAGGAATGGGCTGGTGAAACCTGCAGGGTCAAGCATTTCAAGTGTCCAGGTAGTGGGGAGAAGAGCAGGACTGAGCGAGCCTCGTGTTCTACACACCCTTAGGCAGAACCAACACCAAACATCACCTGTGGTGCGTGCATGTGCCATGCCAGATGCAGGAACAGGGATGGGGGGTGTTCATGTGGCAGCAATCCCACCTGGAGACTCCCACAGCCTCCATCTACTCCACATAAATCAATGGGTGGGTGGGAAAGCTGGATTTAGAGCAAAGGTTGTAATCACATCCTTAGTGACATGCCAAGCAGCACATCCCTCAGGAAAACCCTGTGGAGTTATCTGCCACCACTGGATCACAGAATCACAGAATTATTTGGGTTGGAAGGGATCTGAAAAACAAAAACTTCGTTCCAATCCCCTGCCTTGAGCAGAGACATCTTCCACTACACCAGGTTGCTCCAAGCCCCATCCATTCTTTTCCTTCTTCAGAAAAAGACACTGTAAAAAAAACCCCAAAAAGTCTGCATTAGGTGAGGGGAGAGCAGCATCAAAGAGTCTGCCCTGGTCCCACTTGGAAAAGGGGAGAAAGAAAAGGGGGAAACAGGTCCAAAATAAACAGTGCTTGCCTAGAAAGGCTCGTGCATGATTCTATACCCACAGTTCCTTGATCATCACATGCAGCATCTTCCCACTGCTCTGATAATCACCATTAATAATAACAATAACCCTTTCACTGGCCTGTGTGCTCCTGCCATTCCACTAATCACTGTTTTCCCAGCAGCCCCTCTCCGGGCTGGAAGATGAGGTGCTGAGGCTGGATGTGGGATCCACTCCCGGGCTGCACTCTGAGATGGGATCCTTTGGCAGCTGGGGCAGTGTGAAACTCTATCCCTGCTGGCTCCATCAACCCCACTGCTACCCTGACACCCCCTTTGGGAACCCTGGTGAAATGAGCTCTTGCCCTTCAGAAGGCTCCTCTGTATTTAAATAAACAACCTGGAGGTGGAGCATACCAGCACTAATGTACCCCAGTATCTGAATATTTCCTTTAGCTCCATGGCCTGATTCCCTGAGTGCACACCAAGCTGATTTCATGGAGGAGAAGGAAGGTAAAAGCTCTTTTTTTTTCTTAATCTGCTAGCAAAAAAATATTGGGATAGTAAACAGGCAGCAATCACCCAGGAATGCCTGGAGAGCTCCTTCCTACCAGCATGCAGAGCTCTCATCTGGAATTCATTTATTCCTGTTCACTATTGATGCTGCTCAGCTACAGAGGTGGTTGGGGAAGGGCATATTCAAGGGACCTGAAGTTCCTGAAGAGGCCAGTGTCTGCTCTGGGAATAATGAATCCTAGGGGTCTCTCAAACTCCTGGAGAAAAGATTGCACAGAAAATTAGCATGTATTAGGAAAAAAATCTTCCCTGTGAGGGTGGGCAGGTCCTGGCACAGGGTGCCCAGAGAAGCTGTGGCTGCCCCTGGATCCCTGGCAGTGCTCCAGGCCAGGTTGGACAGGGCTTGGAATAACCTGGGATAATGGAAGGTGTCCCTGCCCATGGCAGGAGGTGGAACAAGATGATCTCTAAGCCATCCTGTGATTCTCTGATTCTATATTTGCTCCATGGATTTTATTCTGCATCCCAGTTTCCTGCTAATTCCCTCAGAAAGCTCTCCTAGTGCTGAGGATGGCCTGCATCTCATTTAATTACATCCAGCAACTCCAACTGCTGGAGCAAAGCCACTTTAGGCATAACCATTTTGAGCTCTGAAGAAATCCCACAGCCTGGTGAAAGATGTGGATTTAAATTGTATATTCCCCTTAAGTGCTGACTTACACACCTTGCAATGACCCATCCATAAGTTCACACAGTCCTTCACTTTGCTTATCCTGGACATGGGTCCTACAGGGTCAGAAAAGTGCAAGATGTGCTGCCTAACCTCTGGTTTTGGGGGGGGAAATCCAGGAGGAAAGCAGATGCCTCCCAAGAGCCCCTCCATCACAGCTTTCCACAGGCAGGCTCATGCTCAGCCTTCCTCTGGGAAGGGACCACACAGGCTCAGGTTGGAGAAGAAAAAGCACATGAAGATCATGGAAGTCTCAGGGCAAGTAAATTACTGTTAATTGTGAGATATTTGATTGCAAGAAGCACCAGATGGCCAGCCATCTGGTTTTTATTATAAAATTAAACAAGATTAACCCAAACAGGATTTCCTCAGCATTCTTCTCTGACTGGCTCACAAATACATCTTTAACACCTATGCTGCAGATAGAGCACAATCAGAAGCCCTTCCTGCCTTTCCCTAATCTGCTTGGGCTAAATGCTCTGCTGAGCAATGCTCTTGCACCTAAAGATTTCCAGCAGGATTGAAAAGAAGCAGGGGATGGATAATTGAGAGAGAAGGGAAATGTCAGCTGCAGGAGAAATAAGCCTGGCAGAAGTCCTTCCTTTCACACTGGTTAAAAAGGCACAAGCATCGTGGCAGGAGAGTTGCCAAGGGCAACAGGTTGCCAGAGGCAACAGCAACTGGGGTACCAAACTCTCCTGGGCAGTGCTGGGATGGGAAGGGATAAAACAGCAAAACTGGGAAGAGTGGCCAGACCCCCCAACCTCTGGTCATCTCCTCTGAAAGGCAGCAGTCAAAAGCACCTCTCACTCTACAGCAGTTTTCTCTGCCTTCTTACACCTTTGCCTAAATCCTCGGGAAGTTTGTCCTGGTCCTGGCACTCCCTGCATGGCCCAAACACCAGCACTACCTGTGTCCCTGGAAGGGCAGCACTGCAGAAGCTCATTTTTGCTGTGCATGATGAGTGATAACAATGCCTTGCCCAGGCTTTGGCCATTCTTTGCCCCCAAGCGTAAATGCTGAGGCCAAGCCCTGCAGAATGAGCTCAGACTTTGCTAAGCAGGGCTTGCTTGACCAGTTAATCCAGCGAGTTTTCTACCCTCGGCTCCCAAAGCTGCTCTGGGAGCCACTCAGCCGCCTCTGCTGCTCTGCCAGGAAGCTGGGCTGCCACCAAGGTGGCCTTCCCGAGCCCACCCAGCCACCCTGCAGCAGGCATGGCATGGAGTGGGATCCTGCAGCTGGAGCCCCCGGCCCTCTCCCAGCTTTTCTCATGCAGATCACACCCGTCCTCATTTGTTCGCAGCAAATCGCTCGTGAATCGGACATAAAGGGTGTTCCAGGGGAGATGTCCTCTCGCCCCAGAATAAATCCCTGGGATTTGATGCATCCAGAAATTATCCATTATACCCCATCCATACCCTCCTGTCTTATCAGGTCCGGGCAGAAAGCCTGCTGGGAGATTTCAGCTGAAAAACAACAGGCTGAGGCTTAAACTCGTGTAAGCACAATTTTTTTTGTTGTTGTTGTTTAGCTTTGAATATCTTCACTTTCAAAAAGAAAAACACCACGGATTCCTTTCTGGGAGAGCAGCCAGGCAGGTCCCTGAACCCCAAGCTGTTTGTGCCCTGTGTCACTGCTACCAGAGGCTGGGGAACAGCACACAATTGCTGCTGGCACCCATTTGCAATGTGCCAGGGTGACAGGCTCCCCAGCAGAATATTCCCACAGCCACTGCCCCTTTGGCACATTCTGCAGGCCCTGGGGCTGGAGGTGGCCCAAAAGTCCAAGCTGCCCATCACCTCCAGAACTGGGATGCTCCTTGCCCAGCAGCCACACCAGTTGCCCACTGGTGCTGCTCCTTGCCAGGTTGCCACCACTGAGGGTCCTGAACAAAGTCATCTCTGTCCTTCTAGTGAGCAACTCCACATCCTGGTGGGTTTATGATCACAGGATCATTTAGTTTGGAAAAGACCTCCAAGATCATTGAGTCCAACCTTTGGCTGTCCCCAGCCCAGAGCACTGAGTGCCATGTCCAGTTGTTCCCTGGACACCTCCAGGGATGGGGATTCCACCACCTCCCTGGGCAGCCCTTCAACAGCTGACCACCCTTCCCATGGGGAAATTCCTGCTGCTGTCCACCCTGACCTCCCCTGGCCCAGCCTGAGGCCGTTCCCTCTCCTCCTGTCCCTGCTCCCTGGGAGCAGATCCCAAATCCCCCCTGGCTGTCCCCTCCTGTCAGGGAGTTGTGCAGAGCCACAAGGACATCCCTGAGCCTCCTTTTCTCCAGGCTGAGCCCCTTTCCCAGCTCCCTCAGCCCCTCCAGAGCCTTCCCCAGCTCCATCCCCTGCCCTGGACACACTCCAGTCCCTCAAGGTCCTTCTTGTGAAGGGCTCAGAACTGGAGACAAAACTTAATGATGATTTTAAGTGTGCCCCAGGTGATTAATTCATGCAGATTTTAACATGTTCTGGAATATGTTCTGGCTCCATGTTTGGAAACCATATAACTTCTTCCATTTTGGGACATGGTCTATCTTTAAAAAGAAAAGAAATTATATTTTAAATGGTCTTAAATTTGATAAAACATGAACTGCAAACTCCTCGTGTTTCCAGACAGTTCAGTGCCCCTTTTCATCCCACTGGAAGCCACCAAATGGAGATAAAGTTCCCCCAAGGACAGGTTACCAATCTCTTTGTGGCCAAAGCCCTCAGGCTTGCACAAACTAAGGACAGCTCAGAGGAAAGATCAAACACAGGCCAGGTAGAGGCATATTCAGGGAATTAACTGGGAAGCTCCCAGCCTCCCTTCTTTCCCCTTTGCCTTTTCCACAAGAGCCAGGCTTGCTTCAGCATGGAAAATTATTTGGTTTTCCTCAGTTTTATTCTCAGGAGTGGCTGTTCCACTCTGAGCTGGCGTTTCTCCAGAAGAACGTGGTCCAAGGCAGACACCTCAGCTGGAAAACTCCAATCCCAACAGGCAAAGGTATTTGGAGCTGAGAGGACATCCTATCCTATTTTTAGAAGGAGCAGGGAATTACTAGACCAGTAATATGCTATACTAAACATTTACAAAGCACAGCTCAAAAACCTGGATTTTAAACAAAGGGAACAGATGCTCTTACAAGAACCCTCCACAAAATATTTCCTTTGCCAAGTGAGTAAAGGAAACCTATTTTTTTTTTCTGAAGAATCAGCTTTTAAAGGCAATCTCTAGCAGATGAGGTATAAAACTCAATTCAGAACATTCCCACTACTTCCTTGCCTTTCCAGCAGAGCATCCTCTGGGCTAGGCTTTCACTGCCAGCCAGCTGGGGAGATGCCTCCAAGGTAGAAGCATACACACAAGGGAAAAAAAAAGCAGTTTAACAAGCAGTTAATATTTGAAAGCTTTTTAAACATGATTTATCCGTGCTGGGTACTTCTCTATCTCACCAGATGCTTCCAAGTGTCTGGCCCTGGAGAAAAACCTATAACTTTATTCCATGATGTATTACTAACCTGTATTAAACTTGCACAGAAACAACTGGCTGCTGGTGGTGGAGGAATAAAGAGTCAGTGGATTGCACTGTAAACCAAAAGAGACTTTGGTTATCTTGGAGGGGTTTCATAAGAAGTTGGTTCAGTCTGTCAAGCATGGATTGGAAGGGGCTGTGGGCAACCTCTCCCTCAGGAGCCACAAGGAAAAGGCACTTCCAGGGGGGACAGCCAGGAAAAGAGACCTCCCCATCTTTGTGAACAGCTGGGAATGGATGGGAAGCCCCCACCTGGGCTGGGATCACCTGCCAAGGGGCTTCCAGACACAGGGAGTAGGAACTGGACTCCAGCAGCTCAAGGCTTGCTGCCAAAGCAGGCACATCCCTCTGGGAATGCTGGGGAGCACATGGCTTTTATCAGTACATGAGGCACAGACACCACTGGAAAAAACAGCACAGACACAGCTGGGGGAAAACAGAGCTGCTTTTAGCCTGAAGAGTGGCTTGGCTGGTTTTTGCCAAATCTATTGAATAATCTAACAGGAGATACTGCTTCCTACAAACCCACTCTGCTGGCAGCAGGACCACCAGTGCATCAGGGAGGCCTGAGGCATATCCACAAAATGGCTTTCACAAAGCATCATCCCTTGTCACGTGCATCAAGGGGCCCAGAGAAACGTCCCTCAGCAGGAAAGGACCTAGAAAAGATGAGCAGAGAGCTTGGTGCTCGTTCCAGCCCTGCTAGATTTCAGGAGCCTGCAGCACCAGATAGGACAGGGCCCTGCTCCTGGTAAGGCAGAGATAAGGCTCCTGAGCTTGGAGGAAAAAGAGCTTTCCCAGCCTCAGGTTTGCAGGAGGAAGGCAAGCAGAGCACAGGAGGCAGAGAACAGTGAAGTTCAATCCAGAAAAACACCTGATCACTGTTATCCATCCCGATGAAAGCAGTGCTGGCTATCAAGCAGATGCTGCTGCTAAAAACAGCTTTCCACTTCAATGTGGGCTTCTTGGCTCTCCCAAAGCCAAGCTCTCACCTTCGTTCCTTGCAAATGAACAACAGGAGCTCCCAAAGAGGCTGCACACTATGATAAAGCTCAAACACCACCTCAGCTGACTCCAAATCAGAACTGAATGTGTTTCTGGTTAAGAGGGCAGCTTAATTTATATCTTAGAGCAGCAAAGGGGAAAAAACCTTCCATAGCTGTCCTGGAAACAGTCAACAGCTTTGCCCTTCCCCCCGCAGTTGTCTCCATCCCTCTCCTATGAGGAATGGGGTGATGGCTTACCTCAGAGTCTTGTGTTGAACTGTTCTCCTTTATAATCTTCCTCTAATGCACAACTCCAGCTGTCAGTGGAAGGAGAAAGGTGATTAAATCAGCTCAGGATGACTCCCTGCAGGAAGGTACAGCGTGTGCAACAAGTGTAACACAAACCTGCAGTTCATTTAAAGTTCTCTTTTCCATCACCCTGCAGACTGAGACAGCTTTAGCTCCCCAGCGATGTGGATGGTTTCCAACTGCTTGGAAAGTGGAAAGGGTTGGTCACTTACCAAAGGAAAGGAGAAAGGATTTGTGAGATCCCAAGTAATATTTCTGGTGCTGTTACATTGCTTCCTTTCACAGTGTGTGCCAGCAATTCATCTTTAGGGTTGTACCACCTCCAACGGTGTCTTTTCCTGTGTAGACATTCCTTGGCACAAATGGGAAACAGCCTCTCCTTTCCAACAGGAACCAAGCTGTGGTGTCACTGAGCAGAGGGGGATCAAGAAACTTCTTAGGAAGAAATCCAGGCTGAGAGGTGTGTAAGGGTCGGTCCGAAGTTCCCCTCTATTTTGCCTCCCGACCGTCGCAAGGACCTCGAGGACCCCCACCCAGGCTGACTCCCAACAATGGTTTACTGGCTGGGCCAGGTGGATGTTTGTGACTGTGTGCTGGTGTATTGTGTTCACTGGACTGTGCTGTCATGGCACCAACCAGAGACTGTGTTGTACCAACTGAGGACTGCTTGTCCGTACCTGTCTCCTGCAGCACCACACAATGGTCCATAAATCTTCCCACCTTTTGGCCAGAAGCCACTCGCTTTGGAGAAGGACTATAAAAGAGCGACCCTCTGGAAAGGGCCCTTTGAGATCTCTCCACTGATGAAGACCCCTGAGATCTCCCCACGGACGAGGACTCGTCTATCGGATGACCCGCGAGGACGCCCGTCTCGTCTGTTGGTAGCTATCCTCCCATCCCTTCCTTCTTTCCCCTTTTCCTATCCTATACCTCTCCCCTTTACCGTAACTGAATTGTTGACATTTGATGAAATGCATTGCTGTTGTTGATGAAACTGATTTTCTGTTGTTGAATAAACTGATTTTGTCCCCTGCATTTTGCCTGTTTGCACCTTTGAGATCAAAAGAACCATCACGACCCCCGCTCTGCATTAATAGCGGATCGTGACAAGGTGTCTGGGAATTTCTCACTGACTTCAGGGAAAAGAGGTGGCCCCCAAATCTATGGGAAGCTCAGGAAAAAGGCCACACGTACAGGAGCACTTACCCACCCTGCAAGTAAATCCCCTTCTCCTCCCCAAACTGCCTGGACCAGACTTTCCAGACACGTGTAAGACACGGATGCCAGCAGATGCTGGAAATTTTACACCTGGAGACGCTCCTAACTCTTATACAAACAGCACCTGGAAGTGAATGCAGCGTGGAAAATGGATTTCCAGCTCTCCAAGAGCAAACCTACCTGAGGAAAGCATGAGGCTGCTGCAAACCCATGATTTCAGAGCTGTTGTGGAGCTGAACCTGTCTCAGGGTCTGGTTTTTGTTCCTTATTAATCACTTTCACGGGCCTTTGCACTTTTGGATTCCAGCCTGACTGGAAGCAGCAGACACTGGAAAGCTCAGAAAGCATTTCTAAGTGTGAACTTCCCCCACTCCTCACTCTTGGAGAAGGTTTAATGCACTTCAGGTTTGCATCCAGACTTCCAGGGGCTGAGCCAAGCAGTCACCCCTCTCAGACACACAAGGTGTTCACCTGTCTGGGAGTTCCCAACCTGAAATCCAGGCTTTCATCCTCAAGTATCTTTGGCAGAAGCAGGGCCAAGAGATCACCAGATGCAAAGGAGCTGAGATGGTGCCCAGGGAAGACAGCAAACTACCAGGGCTGCTGATAGAAAAATCCACTTTCCATCCCTTCCCAGGAATCTCCTAGGCTCCATCACCCTCATCCCATAAATAAATTGAGCAAAGAACACCTGGCATTTGCTTCACAGACAGACACAACTCAGGCAAGGTTTAGAAAGCCTCGAATAATGCCAGAAACCAAACGTGGGTGAGCGAAGCTGCCTCTCAGCCAAGGGAGCTAGAGCAGGCACAGGGAAAAGTCTCCCTCTCCCTCTCCTGTTTTATTCTCCAGGAATACGAGGGCTATTCTCTTGTGGAAGCAGGAATCCAAAACACTCTGGTGCTTTATGGATGGAGTGCAGAGGGAAGGTATGGATTCTCCTCTGCCAGCCAGCTTTCCATAAAGCAGCCATGAGGGAGCACTGGAGCTGAACTGAGGGGAAGCCTTTCCAACTGACTGCTTCCCTTGCTCTCTCAAAGCCCTCAACCAAAACATGGCATTCATCAGGCCAGACAGGATGGGAAACAGGAAGAAACCCTCTCCTCACCACCACTCCTCTTTATAAAACTGCCACCCACCAAAGGCACGACCTTGAGATTCCAGCCAGCCCTGGATCAGGGTGGCTGAGTTGGGGACAAGAGCTCCAGATTGTGTCATCAAGGACTCAGCCTTCTCCACAGACTGCAGCATTCCCACATCTTTGATCCTGCCCCAAGGGAACCAGGAGGGAGTAGGGCCATGTCACAGAGGGCTCCTGGGCTGCTCTGTGGAGTCACATCCTGCATTCAGCCAGTCTGGTCTCAGATGTTACCAGGAGGCAAAAATTATTAAAATACTCTCTAGAGTAACTCCATGTGGTTGCCATGGATAATACTGAGTCAAGCAGTCTTTGCCCAGGACAGTGAGTGACAGCAAGGTTGTGATGGGATGCCTGGAAGAAGAGAGAAGCCAGCTTGCTGCTTGGGAGATCAGAAAAGTGCCTTTCCTTCCCTCTCACACCTTCTGGTCACTCTGTGGTGACCAGTGACAGGAGGGAAAAGCCATGGAGCTGTATCAGGGAAGGGCCAGGCTGGACACTGGGAACAGGTTCTTCTCCCAGAGGGTGCTGGGCACTGCCCAGGCTCCCCAGGGAATGGGCACAGCCCCGAGGCTGTCAGAGCTCCAGGAGGGTTTGGATGCTGCTCTCAGGGATGCACAGGGTGGGAGGCACACTCCTGCCCACTGGCTTCTCTCTCCTGGAACTCCCACAGCCCAAGCCCCAAGTAATGATGACACTGGAGTGTTGTGTGCCTGTTGGATCAAGATCAGGGAGCGACCCCGACGGACATGGAGCTGATGGGAACAGATACTGGCGAGCTGGTGATGATGGAAGCTGCAGAAAGACCCACCTGACGTACAACCATGACTTTGCCTTATTGTGCATCTGATTCCCCACTGCAGGAGACACAAATGTGCCTGTAGGTGGCCCAGAAACACTGGCTTATTTAAAAGAAAAAGGGAGGGGGGAAAAAACCCCCAGAATGAATGCAGCGTCTGTCGCCCTTTTGCAGAATTGTTATGTTTTTTGTGTGTAGTTAGTGCTTGTTCTCCAAAGATTTACATTTTTATGTGTGTGTCACTCGCTTTTCATGCATTTGGAGACCTCGGAGCTTAGAAATTCAAAACACTTGTCAGTCACGTCAATCCTTTTGGACAAAACAGAGCTGCCACTTGGATGGATAAAAAAAAAACCCACAACAAAACAACAAACAAAACACGCTTTTCTCTCAAGCTGTGACTCGGTCACCCTGCTCAATGTGGGCAAGACAATGTTCAGAGAAAGCAAAAAGAAAGATCTGAGTTTTCATACTCATCGGTGGAACTAAATTGATTAAGGTCATTTCCTAGGTAGGTTTGAAATCTTCTGCAACAATTTTTTTCTTTTTTGAAAAGAAAAAGAAAAGCGTTCCCTGCCCCGCACTCACCCCCCCCCCCCCCCCCAAAAAAAAAAAAAAAAAAAAGGGGAGAAGTCACCACTGCAAAAACATTAAATCTGCTTGGGTAACTCAGAATATATGTTGGCAAGGCAACATATCTCAGCTTGAACAGTAAACCTGCTATGTCAGAGGCTCTGCCACATATGAAAGAGGCTTGGGTTTCAATATCTCATGCTGAATTTACTTCTTTTCAGCCTTTCATGGCCAAGTATTTGATGTCTCTCCTTTCACTGCTGCAATCGATAGGGTGACCTTACGTAAAAGTTTCCTGACCTTTGCTGTAGTCAGTATTGTTCTGTTAAAGTGTAATTTAACTCTTTTTCTTTAGTCTGGAAGTACAGACAGCAAACACGAGAGGGGCTTGGGCTTTTTTTCCCCCCTTAACCTAAAGGCAAGAGGCACCATCCATCACCAGAGCTGGCTTCAAACCAGAGGATGACAAGAAGCATCATCTGCAGAGGGTCTGGTTGATTTCCCAGTACTTTCTTGTACCTGCTTAGTAAGGTAAAATCCCCCAAAAGCCTTCCTCTGAGCCATCTTGCTCAGTATTTAGGATTGAGGGGTCTCCCTGGATTCACATCACTAGGATGTTGGCAATCTCCTTGGCACTATGAGGTTACAGCATTTCCTTCAGCTAAGGCCTTGCATGTATTTCACACAATAAAAACAAAGAGATTAAGACAAAACAAACAAACAAACAAAACCCCAACAAAAACAAAAAAAGAATTGTTTCCAAACAGCAACTACCAAAGTGGAAGGTGGCTGATTTTTCTCCTTACAGTAGGTGTTGGAGCGTCAGTCACATATTTTAGAGTTACAGCTGGCTTATCCATGCCAGGATCTTTGGGAGCCTGGTTTGAATCCCATTATCACCATTTAATGCAAGTACTTTTGTGGGAGCAGACTGCCATGGTTATCCTCTGCTGTGATTTCATCTCTGAGTTCTGGTATTACTCTGCATTAGCCATGCAGATGCACACGTCGCCACTCACACCCATACATTTGCACAGGATTATGGCTAAAATTCCTGATCCTGCTTATAAAAAGCCTTATAAATCCCAGAGAGCTCCTTTTAAATCAGCAGCACTATCCTACTGTAAATCTGGGGTGTCAGTCGGAGCAGACTGGCTCAGATGCTCTTCAGCCACACATCCTAATGGAGCAGGGAGCCTAAAAGCAAACCCTGGGCTCTGCACACACCAATTCCCCCCAAAACCCATCGCCATCACATCATGCCCTGCTCAGCCCTACACCCCTTCACTTTTTAAAGTACCAGCTCCACTCTTATCATGGAGAAACTCTCAGGAACAGAATTAAGAGCTGGGCTTTGGCAGCACTGCCCCCACCCCCACGTGCTTCAATATTGCTCACAGCTGAGTTATTTCTTGCTTCTTAGGAATTTTAACTGGCTTTTATGCTCAATGAACTCGTGAAAGGAGAGTACCTAAAGTCAGCAGCACTGAAACCATGAATTAGCACAAGGAGAAAGGGGCCAGTTGGGTTTTCTTACAGTACATTATCTGCACAATGCCAGAGGAGCTGATTTAAAGTCACTGTGCTACACCTGAACGTGGTTTATGGCTCATAAAAGGAAAGCTGCGTTTAAGGAACAATAAAGCAGCACTGCACTTTCTATGGAAGAAGAGAAATAAAGCCTTTCTCACGGAGCAGATGTATTTTTATTTGCTCAGTGTCTGCCTTCCGAGGCACGTGGAGATGCTTTCATCAGAAAGCCCAAGAGTCAAGCAGGAGGACTCGCTCCAGGTTACGGATTATGTTTGATTTGTACTAATTTTTCCAGCCAAGCCTTAACACAGTGAATCTGACCTCCTGGAAAAGGCAAGAGCTGAATCCCCATGGACATCTGCAGCTGTCAGAGGAACAAGGGAGATCCCCAGGCACAGCAGGCCGCAAAGCCACAGCAGGAAGAAGTGAAGATTCTTCATAAAGAAGAATCTTCATAAGAAGATGCAGAAGATTCTTCATAAAACAGAATCAGAATCATGTTGATGGGCTGGGAGGCCTTTTCCAACCAAGATCAAGCTGTGATTAATCCCTACCTTGTCACACAGCCAAGAGCACATGTCCAGTCTTTCCTTGAACACCTCCAGGGATGAGGACTCCATCACTCCCCTGGGCAGCTCCTTCCAATGCTTGACAACCTTTTCCATGAAGAAATTCTTCCTAAACACCCCAAGTCCCAGGCTCAGGACATTTGTGACAAAACAAAGTGACAAGCAGCCATCACATCAATCACTCTAAGTCACAGCCACGTCACAGAAGACACCTATTTTCACTCACCGGCCATCTGCTGATAAATTCCCTCATTTCAGTCTCCAAGGATTTACACTTTGGTCTCAGTACAAGCACCAGCTGGAGTATTGTGTCACACAGGAGAAAAGCTTCCTAGAACAGAGAATAGTTTCTTAGCTATTATACCTCTGCCAGTTTGATTTTTGAGAATTTTTAGCATGAAACCAAAGTCCTAATGAGAAATACATGACAATCACAAACTCCATCCCTCCTGTCCCCATGCATTGCTCTACACTCCACCCATTTCCCATCTTTTGCCCACTACCCCGCTTCCCACAGTCATGGCCATCTCAGGGCCACTCAGCAGTGCCAATCCCTGGAAAGGACAGTGTTCCCACTTCCCAAACTGCTGCTGTGGGGGGTGCTGCCTCCAAGTTCCACTTCTCCTTTCAAGGGACAAGGTGAGTCCTCAGCTCCAGGTTTTCCCATCAAGGAGCTGGAAAGGATCCATGCATGCACAGTAGACATCAAGGGTCATGGCCCTGACCTTTCCTTGCTCCCTGTCTGACCCTGCTTTTGGAAAAGGCATCATCACACCACGATTCACCTCCCCAAGGAAGAGGCCTGGAGACTTTATCAGTGTGGTTTAAGCAGCAGGTCTGCAGGATCTCCCCAACACTCAGCACCACCCGGGCTATGTGCAGGGCTGACGCCGCTCTGTGAATACCAAACTGCAGAGGGGAAAAAAAAAAATTCTGTGAGTTTCTGCCAGTGTAAAGCTACAGCACCACGTGAGAACAGCCCACTGCCTGAGAGGGAACCTGAACTGAAACACTTCTGCTGCTTTGAAATGAGCAACACCCCGCAGGGGGACAGGAGCAGGATGCCACAGCTGTATCCAGCACCTTTGGGGAGGACACACAGCTGCACACAGGGATGCTGAGGGAAGGGAACCAATGCCCAGCTAGAGCAGGGGATCCATTTCTCAGCATTAACCAATTTCAAGTGTCAGCACAAGAGAGAACTTTCCTTGCAGTTCTGCAGCATCTTAAGGTTTACAGGAAGGTCAAAATATCCACAGTATACAAGACAACACCAGCACAGAAAGCTACGCCTGCACTCCATCCTGACAGCTTCTCTGCAAACAGAATTCCTTTTTCTTTTGGGATTTCTCCCCATTTCGGAACTGATTGGTGCTTTTCTAGCAACAGCAGTACGAGGAGGGGATGGCAGACTTAGCATCTGTTTTTACAGGTTGACCTTTGAGGACACAGTAATAGAAAGTGTAGAAAGAAACAACATAGAGCCATTCCCAAATTGTTTGGCTTCTGGGATCACAGAGGGATGAGGGCATGCTTGGATTGAAGAGGAATTTAAGTGGAGCACTGCCCTGGAGCAGCACACACGGCTGGGAGACATCACTGATTTAGCATGAAATACTTTGTCCTGAGGTGAACACGACCATGGTTCAAGTCCTTTGCTGGCTTAAAGCTCCACTTGAGGCATCCCACAGCGCCTGGATCCTGCCCCACACTCGGACACTAGGGCATTGCAAATCCATAACAAAGGGAAGAAGAGATAAAAAGGGATTTAGTGCTGTCAGGACTGCTAACCCCCCACTTCTATCACCAGCAAAAACCACAGAGGGCTGAACCTGGATTAGTCCAAATATCCGCTCCATCTGCACACTTCCGTATTTTCCTTCCCTGTGTTTATTTCTAAGCTACAAACACAGCTTTCCATCATTCCTAGCAGCTTTTACCTTATAAATCCATCACTTTCACCTTCCCCACCAGCACAGACCCACACCTCCCACTCCATCCCTGCTCACCACACTCCAGTGCCACCTCCCATTCCTCCATCAGCTCTTTCTGGCCACCAGTAAAACTCTGACTGACCTGTCTGCTCCTGCACCAAAGGACAGAGGGTGGCCTTGAGATTCCTCCTTTTTGGCTTTTTTTTTTTTCCCTGACGAAAAGGCTGGCAATTCAAACCACTACTAGGCACAGGTGTTTTGGTTTTTTCCTCAGATCTTTATTTTACAAAAATAACTTACAAATAGAGACAACTCTCAGCAGTAAGATCACTCACTCTGTGCAGGAGGATACAGGCTGGTGAAGCAGGGGTGGAGGAGTTAAGGACTCTGACAATACTGTTAATTTTAACATCATGGCAGCTATATTACACTACATATATTTCATGCTCCAGCATGTGGGTGTGACACCACATAAAGCCACGGTCCATGAAGTGTGCCAGCCAGGGAGGATGCTCCCAAGAGATCATTTCCATCCTATTTGTCAGCATCCTCTTGGAGCCAAACACTCAGACTACAGCACTCTGGATACACTCATCAACAATATACTTCAAATACATGATAAAAATATATTTAACTTTCAAATACACTTGTATAAGGTACACCAAGAGGCAGAAAATAAAGTCTCGAGCTTTTAAATACAACACACTATATATAAACGTATACAAGGAGACAAGAGGGAATCAAGACGTGGAAGGAGGAGCTTATCCATGTTATCTATGGTACACAATGGCTTTGTCTGCTAGGAAGTCATTCCATTTGCATAGCGTTGTTGAGGAGTCCACACTGGGCTAGGAGGAGAAAAGGTTTTCATTTTGGTACCACTTCCACTTCGCAACTCATCCTACTCTTAAATTACACTTTGTCCCCTCTCTTTTGTAGGCTGGAATTCACGCCCCGTTCGTAACAAGCACATTGAAAGGAAGGGGTAAAAAAAAAAAAAACAAAAAAAACCCAAACAACAAACCATAACATACAAAAAAAACCAACATCAGGTTAGAGAGTCAGGGAAATTTCTGGGGCTGCAGTCATTTGGCATTTTGCTCCAGAGCTGAGTATTCTGCTTCTGACACTCTGGAGGCATCGATGAGTTTAGTGAGGCCAGTTTTGGCAGAGTACTTGAAAATAAAGGCTTTCATGAGCTCGTATCTGTAGTTGCGGTTGATAAAGCTGTACAGTATGGGGTTGACACAGCAGTGGACGAGAGAGAAACACTGGGTGATGTGGAGGGTGGCGTAGAGGAAGTTCTCCATCTGGCAGCTGAAGGGGATGAAGTGAAGGCTGTAGAAGATGTCCAGCAGGACAGCTATGTGGTAGGGCAGCCAGCACACCAGGAACACCACGACGTAGGAGAAGATGATCTTCCCGTTGCTCTTGCGCTCCTGGTCACTGGAGGCGGAGATGCTCTTGGCCAGGAGGAAATAAAACACGGCGATGACAGGAAAGGGGATGAGGAAGCCCAGCACCACGGAGATGAGCTCCATGCCAATCAGCCACTCCTTGAAGCTCTCTTCGGGGTAAACGGGCCTGCAGTAGGTCTCGTTGTTGGAAGAGACTGTCTTGAGGTAATACGTGTCTGGGAGGGAGGCAGAGAAGGCCAGCAGCCACACCAGGATGCAGATGCAGCGGCGGATGATCTTCTTCTTGTGGCTGCTGGAGTTGGTGAAGTAGGCGACCGACAGGTAGCGGTCCACGCTCATGCACGCCAGGAAGAAGATGCTGCTGTACAAGTTGATGGAAAATATCAGGTGAGTTATCTTGCACGTGATTTCCCCCATGTGCCACTGGTTGTGCTGGACGAGCGAGACAACCCACACGGGAAGGGTGATCACGACACACAGGTCGGCGATGGCCAGGTTGAAGATGTACAGGTGGGTTTCGTAGCCGGTCATTTTGGCCTGGAGGTTGACCCACACCACCACTGAGTTGGCCACCAGGCCTATGACGAAGATGAAGATGTAGAAGAAGGACAAGGTGTAGAGCAGGGCGCCCTTGTTGAGTGTGCCGGGACATGTTGTGGCATCCACCGTGATGCACTCGCCGTTGCTGCACGTCCAGTTGATCTCCGTCAAGTTGGCCGTCTCCAGGAAATCCAGGATGGAAGTGAAGTCAAGTGCGCTCATGGTCGCTCAGATTGGACTTCAAATGACCTAAAGGCAAGATAGGATTGAAAGAAATGACATAAATTATGGAGCTATTTCTGCTGCCGTGTCATACCAGGACATGCCGCTTTAGTAATGTCCTGCTCTCACCAGGCACCTGCCATTTAAGAGCTCCATGGAGTAAAACAACCAAGACACTTAGTAAAGCTCATCTGCTTGACAATGAGGAGCAGCACCAGCCTTCGTGTGATTTTTCCTTCTCTTCCAGCTCACATCTGACATCATCAGGTTGGCTATGGTCCCTGGGTGTGAAATCTGCAAAGTGCACCGCGGCCAAATAAATGTCAGGTGACTAAACCGGTCTCCTCCGGCATAAGTGATGGTCCTATCGCTTTCAGAAGGGAATCTTTAAGCCATTTTATCTGCACTCCCTCAAGCACAGTAGAATTGATCTGGCTGATACACGGCACAACAAAACATTTACCGTGGGCTCTGGTCAGCATCTTGTCAAGCCCAGCTACAGCTGCATTAAGTAGAACTGGGTTACTAAGGGGCTTTGTACCCCTATCCAAACTTAAATTCTACTCCCTCCTCCCTTCGCCCCTTTCCTCGAATTCCATTTTACAAACTATCCCCTGCATTTAACAATTATTACACAGTGTTTAGAAAAGAAAAAAAACCTCGAAGCTTGACTGCTGAGTGGATCTGCTGGGGCTTAAATTTTCTTTTTAGAAAAGTGCTTTGATTTCAAGACACTCCCCCATCATGGTTGGCTCCACCACTGCCTCCTTTCCAGCCTTCTGCTTTTCTACCTACTTTTGCTGCTTCTTCAATGCTTTCTTCTACCTGCAGGCAGTGGACAAAGCAACTTTTTAACTTCCTCACCAGCAGAAAGAAAAGGCCCATCAGACTTCAATAGCTCACACAAAACCCCAGGTGGGGCTGCTAATGACCCTTCTGCTTTTGGGGAGGCATAAAAATGCTGTTCCCCTCCCTGGGACCCTCCCAGGACCCTCAGTACCACCCACAGCCACAGGCCTGTGCTCACCACACTGTTTTGGAGCACAAGATCCAGCTTGGGACATGCCAAAATAAAGCTTCAGACGTGGGTTTCCAAGGGATGGATCCTTGCTCCCTCACAGCTTCATCTGAGCTGGTGAAGCCAGTCAGGTAAGCCAGTCCCCCCATGGACACATCCAGCATCCCCAACAATGGTCACCTTGCTCTTCCCCATGACCACAGTCCCAGAAGGAAAGGGACCAGCCCGGGGCAAAGCCAGTGTGGCCAAGTGACCAGAGAGCAACAGGGGATCTCCAAATATCCCTGACCCCACCAAAAGATCTCTCAGTAGGGCCTTCAGGAGCACAGAGCAGTGAAGAACTTAAATGTGTTGAATATCCTCTTCTCACCCCCTCTCCCCAAAAAGGGACCACGGTTGACACAGCACCTCTCCTTCTCCTTCTGCATAATTGGCTCTTCCCAAAGCTCCCACCCTCCTGCCTGTCAGGGACAGAGGCTACGGAAGAGAAGGGAGATAAGGGGAAAGATTACCCGGGAGGACTCAAGGCACTATTGTCCCAACAGAGGGGAAGCTGGTGGCACTAACAATGAGGGGGGCCGTGCACACATTCAGGGGAGATCAAATCTCTCCACAAACAGGCCCAAATTTGCCCCGTGAGGAGATCTGGCCTGTGCCTTTCATCCTGCTGGCCTGATGAAAGACGGAGCTGAGACTCGAACCAAATTAAGCCTGGATTTTGCTAAAATACTGGCTAGAGAGGGAGCTGGCAGCTCTCCATCCTGGGACAGCCGATCCTGTGTCCATCTCGGGAAAGTAGAGAGTGATTTAACCCACACCATGCAGCGCAGCAGGGTTGATCCTCCCTCCTTGAGACACAGGCCCCTCGAGAGCTGCCAGTACCACCCTGGTGCTGTAGGCAGCACGGCTGGATGCACCCGCTGGATGTTCACTTCATCCCAGGGCTGCAAGTGGGAAACAGGGATGGGGCTCCTGCCAGATCTCACCCAGGGTCCCACTGCATCCCCAGCACAAACACTTTCCAAGCCTCACACTCACAGGGAAAAGCAGCACCATCCCCAAGTCCCTGTACCTCAAAACTCTGCAGCAATTAAAGCAAAATTTCCAGCCCCATGGCAAAAGCCATCAGCTCCTGCTGGTATTTGGGGGCAGCAAGGGGAGCAGAGTAGGAAGAACACCCAGCTACCCCCCTGACACCCTAAAGAAGTAGCATGGGTGAGCCTGGGCTTCTATGCAAAGGCACATGGTCTAAAACAAGAGGAACAAGCTCATTCCACATCCCAAGGCCCCAGTTCAGGACAGGACTGTGACCACCCAGCACCAGCAAGCCTCCAGCACATACCTCATGGAGAAGAAACTCAAACCTGGCTGAGGGGTATCAGATTCCGACAGGGAGGCAGCAACAGGGCGGCAGAGAGCCCTTCAAGCTGGGGACACCGCGGCACCACAATCGCAGCTGCCGGCTCAGAGCCGCCCTGGGGGTGTTAGGGAGCGCGGAGGATGCTCAGCCCGATGCTGCACTCCGAGAGCACGGCTGCTGCGCACACATGCATCCATCTGCCCGCGCCTTTCGCATCCCCAGCGCGGCAATAAAAACCCGACACCGAGGCGGCCTCCCAGGCTCCAGGTCCCGCCGGGGAGGAGGGCTCTGCTCGCAGATTACAGCCCCACAGCCCGGGCTGTAGTCTGGGATTAGCTGCTGTAACCTGAGCTCTGCTTCTCATCAGATTAGCTGGGAGGTACGGGAGGAACCCACCAGACAAACTCAATACAGCCGCTCCGTACTCCTAAAAAAACACCTTCAGCGCTCTCTGCAGACAGCACAGCATCCGAAAAACTCGTCAGGGAAGCTGAGACTGTAATTTGTGTTCACGACACTGCAAAACTCCTGCAGGCCATCACCCCTTCACCTGGCGGGCACATATGCTGAGTCCATCGCTGCTGGTAAGAGGAGTTAGGACACGAAGGAAAGGAGAAGCACCCAAAATCCTACTGCAGACACCCAGAGGAGTGGCTGGAGCTGATGCAGCCTTGCAGAACTGCACCCTCCCTATCCATCGCACCTCCTGCCCAGGACCCGCTGCAGGCTGTGACAAAGTAAACCAGCATCTCTGCCTGGGACGGCAGCCCAGCACGGCACGGCAGTGTCCAAATCCTCAACAATTTGGGGAGCTTCCCAGAGCATCCCACAGCCTGCTCCTGCACTCCCGACTGATCAGGGCTGCGGGCAAGCTGAGCTTTGCCTTTCCCAAATGGAGAAGGAAAGGAGCCACGCCAGGGAAAGTCAGGATTGCTGTCTGGCACTCCGGGCGGGCTGTCACCCGCACATCTTCACTCTTGGCTCCCCAGCGGGAGGAGGTGGCCACCACCACCAGAGGACACCCATGCCCGCACGGGGCTCTGCGAGCCCGAGCCCGGCACATTCAAACCCAGCCGCAGCTCCGAGCCGAAGAAAACAAACAACAACCGCGGGGGAAGGAAGGAAGGATCGGAGCCGAGGATCGCACCTGGGCATGCAGGGGCACCCGCAGGCGAGCCGTGCCCAGGCCGAGCTCCCCCAGACCCTCCCGCCGCGGCCAATCCAGGTGGGGACAAGGAGAAGAGGCTCCCCCCACCCCGTACGAGCCCGGAGGGACGCGAGGGAGCCCGGGCAGGCTTAAGGCGAGTGGGCCGGCCCTGCTGTGACCCCGCGGACCGCCCTTACCTCAGGGCCTAGCGGCAGTACTGCCCGAGCGAGTGAGCGCGGCCCCGCCACCAACGCCGCCCTTTATAGCGGCCGTGAGGGGAGCCCGCCTCCCGAGGGCGGATCCAGACACAAATCCGCCCGGCACAGCCCCGGCACGGCTCGGGATCAGCCTAGCACAGCCCCGGCTCGGTCACAGATCGGCTCAGCACAGCCCCAGTACAGACCCGACCCGGCCCAGCCCAGCACCAGCACAGCCCCGGTGGAGACCTGGCCCAGCCCCGGCACAGCCCCGGTACAGACCCAGTACAGACCCGAATCAGCCCGGCCCAGCCCCGACTCTGTCCCAGATCGGCTCAGCACAGACCCAGTACAGACCCAGTACAGACCCGGCCCAGCTCCGGTAGAGCCCCGGCAGAGACCTGGCCCAGCCCCTGTACAGACCCGGGCCAACCCCGGGCCGGACCCGGATGAGCCCGGCCCAGCCCCGGCCCCGGCGGGTCCCCGCGAACGGGAGCGAGGGGTGCGGGCAGCTGGGGTAGGAGAGGGGATCATACCGGGACACGGGAAGAGATGAGGGGAGAAAGAGAGAGGGAAAAACGGGGGAAAGAGAGAAAAAGAGGGAGGGAAAAGGAGAGGAAAAAAAGGAGGAAAAGGAAAGAAAAAGAAGAGAAAAAAGGAGGGAAAAGAAGAGGAAAAAAAGGAGGAAAAGGAAAGAAAAAGAAGAGAAAAAAGGAGGGAAAAGAAGAGGAAAAAAAGGAGGAAAAGGAAAGAAAAAGAAGAGAAAAAAGGAGGGAAAAGAAGAGGAAAAAAAGGAGGAAAAGGAAAGAAAAAGAAGAGAAAAAAGGAGGGAAAAGAAGAGGAAAAAAAGGAGGAAAAGGAAAGAAAAAGAAGAGAAAAAAGGAGGGAAAAGAAGAGGAAAAAAAGGAGGAAAAGGAAAGAAAAAGAAGAGAAAAAAGGAGGGAAAAGAAGAGGAAAAAAATGAGGGAAAGGAAAGAAAAAGAAGAGAAAAAAGGAGGGAAAAGAAGAGGAAAAAAATGAGGGAAAGGAAAGAAAAAGAAGAGAAAAAAGGAGGGAAAAGAAGAGGAAAAAAAGGAGGGAAAGGAAAGAAAAAGAAGATAAAAAAAGAGGGAAAAGGAGAGAAAGGAGAGGAAAAAAGAGGGAAAGGGAGAAGAAAAGGAAAAAAAGAGGAAAAAGAGGGAAAAGGAGAGAAAAAAGGGGGAAAGGAGAGAAAAAGGAGAGAAAACAAGAGGGAAGAGGAGAGAAAAAAGAGGGGGAAAAGGGAAAAGGAGAGAAAAAGCAGAAGAGGAAAAAAAGACAAAGAAGGGGAAAAGGAGAGAAAAGGAAGTAAAAGGAGAAAGAGAGGGAAAGGGGAAAGGGAGGAGAAAGAGAGAGGGAAAAGTGAGGGAAGGAGAAATGGAATCCAGGGAAAGAGAGAAAAAGAGGAGTGAAAAAGAGAGAAATAGAGAAAGAGAGGGAAAAGGGAGAGAAAAAAGAGAGAAGGAGAGAAACAGAGAGAGGAAAAATGGGAGAAAAAGAGGGAAAAGGAGAGAAAAAACAGAAGAGGAAAAGGAAGAAGGAGGAAAAGAGAAAGAGAGGAAAGAAGGAGAGAAAGTGAAGAAAAAGGAGAGAAAAGAAGGAGAGAAAGTGAAGAAAAAGGAGAGAAAAGAAGGAGAGAAAGTGAAGAAAAAGGAGAGAAAAGAAGGAGAGAAAGTGAAGAAAAAGGAGAGGAAAGAAGGAGAGAAAGTGAAGAAAAAGGAGAGGAAAGAAGGAGAGAAAGTGAAGAAAAAGGAGAGAAAAGAAGGAGAGAAAGTGAAGAAAAAGGAGAGGAAAGAAGGAGAGAAAGTGAAGAAAAAAGGAGAGAAAAGAAGGAGAGAAAGTGAAGAAAAAGGAGAGAAAAGAAGGAGAGAAAGTGAAGAAAAAGGAGAGAAAAGAAGGAGAGAAAGTGAAGAAAAAGGAGAGGAAAGAAGGAGAGAAAGTGAAGAAAAAGGAGAGGAAAGAAGGAGAGAAAGTGAAGAAAAAGGAGAGGAAAGAAGGAGAGAAAGTGAAGAAAAAGGAGAGAAAAGAAGGAGAGAAAGTGAAGAAAAAGGAGAGAAAAGAAGGAGAGAAAGTGAAGAAAAAGGAGAGAAAAGAAGGAGAGAAAGTGAAGAAAAAGGAGAGAAAAGAAGGAGAGAAAGTGAAGAAAAAGGAGAGAAAAGGAGAGAAAGTGAAGAAAAAGGAGAGAAAAGAAGGAGAGAAAGTGAAGAAAAAGGAGAGAAAAGAAGGAGAGAAAGTGAAGAAAAAGGAGAGGGGGAAAAAGGAGAGGAAATGAGAGAAAAGGCAGAGGAGGAAAAAGAAAAAGGAGGAAAAGAGAAAGGGAGAAAAAAGGGAGAGAAAAGGAAGAAAAGGGAGAAAAAGAGAAGAGGGGGAAAGGGAGGAGAAAGAGAGGGAAAAGCAGGGGAAGGAGAGATGGAAGACGGAAAGAGAGAAAATTAGGAGAGTAAAAGAGGAGTGAAAAAGAAAGAAGCAGAGAAAGAGAGGAAAAGGGGAAAGAAAAAGGAGAAGAAAGAAAAAAGAGAAAAGGAGAGAAAAAAGAGGGAAAAGGAGAGAAAAAGCAGAAGAAAAGAGGAAAAAAAAGGAGGAGAAGAGAAATAGAGGAATGAAAAAAATGAGAGAAAATGAGGGAAAAGGAGAAAAAGAGAGAAGGAATGGGGAAAAGGGAGGAGAAGGAGAGAGGGAAAAGCAAGGGAAAGAGAGTGGAAGCCAGGGAAAGAGAGAAAAAGAGGAGTGAAAAAGAGAAATAGACAAAAAATGGAGAGGAAAAAGAGAGAAATTGAGGGAGGACAAAAGAAGACAAAAAAGGGAACGGGAGAGGAAAAAAAAAAGAGCGAAAATGAGAGAAAAACCAGAAGAAAGGAGGAAAAAGAAAAAGGAGGAAAAAATGAGAGAAAAGGAGGAAATGGAGAAAAACAGAGAGGGAAGGGGGGGGAAAGGGAGGAGAAAGAGAGAGGGAAAATAGGAGGAAAGAGAGATGGAAGCCAGGGAAAGAGAAAGTGAGAAGGAGGGAAAAAGAGGATTGAAAAAGAGAGAAACAGAGAGGGAAAAGGAAGAGAGGAGAGAAGGGGGGAAAGAGAGAAATGGAGGGAAAAGGAGAGAAAAAAGAGGGAAAAGGAGAGAAAAAGAAGAAGAAAAGAGGAAAAAGAAAAAGGAGGAGAAGAGAAATAGAGGAATGGAAAAAATGGGAGAAAAAGAGGGAAAATGAGAGAAGACGAGAGAAGGAATGGAGAAAAGGGAGGAGAAAGAGGAAAGGCAGGGGATGGAGAGATGGAAGCAAGAGGAAGAAAATGAGGAGAAAAAGAGAAATGGAGGAAAAAAGAGAGAGGGAAAAGGAGAGGAGAGACGGGGAAAGAAGAGAAAAGAAAAAGGAGGAAAAAAGGAAGAGAGAGAAAAAGCAGAAGAAAAGAGCAAAAGGGGAAATGGGGAAAAGAGAAATAGAGGAAAAAGGAGAAAAAGAAAGAAAGGGAAAGAGTAAAATAGAAATAGAGGAAAAATGAGAGGAAAGGAAAAGATAAATGGAAAAAGAGGAGAGAAAAAGACCAGAAGGAAAAAGAAAAGTAGAGAAAAGAGCAGGAAAAGTGCAAAGAGAGAAAAAGTGAAAAAACGAAAAGGTAAAAAAAGAGAAAAAGTGGGAAAAGACGGAAAAGAGAAAAAAGGAGAGAAGAAAAGAAAGAGGGAAAGGAGAGAAAAAATAAAGAAGAAGGGGGAAGAGATGATGAAAGAGAAGGGGAGAAAAAAAAGGGGAGGGAGAGAAATAGCGGAAATAGGGAGAAAAAAGATATTTTATAAGGTGAAAAAACGCAAAAGAGATGTAAGAGGGGAATAAAATTAAACAGCATGTCTGTAGCTGTTTTCTATTTTGATTTGTTTTTTCCCTGCCACAATAAAGCATTGAGGTAGAGAAGGCAAGGGGAGGCAGCAGATCCTCACCTCTGCTCCCTGCCTAAGGGCAAGAAAAACTAAAAGCAAGGAAAAGCAACAAGAAGGCGGGGAGTCACTGACTCCAAGTGCAAATCCCCTTCCTTGCATGGCTCGTGAGCACGGGAGAGGTGGGGGAAGGTGGGGGAAAGGGGGTGTCAGTCAGGCTGGCTGCCACAGGAAAAATGCTGGGATTAGGTGTCCATCCACCTGTCAGCAGCACTGACAGCTCCCAGATGAGCCAGAGCAGGGCTGGGCCCCCAAACCCTCCCCCTGAGCCCACCTACAGCTCCTAAATCACTGCCCAGCCAGGACACAAAGCTTAGCTGACACCTTGGAACCACGACTTTTTGGAAGATACAGGGTTAAAGTTTAGTCCTTGAACCTGCCCCCAGGAAACATGTATTTTGTTTCCCAAGAAAACACATAATCCTATATCCGCAGGACAAGGGGGGATGGCTTCAAACTGAAAGAGAGTAGGTTTAGATTGGATATTGGGGAAAAAAATCTTCCCTGGGAGGATGATGAGGCCCTGGTGCAGAGCAGCAGTGGCTGCCCCATCCCTGGAAGTGTTTCAGACCAGGTTGGATGGGGCTTGGAGCAAGCTGGGATATTGGACAGTGTTTCTGCCCATGGAGGGGCTTTGGGGTCCTGTCTGGTTTGGGTGCCAGGGAACAAGAACAGAGGGATGAGTCTAACACCATCCCATGGATGGAAAGTGGGATGTTAGGTGCCTCATCTCCCTCCTGACCCTGCTCTCCCTGGATGAGGTCCTCCCAACTTCACACCTGCCAGTGAGCAAAGTGTTTCAGCATCTGCTTGAATTCCAAGTGCTTGCCCAAGTCCACGGATGTTGGTGGGATTGAAGCATGGTGATGTCAGACAGCGACAGGATTAGGTTTAAAAATAAGCATGGACTGAAGAACTTGGCTAAGTCAGGCTCTGAAAATCCTAGGGAAAAAAAACCAACAACATCAAAACTAAGGGCAGTCTAGCAGCACTCTGGTCACTTGGCCAAAAAAGCAAGTGGAGTGGTTTTTCCTTACTTGGTGTGCCAGAAAATTACATCAAAAAGTGCAAAGTCTTCCACAGCTCTCCAAAAACACTAGCCAGCACCTGGAACCACAAAGCTGCTGGGTGTCCAGGAGTCACAGGCAACCTCCCCTCTCCTGCATTTTGCCAAGGGCAGAGCCCTCGCTGCCCTCTCCAGGTTCCTCCTTTTATCATTTTATAGGGAGCACGTTCCTCACAGGAGAGCCAGGGCCAATTCCCTTTTCCTTACAAAAACTACATTTTGCTCGGTGTTCAGGCGTTAAAAACCTGAACAACATGATACAAAACCACCTGCCTAGAACAGAGCAAGCAGAGCTGGGAGCCTCAGATAAAATCAGCAGAAGGTCGAGGCGCTGCCTGCTTGCCATGATTAATTGGTATCTGCCCCCAGTCCAAGCAGGTGATCCAAGAGATGTGACTGCAGATTGCAGTTGCTGTGGCCAGCAGCTCCTTGGAGATGCAGCTGTCCAGGTGATCCATCACTCCCTGAAACAAGACAGGCTGGGAGAGCTGGGATTGTTCAGCCTGGAAAACAGAATGTTCTGGGGAGACCTTAAAGCACCTTCCAGTGCCTGAAGGGGTTCCAAGAGAGCTGAAGAGGGACTTTGGATAAGGGGAAATAGTTTCCCGCTGCCAGAAGGTGGGGTTAGATGGGATATTGGGAATAAATTCTTCCCTGTGAGGGTGGGCAGGCCCTGGCACAGGGTGCCCAGAGAAGTGGATGTTCCATCCCTGGAAGTGTCCAAGGCCAGGTTGGACAGGGATTGGAGCAGCCTGGGAGAGTGGAAGGTGTCTCTATCCATGGCAGAGGTGGAATAGGATGAGCTTTAAGGTCCCTTCCAACCCAGACCATTTTATGATTTAGGGAAGCAAAGCTCTGCAGTTTTCACGCCGTTATGGAGTCTGTAGCAACACGTCAATGTTGGGCAAAATGCAGCACTTAAAGTCAGATCATTATTTAACTGCTTTGGTTTGCATTTATATTTTGTTTAACTGCCTGAACTGCAGCAATATGTTCTCTTTTTTTTCTCCGAAAGCATAAGTTTTTACCAGTGAGGGTGGGGAAAGAAAAAATCCTGAATTTCTCCCAGTTCTCAGAGCCTTCTCCTATTGATTTTGGGAGAAATCAGGGAACAGGTTGAAAGGCACCCTCCCTTTCTCTTAAGGCTTCCCTTTCCAGCTGGGAGGCAGATGGAAGCTGACACCCAGCCCTGCCTACTCAAATCAACAAAGAAATCAAAACTAAAAGGTAAAAAAGTCAAGTTGGCAGCTTCGAGTGCTGGGAAGACGCGTTTGGGAGTGTGAGAGAAGGCCAAGAAGGCAAAGTGCAGATCGTGCTGGGTGGGGGAGCATTTTGATTGCACGGCAAGTGTCGGAGTGGGACAAAGGGAAACATTTCTCCCGTTGCACAAGAGAGGGTTTGCGTGCAGCAGGAGCGAGGTGCGAGCAGCCTAACGCACAGACAGAGAACGGTGCCAGGAGCGCAAACACCCACCCAGAGCCCGGGACAGCCCTGCAGGAAACCGGGCTGTGATCCATAAAGTGGCCGAAGGTGAAGCCGAGCTTCCTGCGGGATGAAGGCGCAGCGCCCGCTTCCTCCCTCGGCCAGGACAAGCAGACCTCTGTCCTCTGCCGGTCACGTCCCTCGCTGCATCGCCGGGATGATGGATGGATGCAGGGATGCATGGTTTGACAAAAGGAATAAATAGATTACTGCATCAGGAGTCACATCTGAGACGGCAGCAGAAAGGAAAGGAGTGATTCCAGCAGGCAGCGGGTGCGGTGCTAGAAAGAGAAAAATAGAAAAAGAGAGGGAAAATGAGAGGAAAGAAAAAGAGGCTTCACTTCCCGCAGCAGCAGGGAACAATCGGGTCATTTAATGCCAAACCCTGCCTCCAACAGGCTCAGGGAAGCCCCGGGGCTGCTCTCCTGTCCAGCTCCATCCTGTCCCGTCCAGAACAGATGCACGACGAGGAAAGCAAGGGGAAGAGAGCAGGAAGAAGCAGCCTCCCACTGCTCCTGTGCTCATAGGCAGCTCCAGGAAACCTCTGCACAAGGATGGAGCCAGCCAGAGGTGCTCGAAGCTGGGGAAGCTGCTCAGAGGGTGGGAAAAGAGAAACTGTGGCAGAAAGAAGCTGACCTCTTAAAAGTGGAGAAAAAAGGAAGAGAAGTGCACAGAGAGGCTGCCAGGGCAACCACAACCCATCCTAGGGCAAGGCTCCTGCTTCCCCTAGCCTAGCCTAAACCACTAAACCAAGCAATAAAAGAGAAATCACAGCTCAGGACTTCCCTTCCTCCTCCACACCACCCACCTGTTAGTTCAAAGGTTCACTAGATATTACATTTTTATTACAAAAAGCCACTCGGGGGCTGGTTTCCATCTCTGTTGCAGCTCCAAGGCTGCATTTTCAGCTTCAGCACCACAACGATAAGGACCAAATTGAAGAGGAAGATTTTCCAGCAGAAAGCTGAGCTTCTTGGGCTCTCACAGGCCTCCAGCATCTGTGGTTTGAGGCAGCAGACGCTGAAAGCTTTGTGAAAAGCTGCCGCGAGAGATCTGTGTTTTCCAGGCCCGGGGACACTGCCATCAGCTCTCGCCTCCTGACAAGTGAGGGTGAGCAGCTCTGATGCAGAGAGACAACTCAGAGCACACAGTGCTTCACGTGGCCTTCTTCAGCTGGGCCACCCAGGCTTTTAACCATTCTCTGCCTTTGTCCACCCAAAGACAAAATTATTTGGGTTGGAAAATGCTTCCGAGATCATCGAGTTCAACCTGTGACCGATCCCCGCCTTGTCAGCCAGCCCAGAGCACTGAGTGCCACATCCAAGCCATCCAAGCATTCCTTGGACAGCCCCAGGGATAAAGGAGAGAGAAAGGTTTAAGTCTTGTCCCCCTGCTTGGCAGGGCATTTACTGTCAATCCCAGCAAGCTTTCCCAAAGCCAAGCAATAATACAGCAACAATTCCAGCAGGATCCACTGAGGAAATGGCTGGCAGAGCAATCAATTTGCTATTTTCAATGCAATCAGAGCTTTCAGGAGAAATCAATTGGTGGTGGAATTAGGAATATGACCTGTGTAGCTAATAATTGTAGAAGATGCGTCTCCACAGTTCATTTCCATCTTACCCTTTCCACTAAATAAAGGTGTTACCAATGGATGTCATTTGCTGCTTCATAATCTCCTGTCAGAGGCATTACTGCTATTTATTTGCAGGCGTGCCAGAATGTGACCATGAGGAGGATAACATCAAACCCTGAGCCAGAAATCCTGCCTGGAGCAGCTAAGCAGACAGCAGATAGTATTTTTTTCAGAGACATTGATTTCTACATAAACATTATTCAAAAACTTCTCCTGTCCTCACAGCGCACTCTCAGATTAGCAGCGAGATGTGAACATGGCAAGGGTGGGTTTTGACAGGAGCCATGCTATGGAAATCTGCATCAGCAGCAAGTGGCAGGCTGGGGACAGAGAGAGGAAAGCAAGGAGCTGGAATTAGGAGGATGGGATCCCCCCCACCTTCTCTTGCTTCCATGGGAAAGAGCCCTGCTAGGTGTAAAACAACTAAACGTTACAGGCCGGTAAGAAATAAAAAATTCGTTAAATAATAAATCTTTTGGAAAGGGGATCTACTGGGGAGATTATATTCACTTCTCATGGACATATTAATTCAACGGTGGCATATCATATTGTTCTCTGCAGGGGAAAAAAGACATATTGTTTTAAAGTCTGATATTTAGAGCAGTCCTTGAGGAAGGAAAGCAAATATAATCTTGGCAAGGAAAGGCGAGTGCATGAGCTCCAAGGAAGGGACATTAAACGCAGGGCCCAAGCCCCAGCTGCTGAAAGTCAGCGTGGTTTGACTGCAGTTCTTGGAGCTAAGCCATTGCATAGGAGCTGAGAGTGAAGGTCACCTCCATTTAGCCACAACTCCTGAAAATGTTAAGTAAGTGAACACAAAGTAATTTTTTACTGTGAACAGTCACTGTTTGCCCACCAGCAAACAAGTGAGAAGACAAAGACATTACAGCTGCTTTCATCTGATGTTTGGTAGTTGGGAACTGCTTGGTCATCTCCTCTGGATTGCCTCTGGCTCAGCAGTGGAAATTGCCAAGCTCTCCTGGCTCTCAGTCCAGCCAGACACTCAAGATCTGGGGAGAACTCAGTAGCCATCTGCAAAACATGGGCTCTCCAAAGCCCTGCTCCAGCTGCTTCCCAGCCTAGGCTTCCGACATGCCCAATCTTCATTCTCCAGGAGGCACGTGCCAGATGTTCCTGCTGCAGATCCAGCCCCATCTCCTGCCTAAATTGCATCACATGGAGGCAAATAAAGCCCTGCCTCCCTCGAGGGACATTTCCTGGCAGACACCTTGCACACAGCAAGGTCTCCTCACAAAGGCAGCTTCCACAGGTATGGTCACACTCCACTTTTGGCTTCCCACCTGTCTCCTAACCACACAAACCTTGTGTTCCTTTGAAAGAGGAACATCCTTTCTCCTTGTTTTCCTCCCTACCTGTCTCCTGCAGTGTATCTTTCCTCAGGAGAAACCTGTGGATTGTAGAGAAGCACCTCACGGAAAGTTTTCAGCAGACACACGACTCAGTGTACAGTAACTGCTTGTGCCCATGGCCTTCCCCTGAGCCAACTCCCCATCCAAAGGAGTTTATTCCAGAGGAACAAGGGGAGAGGACAGCTTAAGCTCCCCACATAAGATAACAGGGACCGCTGAGTGGCAGTTGCACCATAAAACAATCGATGCCTGTTTGACCTTGTCACACTCTCAGCCAGCTCAGGCACTGATAACCGAGCCTGACCCATCAGAAAAGATGGGATTTGCTTATCACTCAGACTGCATGGACCACTCTGCCCAAGAGAGCTCACACACACAAGCTCCTGCAGGAATTCCTGCTCTCCTCCTTCCCTCTGCCCCACTATCTCGCTGACAGCTTTCCCAGCACCCATCCCAACGAGGTGTGAAATTTGAAGCATCACCAAACTGCACACGGGGCTGTTCCTAGGTCATTACATAGGCAGATAAAATGGAAAAAGGGCTGATGAAACACTAACCACGAGCATGCAGAACAACAAAAGCAGCACACCTGAACCACAAAGACTCTTAATGCAAGCATTAAGGCAGCTGGACCTTAGTTGTGTATTTGCCATGTGGATTCAATACCTCCTTGAGAAGGAAAACAGGAATAAGGCCCTGTTTTTTTCCACACCTGGGCCAGGCTCCTAGTTGAAACGGGCAATTCATACCATTCATACTTGGGCATTTAATTTCTGTTGCTGAGGTCCTTAGCAATGGCTTTAGGTTCAAGGCACACTGGCAGCAGCTCATAGCCCAAAACCGTAGGAAGCCAGAGAGGTTTTAAACTACTCAAATTATCCAATGTGAGCATGAGAAGGAGGCAATGTGGGCTTTAGCTTCTGTCCAGGGCCCCTGGAAAGTTAATCCTAGCTCATTACACCTTTTTTTTTTTTTTTTTTTCATAGAAGAAATAAACAGTCTTTTGTACCAAACATAAGGCTGCCTTATTTTGAAGGAAGATTTATCACCCAGGCTAAATCCATGAGTTCATTCTGGTTTTGTCCCAAATGTTCAAAGCAGTGTTTTACACTTCATGACACGGTATCAGCTGGTTCTGCCTCTGTGCCAGGCAGTCTCCTGAAGACATCCCACTTTTCCTTTACAAAAAATAATGAAAGAATGCAGACCATCTCATCAGTTGCTTAAAGCTTGCACAGCAAATTCCACGCAGGCATGTCAGAGCCATGCAAACACATCTCTAAGGACTGGCTTCCCTGCAGACCACAAACACGAGCAGTGTGCTGGGACTTGGAGTGACCTGATCTAGTAGAAGGTGTCCCTGCTTATGGCAGGGGGGTGGAACAAGATGAGCTTTAAGGTCCCTTCAAATCCAAACCATCCTGGGATTCCATGGGATGACACTGCTCAGTGAAGGGAAGTGACTGATGGGTGACAAAATCTGCTGAAATAAGGATTGCTCAGTGCCTTTCCTGCACCAATGGGGCCTCTGTTGTACTGAGCCAAAACCTTGAACTCATTACAATGCCACTCTGTCTTTGGATCCCATATCCTGTGGGGGAATCTTCTGGGAATGTATTTTGGTTCAGACTTGGGTCAAGGAGAGTTGACTTGACCTGAAAATAAATCCAGGCGATCTCGAGCTGAAGAGCCATTGACTACTGTTTGCAATACAATAAAGTGAGCAGATCAAACTCGGCTGAAAGCCAGGGCTAACATAAATCCAGGCAAAAGGGGGAACAAGAAGATTCATTCACAACCACGACAAAGGGGACATTTTTTACACTGGCACAGTTCAGAACAGCCACTAAAAAGTGCTTCCCAAGCAGCATTTTTAGCGTCCCATATGGTGTGTGCTGTTTAGCTGTGCTGGTATCTCCAGCAGACTGGCAGCAAGATAAGAGTTACGCCACTTGGATGTGTGAAAAAGGGGTTGTGGGATTGTTTTTTTTTACCATTTCTAACGTCACTAGGAGGAGTTCCTCTGCTTGCACACAGGGCAGCTTTTGTGAGAGGTATTTTATATGGATCCCCAAGGAAGGATCTCAGTGGCTGGGCTCTGAGCTCTGTTGTGTGCACGTGTGTGTAATAACTCTACTCACTGCAGCCCCAGGATGCAATCTTCTCCTGGCTCACTCTACCACTACCTTCACTCAAGTTAGCCTTCCTCCTCTTCCAGGAGCTGTCAAAATGTTTGTTGGATAAAGCAAGCTTTGATCCAGCTGATAATTCCCAGATCCCTATCCACACTGCAATACATCCTCAGAAAAAGCAGACATCTCCCCAGCTCTCCTCCTTCCCAGGGCCCAGCTCCAGAAGCTCCAGCTTGATCCACTAGCTCTTTGCCCTCAACACAAACCCCACTCAGCATTTTTTCCAGGTCCTCAACAAGACTGGTTGTCCAGCAAACACTCAGGAGGATTCTCTGCCCACCCAGCAGCCCAAGCACAGTAATTTGGCCAATTTCCCAAAGTCCCAACTTTACCAGCAAAGCTGTCCCACAAGGATATAATGAATGCATCCTCCAGAACAAGCTGTGGGTAATGACATCTAGTGATGCTTGGACATCACCTGTTTCTGTCCCTGCTAAGCCTGAGATTGTGCATGTTCCCAACCTAGAGCAGCTGGTTCATCTCTGGATAAATATTAAATGGAGTTTAGCCCTTCTGCTGGCATTCATTATCCACTCCATTTTACAATAAGGAGCTGGTCAAATCCCTGCAGCCTTCCCAGACAAAACCAGACAGGATAGCTGCTTTCAGGAGATGAAGGCAGCCTCTGTGGGAGGACATGAGCACCACATTCCTCATTTGAGTGCAACTATTTCTAAACACAGCTCAGGGAAAGCTGCATATTTATTTTTTTTATTGCATTAAACCCCCTTTTATTAACCAACTGGTACTTTAATGTGGATGTTGCCTTTATTTATAAAATAAATTATACTATTTCTTCCCATCTCCCACTGTGATTGCATGATTCCTGGTCAGACTGTATAATGTTTGATCTAAGAATGTATAAACTCCATTAAACAAAGCTGCAATAGAAAGTTGAATAATAAGTCGAGACTCCAACCTCTCTAAAGGAAAAAAAAAAAAGGTGAGTTTGACAAAGTAACATTCTGAGAGAGCCTGGGAATCTTTCTGATGGAATAAAGTATTTTAAGAGGGGCTGAATATTCCAACTCAGCATTTCCCATCTGCGCCTTTTAAAAGTGACAGGAACTTCACCCCTGACTCAAGCGAAATCTTCACAAATTGAGATTTTCTTTCACAATTGTGTGAAAATTAACACTTTCACTTGCAATTAGCAGCATCACAGCCCTGCTTACACTTTTGCTGCAAAAACAAGCTGTACATGAATATTCACAGCCAGGCAATGCCATCTCGAAGAAACGAGTGCTGGGAAGGGCTTTACTTGTCTCTCCTTCAGACAGAAGAAAGACACAGATCAGTCTCTCCACATGGGCTTTGCTGGCAGTTGCCACTGCTCATCTTGGAGAGCTCTGGGACAATCACGGAATAGTTGGAAGGGACCTTAAAGCCCATCCAATTCCACCCATGCCACAGGCAGGGAGACCTTCCACTGTCCCAGGCTGCTCCAAGCCCCAATGTCCAGCCTGGCCTTGGGCACTCCCAGGGATCCAGGGGCTGCCACAGCTTCTCTGGGCACCCTGTGCCAGGGTCTGCCCACCCTCACAGGGAACAATTCCTGCCCAATATCCCGTCCATCCCTGCCCTCTGGCAGTGAAGCCATTCCCCCTTGTTCTGTCCTACATGTCCTTGTAAAATCACTTCTCACCTAGCTGGTGAGAATTTCTCTGCTGAGGCAGGTCTAGGAATTATGCACATGGAAACTCAAGTATTTTTTAATGGACACATCTTTCCTTCCCAAAAAATACTCATCATCACAGTAGCTGAACTTCTCAACCCCTCTGTGTCTGCAGGGCCATCTTACCACTCCTTTTTATAAGTCAGTTCCACTTAGAACAGCAACAACATGAGCAAAACCAACCCTGGAGATTTTCCAGCTATCAGGAGAGGTCCCAGCAAGGAGAAGACCTGCCCAGTCTTTATCCACAACCTGCCCCTTCTCTGCTCAGGTGCCAAGTGTATTGCAGTATGTGAGTCCTTTCTGCACACCACTAAAACCAGTTCGAAAAGAGGGAGACTTACTGATTTTAATATCATAAGCTTGACAGAAAGGGAGTTAAGCAGCTCTTTTTAATGCAGCAGTCTTCAAAGCAAAGCTGTGGCAATTTCAACTTCATCTTTCCTGACCAGTGCAGTAAAGCCTGGAGGAGCACAAGAAATGCAGGAAAGGGAAGGCACAAAGGAGGAGGAGGTGGGAAAAGCTCCAGTATTGCCTCATGGATGATCCCATTTCAAAGCACACTGCCAAGCAGTGAAAGCCAAAATTATGAACTCAGTTACCAAGCAGACCTGGAGCAGAAGCTCTGCCTAGAACTTTAAAAATCCAAGTGAAATGTCATTCTTGGTGGTATTCTATCCTCAGGCCAGTCTGAAGTCACCCCCAGGATCTGATGGGTGGTGTTCCATGATGTCCTGAAGAGCCAGAGGCCACCCTGCTCCACCCTTTCCAGGAAGGATGGGCCCATCCTCTCCTCTTTCTGCAGGACCTTCCCTTCCCAGGGTCTGCTCCAGCACCTTTCAGCTGCACCAAGGCACAAAAGATAAAGAAAGTGCTCATTATCCTCCATCAGAGAGAAAAAGGAGATTCCCTGAGGCTCCTTTCCACTCTCTAAACAGCCAAAAAGTTGTTCTCCGCCAGAAAGAAATTTGGAGCTGATCTGAAGCCCATCAGTGGAAACTGGTGAAGCCCTTGCTGTCCTCAAGGAAGCCAGGAGAGCAGAAGGCAGACAACCACGCTCTTCAGAACTTAAAACATTTACTTAAAACTGGATGGCAGGAAGGTGAACCAAAATAATGCTTGAAAAGACAGAATGGCTATTGAAGGGATGGAAAGACAGATTGTAATTACAGGGTCATGGGATAAATTTAACATGGCTCATCTGAAACAAATTGAGAACCGATTAGGCACCCAAAATGAAACAAACACCTCTAAGTCCTTTATTAACTCTTACTTGGAGTAGCAGAGGAAATTCAGTTTTAAAAGCAAATGCCTTCTCATTTTGCAGAGAATTTTATAGAGATGAATCAGGTACTGACGTTCTTGCCAGCAGTTGTTCTGCTTGGCTGCCTTAAAAGCAAACAAATAAACAAACCAAAAAACCCCAAGCAACTCCTTAATTGAAACTTCAGGCTAGTAGCCCACCAATAGAGCTGGTGGGGAGCAATCCAACAGGAAGATTTCAGGCAGAAGAAAGGTTTTCTGCCAAAAAAAAAAGTTGGGTTTCATGGAAATATCGTCACAGAAATATTTTCAGTTTTCCAGCAGGACAAAAATTGAAGGAACGTCTTAATTTTCAAGGTTAAGTCATCATTTGGTCTAGATCAGCTGCTGTTCTCCACCCTTTGTGGATGAAACTGTCTGCTACAGCTCCCTTAACATGATTCATCCAACCCTCTCCCAGGAGAGACATTGCTTCCTTGGCATCCCTCCTGTATCCTGAGAAACACAGTCCAGCCAGAGGAGAACAGAGGCAGCTGCTCCAGGCTCTTGCACAGAAACAGAAGGACTTAATCATGCTCTTGACACGAAAAAGAAAAGGATACATTTGGTTTTGAAGCCAAGCTGCAATGATGAGTCAGGCACAGCGCTGTAATCAGCACACACCCACCACTGGCTTCAGAAGCAAGGGAGGGTAATTTATGGGTTATTACAGGGAACCAGGAGACTGCAGCATGGCCACCAGGCCAGCTGCCACTTCTGCCAGTCCCTCTAAATCCTCTGGATCCCCTAACAAGCTATGAGTGGCCAGATGGATGAAGGAGAGGGCAAAAGGCACTTCCAATTGCTCTGCAAGACCTGCACTGAGCAGCCCATTGTTGAGCAAGAGGCCCACACATGGTGATTGGTCTTGAAAACAGACTTTACACACACTTTCGGGGCTTTCCCAGGCTACTAAGACATTTTGGCTCATCCTTCAGGATTTGGCATGAAATACTTACTAGCACAGACAGGTGTTTGGGTAGCAGGGATGGCCAGCTGTGGTAGGGCAACATCTGGTGCCCATGACCACAGGGAGCTCCAGAACAGCTCCTTGTGCCTTGGACATGTCGGGAAGTCAGAGCAAACCAAAGATGGATTGAGGGCAGTCCCTGGGACTCAGCATTGGTCTCACAGTGTGTTTGCACAGAGCAAAAGGTGCTGCTCGCTGTGTTTGGGCTGTAGCTATCAGTAACTCCCAGGATTGCCCAGAGTTCAGGGCAGGTCAACACCTGAACAGAACGCCACAAACAATTCCTGTGCTCCAAAGATCAACATTCAGCAGTGACTGGTATTTATTTCATACCCTGAGTCATAGGACCACTATTAGTTCTGCATCAGCTAATTTAAGCAGGCAGATATGCTGATAGTATCTCAATCCCTCAAGACCTGTTTTGTCAAAGGACCACCACGCCCTACCTTACCTTCAAGGATTTGATGGCATCCAGCCTGGAGGAGCAGTGAGCTAGAAATCCCAATGTGGAGCCAGAAATAAAGGTTCCTCTCTGTTTACTCACTGAACTGCAGTCTCTTGGCCTTCCACTCAAGAAAAACTTACCTTTGTAAGATTTCAACCAGCGTTTACATCCCCATAACAAATCCACACCGAACTTGAATGAGCAAGATTAAATGGCTACGAGTGTTTTCGAGATCATTGAAGTCAACAGAGCAAATTTCCTGTTAGGCTTCCCTCAAATAATGTAAACCAAAGCCATTTATTTACTCTCAAAAAGCATCTGGGATGACATAAGCCTGCTCTCACCAGCAAGAGGCAAGTGGGGCTTGTAATCCCTTGTATACATTTGGTCATTGAGGTCTTTTCCGAGTTACAAGTGGAACTCCACACTTTGGGACAGCAGCTTTTGGAACCCTGTAGGACCTGATGCTACCAGCTCAACATCCACTAGCTTATCAAGTACTTAAACAGCAACAACATTACTGAGAGTGAAGAGGATTCAAGAAGCAAAATTACCATGTTTAAAATCTTTTCAGGAGTTTCAAACCCACCACATAGGTTCAGGAAATTCTGAGACTCATTCCTACCTTCTTGTTCTCCTTCCTGCAGGTGATGTGATGGTTTCCATGTGTGCCTGGTGCATGTCAATGCTATCTGTAAGGACCCTCGTTCCTGGATATTCACAAATGTTTCGTTGCACAGCTGAAAAACGTGAGAAGGAATAAATTATGAAGCATCTTGAGCGATCATGCACTCCCATGAGGCACTTAGATACTTATAGGAATAATGTACAACTACATTACAAAGCCCCTTGTTCTTCAAAGTGATGCTGATGCTGCAAAAAATGAGAAATCAATACTGCAGAGGACTTTCAAAACTGCTTGTTCCTTAGGGTTTATGAAGGGGCTGCGATGTCCAAGTTAAACGTAGGGGTTGCGTGCCTCCAAACCTATGTTCTTCCCTTCTGTGGGCTTTAGGCTGCCAAATCAAATGCAGAAATAGCTTCAAAAAGGGTTCAGAAGATATAGGCGCACCCCAAGAAGCTGAGACATTGTGCCTGCTCTTACAGACACAAAGCCATCTGAAGTACTGAGGGGCAGCAAAGCTTTGACACACGGAGAGTCACAAGCTGCTGGTGACACGGAGCTATTGGCAGCTGCCCAGCTCATTATGCCCAGCCATCCTTTGAAGGCTATCGTTCTGTGGAACAGAAATCAATACCCCACACACTGCTACGAGCTCAGCCTGGGGGCTGGGACATGGGATCATTGGGAAAGCAAGGAAGGGGAACGCTGGGAGCAGGGTAAAACACAGGGAGCAAGCACAGCCTCACTTGATCCTGAAATATGGAGTGGAAAAGGGGAGGCAGGAACACAAAACCTTCAGGTTCCTGCTGCAGGGAGCCTGGTTTGTGGTCCCTGCACACAAAGGCAGGTGCTGCTGATGGGTCCTTGCCATCACCCTGTGTGGCCAGGCTGATGTCATCAGCCCCGTGTCAGACTCAGGGCTCTTACAAACACTGCCTCTGCTCCAAACCACTTAATACAAAAGCACTCCTTTATCATTACAATATCGTCCCATATTGCACAGGAAACACACCTTCCAGGGCAGCATTTTAATATTGATCACTCCCAGGGACCTGTGTTAGCAATGGATAAAGGAAGGCTTTCAGCACATCCGACAGGATCACTGTTGTCCAAGGCTTTGGATCTCTTTGTTGCCCTATCAAGACACTGCTCTGACCCGCTGGGCTCATACCCCTCACTGCCAGAGGCTGCCTCCGGCTGCTCTTCATCGCTAAGAAATTATCACAGGAGACTTCATGCAATTAGGCCTCAAAAATGGGGATGTCAGTCCTCCAGGGGAACTAAGCCTGCTTCATGAAAGCCACTTCAGCCTTTGCTTTCGCTGCACAAGGTGTTTTTTTTACCCTGAGGATTTCTATCAAAGCAAGACACTAGTCAAGACACAGCAAGCCACTGTCGTTTTTACCTCTTTGTAGCTTATCAAGGTGAATGCCAGTGGAAAAAAATAAAAAAATCTCAGAGGTGACCAGGCACAGAGATGGCGATCTAAAGTTACATACTTTGGTACAAGAAAAATAAAAACCCCACCCCTCTGTTTTTAGTAAAAGCAAACCTGGTCTGTCTCAGCGCCAGGACTCCGTTTAGAAATCGGCGAAGGGAGCGTAATGAGCTGCAGAAAGCCAGGCCTGTCTCACCTCACTGTTCCTCCTTGCAGACTGAAACCTCTCTCAGGATCCAGGCCTGGCTGAAGGCACCTTCCAGCCCCCATTCCCAGTGTCCTGCTGGCTGGCCCGGGGAAGGGTGTGTTTCAAGGCCATGTTTCTCAGGCTGGCTCCACATCTTGCAGGATTGGAGGCACGGCTGCAAGCTGCTGAGCCTGCACACAAGGAATACCAGGGGGAGGATGGATAGAGATAATATTTGTTCTGAATGTATGTGCAACAAGAGCGTGCTTCAAACCCAGCTGTGCAAACAGAGAAAGCAAGGAGAGGTATCTCTGGTGAAGCCCAGCTCCGTGTGGATGGTGCATGAGGGAACTTCAAGGCTCTGGATAGCACACTCCTTTTTCCTCCTCCACCCATTCCCAACCCTCCCTGATCTCTGCAGCCTCTCAGCTTGAAGATAAATGTGGGGCATCCCCAGAATTAAAAGTCTGCCATGTTATGACTCCTTTAAATAATCCCTGCTGAACCCAAGCTGCTACACCTGGCATGTTCAACCCACCTGGATTGGAGCTCCAAATCAAGATGATGCTTCCATCTCAGCAGTCCATATTGAAATCCCAAGGCTGACAGGATTAAGGAGAAGAGACAGTTGTCGTCACTTCACCACTTCCCTTAGCCTCTTCTTCTGAAGGGCTTAAGGCTTCTCATGTGGCCAAAACGTCTCCTGCATTCTCTCGTCATGAAAAGCAGCAACAAATTGAGACAAGGTGAAGAACTAAAGCTTTCAAGAGTTGCAGCTGACATTCCTACTGGAGAGATCTAAGCCATTCCTAAAATAAACACTCAAAAGGGAAACAGTTCCATCTTGAGAAAAAAAAACAACCCTATGCCATGCATTTTGGCTGGACTCCTACAAGATTTATTTTCACAGGCAATTTATGCCCATGCAGCACCTGCTCACCCAGACCATCCACCACTCTTCAGCTATCCAGGCAACCCAGAAAATGTGAGATAAATGTGGTCCAATCCTTCCTTTTTTTCCTCCTGGATATGACACTTAATTCCAAACTGAAAACAAAGAAAAGTTGAATATCTTTCAGTGTGAATGACTCCAGGATTTCACTGCAGATTTCTTATCCAAAATATTTCCCAAACCTCTTCACTCAGCAAATGAGGACTGAGCTTGCAACTTCTTATTGTGCTTTACGTTTTTATTGTGTTTCTGAAATGAAGACATCATAAAATAAGTTAGTCTTGATCCCTTTTTTCCCCTAACTCTGTGTTGAGAGGACGCAACAGGATGAACTAAAATATAAATTTATAGATAAAATACATATTTAGCTTCATTGCTGGACATTTTGACCCTGATATTTCCTTACTGTGGCTGATCCAATCTGCAAAATCTCCTTTCATTTTCAGTCTGGATATAAAATGTCAGTGATCCAGAGGATAGAAATATTTGTAAAATGTCCATATTTTTTGGCTCTCATCAACACACAGGAATTGTCAGAAAACAACACAGAAGATGACGAATTGATTCTTGGCTGAACTACAATTAAGTCATAGCTTTCCCTTCACTTCCAGAGCTTTATTAGGCAGATTTGATTTGATGAAATCAATTATACGGCACACTGGAGATAAGTTAGGGAATTAGCTTTGCTTATGCTAATGTCTATCACTCCAGGGTGGTTTTCCCTGGGAGGAAGGTGTGGAATTTAATGTGATTTATTTAGGAATATTATTCCAGGAGGGGAAGATGGCTGCAGGGAGGAAAGGTGAGGGCAGAGCTCCTCAGGACCACCACCTGTGGCACCTGCTCATTTCCTAACATATTTTTCCCACAACACACAGAATTTTGATGGAAATTTTGAATACTGGGAGGGGCAGGGAGATGTCAATGCTTTCTGGAGCTTTTGGTTGGGGTGGTTGCATCCGTTGCTGGACTAACACTTGACTTCCTTATTTCCAGTTCTAGTTAATATAATGCCAGCACTAGAATACTGCAAAAGGGCCTGACAGAGCCCGTGCCAGTGGGGAGAAATTGCTTTCCTCTCTTCTAAAAATGGGCCACCCACCTTAATCGAGCACCAGCTGCTAAGGGCACAGATTTTCACTGTTACTATTAGCCTATCTTATCTTGAGATCCTTTGGAATTAAGCACCTCTGGAGAGGAGGGAAAGCTTTTCAGTACCCATTTGACACTGGACAAAATCGAAGGCAAGTGCAAAGGCTTCACCTGATATTCCAGAAGGGGACAATTATCTGCTAATGATGGTGCCTGCAAGGCTTATGGTCACACTGAGTTGGATACAAAGCTTAGGAAGCACATCTGGTGGGAAGTGCCACCTCTCCTTCCACCTGCATTACTCAAACTGGTCATAAACTGGAGACTTTGGTGCTAAGAGGGTCCCTCCTCAGCTGACTGGATTTGACACAGAAATCTCTCAGCAATTGCTCAAGTGTCCTCTTGCAAACCAAGATTTTGGAGGCATCCAGCACTGCTTGATAAAGCAGCACATTTCCAGAAAAAGGCAAAACCAAATGAGCAGAGTCAAACCCGAGGCTTTGTTTGCTTTAGAGTACAGGAACCAGCCCCCAGAAATGAAACCTTATCTGTGCCTCTAACAGGCTGGATCCCTGTCTTTGCCTTGCTCCCAGATTTTCCTCCACACAGGCTGGCCTCTGAAGAGTCCTCCTGTGGCCACATGAAAGGCTTTTCACACCCCTGCATGGCACCAGCCTTTAATGCAGCCCAAAAAGTCAACCCCACTGTTAGATCCCTTCCTGCTGGATCAGAGTTCAGGTTGCTCAGCCTTGAGTCTCTGACACGGAGCCTAAATGTACCGTGAAAAAATCTGGAAACGGAGCCACTTAGGGGTTTAATAAATGGAGATTTACTTAGTTTGAAGCTCAACATCAGATTTCTGCTGTACTTAAAGTAAATACCATCCATTAATGAAGAAAACATGGGATTTTTTTTTTTCTTTTTCATGAAAACAAACACACAAGAAATTTAAAAGCTACAGCTTGTAGCTTTCTAAGGATTGCTTTTAATAAATTGAACATGTACCCACTTCCAGGCATGGAAATGCTTTTGACTGGAAAAAAAAAAGCCTGTTCCAGAGCTTTTTTCTCCAGTTTGATAGAAATGCTGCCAAGTTCAGACTGCCCAAGGTGAGACACATCAGGGATATTCCTACAGCTTGGCACTCTGGGTCCCTGCTGGGGGCACATGACCAAGCAGAGAGTAGGGGGCAAGGCTGAGAAGGTGATGGAAATTTTTAAAAAAGGAAAGGAAAAAAGAACAACCAAAGCTTCCTGATGGCTGTCCCAGCTGATATCAAATACCAGCACCAGCTGGTTGCTGGTGGATAGAGTCCACACAGAAGTGAGGGGTTTGGTTTCTGTCAGCCACAGCAACAGGGAACGGGCTGAGCCCCACAAAAGGGCTGCAACAGTTTTTGGGGAAAGCATTCCCAAAGAAAACAGACTCTTCTTCCCACATGCCAGCAAGGGACACCTGCTTATCACCAGCACTTGTGTGGTGACCAAGGATGGCACGTGAGGATACACAGCACCAGGGGCTGGTCACCACAGAGAGGGAGCAGGCGCTCCTGTGTCTCCAATAGCAGAAAGTAACAGAAATCCCCATGGACTGAACCTATTTACAAGTGTTTTAACCTCATTTCCACCACTGCATTCCCCTTCCGAGGCTTCTCCACCAGGTACAACAGCAGTTCTCCCAGCTCCCATCTCAGTGACCTTTCTGTTGTCCTGCTCCCCCACCTCTACACATGAACGTCACCTGTAAAATCCAGTCCCAGTCAGCTCTCCCTGACCTATGCACCACACAGAAATTCCTCCTGCTAACATCAGACATGCTTGAATTAGCAAGGAAATGAAAACAAGCCACAGGAAAGGAGCGGGCTGGGGGAAAGGTGGGGATGGAATGCTAAGCAATCATGTCAAGTCACGGCTGGCCACAGCCCCTTAGCCGTGTCTGAGGGGTGCTCGTGTCAAAACAGCCAAGGAGGAATCCTGCACAGCCAATCCTGCAGCACTCTGGACTCTTTTTTGGGACATGGGCTCCTTCAAGGCATTGGCATCCAGTGGCTGCACATCCCAGAGCTCCACGGCTCCCCTGCTTTACACCAGGAGAACCCAGAAACCACCCAGGGCTCAATCATACAAAATCACCACTTTAGGAGATGCTTTGCAACGTTGCTGAGAGAAAGGAGTTTGGAGAGGAATTAATGAATTTTACTTGGTATTAAAAATTTGCAAAATTCTGATAAAAGTCAAGAAAAATTAAAAAACCAAACCAAAACAAATAAAACAACAAAAAAAAACCCAACGAACAAAACCCCACCACTGTTATTTCCAAAACAAGCTTGTTTTCCCTACTGCTTGTTCTAAGACAAACACCGGGACAGATTCCAGCACTGGCACAAGCAACTGTCTCACCCACCTCAAAAAAATGGCTGAAAGTGAGAAAATAAATTCATTCTCTTTTCATCCTATATCTTCTCAGCATTATTTTTGCTTGAGCATCCCAGGAAGCAGAGCAGAGGCAAAGACAATCCTTTCATGGTTGATCAAATTGAGTCACTGAACAGTTAGTTTCTTTAATTTACCCAAGCAGAACCATAATCCCAACATATTTGAATGTGAAAAACTGTCTCCCAAATTAATCTAGCCATGACTCGGGTGGGGGGGGGGGGGGGGTAGGGGAGACTCATTTTATTGACATATCTTTATATTTTCTAGTTCAAGGAGGTAAAAAACTATTTCCAAAACTCATGATTCCTTTTTCATTAGTGTATTTTTAATGCTGTGATGTGTTTTTCTCATTGATAATGCTCTTAGAAGCCCTTTTCCTCCAAGCATCCCTTTACAAGAACATGAGGTGCAGGAGCAACAACCACAACCAGAAGAGCTGGAATCCTGAACATGCAGGTTAGGGTGCAATAGCAACTCTACAGCAATCAAAAAAAAGAGAAAATCAGCAGTGTCTGGCTCCTGGAGGTTGATTAAGTGAGAAATGAGGAGGATTTGCTTCCCAGGACAGACTATTTGCTCCCCACCACATAAACTAAAAGGATCTTTTAATAGCAGAATATTTATCAGCTCTTCTTGAGCTCTCCAGATCTGATCACACTGCAATACTCCAGTCTTCGATGTGATATGGAAAGAAATAAAGTGACCACTTTTAAAACAGCTCCACAGGTTATAACCTTGGGAGAAGACAGTCCAGAAACGTTAAAGATAGACTTAAATCCAACGACTCCAATGAAGTTGTGTAGCTACAGATGTGACTCCCTCCTTAACACACTGGACCAAATTCAGCTCTGCTCCAACACCCCCAGCCCAGCCATGGCTCCCATCTCCAGCCTTAATGAAAGCTTGTCCATGGTTTGAACCCAGCAGCAATTAACCTTGACAGGGGGAGATAAGATTCAAGTTTCAAAGCACAGAGGGTTTGCTGGGGTTTTGTGCACTTTCATGAGGCTCTGGTTATTATTTTAATGCAGTTGTTTGTGGTTTCGTTTCCTTTCCTTCTTTTTTTTTTCCCAACTCCCCTTAATGGTAACATTGGAAAGATAAAAGTTTATGCACTCATGGCAGGAGCCAAAGGATGGCCCAATTCCAACCTACCTCCACCCCACTGCACTCCTCGGACATGCTTCCAGACAAGGGGAACCAGACAAAGAGATATTCAGGACTGACTGGCCTCAGACCTTTTGGAAAAGGAGAAGAACTCATGAGGCTAAAGGGAAAGCCAAAAGTAGTTGGGAGAGTGCTTTTTTAGGGGCTTAAATGAAGAAGCCAACAGATCTCCACATACTTCCCAGCAGGAGGCCTGCAGTCATCCCCAGCACTGCTGATAGCCCCCTGTGCTTGGCAAGGTTCCACCCAACCATCTGGAGCTCATCCACCAAGGTGCAGCTCTGAGAGAGGAGACAGAGGGCCTGGCAGAGGTGTTCAGAGAGGAGGAGGTCAGCAGGGGGATGAGGGCTTTGGCTCCTGAGCCTCAGCGTGGTTTTGCCTGAGGTACATTTCTTCTGCCAGCTGCCACTGGCGTGGGCAGTCCTAGGAGAATTTAGGATAAGCAGCAGTCAGTGCTGACAGCAGTACATGCATGGAAACCCTCCCAAGAGCTGGGCCTGCTGCCCTTTTGTCAGAACCATCCCCACTTACACCTGGTGTCTCCAGGAGCCCCAAAGCCAGGCAGCTCCTGCCTCGTGGAGCAATACCTGCAGCTCTTCTGCTCTCCCCAGCTGATGTTTTGATCTTGCTGATGCCTTCAGCAGAGCTCCATCCAGAGGGGCCAGGAGCTGGCTCAGTACCTCGGTGCCTCCTTTGAAGGCAGCAGCGATGTTCACCCTCCCTGAGGCTGTTAATGAGCACCTGTTCTCTACTGAGGTGGAAGTACAGCTCTGAAGCCTCCACGAGAGCTCTCCAGACAATGCAGCCACGGGAGGTCTTTCAGTGAGAGGAGAGAATCAAAGCTGGGGAGTGACCTGGTCAAAGCAGCTGGGGAAGGAGATATAGGGGGGAGGTGGGAGAGAGCAGGCACACTGCCAGCGTTGCAGTTTTCTTCCCATGGCCATTGGGCAGCAAAGAGCAGAGGCAGGAGAGTTCACAGGGGCTCTCAGTATGGGCAAACATCACCTGGAAAGGTTTGCCACCTGTGGGGCTAGAAAATGTGCCATGAGCATAAGAGAGAAGCAAAGGAGGGTGCAATATATGGTATTTATTTATAGACTCTCCAGACACACCTATGCATACTGCTGTACCCCCCTGCTTTGCATTTACCCTGCATGCACTCAAACCACTCATTAAGTTGAATACATGGACTTCCCTTCTCTCACCCTAAACCTGACCTAAGAGGACACCTTGCTGGAGGTGAGGGGGAGCAGGGAAAGAAAAGCAGAGGAAAGAGAAAAGGACTTTTGCCAGGGGACCATCAGTATATCACATCACCACCACCCACTGCAGCAATGAAAAGACAGCCCAGGTTAAGCTTTCCCTTCCCAATACACACCTCCATGTTAAGGTGAAGCTGCCACATCCTCCCCATGGAAGCTTTTAAAGATGCAATTCACTCACCTTTCCCCTAGATCAACTCCTCAAGACTCCTCCCAGTATTCCCAGATATTTTGTTCTTTGTTGGCATGCTGTAAGCACACCCATTTGTCTCCTTAAAACCCCTGCAGCTCTCTGCCCTCCTGCTAGGAGTGACCACTTACTAACTGATGACCATTCCTTCAGCCAGAAACCTGGGAAGCTCTTTTTCCAAGGGTTGCTTGGAGCCCAGGAATGGCTTTTAAAGAACGTTGCTCTCACTGAAACCAGCCAAAGTTAAGGCACAGCCTTTTTCTAAAGAGCAATCCCGCAAGGCTCTGCCACCGTGATTTCAGTCACTGGGGAGAGGAGATTGCAAGGCAAGGGGATGAGGAGGGCAAGAGCCAGAGATGCTCCTGGCCAAGCTCTGCAGAAAAGATGCACCTGCAGGCAGAAGTCAGGCTCCTCCCAGAGCCCAAACCAGCACCAACCCACAGCTGAATCGTGTCTTCTTTCAGATTTTCAGCCCCTAAATCAAAGGACAAAGCCACAGGGGCACAGTCATCTGTCTGACCTGTCCCAGATTTTTTGAACTACCCTGGAAAGCTATTGCAAGGGCTTTAGGGGAAAAAAATGCTCCTGATAACACAGAAAGCCAGGTTTTAATATTGTGTGCATCACGGTGTGGCTCACAGCAGGGCACCAACCTTGCACAAAACCTAGTTCAGGGGGAAAAGTCTTTCTAGTAGCCCAGGAACCTCTAAAAAGGGCAAAAAATGGGGCATCACACCTCCACAAAAACAAGACACACTGACAAACTTCACAGCTTCCAGGCAATAAGCGAGCCTTGGGCAGCGTTGATTTTTAACAAGACATCACTAATGGTGTATTCCAAACGTAAAGAACAGCTCCTGGGGCCAAAGCAGCAAACCAGGACTGCTTAAAGATCCCACAGCTTGTGAAACCTCGCAGAGCAATGCTCCGAGCTGCTGCTGAGCACGGGGTGATTCAGCCTTTGCCACATCCTTCCCTGCACGGCTTTCAAGTGCCAGCCGAGCACAGCGCTTTTCCTGCTGCTGCCTGATTTCAGATCCTTGACCTGGTAATGGTATCACATCTGCTAACTATTATCAGAGAGGGAGAAAGGCTCTCCCTCCTCACTTCCCTGCTCCAACCCTGCGCAGCACCGTGTTGTGTCTGTGAGAGCTGAAAGCAGCCGGGCTGTAATTCAAACAAATCAGATCTAATCACCCTTATCAGAAGGGTGATAAAATCAGCAAAGCTGAGAGGCTGAAAAAACACGAGGCAAAGAGGTATTTCTTGATGGGCACGGAAAGCCAATACCTCTGAAGAGCTGTTTTCCCCTCAGAGACATCAGATCACAGCGGGGCACTGCTGAAGAGAAGTGTCTGTGCCTGTTCCCTGCCATCTTTTGCAGACCTAAAAAATATTATTTCCCAAACTCTGCTGCTGAGGAGAGCTCTGAGACACAGAGGGCTGTATTCCATAATCCCCCATAGCTCCTAAATTTTGGACAAAGTAGTCACAGATGGACTAACACCGTGGCAGCCAGATGCTCAAGAGATGCGGCGATGGTCAACAAAACGTGAGACAGATCCAGGTGCTGTGGAGGTGACTACAACAAGAATTACTTTGCACAGCTCCCCAGCCCAGAGCTGGAATCGGGCACAGAGCTGAAGATGAGGGCTTCCTGAGTGTCAGACCCCCTTTTGGAGGACAGCACAGTCCTGGATGCTCAGAGAAGCACAGTGGGGCTCTAAGGGTCAATCTGCACACAACAGTATTCCACAGCTGGTTCTCTTTTCCTGGCAGTGAGCCATTGCCAGCTCCTGATCCCAAATTCACCATCTCAGTGGCCTGTACCACAACAGGAACAGTCCTTGGCAGTTTTCCTGCCTTGGGCTGCCCAAACTTTGTGAATCGGGGCTGTGATGAGATTTTTCTGCTTAAGCTCAGCTCCAGAGGAACCACCTGGAGCCCTTGGCCAGCTCCAGGAGAAGCTCTTGCCTTAGTGTGACTCACCTTCCCGTGGCAGAGGAGCCTGAGAAGTGTCCAGGAGGAGAGCCTGACGCAGGATGAGGCTGTGCAGACAGACAGGAAACTTCCTGACACACACCCCTGACCTTGCTCCAGCCAGTGTGACGCAAAACAAAGCTCCACTTACCCACTAGCAGGGGATGTCACGCAGGGATGGAAAAATGAGGGTTGGAAGAGACCTCAGGAGGTCACCTAGTCCAGCTCTGTGCCTCGTTGGAAGAGTTAGCACTGTATTATCCCTGTCAGGCACACACCTAACCTATTCTGAAAGGCCTCTGGTAACAAAAGCAACACATTCCAGCCTTTTGCTATTTATATCCTGATTTGGAGCACTGCTTGAAGAATGAAGGGCACAGAGGGGAATTGCTGCATAATAGCTGGGAATAGCTGCATAATAGCTGAACACTGCATTACTGAAATGTTGCAAGACCCCCGGGGGAAGCTGCTGAATAGGTAAGTACATCTTAGTACAAAATGTAAGGGCAGGGCCACCAGCGAGGTGACAAGTGCACATTGGAGTGCCCCAATCGGCCTTGCCAGGCCACCTGGCAAGGCTGTGACATCTGACAGGGCTGCCCAGGGTGGTCGTGGAGTCTTATTCTCTCTGGAGACATCCAAACACACCGGGACGCATTCCTGTGTCACCTGCTCCAGATGACCCAGGGGGTTGGACTGGAGAATCTCCAGAGGTCCCTTCCAATCCCAATTATCCTGAGCCTCCTTCACTGTGCAAGGTGATTTCAGAGCTGCCTGCGTCCTGCAACCATTGCCTCCCACAGAAGCTGTCCTGACATCCTTCCCAGGGATTAAAACACCAGGCAAATAAAGAAATAAAGTGGTGTTCTCAGCTGCATTGGAGAGGGTGTCTCTGAAAGATGGGGCTCTGGGCATATTGACACAAACGTGGGGACTTTTGAAAAGAACAGTGGAAACGCTTTGCACAAAATCCCATTAGCAAATAAGGGGATTTCTGGGAGCACCATCTGTGCACCACATTGAACACCGGCCCCGGAGCACGGAGACTGAGGCACGTTGCATATGGAAAGCCAGACAAAAGAATATACAATAATACACAAAGGCAGGGAAAGCACATATAGCACAGGGAAGAAGCCAAAAGAGACTTCTTCCTCCCCATCCTCACAATACCCAAAATCCCATTCCCTTCCCAGCGTGGCTCCTGAGGCACCTCACGTCCCCTTGTGCCCACTGTGAGGCCCCGTGATGCGGCCACAGAAGGGGTGAAAGAGCTTTGATGTGAATGAGAATCAGCTGACAAACCAAAGCTGCTGAGTGCGAGCTGACACTGAGGTTTAGCCTTGGAGATAGTTTTTTGCCTGCTTGAGTGTTTTTCAGGGAGGTCTCCCAGATTTCTAAGGCAAGAGATTACCTGGACAAGGCTCCGTCTCATCCGTGAGTTTCTTCAGCTCCACCACAGCAGAAAAGTCCAGAATAGCCACGCTGGGGTAACTCTGAAACAAAGCAAGAGCGGATTTGGTGTGAGTGGGTTTTGGAGAGCAAAACAAACCCCACTTTACAAGTTGGCAACTTGAAGGATCCCTCTGCAATGACACTCGAGCACCCCTTCTCTGCACTTCCAAACATCTCCATCTTTGTCTGCTCTCCCAAGGGCTCTTCAACAGCCTCCTCCAAAACAGCTATTACAGCAATTACTGCAATTAATTGATTTGCATATCCCCAAAGCCCCATCATTAGTGCAACACAGCCAAGCGTGTTAGCGTTTAATAATATCAATCAACAATTATTCATAACATCCCGCCCCGGCAGACCTAAATATAGAGACAAGCATTCATGCGAAAACAAAAAGGAGGAAAAAAAAAACCCCAGCAGCTAAACAAAAGAATTAATTTAGAGCAGAATTAGGATCATAGAAACAAGACAAACAAGAGACAAGGTCAGATGTCTTGCTCTCAGCTGATGTCAGACTCTCCCAGCCTGCCTGGTCTCAGTTACTGAGTGAGCTGCAAGTAAATAAAGTGATTTTCTCCTTGTAGTAAACAGCCAGAGAGCTGCAATGAGCACAAGCACAGTGGGGTAGAGGCAATAAGAAGTGACTTCCACAGTCTGCTGGCCCTACTTCAGAACAGCACTTCAGCTCAAGAGGGTCCCCATTTGGGACAACACATGCTGAAATTTAGGTACGTGCTTAAATCCCACTCCTCCCTGGGCCAGGCACCAGTTAAAGGGAAAGGCTGCTCTCCAGTTTTCCAGGCTTTTTTAGCACTGCAAGCTGCATCTCTTAGGGACTGTATGCTCTTTGCCAACCTCTGGATTTGGAGCCACATGAGGATGTGAGACCAACACCACCAGGATATCAGAGAGCTGACACATCTTTACCATCCAGGGTGTTTTCCAGGGCTTGGATGTGCCCCCCAGCCACCCTCTGATCCCACATGTGCTGCTTTGCTGCTCACTTCAGGGAGGGTTTCCACCACCTTCAGCAGCAGGGGGAGGTTTTTGCAAGAGCCCAGGGTCAGATTACCTTAATGTAATTAACAGATATGTTGATCAGGCAAGTAGAACAGATATTGCTCTGAAACAGCACCAAGAGAATTCAGCCATTCAGCTCCTCTGATGGTGTTGGCACCAAAAGCAACGAGTTTTTACACTGCTGGAGGAACTGGCAAGACTATGGTGGTACAAAGCCACAGCCTTGCTGCAAGTATCAGCTTTTCACCAAGCTGGTGGAGTCCTGCTCTGACAATATCCTATTTATTGGAGGAATTAGGCCAGGAGGGGCTCTGGAAGCGCTTCTTGCTCCCACAGAGGCAGCCGGAGCTGGGCAGGAATGTCCTTAACCTTCATCACTCACGACATCCCAACCATCCAGCAGCCTCAAAGCCATCCTCATTTTCCTTCATCCTCACCCAGAGCATCCCAAGGTCCCTCAGACAGCTCTGCCAGCACAATTCCAGCCTGGCAAATGGTCCAGATATCACAGAGGGTGGCAGGAAAGATGGGCCCGGCCACAAGGAGAAATGTGGCCATGGGGAATGAGCAACTCTACCCTTGCTTCCCACCCTTTGGCACTGAGACAAGCTCTCCAGCACACTTTTCCCTCTGCTTTGGCTCTGTCAATCCCACAGCCAGATCTCAACACTGTAAATCATATCAGCCTGAGCAGAGGACACCCAACTTCCCAGCTCTCGGCCCAGGGCTCCTGCTAGAACTACTGACTGCAGACTAAACAAAGCTCTTTTTTCACCCTCCCCACAGTCTGGACTCCGAACTGGAGACTCATCCAGCATGAAATCTACTCCCGTTCCTTCCCTACCCCTCCCTGCCTCCATCGATGCTGGGGGAGACATAGTGCCTCGATGATAGGAAGGAATAAAATGCAACGTCTCATTGGCAGCACTCTAAATAGAAAAAGAAATAAGATTTTAGAGCCCCCTTGCCTTTTGTTGGCCTTCCAACTTCCCCCAGTGCCTGTAGCCACACACAACGAGCCGGGAGGTGTGCCCAATGCAGGAGCAGGAAGCAAAGCAAACTACAATTGCAGTAAACCACTTCAAAAAGGCTTTGGTTTCGCTCAGAATTGCTTGAAAGGAAACTCGACGCCTCATCCTTCATATTTCACACGTTTTAAAAGAAACATTCGTCTGATTGTCTGGGCTTTTCTTGGGAAAAAAAGGGTTTCTGGAAGTCAGAGTTTAAAAGAAAAACATAAATAGGAAATATGAATGCTTCCTTAAACCCATATTCGGGTTGTTTGTGAAAATCCCCAGCAGCTTTCACTGCCTCCCAACAGCGACTGAGAGATTTTAAGGGGAGAGTAAGACATTAGAGGCCACACTGCTATTTTCCAGAAGAACATGGAAGGGGAAATCCAAAACAACTCAGAGCACAACGCTGAGGACCTCAGAGAGAAGTTTGCCTGCGGCAAACATCTCCTAACTGCGGTAATTACCGCGAAAGGTCATCAAGGACACCTCCCTGGGCACGCTAGGAAAATTCATGTGAGCATTTTGCGTGGTCAGCGCAGCTTTTCCAACGAAGGGAGCAGAGTTCTGACATTGAGCCACACGAGGTGACATCAGCAAACAGGCATTCCCCTTGGAAAGAGCATCCAGGAGTACGCTGAGGACATGAAGAACCTTCCAACTCCTTGATTTTATACACAGCCATTAACAAGCCCAAAGCGACCAAAAAAGGGGGGTAAAAAGCAAAGGCTGCACACGCATTGACAGCAGTGAGAACAAAAGAGTTCAGTCTGCAAATATAATTGGATTTAAGAGCCAGATTTCTCCCGAGAGCTGTCTGCTGGGAGGTTCTCCTGTCCCACCGCCAGATCGCCGTGTGTCCCGTGATCCAGCAGGAGCTGGCTTGTGCCCACGGTGCCGATGGGGTGGCAGCCAGATCCTGGCACAGGGCAGCTGCACAGTTCCCCTTGCACAGCTTCAGGGGAGCCTTAATGAAAGGCAGATGAAGAGGGAGGAATGTTTATGCTGAGGTGCTTCCCTCCCTGGGTCCCCACCGAGCAGGGAGAGCCAGAGGAGTTGAGGAGAGGGGTCCCTCCACTGCTTCATCCCGCAGCTGGAGCGGTGTCCCCTCTCCTAGGGACCCTCCCAGCAAGGAATCCTTCAAACCCTGCCCTCCTCTCTAGACAACATCTGGGACTGGCCACATCTGGCCATGGCAAACGCAGGCTTGGCCACCTGGTTTCACCTGTCTCAGGCAGAATGATCATTGTTCATTCACTTCATTCTCCCCCACATCTCATTTTCATCCCCATTGCCAGCCTTTGTGAGGACTCACTGTTGGCATCTGCCTCTCCTGGCAGGATGAGAGTATAGTCATTTAGGCTGGAAGGGATCCTCACAGCCCCATCTGCTCCAAATCCCTGCTCACAGCAGCAGGAAACAAACCCAGCACATCCCCTCTGCTCCTGCAGCCACAGACACAGGTGGGGGACACGTGAGGAGCAGGGAAGGATGCAAGAGATCTCAACACAAGAAAAATCCTGCTCTGAGCACTGTGGAGAACAAACCTCCTCCTTGCTGAAACACAAATAGTCCTGGCTGAACACCTCAACTCTAACTTCTCACTCCAGACACAAAAAGCCCTCCCCAAAAAGCAGGTTTTAGCCCTCAAGTCCCATCCAAAGAAACACTCAGACTAATAACTGACCTCTGTCTGCAAAAACAAGTGTCCTTAGTGCTTTTTTTTCTAAACTTTATCCCCTTCTTCCTGGACCAGGTGGCCCTGCTGTGCACCTCACAAAGCAGACCTATCCCAGCAAGGGCCCACCTGCTTCATTTACCCCACGTAGCCAACCTGGGAAGAGCTGGAACTGCTGCCTCAAAGGTGTCCCATCAGCACATGCTGGTGTCAAAGAAAGAAAATGCTGCAAAGCCACTGCTTGACTGAGCAAATTCACCTGTTTCATACTTTGTGATGCAGGAAGCAGAAGAACCCCTCCTCCAACTCAGACCAAACCTTTCCCTGTGCTCATTCCCAGTGACAACCTTGCAGCACTTATGAGCTTATGTTCCTTCTCTGGCCTTTTTATTTCATTCCATAACACCAAAAGCAGAGCCAGGCTTGGAAATTAAATTGCACGCACTAGTTTCATTCAGAAATTTGGCTGCACAACCACAAAGTCAGCTATTGTTGTTATTTCTCACATTTTACCACCTCCAAGCCAAGGAGTATTGTTTTTATTGCTATTGTGAGAACGAGAGCAGAGGAAAAAAAAAATTTTACGCTTCCCTTCCCCTCCCAATCAAATATAATAGAGAAAAAAAAAATCAACAGGGTGGATGTCAGAATGTCAGATCCTCAAGGATTTTTTTTTTTTTTTTTTTTTTTTTTGAGTGATCTACAGGAGCTCCGCTTGGTGCTGCAGGTCTCTGAGTCTGAATTTTTATCAATGGGCTGCACTGGGTCCATTTGAAAAGCCAGCAGGTGTTCGAACAATGAAGCAGGGCTGCCTCTACATCTGGGCCACAAAAGTCATTGCCGTGTTTACAAGAAACAGGATAAGCAAGAAAACATCCTGCCACAGGCACCTAAAAACCTGCAGCCCCTTGTTATTCTTTTTTTTTTTCCTTCTCACACTGGGCTGTTTATTTATAGCATGAGAAGCTGAAGCAAGAGGAGGAAAAAAAGAAGTGAGAGGTTTCTCACTCATTTCCACGCAGCAGTGACGCACGTGCGACGTGGCAGGCGCGGGGCTCGCGTTGTCCCCTCAGCTCTGGCTGGGATCTCATTAACCCCTCAGCTCTGGCTGCAATTAATTAATGAGCAGGGCACAACCTGCTGGGTTTGCTGCATCGGCGCAACCGTGTCAGTTAAACCTGACTCATTCTGTGGCAGCCCGGAGGGAAACTGAGTCACCATATACTGGAAATAACATCCCCAGAAGCCTGAACTCACTGAGATTATGGGGGAGGAATGAGGGAAACTCCTCATCCTCAGCACTTAAGTTTGGATCCTGAGGGCCAACAGAGCTCAGAGGACACAGAGGAGCCCCTCTGGAGGAACTTCTTCGCTTGCACAGTGCACCAAGCACGTCTGCAGAACCAAAGGTTGTCACCAAATTAAAGCTGCTGATGGCTTGTGGCCCCCTACAGAATCACTGCATCCTGCGAGCTCTTTCTCATGACATTTTGCTCTGCTTGCTTTCAAGTTTTAAACAAAACAGGACAAAGCAATTTAGTAACAATATCAGCTTTTTTAATAAAATTCATTCAAATTCGTTGAAGATGCAACAAAATGAAACCTTTAAAGTGTTTCTCACCATCCTCAAGAACAACTCGAGAAGCTCCAAGGTATCTCTGCCTTCCAGACTAACACTTTGTAACTCAAGTCATTCTTATGTCCTGCAAAATTAAGTATTCCCTCATCTCATGTTCTTCCTTCAATAGTTGCACTTCTGGAAGCCTTCAAAACACACCCTTTAGAGCCCCCCCCCCCAAAAAAAAAAAAAAAAAACTGGGGAAATGAGAGCTGAGCTGCTCAGCCTCTCATGGAGTTTGACTTCCTTGCTTTTGAGCTGAGTCAAAGAGGATTAACTCAACAGGTGTTTTACTGAAGAGTGGGAGGGGAAACAAAACAAAACACAATGAAACAACTGCCTACGTGCACGAATAGCAGATGAATTCCTCCTCCTTTTCTGGGGAATGAACTGCTAAAGCAGATGGCAAACATCCCCTTCTCCTCTAACCCCGAGTCACTCTCAGTTCTGGCTTTAAACACTTCAAGTCCCAGAGCTCAAATGCTTCCCCTCAGTCAGGTCTGGAGGGGGAACTTCTTTATGCAGACTTGACTTCTGAAGGGTTGAGCTGCTTCCACTGCCCCTGACTCGTGGTCTTCTGCACCCTGGTCATGCTCAGACACCCGCTGGAGTACAAAGGACTTTTCAACAGCCTCTGTGCCCTGCTTATGGAGCAGGATGGCTGAAGCCCAGACTACTGCCCTGTAAATTCATGATAACACCTCACAGCTCTTTTTTCATGAGCAGAAAGACGATCAAACAGCACAGGAATAAACAGAAACCAACATCTTCCTCCCCTTTGGGCCATGGAAAGCAAATTACACGTTGCTGTTCTGATTTCTCACCAACCCAGGGCTCTCCAGCTGGTCCCACCAAACCTCCTGTTGGCCACAGCAGGAGACATGGGGGCTTGGGTGAGCTAAAATCCCAGTGCAGCTGGAGGGAGCAGACAGCAGCTGAGGCTGTGTAGAGTTTGCATGAGAACTTCTTGAAGCTTTCAGCGATTAATGTGCACACAAGCCAGTGTTAACAGCCAAACTTTGTCATTTTTCCATCAAAATCATTATAAAAGCACATCAAGCACTTCAGATTGCTGATAGTGAGCTTGTAAAGCGAGGAAGTGGTCAGAGGATCTGTATATCTTAGCACAACTGGAAAGGGTCTGTCTAGAAGTGTCATTCCACATGCCATACTGAATACATCTTCACAAAAAATGCTACTGATTTCCAATATTTGGGTTGCAGGATGATATAGAAGTGAACTTTGCCCCTATAAAGTGACTATAGCTTGACAGAGGTTTTGTGTGAATTTATTAAAAACTCCCTAGCCAAAGCCAAACATTCAAGGCAACTAATGTCCTAAAACTTCTGCTTACAAATTACTTGGATAATTACCAGAAGCCCGAGTCTGATCCCTTTTTCAGTTTCTTTCTCACCCAAAAAACATCTGCTGTGTGTTGCCAGTCTGTATTGACAGCTCTCTTGATGCTGTAGGCATCTTTAGGAACAGCATCCTATATAATTAAATAGCTGAGCGCTGACGAACTGTTGTCAATACAGACTAAAATCAATCCACTCCCTGTTGTGTCATAATGATACAGAGCTGGCGCTATTTGAAACGGCTTCTTTGGAAAGCTTTAATTTTATCAAACAACACTCTTTCAGGAGAGATGATTTGGGGTTTTTGCTTTTTAACAAAGAGAGAAGTGGAGTGCAGCACACAGCACTTAATATCTGGCTGAGATTTAAAACGCATGCTCCTTATGAAGTGTGACATTTTATCCCTGAAGCCACAGGAACATTTCTCACATTTAGGTGATAGAGAGAAAATTCTTCAAATTAGGTTTGAACTTTATACCTTTTAATTCTGCTGCAATCCTCCTCCTCCGTGTACCACGCTCAGGCCCGATGAACATGCTGTCATATCAAAGTCTAACAGACCTGAGTGCTGACAAATCCCCTTCACTTAGCCTGGAAGTAAGCAGCAAACCTCCTGGAGATCCAGGAGTCGATGTTAACTGGAAAAAATAGCCCAGCCACTGGTCACAAGGCTAAATGAAGTGGTCAGTGCAGCCCAGCTGGCAGAGCCACCTCTCCTAGGTGTCACTGTGAGCTGGAAGTCAGCACGTGAGGCCACAAGGCTGACTCAAGTGCCCAAGGTCTGCAAAGAGCCACCCAGAGCTCCTTTAAACACTTCTATTCAAGCCTAAAGGAAAAACAAACCTCATCTGCAAGGAAGTCATGGTCAGAGGGAGGGAGCACTTCTCCTCCAAAGATGGGTTGGGAGAGCTGGGGCTGTTCACCTGGAGAAGAGAAAGTTCCAGGGAGACCTTAGAGCCCTAAAGAAGCTCCAAGAGATCTAAAGAGGGACTTTGGACAAGGGCCTGGAGCGCCAGGACAGGTTTTAAACTGAAAGAGAGCAGTATCAGATGGGACAATGGGAAGGAATTTTTCTCTGTGAGGGTGCTGAGGCCCTGGCACAGGATGCTCAGAGAAGCTGTGGCTGCCCCTGGATCCCTGGAAGTGTCCAGGGCCAGGCTGGACAGGGCTTGGAGCAACCTAGCGTAGTGGAAGGTGTCCCTGCCCATGGCAGGGGGTAGGATGGGATGATTTTAAGTTCCTTTCCAACCCAACCCATTCTGGGATTCTGTGAAGCCCTAAGCAACAACTCCCCAGGCTTGCCCACCACAAGGTCCTACTTCTCACTTTCCAGACTCAGAGGTTTGCTGCACAACTCAGTTGCAACCAGGTCCCCATCTGGGCCCAGCTGTCCTGCTGTAACAGCTGTCACAGCCACTGGCCCCTGTGGGAGAGCTCCTCTGCTGAGCCTTTCAGGATGAGAAGGACCCACAAGGATCATCAGGTCCAACTCCTGGCCCTGGACACCCCAAAAATCCCACCCTGTGCCCAAGAGCCCCTTCAGAGGAAGCTGCAGACCCTGGTGAGGTCTGACCCCTGTCTGCTCTAGGCTGAACAAGCCAAGTGCCCTCAGCTGCTCCTTGCACAGCCCCTCTACCATCCTCTGTCCCTCCTTTGGAGGTCTCTAAAACAGGTTTAGATCTTTCTTATCTAAAACTGCCCCAGCACTGGAGGTGAGGCCACCCTAGCCCAGAGCAGAGCAGGACAATCCCCTCCCTGGCCTGGCTGTGGGTCCCCCAGGACAGGGATGTCCCTCCTGGCTCCAGGGCACTGCTGGCTCAGATTCAACTGGCCATCGACCAGGACTTCCAGATCCCTGCTGCTCTCAGCCTCTTATTCCCCAGGGCGTCCAAGGCTGCCCCACTCCAGGTGCAGAATCCAGCACTTGTCTCTGTTAAGTTTCTCACAGCTGGTCATTGCCCAGCCTCACAGAGCACATCCCAGGCTGTCACACCTGTCCCTGTGGCCACACAGCAAACAGAATCCTTGACTCCCAAAGCCTCAGCTCACCACGGATGGAGGAGGGAGCCCTGACCCACACCATCTCCCTTTGCATCTCTCTGGGCCAGCAACACTCATGAAAAACTCACTCCACCTTCCACCCTGTGGCTCGAGGGACAGTCCAGACCTCTGGAAGTGCTTTGAAATACAAATTGCAAAGACAGAACATTATTCCCATTACGTTGCTTGCCTTCCCTAAGCCCTACTCAATAACAGACAGGTGCACTAAGCTCTTTGCCAGGGACCCACGTTGAGAGGAACAAGACCCTCCAGTTTTATATTTTACCCCCTTTACAGGCTCACAGTCACCTCTTAAGCTCATCATAAAAGATTTTATTTTTGCAAAAGATGGCACCTAGTTTCCAGGGCAGCAGGACTTTCAAGCCTGTGTTTGCAAGAGCCTGAGGAATTAGAGATGCCAAAAGGCACAGTCTGTATAAAACGCATCCCCTGTTCCTGCTGGATAGATCAAATAACACACTTGGAGTCTTTAATGCAACATGAGCTGGATGAGGAAGTGGCCAGTGATGCTGTACAAAAAATGTACAATGAGTGGGATAACAACTACAAATCCCTTTAATCTCAGGTCTTACCTCGACATCTCAGACTGTTCGGAGCCTGCAGGGATTATGGGAGACGTGTGATTCCAGAATGAAAAGAGTGAGATGCTTCATGGTGTTCACTGACCATGAGTGGTCTGCTGGACCAAAGCTGCATTTCAGCCTGCAGTGATCACAGAATCACAGGATCATTTTGGTTGGAAAAGACCTGCAAGATCATCAAATCCATCCCGTGGCAAATCTCCACCTTATCACCCAGCCCAGAGTACTGAGTGCTACATCCAGGAAGATCCTTGGATACCTCCAGGGATGGAGACTCCCTCCCCTTCCAATCCCTGAGCACCCTTCCCATGGGGAAATTCCTGCTGGTGTCCACCCTGAGCCTCCCCTGGCCCAGCCTGAGGCCATTCCCTCTCCTCCTGTCCCTGTTCCCTGGGAGCAGATCCCAAATCCCCCCCGGCTGTCCCCTCCTGTCAGGGAGTTGTGTAGAGCCACAAGGGCCCCCCTGAGCCTCCTTTTCTCCAGGCTGAGTTTTGAGGACATCACAGCCCAGGTAGAACTGTGCCCTCTCACTTCAAATTACTGAAAAGCTCAAGAACTCAACTGGAAACCTGTTGGAAATCAGAACATCTCCCACTCCCCACTTTCTTAATTTATAAATGTCTATTTTCCTAGGCTAAACCAATTACTTATTCTTAGTCATACACAGCTCCCATTTCAGCTCAAAACCAGGCTCCTTTCCCATGAAAAAAATTAAAATCAACTCTACTCATTTCATAATTAATTTTACTGCATGACTTTTCCCAGCAATACAACTCACTTTTTTTCCCAGGTTCTCTACAAACTGATGAAAATGAAAATTCCCTCAAGCTCCCTGCACGCTCTCATGTACATCACTACTTTGTAGCTTAATTCCCCATTTTTAAAAGGAAGACATTTGCTTTCCTCCAACTTTTTTTTGGGGGGGAGGGTGGAGAAGGCAGGTGGGAAAGTGAGCAACAAGCATTATTTCATCATTAATACAGCTTCCAGCACAATAATCTTGTGCACTGTGACACCGAGGTACTAACAGAGAGCAGTGAATTCAGATTAATAATTAACATCCACATCATATCAAGCCATGTTGGTCCTCTCATTTCAATTGCTTCAGAAATCTTCTTGCTTTTTCATTGCAAACACATGCAGTAGGTAAATCAGTCCTTAAAACCACACACGCTGATGGAGACAGCACTGCTGGGACTCTGTAGGTAAAAATTTTGGCTGAAAAAACACACCTTGGCATAAAAAGTGGCGTACAGATGCCAGCATTAATGGAAATAAAAAATGCAAGGTTCCTATTTGGGTTGCACAGAGTGGAATATTTTATTAAAAAAGGAATAAAATACAAGTTACTTACTGCTTTTGAGACCCTCCTGACCTGCACATGGATGAGGATCAGGCACTGGAAGAAGCAGACAAATTTCCCATATTAAATTCCAGCGTGAAGAACCACTTTGATATCAACATTGAAAATTACAAGCTGATTTTACAACATTTTCCAACCTCAGCACGAAGAAAACGCAACAATTTCTCCTAAAATCCCCCCACTGATCCAATACACTTAAAGAAATGATGTGATGGGCATAGTCATCATATGGCTTGAAAAATAATATCCTTAGATGCTTTTATAATGGCCTTCAAGATTCATGCTTTCAAGCTTTTCCTCCAAAACCGGGGGGGCTAGAAACTTTATTTCAAAATCTTGATAGCCAAGAGTCTCACCTAATTATGTGAGCTGAGACTTCAATGGGGGGGAAAGAAAAGGGAGAAAAACTAAGAAAAGGAATGCAGGCACAAAGAAATTTGCGGCAAAAAAATATGATCACTGGCAAAACACCCATTGTCCCAAACTTCTTGCTTTTTCCCTGCTCACTGGCTCTGTGGATGAGTGCATTTTCCCCCCAAAATCTGTGCTGTAATCCTGTCCTCTAAACTGTTTTTGTAAGTGTTAAGGGAATGGAAGAGCACTAGAAAGTTGCCTCTATAGGTGACTAGGGAAAGAAATAAGGAGAAGAAACGGGGGAAAAAAAGAGGGAAAATGTGAATGCAACAGGGAGAAGCCTTTGGTGGGGAAAGGAAATAACAGGAAAGGGGAAAAGATTTTTAAAAGGAAGGAAAAAGGAAAATGTAGGAAAGGAGAAGAAAAGGGGAGAGGGAAATATAGGAAAGAGGGAAAAATAGGAAAATACAGGGAAGGGGGGGAAGGAAAAATACATGAAGAGAGGAAAGTAAAATAAAGGAAAGGATGAAAAGGGGGTGAAAGGAAGATATAAGAAAGGAAGAAAAATGAAAATAAAGAGAGGCAAAGAAAGGGGGGTGAAGGAAACTAATGGGGAGGATGAAAGTAACGGGGGGCGGGGAATGAAACTCTCGGGGCAAAAAAAAAAACTTAAGGGGATGGGCATCATGATACTGATAATAAGGAGGGTTTTAAAGTAAAAAAGGAGAGATTTAGATCAGATACACAGATTCTTCACTTTGAGGGCAGTGAGGCCCTGGTACAGGCTGCCCAGAGAAGCTGCGGATGTCCCATCACTGGAAGTGTCCAAGGCCAGGTTGGACATTGGGGCTTGGAGCAACCTGGGACAGTGGAAGTGTGAAAAATGAAGTTTACTTCCTCGGTAGATTCTAAAAGGTTTAATAAAAGACAGTAAAACACAAACAATAAAGCAAAAGGTTGTAAGAGTTGGGCGTTTGGCATTTAGCTCGGAGCACACTTGTTTTGGAGACACTTTGAAAATTTTTTATCCTGTTATATATTTATGGACTTATCATACATTTTCAAACTTTTCTATAAACTATTTTCTATATTTTAGGAATTGTTGTACATGGTCACTCTTTGAGTTCGCTTTTTTAGAGCATGCATGTTTTTTGGCTGTGGTTTTAATTTATTTTTCTTATTAGTTTTAATTTGGGCTGTGGTTTTTAATTTTTACAGATGGTCGGTGTTGGTAATTGGTGTATTAGTAATATTTAACTAAGTAGTTAACTATTATTAGTAGTAGTATTATGTGTTATAATTAGTAGTATTATTTACATTATATTAGTAGTAGTAATTGTATTAGTATATAATCTATATTTTATTAGTAGTATTATTTAACTAAGTAGGTAGTTTACTTACTACAATGACGCTTTATTAGCTTATGTTATTCCTAAAGAAAACCATACTTTAAAAAATCATTTTAACACCTCACAGACAGTATTTACCCTGATATTTGCGAAAAAACCAATACCACAATACGTATTTGTAACAGGCGGTAATAAATATATGTATCTATAACAGAATGTGTCCCTGCCCATGGCGGGGGGGGGGGGGGGCGGGGGGGCACTGGGTGGGCTTTAAGGTCCCTTCCAAGCCAAGCTGTGATTCTGCGGGGAAAAAAAATAAAAATAAGAAAAGAGAGGGGGGAAAGCCAAAGAAGCCCGAGGCTGCCTCTGCTGGAGGAGAAGCCGCGAGCAGGGCCCGGCCCCCCGGCCGTGTCCACGGTAACGCCGCGGCCGCCGCTCCCTCAGCGCCCGCGGGGCTCGGGCCGGGCCCTGCCGCTGTCGGTGCCGGTGTCGCTGTCGGTACCGGCCCAGAGGGACTCAGGCTCGGTGCCCCGGGCTCCAGGGACGTGTGGGTGTCGGCCCAGCAGGATTCGGGCTCGGGCCGGGCCGGCTGGCGGGGCTCAGCATGTCCCAGGCGTGAGTACGGCGGGGGTAAGGGGCTGAGTCCCCGCACAGGGGTCAGACACGGCCCGGGGTGGGGGCAGCACCCTCATAAAGAGACCCGAAAAACAGGCAGATATCAATATTACCCACTCAGCTTGGCACAGAAGGTTCCTCTCTCTCACACCCACAGTTGGCACAGGCGTGTCTTGTTTCACCCCCGGTAGTTTCAGCACAGCTTTACAAGTTCGTCTGCAATAACCAGACAGTGGTGATGGCATTGGATCAGAGCACAGCAAGCAGCTGTGCTCACTCCCCCAGAAACATCACTCCAAGCCCACATATTAATCAAGTATTATTAATTATTATTATTCAAGTATTATTATTAATTATTATTATTATGGCTGTGCTACAATGCTGGGAGCCAAACTGTGAGCATCTTCTATGGTACTATCCCTCAGGGCTGTGCTGTTTGCTGCTTCCAGCTCCAGCAGCACAGCCCAGCTCGGGGACGCTCTTTTTCCCAGTTCTAAGATGGATATGGCTTGTTCAAGTTCAATGAATAATAGCGCATTTTTTAAAAAGTTAGAAAACCACTTGGAGGGGAATTTGCTACCTCCTTCTGTTCCTCCCTTCATGTTTAAACCTGACCATATCCAATCCCAGCAGCTTGTGAGCAAAGCCTTTCCCAGGGTCTCCCTCCTCTGGCGTCAGTGGTACCAACCTCAAAGAGCCCTGTTTCTTTTGCCCAGTATCCTCTTTCCAAACTCCCAGCTTTTTGCCAGGTAAAACTCTCTCAGATTCTAAAACATCCTTCCAAATTCAGAACCAGAGCAGCTCTCCTTGTCACCAATACTTTGGGTTTCATGGGGGTATTAAGGTTGGACAAGACTTGCAAAATCATCAAGTCCAGCCTTCAACCGAAACATATTAAATGCCACATCTACTTGCAGGGATGGTGACTCTACCATTCCTCTTGGCAGCCTGTTGCGATGCTTAACCATTCTTTTCGTGAAGAATATTTTCCTAATATCCAATCTTAACCTTCCTGGCTTAACTTGAGGCCATTTCCTCTTATCCTAGTGCTTGTTGCCTGGGAAAAGCAGCTGAGCCCCAGCTAACCTTTCAGGCAGCTGCAGAGAGCAATAAGGTTTCCCCTGAGATTGTTTTCTCCAGCCTTGTTGTCTCGTCTCCTGCCTCCATACATTGGCAACCCTAGCCAGATAGCAGTGAAAACTCTACTGCTTTCCAGCCAGGCAGCTCCTTGGTTCAGGAGAGGAAGGTGGGGTGAGAGGAATAAAGAACAGCATCCCCACAAAGGCAGGGCAGAGACTACCTGGGGGCTGTGTCCACAAAAGTAGTGTTTGACCTCCTCTCCAGACTTATCTCGGAATCTGTCATTCCTACCCAGTCTCTGAATCATGGCTGCTGTTATTCGAGCCAGATTAACACCAAAGGCATTAAACTGAGCATAGATGGAAAAATACTTGTGTTTCAACTGGTTTGGCTCAGTTCAATTTTAATAGAGACAGGGCTTTTTAGCATTTCCTATGGCATTGCTAGCACTGAACAGCAAATCCATATAAACATGATCATATGTCCACACCACGTGACAAAAACACATGTCCTGTTCCTGAGCAAGGTGCTGGTGAGGGACTCCAATTTGGTGTTGAAGCTCTTTGGCTCAGGTTGCTATAATGACATTGTAGCTGTGCACAGCACAGGATTTATAGCTGGACTAATCCAGCCCTTCCTAAACACGAGTCAGGCTTGGATCTCAAATAAGTTACCGAGGCTACTGTTAACATGGTTGGTTGTAGTGAGGTTATGCTGGCTGTCTACCATAAATCAGAGTTGTTTAGGTTGGAAAAGACCTCTGAGATCATTAAGTTCCAACCATTCCCCAGCACTGCCAAGGCTACCACTAACCCAAGTCCCCAGGTGTCACATCCAAATAGCTTTTAAATCTATCCAGGGATGGGGACTCCACCACCTTCTTCTTTCCATGAAGAAATTTTTGCCTAACAGGGTTTACAGGATGGCTGGAAAGGGACTTCTCACATAGGTATTAAGTAATAGGACAAGGGGGAATGACCTTAAGCAGGGGGGCAGGTAAAGATTGGATATTAAAGAGAAGTTCCTCCCTGTGAGGGTGGAAGGCCCCAGCACAGGGTGTCCAGAGAAGCTGTGGCTGCCCCTGGATCCCTGGCAGTGTCCAAGGCCAGGTTGGATGGGGCTTGGAGCAACCCGGGATAGTAGAAGTATCCCTGCCCATGGCAAGGGGTGGGACAAGACGGGCTTTCAGGTCCCTTTCAACCCAAACCATTCAATGATTCTACTATTCAAGAAACCTTCCCTGGTGCAACTGGTTCCCAAGGTATTTTAAATGCCATGTAACAAAAATTACTTACAACAACCTGCCTTACCTGAAGGCAGTGAAGCAAAGAGCTGATAAGGAAAGGGGGTTATGAGAAAGAACTTTGTTCCTTCAGAAATAGAAATGCTACACAACTCTCCTTGAGCTTGAGTTAAACATTGAGTTCCAAGGCACGTTCATCCTCAAGGTCCTGTGATTCTAAGGGGTGTGGGCTAAAGCAGAAAATTTAATTCCACTCCTCAGGAAGCTCCATGTCAGGGCAGAGAGTATGCCCAGAGAGCAGCAATATTCTCTTAGGATGACTGAGTCCAGCAGCTAACCAAGGGAAAAGTCAGCATGTCCAGACATGCCTGGCGTTTTCTAGGGACAATCTCAGCACTCTGGAGGGAACAGAGTCATTAAGTGTAGGGTGATTAAAAAGTGCTGGAGTATCTCACTTCCCAAAGCACTCAGCCCCAGCATTTGCATGCAGACGTACCTTCTGTTCCAGACACTGGAGATTCACAGAGATGCTGCTGCATTTATGTTTTCCTGCTGTGTTTCCTCCTCTTTTATGGATTTGTTTACCCTCTCCTTGACCCTTGGGATCCTGACCTGTGATTTCTTACCTTGTCCCTGACAGCCCTAGTCCTGACACGTTCAAAGCCGAGTCTTAGCACTGCTACCGCTCCTGCCAGGTTTTAATCAGCTACAAGACATTTGCCACTGCCACCAAGGAGCTTTAAACAATCAAAGCACTTTAAAATTTAATCTCGTGTCACAAATAGAATTTATATTAATTCACTGGTTAAATATTGACCTAAGACAAGATCCTGAGCATCTCCCTTCCTGCTTCCAACAGAAACAACCAAAGCAGAGCTCTGTGTTTTATATCACGCCCCCAAGGCTCAGCTGAAGACAATTAAAGTTGCAAAACCCAAATGTGAAAAACTGTCAGTGCAACTTCGATTCCCCTCCCCTCTCCCCCCCACATTCTGTGGCTGCATTACGATGCAGTTTCTGATGCTGTGATCACATCCTATTTTCTTCCCACGGGGCCCCAGCCTCATTCAGCCATTGGGCCATTGTTGAATCTTTCTTTTTATCCCCTCATTCAGCGTCTGGCCCCGGGCCATATTCTTCAAATTCCATCCAAACGCCACAATTATTAGCTTCCTCCTGGGCATTCCTTGCATGTTCTCTCTCATACATCTCCCAAGCAGTCACAGATTCATCTTTGCCCCTCTTTCCACCCCTGGTGAGCATTAGCACATCATCTTGCTTATGTTAAAGCAGGAAATCAGAGACAGAATCAAACTGATCACAGCTAAGACTCAAAGCTGCAACTCCCTCCTGTGCCTCCCTTCATCCTTAATGAGCAGGTAGGGAAAGATGTTGTGTATTACTTGTTCAGTGTCTCCTCTGGGAAAAAGCATTGTCAGTGGAAATATCCCAGCAGCACTTGTGCTGGAAAACAGGGAAAGAAAAGGCCCCAGTTTTCAGGAAACTGAGTAGATGGTGTCAGCTTTGAGCTTAAAGCCTCCTGCTCTCAGCAGGGGTAGAGCAGCACCCAGACACAGCCCTTTATGCATAGTTGTAGGCAGCTGGATGGGTAATTATCCCTTCCATGTCCAAGGAAGAGAGGGGTAAAAAGAAAAAAATTGCAAAGGATGGTTAAAGCTGAAATAAACTTTGTTGACAGAAGCAGTAAAGTGTGTTATAGGCAAATACTGCTTGGAAGGAAAAATTCTGCTTGCAAAGGAGAGGAGGCTGCTGGTCATGTAACAGAGAATAGTTTGGGGTGGGAAGGAACCTTAAAACCCACCTCCTTCCACACCCTGCCATGGGCAGGGACACCTTCCACTATCCCAGGTTGCTCCAAGCCCCAAAGTCCAGCCTGGCCTTGGACACTGCCGGGGATCCAGGGACAGCCACAGCTTCTCTGGGTACCCTGTGCCAGGGCCTGCCCACCGTCACAGGGACAAATTTCTTCCCATTATCTTATCTAACCCTGCCCTCTGGCAGTGGGAAGACATTCCCCCGTGTCCTTGCACTCCAGGCCCCTGTCAATAGCCTTTCTCCACCTTTCTTGCAGGTTCCCTTCAGGTGCTAGAAGGCTACAATTAGGTCACACCAAGGCTTCTCTTCTCCAGCATTCCCAATTCTCTCAGCCTTTCCCCATGGAAGCCTGCCATCAGCTGCCCCATCCCTCTGAGCATCCTGGTGCCTCCTCTGGACTCTGTCCAACAGCTCCAGGTCCTTCCTGTTCTGGGCCCCAGGGCTGGAGGCAGCTCTGCAGGTGGGGTCTCACCTGAGCAGGGTAGAGAAGCAGAATTCCCCCTTTCCTGCTGCCCACACTGTGGGATCAGCCCAGAGCACGATTCTCCTGCTGACCCCAGAGGGAAGGGCACCCCCAGCCCAGGCAGGAGCTGCAGCCTGAGGGACAGGAGGGCAGCCTTTGGAGCGTTTGAGAGCCCCAAATAGCATTTCTCACACCTTAATTGCTTTGCCATGTAGGAAAAGACGGGGCGTTGTCAGAAAACTAGAAGCAAACAGTTATTTTACCTGCCAGCCTTGTGAGTTTGGCTGGAGCAGGTGCCTGAGACCTGCTGAGGTGTGTTGCTGCTGCAGCATGAAGTTGCTTCCTCGCCATCCCTGTGGTTTCCCATTACATTTCTGCCACACTAATCTTTTATCCCTCCTTCACTTTCTGTCATAGTACCCAGGGCTGAAATTGGAGATGACAGAAGCACAGAGCTGTTCACATTAACAATGCCAGCAGGCTGTGTGTTTTCTTCTTTTGTCACAACCAAAGCCTACTGAGGTTTATCCTTTATTTTCCCCCAAATGCTTCCAATTCTGTAAAACATCGTGGCTGGAGCAAGCCTGCTTAAAAAGTCATCTGGCAGAGTCACATTCACCACCAGCTGAGACGTTTGGCATAATTGTGAGACTAATCTTATTCTGGGAGCAAGGCAGGCTTAAACAGGCTCATGAGCCTGGACTGCTCCAGACTGCAGGCTAAAGGCTTTGAAATCAGCAATTAATTCTGACAACATTTCAGTCAATTTGGTTCACAGAATCAGTGCTGAGTTGGAAGGGACCCGCCAGGGCCATTGATCCAGCTCCTGGCCCTGCACAGGACACCCCAGGAACCTTGTCCTGTGCCTGAGCATTGTCTAAACACTTCTTGAACTCAGGCAGGTTTTGTCATCAGGCCACAGTGATCTCTGATTCTACCTGCACCTCTCCAACACAAAAAACGTTTGCCTATAATAGGATAAAAGACAGGGCTACTACTATAATGTAATCACCACGCAATACCTGTGAGGGAACAGGAAACTGCTGACCTGAATCAGCCAGCAGTCATCCTAAGCCTGGTGATTTTTAGAAAGAGAGAAGGGAAAAAAAGAAAAGCAGCAGCATTAAAAACCCTTTTTCCTCTCAGGGCCTCACTTTCCCCTCCCAACCTTTGTCTCTTGTTTCTTTATTTTGCAAAGGCTGCGGGGCAGGGTTTCCCTCCCCCGTGTTTGCCCCGGGCTTTGCACAATGCCTGACCTGTCAGGCTCCGAGTGTGGCCAGGGAACCCTGAGGAGTGGCCCCTGCCTGCACTTCCTTGTCACCAGCCCCACATCTCGGTCCCCTCTGCCCCTGTGTTCTGTGCCAGGCTTCTTGAGCCCTGCTCCCACAAACCCTGTGGCACTTTCTCCAGCCCCCAGCACAGCCCAGTCTCATATCTGAGAAAGAAATACAAGGTGGGTTTGCAGTGGCAGCAGAGGTTCCTTCAGCAGTGTTTTAACACACACGATTTAGAGCTCCTTTAATCACACAGGAGTTTCAAAACGAGCTGAGGAAAGCTGCAGTCAGAGTCAAATGTTTTCTCTTCCACCTCCTTCCATCCATCAGGATAAACCAGTGAGACCCATGCAGCACTACACTCGAGCAGCTTTAGTGTGGCAAAGCAGGAGATACTCCTGAGGAATAACCAGGCATCAAAGAAGCCAGGGTTCAGCCCATACACAAACCCAGACTGTGCCATGTCCTGGAATAACAGGAATAGTGTTCCCTTTGACAGTGAGTAAAACACAGAGATGCTCTGGGGGGAGGAAGGAAAGCCACACAAAGGTAACCCCACTGATGCCAGATTCTTCTCCTGGCTCAGGAGTGGCCTGAGGGGCAGTTTGCATGCTCAGCACAAACCCTTCCAAGAAGGGCATGCTTAAGCCTTAAAACCAGTCCAACACCAGTAAGCAGGCTCACCTCAGCTGGACTCAAAACCAACGAGCTTTTCCAAATGTTAGCAGAGATGGGTCAAGCAAACATGCAGAGTTAGAGGGCCCTACAGTACTAAAAGAAGGCATGTACAATTTGGCAGGATTTTAAACATCTCTTTATAACTTCAGCAGGAAAAAACCCTATGTTGTTAAGCCTCATTGTAAATAAGGAGAACAGGCTTTATTTTGAGCAATAAAAGCAAGATCTGAACTGGCCATCAGGCTATGGGCAAAAAAAGTTCTTAAGCTCATGTTTTAGTCTGTTTTTACTTTGTGGGAGTGAAGAGAGGGGACATCCTTGAGGAGTTAAAGCTCTGACCTTCCCTCCAAGCTGTGAGCTGCCAGAAATCACTCTGGGGACTCCAGAGTTCAGTCACTTGATGTGCTTCTTCCTCATCCCATTACAGCATTGCTTATTTTCCCCATAACACCCCTATTTGGGAGTTGCTATGACAATTTGTAGCATTACTTACAGTACTATATGCACACCGAGATCAAGAGACAGCTTTCTTTTCCAGGATTTAATAATTCTTTTTAATCTTAAGCCTTAAGAAAGTTAGGCTTATTACCTGCACTAATAGGTGAGTTAGAGGCTCTAATCCAACCAAAATCTGATGGAATATCCTTGGGCAGAGACACAGCTCAGAGCAGAACAGAACTGAACCTACAAGGTGGAGTAGTAACAGTAAATAAAAAACCCAGTGCATTCAAGGCTACCTTGTCCTCCCCCTGCAGCGTGTGGAAGCAATTTTGAGGGAGTTCACAACTTAATGCAAAGGGACACTGAGCAAATAGGCAAAAATTCCAATAGGGACTTTGGGATCACACAGTGTCTGATTCACAGGCAACGAGAGGCAGAGCTCTCCATTGCTTTTAAGGCATAACCTTGAAGTTGCTCCACTGACTACCCCTGAGCACATTTGTCTCTAAAGCTGAAGGGCTCCTCTGCTTCACAGCAGCTGTGCCAAGTCCCCCAAAAGGAGCTCTGAAGACCAAGCACGTCTCATTCCTCAGACTAGTCCAGAAAGGATCGCATTTGGGCACCAGTAAAAGCTGAAATAACCATTTTAAATCCTATTTTGGGCACGTGTCCTCTAGTTTTTAATCAGGGTAAAGCAATTCAACACTCAAATCAGATTTCTGCTTGCCCTGTCCTGTTACCCAGTATCTGATGTCCCCATCCCATGCCTAAGAAAACTGGGGGACAGGTCCCTCAAGGTGGCAGTCACCCTGAACACAGCAGGTACTTAAGGCTATCAGTTCCAAATGTATCACTTTCACATCATTTCAGCACTTCATTCTCCAGTGGGCCCGTCCTTTCTTTTGCCCTCATCTGCCCAAAACGCTGCTGTTGCAAAAGCCACAATCATCCCACAACATCCCCAGTCTTAACATCTGACCCACAGCACCCGTGCTTGCAATCATCCCAGTGCTTATCTGATAAACTAATGCCTTATGGAAGCAATTATGTCCTATCTGCAGTGCCTCATGGTAACGTCCTTCCTCCAAGGGCTGCAGCGCTCCAGCCCCCTCCTCTCAGCACAAGCCATTCCCAATAGAAAAAGAAACTGGATATGAGCTGGCTCAGCAGGAGGAACCACTTGACATTCCTCAGTCAGAGGAGGCAGAGAGGGAGATTATTGGAAATTGGAGCGGATGGTCATGGTGTCTCCATGCAGTAACCTGCACGGGAAAGGCTCCAGCCCGAGGATCCCCAGGGCTCATAAATCAGCTGGATGGCTGTGGGGACACCCCACTGGGCTGGGCTTCCTCAGAGGCTGCCAACCTCTCCAGTATCTGTAAGAAATCATACAAAGTACATACAGCATCACGCCCTTTCCTCCCGTACTGGAAACCCCGCATGCCTCACATCCTTCCGTGCCCTGGCTCCAGCTTATGCTGGCCTGGCTTGTCCCCATCTTCTCCCCTCTGCCAGGTTTATTCTGTTTATCTCCTGCACCTGGGTTAATTGCTGCAATTGACTGATACGGGTGGTGCAATAGGATGTAAATGAAGGGGAAAAAAAGGAAGGGGAAAGACCTGGGTGGGCTGCAGAAGCATTAGGAAAAGCAAGGCCAGCTGCATCCTGCAGAAAGCTGAAGAGTATAATACGCCCTTTAAAACGTTAATGGTGCAGATTCAGTAGCAGGGTTTGGGTTGTTGGTGTTTTTGCTGACTGCAGAGGGGAGTCCCACTGCCCTGTCACCACCCAGGGCGTGCAGGGCACCCCACACTCAGGGCATTTGTGGGCTGGAGTTTGTCCTGTCCCACCCCAGACGTCCCTCTTGCAGCACAAGCCTTGGGTCATGCTGACCTCCAGGACTGGGAATGATAAGATCAGCTCATAGAGCTCCAACATTTATTATCATGCACAAACAATGCTAACATCTGTCCAGCTTTCAGGATAAATACACCAGCTCTCCCTCAATGCTTTCAAAGCTCATCTAACAAAGGCAGGGCCTTTTGCTGTTCTCATCTCTCTTTGAGCAGCTCTAGGAACAGCAGCTTGGTTCAGTGGGTCCACATTGCACCACCGAGGCCAATGGCCTTCATTCCTAGGATTAAGGAACAAGTCAGCTGTCCCTGTTTCCATAGTCACTGTTTTCCCTTCAGCATGACAGTGTGAATGAACTGGTTTTCTCCCAGCACAACCAAGTCTCGGTGCAGAAGGAATTTCCTTGCTCTGTTCCTAGAGAGGCATTTTCAAAGATGTAGGATTTTTTAACACTTATCACTGCCAAGAGTCTCCATCTGGCAAAGGAGAACGGGACCTAAAAGTGCCTTCACTGCCACAGGTCTTATTAACACCTTTCCATGACAAACCTGCTGTAAGAGCCCTTCTCTGAATAAAAACCCCATTGCTCCTTTAGGCTGATCCCCCAGGATATTCTGATCTGCTTTTCCCATGAAAAGCTGCTGACAGCCAGCATCAGAGCTCTACCTATTCCTACCAAAACTATCAAGTGAGCAGCATTATTGCTCCTGGAAATGGAGATGGCCTGAGGTGACAGCTTCCATGCCACATAATCCCATAGCCACCAGAGCAGATATTTAACAATTCCTTGAAGTGCAACAGTTGATACCATAGAAATAAATCAAACTACTTTCCTCACCTCACATTTGAATTGGGCCCAGAGCTTCACGGCAGCATTGGCACCAACCCCACCCTTACCCCCAGTTAACTCCAAGCAACCACTTCAGAAAGGCAGCACAGCTTTAGAAACATGAATTGGTCCTCATCACAAAAATGCAGAGCCTCAAATAGTCCTTCCTCTACTAAAAAGCATTAGAGGGAGACACCTTTTCAATTTAACCATTTTCTCAATTAACACAACTGAATAAAACTCCTGGCACTTTTGCGGGTTGTAACTTCAAGCATTTGAAGGATGCTTCAAGCGTTCTAGAATGAAGCCGAAAAGCTTTAAACTTCTAAGCTTGTTTTAATAAAACAGCATTTTAAGATTCCTGCTTTTAAAACAAACCCAGAAACTTCTGCTAATGGTTTTCAAAAGACTTTGTAGTTAAAATTATCTTCTTTTAAATGTAATGACTCACACTTCCAGGCTGGCTGTGTGAGAAATCCACACCCACAGAGCCCTGGCGTTGCTGACCCCTGCTTTCATGTCAGGTTGACACAGTCTTCTCTTTCCAACCAGCACTTACATCAAGCTGTGGGCAGACACGCAGAGAGAGCTGGACACCATGCTCCAGAGAGAGAGAGAGGAGTTCCTCCAGCCCCAGGAGGACCGGGAGAAGGTGAAGAAGATGTTGGCCACTGCCTACATCCAATACCTGGAAATGTTCCGGCGCCTGGAGGTGGCTCACGACCACCTGATCCACCAGCAGAAGCGGGCGGCGGCTCGGCAAGTGCTGGACGGGCTCATGGGCCGCATCCTGGAGATCAAGAGAGACATGGTGGCCCTGGAGAGCTGCGAGTGTCACTGCATGGATGGCATCCTCACGGATCTCGGCCGTGTCCCGGTAGGGCTGCCTCAACGAGGAGCTAATCATAGCAAAGATCTGTAGGGGTTTTATTTGTGTCAAACAAACCCAGCCCTCAGGGAGTTCAAACTGCCAAGTTTTTCCCAGCCCACTAACGTGATCGTCCATGCAGAGGACAGGGAAAGGGTAACACATAGTCTGAGGGTGATCACAAAAGATTTCAGGGCTTTAGGATACTTAGTAAGGGATTCTGGGGCACAAGTTATCTTCTCCTGACACTTCCAGTTGGAAGCAGCAATACTGAAAGAAACAGATGGCTCCCCAGCTGGTGTCACCACCATAATTTTGGGGGCATTGACAATGGAATGGCCTGTGCAGTGCCAGGAGTGCTGGCATCAGATGGCACTCACCTTTCTCAGCAGGGGAGGGGAGTCTGCCTGGGAGCAGGTGGGACCAAATGATCCTTTGTGATCCCTTTCAATTTGACCCATTCCATGATTCCATATTACAACATGAATTTCTATTCATAGAATCCCAGAATGATTTGGGGTGGAAGGGACCTTAAAGCCCATCCGCTGCCATGGGCAGGGACACCTTCCACTGTCCTAGGCTGCTCCAAGCCCCAGTGTCCAACCTGGCTTTGGACACTCCCAGGGAGGGATCCAGGGGCAGCCACAGCTTCACTGGGCACCCTGTGCCAGCGCCTGCCCACCCTCCCAGGGAACAATTCCTGCCCTATATCCCACCTAAACCTACTCTCTGTCAGTAATAACTTCACAGCTTTGCTGCTAAGTGTCAGGAGCTTGACTCTGCCTGATTTTAATGTGGGGTGAGATAGAAAATGGGCCACTGATAAGTAAAGTGGAGTCCACTGCAGCCTGCCCTTCGTGGCACGGTGAAATCAGCACCATGAATATGACGATGAGGCAAAGTGTGGAAGCTGTGCTTTAAAAGCCACAGGAAAACTGAGCTGGCAAAGGTGGTTTACTTCTCTCGCAGACAGCTCCATCTATTGTCACATTCAGGTACCGCTGCTTTGCCAAAATCAGCTGAAATTTCTGCTTTTTTAGGATCCCAGCTCCGAGATAAATTGCCCAGTATCGTTATAGCATCATTCTGAGATCTACACTCGTGTTTCTGTTTGCCACTGCACATCTGCAAATTTAGGAGAGGAATTGCCAGGAATTTCCACCAGACTTCAACATTAATCACTATTTTAAACTGAGAGAGTATAAACACATCTCCAGGGAAAATAATCCTTCAAATCACATTTTGAAATCCTGGGCACTGCTGTTTTCATGACTCAGCAGTAAATTCATCTGCAGCAAAAAGTTGGCAAGTCTGAGAAGTTCAGGCCTGACATCTCCTCAAAAACAAGCATAAATTCAAATTCCTGCACCATACCTTAATTTTAAGAAGGTATTAGCATACCTACCTACCACAAAAGAAATCAATCACTGAGGAGATTTCAGTTTTCCAAAGAAAACATTTTCTGTACTAGATAAGAATATAGATTTATAGGGTGTTTTTTTAAATAAAATATTAAAATTTTATTGGTAACAGATCAAAATTACTGGAGAAATAACTTCTGTTTCTCAAAGGATCTGCCCAGAAAGGATTATCTCCAGTCATTCTTTCCCCTTTATTATCAGTGCTAAAATGCTGCAGGATTGGAGGCAGAGGACACAACATTTTATACCTTATTTGCTGATATTGCCTGTTTTTTACTATGTCACTGCAAGGCCAAGCTTTCCTGTTTCTCCAGTTCTGTACTTTTGTGCAGTTGCCTTCCAACACCCAGTCACTCCATTTCCTGGGGTAATTGTAAAGGTATTTGGATCCATAAATCCCATGTGGAGCTGGGAGTGGCTAAAAAGCTGCGATTTTGACTCGAGGTTAAACATCCCAAGCCTGACTTTGCAGTGCTGCACCCCAAAAAGAGATGGTGAAGAGAAGCAGGCTCCCCACACTACCAGCCTGGCATCGAGGCTTTGATCTCTTATTTCCAGTCAGTAAAAGTCACAATCCAGAATCACTTGGAATTAAGGGCCAGGTGAGACATCTGAGATACGCCTACACTGCCTCTGCTCCCTGGCAGCCTAAAAATCCTCTCATCCTACTGGAGGGTGTCCAGACAAACCCCTTGATTTATTATATCTCCAGATTTTAATCCACCCAGAGTGATTTGCACTCAGAGTACAGCATATAATCATTTCCATCAACCACCAAGGGTTGCTGGAAGGTGCAAACAGGGAGCTTAGCAAGACAAATACTTAGAAACTTTATCAGACTGATAAAATCATCAGGGATAAGCACAGCCTGACTTGGAAGGTTTCTTGTGGTGTCATGGTAGGGATGTCCCTCAGTGTGCAGCTGAGGGAAGGGGGAATGGAACTGGGAGAAATGTAAATCAGTTACATATTTTTAATTACAGCAATTAGTAAAGACAGGCACTTCTGCTCATGTCTGATTTTAAAAAGTGTCTGAGATACCACAGTCACACGCAGACAATTTGTCTACAGCTCAAAATTCCTGTAAAAACCTCTAGAATTGTGCTTTGGTTCCTTGTAATGGTAAAAAAACCATCAGGAGAACAGATCTGTTTTTCCTGTTGATTAAAACAAGAAGTGGGATGATCACACAACCAAAGGTATTCAGCTCGGTGGAAATCATGTTTAAATTTCTAGCAACCTTGCCAAATATTTTAGCAATTTGATAATATAATTGAGCCATTATAAGAAGAAAGATTTCTGGGCTCACATGTTTCACAAACTGGGTTGATTTATTTGTTTTTGTTGAATTAGGCCTAAAGTAATTGAAAAGTAACAGCAGCTGTTACAAAGGTCAAATTCCCCAATACTCAAAAAATACTCAACAACCTCTGTCCTTATTTTATTGCTTTGTAAAGGTGTTCAATTAATCAGTAATGTGTTTTAACTAAGTCCTAAAAAGCATCTTATGACTTTCTTTCTCCAGGAAGATATAGAAATACCCATCCCAAAGTATTTTATTAAAGAAAACCTGAGAATCCTGCAGGAGAGGGAGCAATACCTACATGAGATTCTGCTGAATGCTGGTTTGCTAGAACAGGTAAACATACCCCATACCTACATATCATATTGGATTTGTTTAGTTTACAGCCACATGTGTCTGAACATGAGACACTGAAGTGAGAAGTGCTTTTACAGCAGTGAGGAAGTAAAAGTGTGTTTACAGATAAGGCACAAGCAGAAAGAAACCTTAGATTTCCCTGTCAAACAATATAGATTCACATCTCAAGCCTGGGTAAGACTGAAATGATTCTACTCTGCTTGCTGTGTGAGAGAGTGTCAGAAAGAGCAGCACTTTGGCCAAATCAATGCTTTATTTGTCTAACTAACTCTCATCATGCAATTAATCCAACTGAAACCAAGCTGTCCTGGCCCGGGATTCCTCACTGGAGCTGCCAGAACTCGAAATTCAGGTCAGCACAACTGTTGGCATTGACTTCTTTATAACCTCTGAACAATGAGTGTAGTTTCCTCCATGCAGCTACAGAGCTGCAGCTGCTGGGAGGAGCAGAAAACTGAGTTTTGGCAGAGCAGAAGTCATTACAGACAAGAACATGAGCACTGCAGTGAAGACTGTCTGGATTTGATGTACTTGTGACCTTTTGGGAGTGGCATGTTGACCCCTGAAGTAAACAACTGTGCCTACATGCCTGGGTAACTTGGATTCATGGATGTTGTAGCCATAAGAGACAGTGCTGATGGCCCACTTAGTCACACTGCTGCCCTGAATTCCCCAGCAGTGATTGTGCCTGTTGATCCCACAAAATAACAGAGGGAAAGTCCCCCGGGATGGAAGCAGCCCCAGGCAGACTGCAAAGACAGAGCACAGGCTTCCCTGCTAGAGGCTTTGCTGGGCAGCTGCAGTGCTGCCCTGTTCCTCCACAAGACAGCTCTGGGTGAGTTCTCTGCTCTTCTACTCACCCTGCCTTGCTCTGGGGAGATCCTGTTTCAGCACAGTTTATCCTGGAGCCTTTTTGTTCCCAGAGTTCTGCTCTTGCCCCTTTCCAGAGTGGCATCCGTGAGGGATGAGGTTTGTCTAGTGAGCAGCCAGCTCAGCCAGAGCACCAAGCTCTGGCAGGGTCCAGCTGTCGCAGCCAGAGGATTCAATAAACAGCAATAAAATAACCTCACCCAGTGTAAAGCCAGTGTCCTGTGCTGCACTTGCAACTCACTCACTCACCCCTGGGATTGCTGCAGGGTTGTCAGCACTTCTGCACCTTGTCCCCTCAGAAAATCCTGGCTGCTGTGTAACCAACTGGAGTCTCCAGTGTCCATGGCAGTGCTGTTAGGAGCAGTCCAACATAAATCAAAACCAGTGGAGTTCATCTCAGGAATCTGCACATCATATGTGTAATTCTGTTCAGGAAATCTATTCTATGTAACAGTCCTAGAAAGCCCTGCTGAAAGCAAGTGCCACACAATATAAATATAATAATTAAATATGAGCTGCCTCTAGTTGGGAGATGAAGATCAAAGGACACTAATTCAGCTTTTCCATGGGGAGCATGAGGTTTCTTAGGAGTGAGAAGGGGGAGTCCCTTCTGTTCTGATCCATTTTTCCCCTCCAGCTCAGAGCAGCCCCTCCTTCCATTTTCATCAAAAGAACTGCAATCCCAGCAGCACATCCCCAAACCCTCCCTTCAGAAAAGGAAAGGAAAACATTCCACAGCCTAAGAAATTCTCCTTTTAGAGGGACAAAGCCCCATGGCTGTCTTTTTTCTCAAATGGATCAAGTTCAGCAGGACTGCATGAGCCATGCAGCTTTCCAGCAAAGCAGGTTTTCCTCATCACACATCAACAGGAGTCTCTGCTCTTTGTTTCCTGAGATATCATTTTCTAACTGAGGCAGGCACTTAACAAAACATAACTTTCCTTTGCTCACATAACTTTCTTTTGCTCATTCCTTTTTTTGGCTGTGCTGTTGAAGGAACCTGTCGTGGCCATGACACTTGAAGAAGGCATTAAAGTGATCCAGGTGGCAGAACGGGCTCGCCAGGGCCGTGCTCGAGCAGCATTCATGAGGAGAATATACCTTGAAGAGAAAAGACAAAGTCAAAAACAGGAGAAAGGGGCGGGTAGAAATCCAGATGATGCTGCCACTTGCATTCAAAAGGTGAGTTTCTTGTGCAGTAACAGTTCAGGCAAAGCCAAATGACAGTGTTTTGGTCAGGAGAGCAGCAATAGATGGAAACACAGCTCACAGGATGGGAAGCTGTCTGAAATGGTCCTTTTAAGGGTGTCCAGCAAAGTGAAATACATCATTTAAACCAATTTAAAAAATGAGACAGGACCCTAGATGTAAGATCAGTGGAACCAGTCCTGCATTGGCAATGCAGGATGACTTTGTAACTTAGACGTTGTTTTTCCATTCTGATTTTTATGACCTCAGTTACTCTTTCTGGCCTCCCCTTGGAATTCAGTGCTTCTCTGAATTCATGCCTTTTTCTGTGATCTCCAGGGGAAGAGTTCATTCCATATCTAGAAAAAAGGACAGAGGGAGGTCCGTGCTGAGTTCCACAAAGAGTTCTTGCACATGAATAATTCAGACAATTCAGCCTGATGAGAGCAGGAGCTCAGCCTAAATCTTAAGTCTAAACTTCAAGAAGCAGTGACAGTTTTCAGAAGCCACCCAGAGCAGCATGAGGGGATAACAAACCTCAGCATTTGTTAAAAAAAAGAAAGCAGATGGCAACCTGTTAAAAAGCAATAGTTTCAATTGTATATTATGCCTTTCCTTCCTCTATTTGTTTTTTCCTGTGTCTGCCCCAGAAAAGGAAGCTGTACCAAGGCCCATTTATCTCATCAGAATTTTGTTTACAATCCAGGTTTGGCGTGGGTACCATCAGCGCATGCAAACAGAGAAACTGAGAGAGGAGGAAATGATATTTCTGGGCATGGTAAGTGGGGCTGTGCCTCAAGAACATAAAATGCCACACTCTGTTTGTTCTCCAGGCTTTTATAATTCAACCCAAGAGGAGAAATTAATTTCTGTGATTCCTCCTATGTTAAAAGGAGTCTCCAAGGAATACAGAACTCAAGTGAAATGATAAATGGCACAGGAGTAGCACAATTTGTCTTCTGCTGAATGGGTTTGTGCTGTCCATACATTCCCCAATGTGTGCGGCAGATGTGGAAACTGGCTGTGGAGAATTTGCCCTGGGTTCCAGGGAATTTGACCTAGGCATGATCAGCAAGGGAATTTTATTAATCAGCTGTTCAGTCATGATTTCAAGACTGGTGAGCTGCCTTATGTCTGGAGTAGAATTCATGAAGGTTGGAAAAGCCCTCTAAAATCAAGTTCAAGCATTAACTCAGCAGTGTCAAGCCCACCCCTACCCCATGTCCCCAAGTGCCACATCCACACATTTTTTGAACCCTTCCAGGGATGGTGACTCTACCACTTTACTGGACAGTCTGTTCTAGTGCTTGACAGCCCTTACAGTGAGCTAAAATAATTAATTTCTCCTAATATTCAATTAAATTAAAGAAGCAAAATCCTTTTCTCCCACCCCTTTGCAAGCTACTGCATGTGTATGTCAAGAGCAGGGAAGAGAAACCTAAGAACTGGCATGTTAATCCAGCAATATTTCTTTAAGTCCATATAAAATTAATCAAAATCTTCCTCACATCACACTGCAGAGGCACAGAGAAGTGAACAGCTCCCCATGGTCAGTTAAATTGCACAGGAGTGAAAGAAAAAATTAAAGCACCCTTTCCCCAAGGAATCTGTTCCTCCCACCCCCTTCCTTGCAAACAACACCTGAAAAATAAGGATATATTCTTTACTGTTGACATTTTTTTGCCCCCCTCCAAGTTTTACAGGCACTGACAGGTGTCAAGCCTCACCCAAGTCCAGCTGCAGTAGCACAATCCTTGTACCAAGCTCAAGTTCTAGTAAAGCAGCAGCACATCACAGAAATATTCAGCACTGCTCTGCATTTGTTAAGTTTATTTATGCTTCCATGTTCTACAGTTCTTAAGTGATTAATTTATAAACTAATAATTTAATTTTGATTTCAAACATGCTTTCTGCTTTTCCCAGGCCATTTGGGGGATTTCCTGTCCAGCAATGGAATTGCCCTTAGCTGCTTTATGGGGTTCTGAAAAGTGATTGTGCCTAGAGAATACATCTCACATCAATTAAAAATAACATTAATACCTTACCTTTAGGAAGGAAAATGTACATTGACCTAAGCTTTGCCATGTTAAATACTGGTAACACCTTAGGGATTACTGCCTTTAGTATCTGCTGGTCTCTAACGGCTAAACAGAACCTTGGGTGCCAATTCTGCCTCTGTTTAAGACAAAACTCCCAGAGATTTTAACTAGTGCAGACCTAAATACTTGGGATGTACTGAAAATGAGTTAGAAATGGCACCTTTTGCAGAACAAGGGATTGTTTCCTGTCAAATCCCATGACTTTTTTGTGGAGTCCTTAGGAAGGAAATCTAAATCTGGCATCAGTTATCTGAGGGTTCACAGCCAAGGCCTCATTTCATGGTGGCCAGTGTGGGAGGAACTGGTGACTAGGATGTGAACAGCCTGGTTTATGGGGAGCATCATGTAATCTGTATCATCAGAGGGATGAAGGGAATTAAAACCAAACACATTGAGTGCATTCAGTTCCTGACCTCCATTTAAAAGCAAGAGAATTGATGTTTGCTCCTCTGCACTCTGACTCATTGCTCTTTATCAAGTTTATAATCCAAGCATGTGGGGGGAAAAAACAGATAACTCTAAATAAAATTTTAGAAAATCTGTTCATCTTTCCAGGGTTTTTATATTCCTCTTTCCTTTCCCTGCTGCATTCCCTTCCCTGGTCTCCAAAGGAAGCAGACATGGGTTCCCACTGATAGATAGGCAGGGAGCTCCAAAGGTCAAGTCCCTTTGATGTATGATCACATCAGCCCTCTAAAAAATGACCACAGATCTTCATGTGTAAATATGTTGAATTTGCTTTTCTAATGCTGCACGACTTAGATAAATTAGAAGACCCAACCATCCATTACTCCAAGTCCATCCCAAAGGAGACACGACTTTTGTTGTAATAAATATAATTTCTCTTATAATTAGGGCTTTTTTTAAAAAAAATGTCTGTGTTACTTTCAGACAAAGACTGCTTTGCACAAACAGATGACCCATATGAAGTTCTGTGTAAAAGGTTTCTGGGAAAATTCAATTGTGTTGGCCTAAAAAATAGGAAAATAAGTGTCAGACCCAAAGGTTGTCCAATCTTCTGCTTAATTCAATGTTATTTTCTTTACTCTCTACTTGCTTCACAAAAAATTTATGTATCTTTTCTGGAATTCGATTCTATTTCATCTTTTGCTTGATGATGGAGAGAAAGCCTATGGTAGAGAGATTTTTCTTGGCTCAAAAGTAAAGCCTCATTGTTAATATTATTTATTAAAGCCTAATTGCAGAAACAGCATGATTCCCTCAGCACACGTTCTCCAAAGCCCCGATAAATCATACTTTGAGGTCCCAGTTTCATTTGTGAAGAGAAGCAAGCCTCCTAAGAGCACATATATCTTGATAACTGTATCCCGAGCTGCTTCCTGATCTTCCTCACATTCCTGCCACAGGGCTGTTTACTGCCAGCTCCAGCACGACCACCAGAACCACTGCTCCAGGCACAGGGTTGTGTTTAAACCACATTGATGTGGCAAGAAAACACACACGTGCTGTCTGAGCAAACCTGCATTTCCCTGCTCTGTTTTACCATCCCAGCTCCATTTAACGCTCCAGGTTTTTCAACTGCTCTGTTCTTCTGGCATTTATAGATTGCCTGTCACTAAAAACCCCATTCATTGGTTATGATTGTTTAATTTTGCTGCAGAGCTCAGTGCAGCTGCATATGTGAGCTGGCTTTTGGCAGCTGTTGTGTCTCAGCATCGCACAGAACAACCCCAGCCTGGTCCTGGATCCACCCTCAGCACTCTCCTGCAGGAAGTTATACTTATAATCTCAGAGCACAGGCTACTGGAAAGAGGAAAGGCTGGGTTTAACCTAAAACATTAGGATAAACAGTTTGCCATCAGGCTGATTTATGAGGGGGTAGGAGGATGTAAGGGAACAGTTGGCTTAAAGCAATTAGGTGGGATGAACATGAAGCCAGCATGTGCCCAGGGGCACCTGGCCCGTCTCAGGACTAATGTGGCCAGCAGGAGCAGGGGGGTGATGCTTGCCCTGTGCTGGGCACTGGTGAGGCTGCTCCAAGTGCTGTGTCCAGTTCTACCTTCTTCTTCTCAAAATATTCTGGAAGCAAGACCAAAAAATTCCAGTCAATGCTTTGTAAGGCCTCTGTTGTGTCTGGATAAGTTAAAGTTTGCCACCTGCCTTATTTTGTCAGGGTGTTCCAATGCTGGCAAATAAAAGTTGTTATTGAACCTCCTGGGTTCAATTTTGTTGTTTCTGCACCACTCAGAGTAAATCAAACTACCTTTCCTAAACCTGCTGAGCAGGAATTAGAAGAGTCCAGGAAAAAAGAATACAGGAAGACAAGTCCCTCTCTCCACCTGCAGTGCTCTGATCCATTTTCCCCCAAGCCTCTTCCCCCTGGGCTGGGCTGACTCAAAACAGCCTCTCCTTCCATTTTCATCAGAAGAACTGCAATCCCAGCAGCACATCCAGAAACCCAGCCCTTCAGAAAAGTCAACATTCCATAGCTTAAGGAATTCTCTTGGTTCTTTATGTCAAAGCCCCTTTATGTCCTTTCTCTCAAATGGATATAGTTCAGCATGATCCATGAGACACATGGAGGCATTGTGGCGTCCCACTGGAGCATCAGGTTTTCCTCATCACACATCACCACACCAGATTCAGCTTCTCCTAAAGGTCCTCAGAAAAACGCATCTCCCGGGATGTCAGACTTCCAGGATATTGCAGGGCAAGCCAAACCCCAGTTTAGGGTCTCACAGCTGTCAGTGTACACTTACACAGCTCTATCCTGAAATTCCAGCCCTTCCCAAAGAGTTAGTGGTGCAATACCTGCTGTTCCATGATTTTCTTACATGGTGTTTCCATTACCCTTCCTTCCTCCATATCCAAGGCCAGCCTGGATGGGGCTTGGAGCAACCTGGGATAGTGGAAGGTGTCCCTGCCCTGGCAAAGGATGAAACAAGATGAGCTTTAAGATCCCTTTTAAGCCAAAGCATTCCATGATTCCATGATCCTTTTCACATAGAAGGATCTGTGTGGTGTTAAATAAAAAGCTCTTCTTTCCTTCTTACCTCTTTTAAAACAGACCCTAATTTAGGCATGTTGTCTTGGTTAATGCTTTATTTATATCTGAGAAAACATTCTGCCAAACATTCCTCCTTTTCTGAATTCCTGATAAATATAATTCATTTCATCCAGTCAGAAAAAAAAAAAATAAAAATCAGCATTTCCCAGAATAGCTTTCTGTGTAAACATTATAGACTACGGCTAAATAAATATTATACAGGATTTAACAAACTACAAATTCCATCAAGTGAAATTAAAAATATTTCATCAGCTCTTCAAAGTGGGCAGCTACAGTAGTGGTGCAAATCAGGCCTAGTTTTGCCAAGCTCTAAGATTAAAATGACTTTTGCTTGCCTGGATGTGAGCACAAAGCCCTCTGTTATTTCACATCTCAGCAGTGATAACTAATCTGTCCTGTTTTCAATAGAAATTTTAAGCCTGCTTATTTTTGAAACAGAAAGACTTTGGGAAGAAAGAAGCATGCTAAATAGTCTGGTTTTCATTGGCTGCAGTCATACTAACAATGAAATCACTGCCTTTCAGAGCCCAAAACATGCTTTGCCAGGTTTAACAGCGTGCCCGGGTATCATATCAGAAATAAACATAACCAAAACTATATAAACTTATCTGGCCCCACATGTAAGCCTTTTAGCCAGTCCAAATTTTCTTCCAAAAAGGTGTTACATGTAAATATATTTCTAAATAGATATTAAATAAATCTCTAAACCAACCATTTTCAGTATTTTTTTTAGCAAGGCCTCCTACTACAAATGCTTTGTTTGAATGCATATGACAATTACTTTAATTGGCAAAGCCATTGGAGTGAGTCAGAGAGTAGGGAAGCTTTAATGAATGCAATATATTTTGCTTACTTGTTCCTTTTTTTTGTGCCTAATTTAGGAATTCAGCCATATAATTGATGTGGCTATCACCATTTGTGTACCGTGGAACCTCTATTAATACAATTTTCATTTGGGGGGTTGAAACTGGATGAGCTTTAAGGTGCTTCCAACCCAAACCATGCCAGGATTTTATGGTTCACAAGATAAGAGACCTCTTTAAAATCTTCCCTCAGCCAGACAAATTACATTGAGGAAATAAAGCAAGGACATAGGTCAATCCTATAACAAACTTCTAAATGCAGTTTGGATCACAGTTCAAAATTCAGTAGAATCGTATCATAAAAATCACAGAATGATTTGGATTGGAAGAGACCTTAAAGATGATCTCATTCCACCCCTTGCCATGAGCAGGGACACTTCCACCTGAAGATTAATAACTGCAAGTAAAGAACAAGACCCTAGCTGCTCTGATAGTAAATTATTTTAGTCTACATGGCTGTGTAATTCAAATGTTTAAAAAGAATAATTTCACTTTCACTACTGGTTAAAATAAGTAACTATTACAACTACTTACTTTACAAATATTTGGAAATAAAGCTTCTCCCCCAGAGAAGCAAACTGTAAATGTACTGAAAAAAATGCTACACAACTGGTCCACCTTTTGAAATCTTACAATTATGGGCAATCCCGGCTGTGGCAGAACATTTCCGGCAGCCCCATAAAACCAGGGAGCATGTGCTTCAGCTCTGCTGTTCCAGGCCTACGACAAGAAGCTGTCCTAAATTAAGTACCCAGTAATAAAAGCTGCAGTAAATCTACCTCTCAGGCATAATAGGGACGTTAGCTTTCCCACGTGGAGTGAAATGAAATGTATTTATTTCACTGCTACCAAGCCTCTGTCCCTCTTAATGGAGCAATTGAGGAGCAGTTAGTTCCACAGCAGGGCCTCCTCCTCCTCCTCGGTGAGGAAGAGCAGCCCCGAGCATGCTCAGCCAGCCTGCACACCTCCAAGTACTTTCTGATGAACAATCAAAGCTCTGCTGGGGAGCTGAGTCAGCACTAAGTCAGGGTTCCAGCCAGGAAGGGGATCTGAGCAATCCCAGTCCTGAGCTGGGAAGGGAAAACATCCCAGTTTCTCAGGAATCACAGAGTGCTGTGGTTGAAATGGGCTCTAAAGATCATCCAGTGCCACCTCCTGCCATGGGCAGGGACACCTCCCACTAGCCCAGACTGCTCCAAGTCCAGTCCAACCTGGACACTCCCAGGGATCCAGGGGCAGCCACAGCTTCTCTGAGTACCCTGTGCTAGGGCCTGCCCACCCTCACAGGGAAGGATTTCTCCCTGATATCCAATCTAAACCTTCTATCTGTCAGTTTGAAGACATTTCCCCTTGCCCTGTCACTCCAGCTTCCTTGTAACCTCTTCAGATACTGGAAGGGGCTCTGAGGTTTCTACACAACCTTCTCTTCTCCAGGCTGAACATCCCCCACTCCCTCACCCTGTCTCCAAATGGGAGGTTCTCCACTCTCCTTATCGCCCACATGGTCCTTCATCCCACTGGCTTACCTGGGAGGTGTAGGGAATCTCTCTTTCATCCCACTGACTTACCTGAGAGTGTAAGAAATATCTTCTCCTTCATCCCAGTGACTTACCTGGGAGGTGTAGGGAATCTCTTCTCCCTTCTACTGGTGCATTGTCCCCTTCCCTAAGACCCAAATTCTTTTGGGGAACGAGTAAAGAACAGAACAGAAGAATCTTATCAGCACACTCATGACTGATGAGTTGGAATAAAATTCTCTTTTAGACAAATGTCCATTTTGCCTTATTAATTTAAACAAGGATTTTAAAGACAAAGCCCATCAAACATTAGATAAGCCTTTTAAGTTAATGGACCATGCAGTTCTATTTTCCCACAAACTCAGGAATCTTAATATTATGTCCTATTTTTACAGCTACATCAATTATTAATATGTATACTTTTGCTGACAGAGGACCACACTAAAAATGTGAGTTTCGTTATCCAGTTCTGGGTCATTAACTGTGAAAAGCTTGTAAATATAATGGTTTATTCACATGGGAAGCCTTCATTAAGATGCATTATTCTACAACTGATGTGGCAGCATTGCATTATCAAGTTCACTGTCTCCATCTAATATTTGTAATTTGTTTCTAAATGAGTTGCTGTTTATAGGATAAGTTAACAAATTTGAATTTCACATGGCCAGAGAAATTTCTTAAAGATCGGAAAATGCTTCTTCCCCCAAGGAAAAGCTATTTATTAGCATCTTCCTGGAGAATGCCTCCCTTTGATTCAGAAGCAGGAACATTAGAGGCGCTGAGAGAAGGGATGTTAGAAATAAATTGGCTTTTGCCTTCCTTCCATGCACATTAGAGGGCTATGGAAGCACACTCAGGATAACTTCAGAGCTCCACAACAGCCATGTGGAAACATGGAAAGCTCTTCCATGACACTGTAAGGCACAGGCCAGCAGGGAAGCATTCCTGCTGGGGCTGTTGGAATTCATCCTCTCTCTTGGCACTCTCCAGCCGTTTCACTTCCTACTCCCTCTTGCATCTTCAGACGGCCAAATCTTTTTCAGACCTATTTTCTTTTCAGTTCTGCTTGTTGAGAAGAGAACAGAACCTCCGGCAGGGCTATTGGAGAGATTCTGTCTCCTTTTGAAAGCCCAAGAGCGCCTGAAGATGAACACAAGGCCCCAGGTTGTGCAGTTGGCTCCTCATTCCTGAGACAGGGTTAGGAATGTGTTAAACTCTGAAGCCGGTGAAGTTTAGGGTGACACATACTTCTGTGATTAGGTCAAGAACGCTGTGGACAAAATAAAACAAGATTAACAGAGCAGCTTTCTTCAGTTGAAAAGCTGGAAGGTATCAGTTATGCCATTCATAGCTTGTTTTCAAGTGTTTTAATAGTCTAAAATATTTTATATCATCATTTACTCGACAGAAGAAAAACATTTTCTATGAAAATTCTTGACAAATGTTAGAGAACTGACAGCTCCATCCTCTGGACATCTTGTTACATCTCTTCAGCAGCTCCCACTGCTCCAGTGACTGTATTTTGGTTATGTTGCTTAGTTTTGTCTAGTTCATCTTCTTGTTCCCTCCCGAATTTATCAATTAATTCACTTCCGTGAGCATCCACACGCTTGGATCAGTTCTTATAGTCCAAGGAAACTGTTTTTAAGATAGTCTCCATTTCACTTGTAAGCCCAGGTACACAAATTCTTTGGATGTCTCTCATCCTTGTTTTTCTCAAGTCCGTTCATTTTTGGTTTACATGACTGCATTGATTTCAAAGTGACAGAACAGAAAGTCAAGCCAGCTGTACATTCACCTGTGCTGTTTTATTTAAAAATCAAATGTCCATGGCATGAGGCCCTCACTGCCAGTCAGTGCTTTCCTCCTCCCCCAGAGCAGGAGTCAGCCTTACCTTCCTGACATGTGCTGGCCTCCTGCTCTTCCCATGAGCAGGGCATGCTGTGTCTGTTCCACATTAGCCGGCCCTGAGTCCTTCAGGCCTCATTTATCACAGCCAGCTCAGCTGGGCTCTTCATTTGGTGCGCCCCTCGCCCATCACAGCTGGAGTGTGTTATTGCCAAAGAAGAAATCAGGAGGACTGGAGGAAAAGAAGAGAACACAGAGTCATCAACTTACCCTATTCTCTTTCATGCCTTTCTTTAGGGAAATGTTGAAGGTGAATGGCTGGAGTCTTGTTCTAGAAGTAGTTCTCATTTCTTCTGTTTTCTTGTAGTAAAACAGACTCTGGAAAAGAAAATTAAAGAATAAAAAAAAAGGGTAAATGCAACAGAGCTTCTCACAAGCTGTTCTGCAGGTTTATATCTGTACTTCAGCCTTGTACTTGGTGCTGAGTACAGCTCATAAACTCCCATTAGCAGATGTATTGATAACTGAATGGTGCTCAGACAGGGAGCTGCACAAATACTCAGGGCTTGGCTGGGTTTTGCCAACCAGAACATATCCCATGGCCTTGTTTTATCAGCATCTGAGCCAGCTGGTTCAGAGCTACCTGGACTGTGTCCACAGCAGCTTCATGACTCTGGGCTCAAGTGTAGATATGGGCTGTAGCAATTCACTTTTTGAGATAAGAATTCCCTACTGCTGATCTTATGTTGGCACCTCCTGCTTGCCAGTTCAAACAGCTCTTACTTCATCTGACTTTGGGACTGGTGAAAGGGAGGCTGAATAAATTCACAGTGGGAGAAACTGGTCGTCCAAGACTCCCTCAAGATTCAGAGGAGAGCAGCTTAGAGGAGCTGCAAAGATTGGAAGGAGGAGCTCTGCTGCCTGTGCTGCTGCTCCCCACATTGGTCTGCTCCCACTGTCCACCACTTCCCTTGCTGTGGCCCTCAGCTGCTCCTTGGCTGGCTGATCCACCTTGTTACAGTGGGAAATGAGTAACCTGAGGAAGTGGGAGGAGAGGAAAAAATGGATTCTTTTCCACGTTCTAGGGAGCTGAAGCGGTTCACTGCAGACTCAGATGAGTGCCAGAGCCTGAGCAGAAGGGAGGGATCATGCACCCAGCAGTTGAGGTGGTGCAGGAGCTGATCCTTCCCAGCCCCAATGAACTGCTCACTTGGTGCCATTTCACCTTTAAGTGTTCAGGCTGTGCTGGAGAGGAGCCTGTCTCTCTCCATCAGTCACAGATGAGCCTTCCTAAAGCTGCAGGCACCCTCATGCCCATCTGATGGGAATTTCTCAGGAATCCCCTGAGGATTGCTGTAGGGAGACAAAGAGAGGAGCTGGTTTTGGATGTCAGTCTGGAAAACAGGCCTTGTGGGGGCTCCTCTGGTTTCCAAACGAGCCCCTGAGAGAGCACCCTCACATCTGGCTGTCCTGGGCTTCATTTAACATCAGCATGGCAGACAATGGTGAAATACAAATAAACACTGTTAATAGTAGCTGTGTTGTACTTATAAATAGGTGCTGGTGAGGGGGAAGATTGGAAACACTTGACTTCCCTGAAAACTGGGAATTGAGCAAAGGTAACATCTCAGTCTAAAAGGCAGAGCTTGGGGTCACATATTCAGGACGGGAACATGTGCAGCCACCTTTCAAAACCACACTGCTGCTCTTATTTCCTCCTGAATATTTTCTCCCTGGTGGCCTTGACCGATTCCTGGAGCACAGTGAGAGTCACACATCCCAGATGCAGGGCAGGCAGTAAATTGCTTTCCTGAATGGGGCCTCTGTGCTTGCTTTGGACACTGTGGGATCCCTCTGGGTGCTCGCTGAAACCAAATTTGCTTGGCACTTATTAGTGATTTTTGGAACCTGGTGGAAGGATGGAAAAACAGAGAATAACAGATCTTAAATACAAGCTGGCCAAAGCTTTGACAGAACTTTTTGTCTTTGCGGGAGGCCTCTGGAACTGGGACTTGGAACACAGCAGAAAATACATCACCAGAGCAAGAAGAATGCAATACTGGATTAGTCTGAGATGTGCCAGTTAAGGACAATTTCTATATACTCTGAAGTTGAAAGGCCAGAGCAAAATTATATTGGGGTTCATTTTCATGCAAACCAAGCTTTTTTCACATAAGCTGCCACCTATATCAGTCACTAACTTTGAAAAGTAATAAAATCATGCTACAAAACCAGATTGTCATATTTTCTCCTCTTTTCCCTTCTTAAACTTACCATGCACCATCAGACAATATGATTAATAATTCCCAAGTACATGAAAAATACAATTTGTTCCAGAATTAAGAAAACCCAAAACCTAAAATGACAAAGCTAGTTCACAAATTAATCTTTAAAATAGATTTTTCTCTACACTTGCAAGGTAGCAAGAGCTCATAAAACACTGGGAACATCTTAACTTTATCAATGATTGTAAGGTGAAAAACACGGAGTTTCAGCCCACCCACACAGATGGGCTTTTTCATGGTTCTGTATTTGAATACCAGAAAGACTTTCATTTTTCTCCTTCACACTACATGTGTAAAATCAACCACAAAGCAGAAATTATTCTAAGACTTGAAACTGGCTGAGAAGCCGTTCTTTCCAAGGTTTTTAGATCATGGGAATCTTGGGGAGCTGTGATTTTTGTTACAGTGTTTGGGGGGATTGTTTATTCCTTTGTTGTTGTTGTTCTTCAAGGGAAGTCGATTTCCGAAAGGAGTCTCACCAGCTGCAACAAAATACCAGGAAACCACTGACCACGCAGTGCATGTAAAAATTTCAGTGCACAAATTAAAAACAATACTGGCTAATTTAAAAGCACCAATGGGAAGTCCAGACATTTGAAAATTCAATTAAAAAATTCTCTGGCACCCTTCTGACATGGATAAAGCTGGCATTTGCAGAACAACAGCTTTCTCACCTGTCTCATTGAGATGCCGGGATCCCACGCTGAAAAGGTTGTTTTTGTACATTGCAATGTTGTTAATTAATGCTGAAATACCAACAATAGACCATTGTGTGCATCCAGGCACTTTTTATGAGCTCAGGGTTGGTTTTTTTCCTGGCTTCCTGCAAGTAAATTAAGGCTTAAGCTCAGATTCACTGTCAACCTGGCATTCCAGTAAATATTAAGTTTCTTTTCATTCATAACTTTTATTTTCTCCTCTCGTTTTCAGAGCCTGCCTCCTGACGTGGAGGCAAGGATCAGTTTGCAGAAAGCAAATGTCCTGCAAAGTGAAGTCCAGGAAAGAGAGGACTTTTCCTTCAGACAAGAGGTAAGGGAAGCAGAGGGGTCCCACATCAAGGAAACCCTTCAGGACCAGATCACCCAGTGCTTCGTCGAGTGCCGGTGAGCAGAAACACTTAGCCCTTCCTCACTCCATTTGCCTCAAAGAGCCTGATTTTGAGTTCTTACAAACTGCAAAATCCATCTTTAAGGCAGTGGTGCCAGTCCCAGATGAGGAGTTAGTTCTCCACCAGCTGCAAAACCCAAATCCTGAGCTGGAGGATTCCTGACTGGGGAGACCAGACCAGGCATTGCTCCTGGCAGGGGTCAGAGGTTCTCCTTCAGTCTCTGGCTGTGGATCAGGTCCACAAACATTCCAGTGGGACACCTTCACTTTGCACATTACCTTGGGCTCAGTCTTTGGAATTACAAGCAGCACACTCTGAACTCCAGGAACAGTGACTTTTCTCCCCGTGTGAGTACATGAGGTTTAAGAGAGAGAGCTCACTCTTCCATGAGATGGAAGTACCATTATTTGCCATAGCAAATCACATCACGTCACTGGGACTGCCATCCTGCTGCTGGTATTATACAGCAGCCCACATGAATCTGAAGCACTTTTGTTCTTGAGGCCTGACCTTGGAGCCATTCCTCCAAATGTAACTTCACTCTGCTGATCTCAGTGAAACTTCACGTCTCAGTAGAGTTAAGCACATACTTACACAGTTTTAAACCCAGTGCTGACACCTCTACTACTCTCAGGAAGTTTACTTCAGCTGAAGAAGTTTTGAGCTTGGCAATTCTGACACTGGAAACCTCTTGAATATAGGTTGGTTTTATAATTTTATGGATTTACCCCATCCAGAGGATTAGTATGTAAAAGTAAATTGGGAAGCAACAACCAAAACTTCCAGGATTTGGCAGCAAGGTTTCATTTGCTCTGCATAAAGCTGTTCTGCAAACTGTTTTTGTGTCTTGAACTGCTCAGTGATGTTACAGGGCTCATATTTGTCCTGTGGACCAGTGTCATATCCATTAATCTTTCAGTGTTTGCCCAGGCTACTGGACTTGCCTTCAGCATGCAGTTTCCAGTTGGAAACACAAATGCATTCTGATGAAATCCTGCCCTGTTTGTTCCTTGACTCCTTCAATCAGGTTTGGGCAGCTGTGCTACAGTGCTGCAGTGAAGTATTTGTTAAAAAGAATGATCAAAAATAGCACTCACCACACACGGGTCTACCACAACCTATTTCTATTCTTTCTTGCACTTTTGCCTCTTACAGACTCTCAAGACTCCAGTGTTTTTTTATTCTCCTTTAGAAAGAGCTGCTGGTTTTACAAACCTCAGTTATTGCAAAGCACTTTCCCATTCCCTAAATCAATCCTCTCCCAGGGACTGCTCTGCACACTCCTTGAGCTGCCATTTCCCGCCATTCCCCACAGCTCCCAGCACGTTCTGAGCTACAGGAGGATCTTATTCCCTTTGCTTAATATTCCTCACCTAATAGTCAATCTCTACCATAGGTCAATCGTGACCAATTAACTTGGCTGTGGAGCTGGGGGAGGACTCCCTGAAACACTGCAGGAACCAATGGCAATGTTTCTGTAGCAGATTAGCAGGGAACAGGCAATCTCCCAGAGAACCAGGCTGAGCCATAAACCTCTTTAAAGACATTATGAGACACTATTAGAACTTAAATCTGGTCCACAGAGACACATAACAGCAGAGCCAGCCAGAAGCCTAAGCCATCCAAAGGATCATTTGAGGAAGCTGAAGCCATGGTTCAGTGGAGGGAGGTGGAGAGGGATGGCTGAGAGGGCAGTTTGTCAAAACTCCTGCTGCCTAATGCAGGGAGCCCTCAGTCTCATGTACCTGTCTAGGGTGGAATGTAAAGTGCTGAGCTTTCTTTCTGTAGCCCTGACAAGCAGAATGGGCCTTCCTTGCTACACTTCTATCTCAACTTTAGGTGAGACTCAAGGCTAGAGGCACACATCAGTAGCCCAGCATATGAATACCTGATTAAACAAACTATAAGGGTTCCTTAGCTACCCTTTTCTGGCCTGCCTAGTCAGGTTCAGTTGTCATGAATCTCATCTAGATTTGAAAATTAACAAAGATTAAAGCAGATGTTGGAATATAAGCACCACATCTTCTGATTTTGAGAAACTTTATGGATAATCCTGAGCAAGGGATTATATTAGATGGGACTAAGATACACCCACAGGGTGCTTAGAGATAAGCCTCGAGTCAGGCTTGCTCTGATGCATTTGAGACAGGGTGAGAAAACAGCTCCCTTCCAACCTTGTACAATAACCCAGCCATCTGAAGCAATGTAATATTTTAACAATTAACCATTTTCTATCAAAACGGGCTGATTAGGCTTAAAACTGCTTTTTGGCTCAAGATGTGCAGTTCTGTGGTCTGCCTGAGAGCAAGGTCACTGCTGGTAGCAGAGGGACAGTGGCACACTTGTTGCAGTCAGTGTTTGATCAGAGAAGCCCAGAATGGTTTGGGCTGGAAGGGAACTTCAAGCTCAACTCATTCCATGGGCAGGGACAGTTTCCACTAGGCCAGGTTGCTCCCAGCCCCATCCTAGTCCCTGTAACTCTCTTCTTTCAAATGAACTGTCTGTCATGATCCCTAAAAACCAGCAGTGCACGGTTCAGCCAAGACCAGACAGCTCTCATTGATAAAAGCTCTTTTGGTGATTTAGCAGATGAAATTGTGCCCCCAGTGAAGGCAGTGGGAGAGCTGCCATCAGCTCCAGCACAGGCTGGACATGGCCCAGTGCTGGAGTTCATTTCAATCTGGCTGAGTGAGGCAGGGATTTACAGAGCAGAGAGGAATCAGAGCGAGCTGCCTGCAGTCCTGCCCTTCACAGCAGGCTCTGTCTAAGTGACCACAATCACTTCCCCACAGACACATTCACTGGCATCCAAAATAGCTTTAAAAACAACAAAAAGATCAGCATATTTCCTCACAAGGGGAGTGTGTGTATGTCCTGCAGAGCCAGGCTTTCCTGCCAGAGAACTGGGAGCTGTGTCCTGCTCAACAGAGAGCCAGGTCTGAAGTGTCAAGATCTGCATTAGTTATTACCTGCCAGGATATATTTTGGCTCTCCCCTAAGCCAGTCTGTGAGATCAACAGCTGAATGTAGCTTATAAATTATTCTTCAACTAGGCTTTTCGACAGAGTTTGCCATTTTCCATAGTCTATTAAATAAACAGATAAAGGGGAACAGAGATTCTTTTGAATAAATTTTGCTGTGTGGAGTAGAAAGTAAACCCAAACTTCCATATTTTATCCTTAATTCTGAAAAGACTGTGATAGAAAATACAATTAGCAGGTATTGTCTTTCAGCACAGTTACTGTTAGATTACAAAAGCAATGAGCACATATTAAATTTCTCAACTTGTAAGAACTGCTGTAAATATTTATCGCTTTCATTGCACAAGGGAACAGCTGCTGTCATTTCAAGACCCAAATCAGCTTCTTAGGAAGAGAGGTTATAAAAAAGCCAAGGAAAACAAAACCCAAAGAAATAGACTAAATCAAATTGTTCCAGTTGCTTATATCAGTCCTACTGCAGAGCTGATAAAATAATTTTGATGTAGCATTGCATTTTTCAGCCTTACCATCAGTTTACCTGGGTTGACTTCTGTGGAGCTGCTCTATTTTGGCTTGAAAATTATTCACATAAAGCCTTCCAGATTTCCATGTGACCTTGTCCAGTCATACTAGAAAAGAAAAATAACATTTTTATTTTTTGAAAGCTTTGTCAAGAAGCATCATGCAGTTTACCTACAGACCTGCCCTTCTTTTTTTTTTTTTTTTCCCAAGAGAATTCATAGAGCAGGAGTGCAAATGATCCAAAATTAGCAGTTGCTATGATTATATAGATCTGAGTCTGGATGGTAATCACTTGAGTCTCACACATCCATTCAATTAATAACAGACTTTCATATTAAAATATAGCAGGGCTGAGGTTTTAGCTTCAATTTTCTTTACTGTTCCAAACCAAACCCATTTTTCTGTAACTTCACATTTAAGGTTTTGCACTGAATATGCAAAGCCAGTTATCATCTTTTCAACTCTTTACCCACTGTGAATAAACCAGTTCCCAAATAACGAGTCTTGTTAGAGTAATCCCTAAAATGAATTTCAAAAAAGGGTGGGCAGAAAAGGGGAGAAGGATCCCTTTATTATGCAGAGAAATACAGCAGTATCTTTGTCTAAGACAAGTCTTTTCTGACAGAAATCAATACAAAGGACGAGAAATCAAGATGAGGTTCTTATTACGAGAGATGGCCTCCAGAATCACAGGGGAGAGCCTCATGCACAGGCTCTGCTGTGATGTGCCTCATGCCCTCGAGCTGTAACAAATTACTCCATGAATTTCTTGCAGGATTTATCTGCCACTGCTCAGACCTCTGGGGAGCATTTCATCAGTGGCATCACTGACCTAATAACAGGGGATCTAAGTAATAGCAACTTTTATGGAGGCTGTGTGTTATTCCCACAGATTTGGGGATGGGTTTTCAGGAGGGAGGAGGCAGCGAGGGGTAAATGTGCTTTCATAATAGGTTTACACTTTACTGATTAGCTTTGAATGATCTTCTTGCTCTGCCTGCTGACTCGAGTACTGTCAGAAAAGGAATTGGCCAAGCTTCATGGTGAGTGAATGAGACTCCTGAAGCAGGGGTGGGGGGGGTTCCTGTGCTTTATTTATTCATTTTGAACATTCCTGACAGGCAGCCTGGGCTTTGATGCAGAGGGAAAGAGAAAGAAATAGGAAGTGATGGTGTTATGTTTCCCTTTTTTCCCCAGCCTGTTTTGTGGAGCTGAGTTTACTGCCAATATTCCTGTTCCTGGGGCTCCCTGGGCAGCAGGGGATGGGGAAGGGGGAGGCAGGAGGGAGATGAATGGAGAGAGAGGTTTTTGCACTGAAACTCCACAGAACAGGGAATGTGTTCATTTGTGTCAGGCACTACCCGTATCACGTTTCACACTTCACTTTGCTTTCTCACAAATCCACTCTGCTTTTTCTGGAGTCAGTGGTGAAGCTGCCAGGCAGTCCATCAGCAGTGAAGCCTGGCCAACAGGGCAGAGAGGGATGGCATTTCAGCAGTGCCTTCAGCAGCACCCCCTCTGCTCTGGCTGCGAGGAATCACAGCTCTGAATCCATCCAGGCTCACGTTGCTTTCCAGTCCCATCTGGCTCACCTCAACCTGCCAGCAGTGCTTTCCAGGCAACCCAGGAGCATGGACTGCAGCCTCCACACAATATGGCAGCCACTCATGGAACAGCTGAAGGGAAAATTGCTTAAAAACCAGGTTTGGTGCCATGAGCCACTCCAGCAGACAGTTGTCCAAGAGAAATGCCAGCCTGAAGATCCTTGGAACACAATCAGAGACATCACCAGCCCCTTGATCACAGGCCTCCTTCCATATAATGCCCTGTCAATCTGGAAATACCATTCTCTTTTTCTCTGCCATCCTGCAGGGACATTCCTGCTGTACCCAAAAAATCTCTCTTTGGTATTTGGCACTTGATATTCAGCACAGAGAGGAGTTGCTGTCCACAAGAGCCATCTGCAGGTGGGTGAAGAACCATTCTCTTTTCACCTGATGAAAATTGTCATTACTTGTTTTCTCTGTCATCAAGATAAGATTCCCACACATCCACTTGCAGGTGACATGCCACTCAGGAGCACAAGTTACCAGCTAGGAGCAGCTGTGGATATGGGGACAAATAAGTGGTTTTCTGCTAATTCCACCAGATGAAGGTGAGCTGCACTAAATTAGAAAGAGATCTGTACCTGCACTGTATTTTCTCCTGTCCTCATCTGGAGTTGAATATCTCTTCACCTGCCCTCTTGTACTTTGTGCAGTTTACACGAACCAAATTCTCCTGGGAATAGCACTAAACAAAGAGATTCTCCTTCTGAATCCCTCTGCAGGGTTGTGTCTCTTATCCAAATCTTCCTCAGGAGAGTGAAGACAAGCTCTGAATTATGGAAATGAAGCTCTGAAAGACGATGGCACAACCTGGGTTGTCCTCTGCCCAAATACTTGGTCTTCCTGCAAAAGTAAAGAAACTTTACTAGAAGAGACAATGTCTGGGTTTTTTTTTTTTCTATCAGTAGTTTCACCTCTGACAGAGCCAGCAATCCCAGGTTTTGCCAAGGCAGTAATCTCTGTATCCCAACAATCAGTGCTGGTGCAGAGTGCTCTCTGAGTGCCTCTCGCCCCTGCCAAAAGGCATTTCTGCAGGGACGGCTTCCATTTAACATCCTTCTCCCTGAACACAGCTGAGCCTGCTCCCAGATGCTGGGAGTTTCAAAATCCAGCAGGAATAACCCAGCAAAGCCTGTCTGGGACCCAGCATAAATATCCTGGCAAGCAGAGTGTGCTCAGCTCCTCACTGCAAGCAGCCATGGCAGTGACTTAGAGTACATCTGTGGGAACTGAAATCCTGCCTTTGGGCTCCCTGCTGAGACAACCTCCAAGGCTGATTAATTAACATAATTAGGAGCTGTAAACATTAATGGGTAATGTTCAAGCCTTTCCTAGCACGTTCTTAAAAGCTTCCACTGAGTAGTTATCTGTTGACTAATTTTGGCAGGCATCTTCAGGGCTGGAGGGAGCAAGGGAATGGAATGCAAATGCACCACTGGCTCATGGGAGGAGTGAACCAAAGCAAATAACCCACTGGGTTCCTTTAATAGAGGCAAAATAAGTTATCAGAAACAAGAGAATTGTTTGTTTATGATGGGGGAGTGGAGCCAACAGCTCTGCAACCTGTTTTCCCATCGACTGGAATGAACTACCTAACCTGAAAGCCATGTAAAATAAAGCAACAACAAAAAACACCTTCAGCCCTTTCTTGTTTATAGGAACACCAGGCTGCCATCTTTTTAGAAGTGTGAACCCCTCTAATTCCAAAGGAGGGACAGCTGTTATGGAGTCCACCTGCAGTTAATCTACTTTACTGGGTGTCCATGGATTTACAGGAGGCAGGGGACACCTCTGGAAGCTTCTGTGCAGTGCCTCCTTCAGTGCAAGCTCGGAATTTATGAGTGTGCTGACATTAATGGAGGCGGCTCCATGGCTTTGGGGAGCACCAGCAGGATTCATCTGTTTCCCACACACACATAAATCTTGGTGGCAGGTATCTGAAACACCAAGGCCACTTGAACCCTGGTGTCACACCTCCAGAGAGGCACTGATAAGATCACCAGTTTTGCTTTCTGAATCATCACAAACTCCGAGATACGTTGTCTTTCCAGTTTGACAGTTCGATTTATGATTGCCACCTCTGTGCAGTGATTGAAAACACATGCAAAGGGCTCCTTGCAATCCTGAATTTTGCTCATTCAACTATCCAAATTTCTAAGGAATGAAAAGAAGATTTTTAAAACATCACAGGTGCAAATCGAGCTCCCCAAGGGGTTTTCAGCATAGCAACTCATGCTCCTGAACTCTTGATTTAATCACCACGTTCACCAATGCTGCACATAAGCACATCTTCACCAGCTTTCCAAACACTGTGATTCCTTTCACTCAAGTGATGACACTCAGGTATCTCAGATCATAAAGTCCTTAGGGATCTTCCCTGACTGATCTCTCCCTGAGACATTTTGCATGCACTGACAAAAGGGTCAGATCCTGATGTTATTTAATCGTCCTCATTCTAAGCAGACTCCCATTGACTTCCAAGGGGATTCACAGAATAAGACATTGTTGGTTTTGAGCCTTTTTCAAGTCTGTTACAGCCAGGCAGACTCACTGAGTCTGTTTCTCCAAGCAGTTCACCAATGCAAAATCAGGGAAAAAACATTTCAGTGCCATGGCACTTTGGGCTTTCTGCCTGTGATGGCGTTTGTCCTCAGCATCTTTTGCAGGAATGCTCAGAACTTCAAGCATTTGTGAGCTGATACTCACCTCTCCATCAGGCAGGATTTGCACTGCACACCTCTCACCATGCTTGCACACAAATTATGCAGAAGCAACATCAAAAGCTCATTCAGATCTCAACAGCCTCACATCAGCAAAGACACAACGAGCACAGTTCTTCTACAGACCAGGTTCTTTTCCTCCACTTTTCTCCTCAACCTGCTTGCTCCCAAATCACTTTGTCCAAAAAGGCTTTACCTCTTCCCCACTCCATTCCTGCCCCAGTTTCTGTCTCTGTAGTTTTCAGCTGTAGACCAAAGGCAAGGTTGTCCCCTGCCTGTGTGAGTTTTTACAGGGATGGCAGAGATATTTCTGTTCCAAAAGGCACAAGGACCAAAGAGAAAGATAAAACTCCTTGTTCTAAACCATGTGAGCAAAAAGATGGGTCCAATTAGACATCTTCATTTATTTGGATAATTATTATGCCTTTAACTATATTAATCCATTCTTTCAGACCTGCCCATCCTGACCATTGCTCTGTAGGATAACTCCAGGCTTCTCAATTTTTGATTGGTAGCACTCTAGAAGCAAAACTGACCATTACAACAAATTGAGGCTGGATTCCCTTTTCTACCTTCTTCAAATGGCTGCAAGTGACTCACAGATACCCACACACCACTGACCTTGAGGCTAAGCCTCCTGCTTAGAATTAAAGCTCCTAAAAATATTCCCTCCTTTATACATCCCAAAGTCTGGAATCAGCTAAAGCAAATAGCATTAGTCTGAGCTGGCCCATTTGAACACAAGAAAAATAAAATCTGGTAACTAATTAGTTCATTTTCCTAAAGCACTTCATACCCATCTCCATAATAGTTAGGAATTAAAAGTCTGAAAATGCAAAGTGCTCCCGACCTAATGCAGCAGCCCCCCCACTGAGATTCCCAAGGACACTTCCCAAACATTAGGTTTATTTGTTGTCATAGATACTCGCACAGACACAAACATCAGTGGCACCCAGGGACTCACACTTGTCAGCAGCTTGTTGGAATACAGCTCTACATGTCTGAAAGGCAGGATTGGGCTTTTTTTTTTTTTCCTGTAAAATCCTGCAGGCTGTGCCCGTTCAGTGGGTGTGTTAAGTTGCTGTCCTCCTCTATTCCTTTCTCAAGCAGAGTCCTAACACAGCAAGCTGGGTTTTTGAAGGCAGGAACAGAGCAGTGGGGTGTTTAAAACTGATAACTCGGGCCTGATGTTCACCTTGGAGCTGGTTTCTCTTTCAGGAATCCAGCTAGAGGCCTACTAGGCTTGGCCCAGGGGAGCCTGCTCTGCCATCTGATCTGTTCTTGGTTTAACCAGCAGAGCATGGTCCTAATCAATCAGGAAGGAAGGAAAGGAAGGAAGGAAAGGAAGGAAGGAAGGAAGGAAGGAAGGAAGGAAGGAAGGAAGGAAGGAAGGAAGGAAGGAAGGAAGGAAGGAAGGAAGGAAGGAAGGAAGGAAGGAAGGAAGGAAGGAAGGAAGGAAGGAAGGAAGGAAGGAAGGAAGGAAGGAAGGAAGGAAGGAAGGAAGGAAGGAAGGAAGGAAGGAAGGAAGGAAGGAAGGAAGGAAGGAAGGAAGGAAGGAAGGAAGGAAGGGAAAGAAAGAAAGGAATCCCAAAGGGAAGGGGAAGAGACCCAGCTCAGCTATTATTTCACTCCAGTGTGACAGGGAGAGGTGTCTTCTCCAGCAAGTTAATACAGAGCAGGAGGAAGAACCAATTTTCCCCACTTCCCCATTTCCAACAAGTAGAGATCTGCTGGGATACAGAAACAAGAAACAGGGAAAATAAAAAGAGCCAGGAGTCCCACTGGTGCCTGCTAGAAGCACTGAAGAGCCAGTGTCTGGCAGAGGAGAGGTGTTTAATGGATATTCTGGGAAGAGAAAGACGAAGAAAAAGCTCAGAACTAGGAAGAATAAAAACGAAAGCAAAGCACAGAGCAGTGGCTCCCAAGCTACAGCCCTTGCTCCACAGATGGATCTCTTTGGAGAAGCAAGCAGAGGAGGTGGAAAAGGCATTTTCAGCCTTGGCTCTGTAGAATGCAAAGAAGAAAGGAGGTAAGTGGGGCAAAAAAGAACCGTGGCATAGATTGACACAAGCAGAGCAAAGGGATAGCAGAAGCAGTCATGAGGAGCTGGAGAGGAAGAATCAGAAGAGAAGGCATGAAAGAGGCATAAAACTGGGGAAAAAAAACCCCATGAGTTACCATTTTGATAAATAGGCACAGTTAGGACCAAAGACTGACAGAAAATATGAAGTGTTTCCAAGGAAAAGACAAAAGAGCAGTTCACAAATGTCTATGGCAGCAACTTCAGGTGAATATATTAAAAAATACTTGATTGCCAAGAGGCTGGATTTGACTTGGAGAAGATGAAGGAATCAAGTTATGGCTGGGAATGTGGCTGTGGATGACAGCCTGTTACTCTTTCTCCCAAGAGAAGAAAGATATGTTTAATTCTGAAATCTGGTTGTTTCCCTCTTTTCACTGGCAGGGGATTTTTCCAAGTTTGCACCCCGGGGACCACAGCAGTGGAATGTCTGATGGAGTATAAAGCTGATTCAGGGCACTCTGGCTTCAATGTGCCAACAGGATTATTTAGCAGGCTGCTGACAAGTTCCTGAAGTGCTGAATTCCAAGTGAATTCCAGGAGGCTTGCACCATCTAGCAGAGAAAATTCCGGGCTTACACTGCAAATTGAACGAGGAGGAGCTGAGGGGGAAGAAGGACACAGGCAACAGGAGCAGGTTGTCCCCTAAACCTCAAGATCTCCATGGTGGAGTAGCTGGAACAGGCTCTAGGTGACAGCAGAACACTGACTGCAATCCCAGGGCTGGGAAATATGGCAAAGGCACCTGAGACAAAGCTTTTATTTTTAAATTTGATTATTTCCCTTGAGAGCACTAGGCTGCTGCTTTGTTAGGTGGGCAGTGTGGGTTGGTAAGCACCTAGGGAAGCTCTTCCCAGGACAAAATTCACATTAAAGCCACTCTATCCAAATCCTGTACTTGGATTCAAGGCTGAAAAGGTTTGATGACTATTTCTGTGGGCAGAGCAAGAACTTGCCTGAAACCTGAGTCTCATCCATTCCTTCCAGAGCCAATGTGTTTCAGTTTTACTGGCAATTTCAGTGTGGGGGAGATTAGTCAGACTCCATCAAGCAGGTTGTTTTTATTATCCAGGTCAGAGTCCAGGGCTTTTAAGTCATGCTGCATTTCAGTCTTGTGCAGAGACAACAGAAATTCTAATTATTTATAATCATTTACTCTAAAAACACCCAGTTATTATGGTGTGTGTGCTGTGTCAGGCAGCCTTAGGATCATCCTAGACTGAATTAAAGACAATTCATAGGGTATAAGGGAGTTTAGGTGGTTCTTCTTAGGGGCTGCTTGTACAAAATAACTATATCAAGAGTAATAAAAACTAAATCAGTAAGATCTTGTGCCAAATACAAATGTGTTTGAATTTCCCCATCCCTGGGAGTGTTCAAGGCCAGACTGGCCAGGGCTTGGAACAACCTGGGATAGGGGAAAGTGTCCCTGCCCAGGGTATGGAATGAGATGAACTTCAAGGTCCCTCCAACCCTTGATTCCATGACTTGAGCAAAGGGTAGCAGGAAACTGTCTGGCCCTGAAATCTGTTCAAGTACTCCCTTGTCTCTTCCCAGAACCCCTTACTGACTCAGTAATCCTTTGGTGGCTTGGAAAGGAAGTTTACTCTCTTGCTTTGTGTTCCTCATCACACAGGGAAAAGAGCCCTTCCGAGATTTTTTTTTTTTTTTTTTTTTGGACAGCATCTCTAATCCAGCAAACAATTCTGAAGATGCTGGTTTAAGGCATGGTTGTAAGTGAAAGGCTGCAGTCTGTGTAGCTGCAGGAGTGCTCAAAGTATTCCAAGTCAAAACACAATTGTTCCAAAGGAGCAAATTCCAGAATTGGAGCTGTGCTGTTGCTTACATGTGCTTCCCATCACGGGCTCAGCTCTCAGAGATGCTGGAGAGGGGTATCTCTATGTCCAAAATATCCTTCCACCTCCATCCCCTCCTGGGAAACCACATGTAGCACGTGGCTTTGTTCCTGTCTGTGGCAAGGCTGGCAGTTTGGGAAGCCTGGGAATGAGCGGGAGCAAAGGTGGGAGCGGCTGATTGCTGCTCTCCCACGTGTGTGCTTCATTCCCTTCCTGTCCCAGGCAAATCCTCCCATCCTGTACCCCAGGGAGCTCTGCTGTCCTGCAATAAGGCCATGCCAGACAACTGATCCTCTGGAGAGGCCTGTGAAGCAACACAGTCACATCTCCAGGCCTGGAAAACGACACAAAAGAGCCCTAAGATGGAGCAAAGCTGCCCTGCAGGCCTCTCCTCCCAACTGCACTTCCCACCCACCTTGCCTGTTCCACCACTTTGGGGAAATTACCTGTGGTTGGGCTCTCTGCTTCTTCCAAGAGCAGGCTCCAGCTCCAAATTGCCAGAGAATATCCCTTATATCGCTGGTTCTCCAGCCTCTTTGCCACGTTGCCAGCAACTCTCAGCAGCACCGACCCAATCTACCAAAGAAATTATTTACAAGTACATTATTAAGCCATCATTTAAATTAATAGTAATAAAAAAAGCTGCACTTTGTGCTTATTTTTTATTAAATCTGAGTGTATCCTGCTGAGTAACATGTAGAAGGATTCAGTCATTTGGAGAGGCAAAAGGTATTCAACTCTATCAGTCTGCACAACTCCAGCCAATTTTGGGAGACTATAGATCATGCACCAGAGCCACACCAAACACGTACAGGACTAGAGCATTCCAATTTTTTCTCTCCTAAAACTAAAAAGGTGAGAGTTAAGGAACTTGGCATCTCCAGGCATTACAGTGTGTTTCTTGGACTGCAGAGATGACGGGGGTTTTGAGCTCAAACTCCTGATAAATGGCTGCTCTTAATACCATGCCTGGCTTAGAGCTGAGCTCATCTGGAATGTTTCTCCTTGTCTTTTCCCACACTTTTTAAATACCAAAGTGGAGGTTCTAAATCGTTTTTCTTTCTAGTGAGCTCTTTGGTTATTAGCATTTGACCAGGAGTGTAAATATCTCTAATTTCATAGATGGATTCTGCAACATTCTCACTTTTTCCCTGGTTTTACATTCTGTGTATACCTGATGGGGGATTTATTCCAATAAGGCTGCACTAGCCAATTGAGATGAACATGGAAAAATCAAGCACTGTGACTGCTTTCACCTGCATGAAATTGCCTCAGATTTATCATTAAATAGTTCATTTATGCTTTCACATAAAGCACACAGAACCAGCTCTCTTGAAGTGGACAAGAAGCTGTCCCTGAGCTACGAGTGTTCCCTAGGGGACAAGAAGGTCAGTGGGATCCTGGGGTGCATCAGGAAGAGCATTCCCAGCAGGTCAGGGGGGATCCTGCCCCTCTGCTCTGCTCACCTCTGGAGTGCTGTGTCCACTTCTGGGCTCCTCAGGACAAGAAGCTCCTGGAGGGGTTCAGCAGAGGCTGCAGAGGTGATGAAGGGATTGGAGCATCTCTGAGGAGAAAAGGCTGAGGGAGCTGGGGCTCCTCAAGAGGGGACCTCTGTAATGTGTCTAAATATCCAAAGGGTGGGTGCCAGAGCATGGACCAGGTTCTGCTCCACGGGGCCCAGCAATGGGACACGAGGAACAGGCAGATGCTGATGCCCAGGAGCTGCACCTGAACAGGAGGCAGAACTTCCTCCCTGTGCAGTGACCAAGTGTCTAGAGAGGGTGTGGAGTCTCCCTCACTGAGGATATTCCAGAACCATCTGGACACAATCCTGTGCTCTGTGCTCTGGGATGACACTGCTGGAGCAGGGAGGTTGGACCAGACCCTCACTGTGGTCCATTCCAATCTGACCCATTCTGGGATTCTGAGCAGTGAAAGACTGTCTGGTTACATTCTTAAAAACTTTGAAATGCACCATTTTCAGCTTCTCCTTTCCCACTGACCTGTTTTCCTGCTGCATCACAAGTGCTTTTCAAGGCAGTTCAGTCTCAGCTGCAAATAGTGATTCCAGTTTTAAATGGGTTCTCAAGCCACTCTCCCAAGCAGTATTGCAATACCTGACGAACCTGGTCACACTCTGTCCTTTAGAAACTCCTCAAGTTAAATTGTGGTCAGGCAGCAGGTAAGGGGCACAGTGATCCATGAGTGGGACATGACACAGTGGCTGAAGAGCATTTTTAACTCGGGGAGGCAGAAAATGAGTGATGCCAGCCTGGGCTGTATTTCTACACTGATAGCACAGGTGTAAGGCAGAGACAGAGCTACTGAAATGTGTCTGATGCCACCTCGGATCCATCCATCTTCATCACACTGGAAAAATGACATTAATGAAAACCACATCATTTACCCACAAGCAGGGTTGCCTAATCACCATATTGCTCCTACATGTACTGCCTATTCTAGTATTGAAAAAAAAAGTGGATCCAAGCTTCTCTGCTCATTCCAGGCTCCCATTCCCCATTTTCCAGGCAGATATGAAGGGTGTCCGTGCTGCACAACACACACAAGGAGACTGACATGCCCCAAGAGCACTGCATTATCTTCAGTGTTAAGTGATGGGCCATGGCAAAGCAGTGTAAAGCAGCCAGGTTAGAGCCTTCTTCCCCTCCTGTAGAGATGCATTTTGGTCCACCTTGACTCCTAAGAAGCAAAAACAATTGCTCGGATTTCTCATAAACAAATCCCATAAAACAAAATGCTCTCTTATACTCCATTTCACTCCAAATCCCAAAGAAACTTGTGATGTTGGAGGGCAAGTTATTTCTTTTGGCTGGCCTTGCTAGAAAAAAATGGCATGCTTTATTTTCCTCTTTACAGGATTCATATTGTGTTAATAAAGTACTCTTGATTCCCTCTGGCTGACTCTGCAGGAAAACTATTCTCGCAAAGCTTCTAGTCTGGGTTAAAGTAATATTGCTTAAAACTGCCCATAATTGTTTCAGTCTCTTAAGTTTAATGCTGAGCACTGGAAATTCTGCCAAATTTGAGCCAGGATTGGGTGTTCTATGCTGGCAGGGTAAGCTGACCAAAGGTAAGGAATTCACTAAATGCAGGGGGAATTTGACCTGGTGTTTCTTTGAGCCAGCTTCTGTATTTCTGACCTTACTCTGAAGAGAATGGAGAGATATGAGAAAATCAAACCAGATGAGAGTTTAATGGGAGTGCTCATTATTCCATCAGCCAAGGCCCCCAGCCCTGGAGCAGTCCCTGAGAGCAGCTCTGCCTCCTCAGGAAGGACTCACCCTGCTCTCTGCATTCCTTGAAAGGCTGGAGACAGGCAGCCGGAAGCTGACAGTGGAAACGAGGCCGGGGATAGCCAGACTGGGAAGAGGGAGAGCAGCCCTTCGCCCTTGGAGACAGTCCCTGGAGGAATGCAGCTCTGATGAGCACAGGATCATCAACAGCTCCACGAGAGAAGGAAACGCACTCAAGGAACTTCAGACCTGGAAAACCAAACGTGGGGGCAGGGCTGGATGTCAGTTTTCCCTCCAGGGGCAGGAATGGCACATCCAGGTGTCCTCAGATCCATCAGGAGATGCTTTCAGTGTTATTCCACACCTTGCATCAGCATTACCAGCAGCTCTGCCCAAGGCTGTTCTGCACTGCAGGAGTCAAGCCGAAAACCTTCCAGGGATCTGCTTTCCAGTCCCTTTAATCTTCCCATGCTGTGGTGGGTACATTTAGTGTCCTCTAGGTTTGTCTGAGCCTTCAGCACAGCTTAGTTGGTACCAGCTCTTGCAAAGCAGTTCAGTTGTATCAGCCAGAATCTGTTTTTTCCCCAATCCTCAGTTAATTCAAATGTGAGCTCTGAGAAGACTTTGGGCAATATTTTTTCAGTGTGTGGAGGGACACGCAATATCAGAGCACCAGAACGTTTCATGAGTGTCAATATTACAAAACTTTTCATCTGATTATAGCAAGTTTTCTTTTAACTTGGGCTAATACTGGAAGAATAAGTCATTTTGGTTTTCCTTGCCATTATTCATGCCCAAGCTGCCTTTTATTCCCATTCAAAAACCTCGGAGTAATTTGCAGTGCTACCACCCATGCCTCCAATTATCTCAAGGAGAAAAACCTATTACCATTTTAAACCAGAAATGATATGTCAGAATTTTGAAGGGAAAAAAAAAATTTAAAAATCCTTTTCCCTCCTGGTTTTTACAGCAGGAATCAGAATAATCAGGAGTCCTGGCAGAACCTTCCAGCCCACCTGAAGGGGAACAGAGATTCCCATTTTTCCATCACACTAATTACTTACTGCTATCCCTGAAAGAGCAGAAGGATCCTCGGAAAGGTAATGCCTCATGACAAAGCAGAACAGACTCTTTTGCTGTAAGAACTCAAGCAGCTTATGAACAACTGCACTGGGTCAGCCAAAGGTCTACCTTTCCTGGCCAGTAACACCACATGTAATAAAACTATCAGGGAGAATTACCACATTCCTCATTTAGATCTGTCCCCTCCAACAACTGTTCCCAACTATTACTTGGCTTTGAAGTTCTCTTCTCCCATTTCAGATCTAAGGCAGGCACTGGGGACTCAAAAGACCATTGTAATTATGATAGTTACTATAATAAAGGATATCACCTTTCCCCACAAAACTTGCGTCCTCATTCCTCCATGGGAATACTTTTCCTTGCACATTGTTGGCCTCACAACACTTGATCTTCAATTTTCAAAGCTGAATATTTATGCAGAACAATAAAGTTCTTGATCCTCCAATTACCCTCCACTGAAATGCTCCCATGCATAACAACCACACATACAAGCAAACACTGGGAGGATCAGGACCTGAGATAAAACATCAGTTGTAATGTGTCTGTGTCCAAACTCATTAAAGATGATAAGAAGCCCATGGAAATCAATATTGCTTTATGAGTAATTCTGTATTTGCCCAGGCTATTTTTTCTGGAAGTGATTTTCAAAGAGCTAAAGGGAGCACACACTCAAAAGCAAAAACAGAAAAGCACTACAGCAAAGACACCTAAAATAAACCAGCGCTGCTATTAAAGCAGTCTGAGAGAATCCATATCAGGTGGGATTACAGAAATAGGCAAAAACTACAAAACTGATGAGGATTTTGTTTCTTTCAAGAGCTCCCCATTCTTCATTTGTGTCCCTTTTCTGCACAGAACACCCCTCTGTCCCTCTTCTCAGAGCTTGCACCATCATTCATGCCTCCTCTTCTGCACACAGCCCACATCCTTTCTTCCCCTGAGAAGAGTTAAGCACTCTTGTTCCTCCAAAGAACAATTTATTTTTCCTGACAAGGCCTTTTATGCAATTAGCTGGAGAAGCCATAGCCAAAAAGAAAGAATAACACATGTAAAACCACGCCAGAGAACAGAGTAGGTAGGAACTTGTTGAGTCTATTAGCAGACAAAATGTTTAAATCAATGGTGTGTTCTCATAAATCAAAAGCCATATTTAGCATTTAGCTCTAACTGTAACCATGCCTGAGCAATGTGGAATAGAGAGAAAACACTTTTAAAAATTTGAAGTTCCTGAAACGAGGAAAGGAGGAAGCAGCAGATGAGACAAGCACAATGCAGGGTCATCTCCAGATAAAGAATTTATTCTACAGGTGAGAATGGAGGTGCCACAGCATTCAGGGCTGAGCAGAGCCTGCCAATCACACCGACTTGTGTCTGGTAGTGATTTGGAAACATTACAGAACCATTTGAACCTAGTTAAAACTTGGACATTTATGTGGGGTTTGTGCTGTACAAATATTGAGCCCAGAAGAGCCAGAACTCTTTGCTACAGATCTGAGACAAAAGGATTTGCACTGCAGACCATAAAAGATCATTCTTTTTCAATTACACTTGACAGGTCTGAGTTACTGTAAGAGGAATAGGTTTGGAGCAGTAACAGTGAACCAGAGAACATAATGTAATTTGAGAAACAGCACAAAACCTCATCACATCCTTTTCTTTTTCAGCTGGGAGTGCAAGATTGTATCTTTTCACCCCTCCATCCTTGTTCATCCCTTTACTCTTCCACTTGAGCTGCTTTGATTCAGATTTAGGACTCCCATTCATCCCAATTAGATGGCTTTTCTGTAAAGCTGCTTTCCAAACCCATGCTTTGCTTCCGTTGACAGGATTTTACTGCTTTCCAGAAAAGTAATGGATTTCTCACATACCACAGTTTCTAAAGGTCCCTTCTTCAACAGCATCCTCCTCAGCACAGAAACCTTGAGCAGTTGTATTAAAGCAGTGGCTCTGATCCAAAGAAGGATCTTTTTGCCTGCTGTGACTCCAGCACTCCTCATTTTTATTTGCAGCAGTGCAATCACAGCTCCCAAGCAGAGGCTGCTGTTCAGTGCCAGGGAAAGGGAGCAAGTCACCCACAGGACCCATGCTCAGCTCCCTGCCTGCAGGCTTTGGGCTCCTGAGGCTCTGAGGGCCTCCCCAGGCTGCTGCTGAGGTTTGTGTCACAAGGAGGAGGTTTCTTCCCAGCCCTGTCCTTCCTTCTCACCTTGTTTACTTCAGTTCAGCCACTGAATCCAGTCCCACCATGTGATTTTTAAACTTCATTTGTTCCTTTAGGCAATTGCTTTTACTAGAACTGCATCCTCCCTAAGAAATCCAGGACAATTTGCTTCTGCTTTTGCTTGCAGTGCTTAACACATTGTCAGAGCTTCCACTGAAGCAATCACACTGAAAATAAGAGTTGCTTCTTCCAGTTCTTGCATTTACACATTTTTATGAGACACTGGAAAAGTACAATTGGATTTTTTTTCCCCTTGCAAATGCTGAGACAGTAATAAGTAACAGATTCACAGAGTTCTGACTCGGATCTAGGTGTCTCTGACATGTACCATGTCTTTCAAATATATTACACACTCTAATGCTTCTGTTATCAAGAGCTTAAGCCTTTTTACGTTCTCCTCTCCCCATCAACAGTGGAACCAGGGAGGATTCCCACCACAAAGCTCCCATCCACACTTCCCACAAAACAAAGCAGCCTGCTGGGGCTCCAGTTGGGATCAACTTCTTGCATCATCTGGGTTCATTTTCTTACCCTATTATTACTTCTAATCATGAATACTTCAGTGTTTCTAGGAAGTATCAAAAGGGGAAGGCGGTTAAAAATTATTTGAATAAATATTATTGTGACACAAGCTCAAAATCACAATGCTTGGGACCTCTTCCTAATTCAGGATGTGTCCCTATTCATGGGACACAACTGGTGGGACGTTCTTCAGCCCTAGATGATGTGCAGCTTATCTGATGGCACAAAGATATAAGAATTTTAAATTCTAGAGTGGTTTCGGTAAGAAGGGACTTTGAAGATCATTTAGTTCCACCCCACATCTTCCACTATACCAGGTCACTCCAAGCCCCATCCAAGCTGGCCTGGGACACTTGCAGGGATGGGAGCCAGCCACAGCTTCTCTGGCTGCTCATTTTATCCTGGTGTTTCCAACTGCAAACTAAAAAATTTAGGTCCAGTTGAATCCAAATTAACATCCTAAGGCAAATGCATGAGACAACCCATTGCGATGGCTCTGAGTAGAACGCTGCCAGAAAGTGAAGGGGGAATGAAAATTGAGATTCATGATGTTTAAAGTGGACTTTTGACCAGGAAGACGAATGGCTGCATTTTTCTGGGCAGATTTACAGGCCAAATGAATCCCTGGTTTAACCTCTGAACTCGGAGGGTTTCATAAAGGGAGGAATTTGCCTATTGGGCTCACGCGTGCGAATTCCCAGGCATTACAAGATTGAAGCTGCGGTCATTTCAACCCAGAAGAGAAAGAGGAAAACCCACAAGAGGGTGGGTAGGGAAATAAGATTTAAAAGTGCTGCTTCCAGACCATCAGACAGCAACAGATACACTGAAGACAAAACCAGATGCCCTGGAAGAATTAGAACATCAAAATGTTTGATACGCTCTGCTCTCAGGTCACTGGTGACCATGAAAAATCACATCCTGCACTGCCCTCAACCAGAAAATCCCAGTTAGTCCTGACTGCTTAGTAACTGCCTGACTCTCCTTCCATGGAAAGATGGGCATTGTCTTCTCCTCACCTCATTTTTTGACACAAGCACCTGCTGAAGTTGCTACCAAAAGAGATGAGAGGAGCCACATCACCCCAAACAACTGCACCAGCTCAGAGGAGAATCGCATAAAAAACACAGATTATAAACCAGAAAAACCTTCCCAATTTCAGAATATTGTAGAATTTCTACAGCACTCAGATATTCTCATCATACATAGCCAAAAGTAAATATCACAGAGTGGTTTGGGTCGGAGGGAACCTTAAAAGTATTTTCATTCCAACCCCCTGCCATCTCCAAGAGCTGTAAATGGTTTAAAACTGGAAAAGGGAGCAAAAATACCAAATGCAACATTACTAAGTATTGGAAGCTAGCCCTGGTATCATGTTCAGTGGGCTCCCAGCTGATTCTTCACCCACAGTCCATTTGCCTTTCCTTCCTCCCAGCTGGCACTGAAGTAGCAACAGCCTCAATAACAGATTTTGGTAAGTTTTTTACTGTAACCAGACTTGTAGCAGCATTTAAGGTTATGTTTAACATAAAACTGAGCTATTTTCTGTCTGTCTCTAAAAAATAGAACACGAGGTAGCATTGAATAATAGATCATGCAGGGTTTTGAGGCCAAAATCCCATTCTTAATGGATTTTTGAAAACACACTAACACTGTTGGTGCAGGCTAGTTTCTGGGAATGCAGTGACCAGCGATGTGTTTGCATACAGAACTTATAACTGTTGAACAAGTCAGAGCTCCCAAGCACAGATGAATGTTTGTTGATTCTGTCTAAATGGTGGTGCATTAATACCAGCAAGAGATCCCAACCCTACACGTGGTGCTACAGAAACAGGACAGATGCTCTGTTCCGAGAATCTCAGCTTAAAACTGAGCCTGCAGCTTAACAGCAGCCTAAGAAGGTCCCTGAAGGTACCACTTGTTTTTAAAAAAAGTGAAAACATTTTTAGGAATAGTGTTGACCTTTCTTTTCTTCTCCAGGGAAATTTAATTTCCTTTAGAGGAAACATAACTGTGCTGTTTGAAAGTAGCACAAGGGTTTTTTCTGCACTGTCAGAATTTTCTTTGGAACAGAAAAATCTTCCTGATGTTACCAAACAAACAGAAAATCTTACAGATATATTCCACCAAGTAACAAAAGGAAAAGAAGTTAAAGGGTGTTATCAGTATAAATGGCCTTTGGGATAAAGTTATTATTTAATAACATTTTTTATAGTATCTTTTAATCCCTTTCTGAAAGCTCCCTGTGTTATCCATGAAACCTTTCCACAAAGTCACTCGTCACCCCTTCCCAACTTCCATCACCATCAAAATCTATTGGAAATTTAGGAGTGGTGATCCTGACGTGGAAATGCAGTCTGGAACTTAGGGATTAAATCCTGATCTAAGCAAAATAACTTTTTTCAAAAAAAAAAAAAAGAAGCTGGTTGTTGAAAGTAGAGAGTAGGACTATGAACATAAAATAAAGTAAAATAACATAATAACCATCCCCAGAATGGTTTGGGTTGAAAGGGACCTAAAAGCTCATCCACCCCCTGCCATGAGCAGGGACACCTTCCACTATCCCAGATTGCTCCTAGCCCTGTCCAACCTGGCCTTGGGCACTTCCAGGTATAAACAATTTAATCTACATCTCTCAGCTAGGAAGGAATCTGCAGTCCTAGGAATTTCCTGAAGAATTTGCAGTTTTTGTTGGGCTATAGGATAAGAGACACAGGTTAGCAACTGTCTCAGTTAATTTACAGGACAAAAAACACTGCCATAAGAAGCTTCCCCACTATCTAACATCTTTATCAGCCAGGTGAAACATGATGAATTTTAATTCCTCTTCCACTTTTGTTTCTCCCACAGACATATCACGGGCAGGTTTCCTGACTATCCCCCTGAGAAGACAGGCGGTTCCAAAGCTATATTTATTGAAAAACATCCAGAGCAGGTACTGTCCCTCTTCTAATGAAAAAAATGTCACGATGTTGGAGAAGGATTTGCCACAAAAACATGTCTGCTTATTTAAGTAGCAATTTTCCCTAACAGTGGCTGTAGTTCTCCAAGAACCTTATGGTTAAAATCTTTTTGTTGCAAGTGAATGTGTTTGGTTTTTTCCCAGGGTGTTTCCAATCAGGTACCAAAATCTGTTCCCTTTCAGGCTGTGCAGCCACTTAATCACGACTGAAGGTGCTCAGGTGACGGAAAAGAAGTAGAGAACAGCAGCAGTGAGGAGTTTCTTATGCAGGCAGGGCTAAACCTTGATTTATTGCCAAGGCTCATTAAGCAAATTTAACATCCTAGCAAAGGAAGTATCTCAGTTTATCTTGTGTGTTGTAGTGAACTCGGTTGTTTTTCCCCCTCCTGATTTCTCTGGCTAATGGAAGTGGCTGATAATCTCGTCCTCTGATCGTCTGAGTATCATGCAGGGAAAGTGATTAAGCCCAGCTGAAGGCAGTGGTCGACACTTGGAGCCTTTTCCACCCATCCCGATCAGCCAAGTGGGATAATGAGTCTGTTGGGGGAAAACAGTAAGCAGGATTTGGCCCGAGTGAGCCAGTGTGCTGGGCTAGGAAAACTAAGAGATCAAAACCTGAATTCTGTGATCCTGAAAGCTCCACCCCTAAGATTGTTGCATGGTTTAGAAGATTTTTTTATAGAATTACAGAAAGGTTTGTATTGGAAACGAGGTAAAAATCATCTCATTGCAGCCAGCCTGGCACCTTCCACTAGCCCAGGTTGCCCAGAGCCCCATCCAGGCTGGCCTTGAATGCTTCCAGGGATGGGGAGGTTTGGATCCAGTCCTCCCTGGAATCACAGGGAGGAGCCTGGGGTACACAGCAGTCTATGTGTGGTTTGGGGGGATGTAAGGACAGGCTAAGCCCAGCATTAACCATCAGCTAACTTTGCTAAAAATACAGCAAAACTGCTGCAAACAGCTGCCTGTGCCCCACTAAAACTTTGGGTTTGGGGCTGCTCCTGGTTTTAGCCAAGTCCAGGGGCTAAACCCTGCTGGGCTCTGCTGTTCAGGCAGACAGAGGGAGGGAAACCCCTGGTGAAGATTTCAGCCCCTAAAGCAGAAACACGTGCCAGAGTCCAGAAGTCTTTGTTGGCTGCTGGGAGCAGCCAGGAGCCAGGCAGCCAGTGGGGCTTATTGCTACCATCAAGGATTAGCATAGCTCAGGAAGAAAACACCAAAAGGAATTATTCTGGATATGGAGGTAGATTCTGGAGAAATGGATTTAACCTTCCTGTCATGCTCCCAGCTTTCAATTCCCACCTTCAGCTTTTTTTCAGGTTTGTTGCCTTTCCTGAGCGTCTGTTCTTTCTTTGCATGAAAAAATGGAAGCCAAAAGTCTGGAGAGGTTGTTTTACTGCTAGTTTCCCCTGCACCCTGGGAAAAAACCTTCCTCTATTTTCCTAACAAATTTTCACTAGCAATTATCTGATTTTCACCAGTTTAGGAGCCTGGTTTTCTTCTCCCTTTTTAGCCAGCAGAATGTGTGTCACAGCTTTAAGACATCTCCACAATGCAGTTGGCCAGAGAAAGTTCAGTGCAATCATGATTTTACCTGAATGTCAGACAAGTAAAACATTTTTTGTTCCACTGAGTCAGCTGCCTATTAAAAAATCCCTGAGGCCACTGGGTTTATTCCACACACTGGTCTACTGGGCAACATAGGAAAGGAAATCCTGGCCCCATGGAAGCTGATGGGAGTTTTGTCCTTGACTCCAGGGGGGACAGGAGTTCACCTCTTGTCTATATGAGCTCCTGTGCAGGGGTTGGTTACTCCCAAGTCAAACTCCATGAAAAATCAAAACTGAACTGTATTTAAAAAGTGAGCATTTTATAAGGCTTCAGTAAAGACACTTTGGGGAAAATAAAATACAAATTAATCACTTCACGAACCATTGCTGCATTATTATACATTCTATATTTCTTGATCCTTTGACAACCCTGACCTTACTTGACTTTCTAATGTAGCTGGCCTTCTGCACAAACTGCTTCCATGACATTTTACAAATACCTTCCTAAAAGATGTGCCAAAGACATCCCAATGCAGAGTACTTGGTGCTTCAGTCAGAAAAATAGGTGCTGTTCTTTGAAAAGAAGCTTTTCTCTACTTTACTTACTCTTCAAGACAAATTTAACTTTCCAGGACATCGGTGTAATCTCTCTGCATCTGTTCCAGATTTCAATCCCTAATGGTTTTTTATGTTTTGCTCCACAGATAATCATCAGATGTGACAATTTTTAGCTTTGTTCTTATCCCGCTGCCAACAAAATTACGGTCTTTTCCTGTAGTTCATTAAGTCTCATCACCATGAAAATAAGCCAAGAGAGTTGCCATTTCACAGGCATTTCCCCCTCTCCCAGCTCCCCCTCATTTCCAATATTAAATAACATTCAAAAACAAGAAGAAAGGTGTTAGAGAAGGAATAAAAGCCTTAAAATATTCTGAATATTTAAAGTTAACCATGCAGGAGGAGGGAAACTGTACTTGACCTCTGTTAAAATTACATACTTAAAATATTCACCTACAGACAGCAATCCACCTTCCCCAAAAAAACCACACCAAAAATCCTCCATAAAGAAGAAACATTTCCTAGGTTCCAACAAAACTTCTTTCTATAGAGTTAATATTCCAAGAGAGAAACTTTTCCCTCCAGGAACACCAGGCTGTGTCCCTGTAAAGTGTTTGTGTTCAGCCAGGCTCTGAGGCTGCTCTCACCTGCCACAGCTGGAGATCCAGCATTCCCAAACTCTACCCCTGCTTTGCTTTTATGCCCATAACTCTAGAAGGCAAGAAGTTCAAGTAAGGTTTTCTTTCAAGCAATAAGGGAAGGGTCTATTCCTGAAGAACATTTACCTTCCTTGAGTATCATTTTACCTGAGCCAGCACCAAATTTCTTGTGTCTGAGGACAACAGAACAAGTGAGTCCTGCTGGCAGCTGGAAGTTTTCTTATGCTTGGCTCATGTAAACCAGCATCAGACATTTTCATTCATAGGCTACACTCTGGCTTAGCGCCCAGTTCTTTCTTCTCCCCCCAAAAAAGGAGACTTGCACTGAAAAATTTTAGAAACATGGTTGAACTTATGTAGGAATACAAAAGTCCATTTAACTTTTATGGAGCATCAGTTTTAAAGGAAAATGTCTTTTCAGCCACTGAAGAAAATGTTACTGGAGAAGAATCATCACTGGTACAATAGGAGTCCTAGGAAAGACCAGGAAAAAATACAAAGAGGCTCCTACTGAAACACAGTCTCTTCCTCAGTATTAAGACTTTGCTAACTACTTTCTGCATCATTTCAGCAGTGGACAACCTAGCAAAGAAAAGGGGAGTCCAAAACAACTTAGGAAGACATCTACTTCTCTCTCCACTGTGAAATTTTCTCCAGGAGAAAAAAAAAAACAAGAAAACAAACAAACAAAAAAACTACACTAAAATGTGGGTGAATCGCCTACTAATCTCAAACTAACCTTTGCTTGCCATTCCCTTTCTTTCCTCCTCTTCTGTCAGATTGTTCAGGCATCTCCTTGCAGCTGGAGGGGAAGTGGTTCTGTATGGAAGAGCAGAAGCCACTCAAGGTTAGATCCAGGGGCAGCTTCCCCCAGCTGCCAGCCCTCTGCACTCATGGAGCTGCTTGGAGCAGAGCTGGGAGCAGAGCTGGAGGAGCTGCAGCAAGGCCAGGCACAGGGACAAGGGCACTTGAGCTGCTAGGTGCCATCACAGCAGGTTCATGAGAACAGAAACTCTGTCTCACCCCTCCCAGTATCATTCATCTGGGCAAAAACACCAAAGCAAATCACTCAGAGTCTGGATGCACTTAACATACTGCCTGCAGAATGCAGAGGCACTGCTGCAAATGGAAACCTTTTGTCAATCACGTGTGTGCTCACAGGTATCCTGCTGGATAAAGCCACCCCTGAGGTGCTGGGAATGGTTCTGGTTACCCTTTGCAGGCAGAGCAGAGCAGAGGTGGAGGTGACAAGGTTGGGTTTCTGGCTGAGTAGGAGCACTGCAGTAAAGGATACACTCGGAGTAGCTCTGTTGGTTTTGGATACAACAGGCCTGCTGGGACACTAAAAACCTATTTTGAACTCCAGTCAATCTGTTAATCTATCCCAGGGAATGAAATGCTTCGCTGCTTATCACTGCAAGATTTGACTTAGCAGTGCTCGGGTTTTGGATTACCATATTTAATTAAATGTAAGATACTGAAATGCCTGGGGAGAGCCACTTATGAAACTGCCCTGGCTGCAAAGCACAGCCCTTGTCATTGTCCCCTTCCAGCATCCAGTACATTCAAAGGTGTACTTGAGAAAACAAACATTTTCACTGTTACAGGAAACACATCTTACAGTTTGAAATGTTTTCTTTTCTACTCTTTCACAGTACTGCCTGTATTAGTGGTCCATTAATAAACTCCAGTGGATTTTCTGATTTACACTCATTAGTAAGTGATCTTAGAATTCCTCTCAGGGACAAGAAAGCTGCCTAGAAACAAGAAAAGCAGAAAATTTTCACCCTCTGCCTTTTTCAGATAATAAAGTATAAATCGCCAGGAACTAAAGATATGGGAATTGATAGAGCTGTCTGTACCCAGTTACCAGCTGCTCCTTGCTTGCAGGGATAAAGATGCTGAGCTCTCCCTGTACATCTGTCAGGGTTTGTCACAATATCTCCATCCAATCTCCCTCACCCACTAGAACAATTTCAGTCTTTAGCCATATATTGAAATTAGACACACCTAGGGGCAGCCTTTTAAAATCCATCCCTATAAAAATCAATCTGTGTTACAAACACCAGGATAAATTCATAATCTGGGTCTGAGTCCAGAGGGAACTTTTGAGTTGTGTGCCATTAGACTATTCTGCTTCTGGGTGGCTTCAGGAACTGGTCTCACTCCATAAAAGCCCTCATGATTTGGGACAGAGAAATCAGCATTTTCCTAATGGTAAATTGGGATAGTCAGCACCTGTGCTGGAGTTTGCAGGGGAGGAGTGCCCTGAGCACAGAAAGGCTTCTCTGGGATGGTCTGGAATTCTGAGAGTGCAGCCTGCTGGATTGTAACAGGGTGGTATCTGCACCACCTAATTAGTGGCTTGTCTGAAGTTTCTTCTGTCTTCACTCAGAGCCAGGATTAAAAACACAAAGGAGATGAATTTTCTCGTGCTTGGGCTTGGATGTTTATTAAATCTTATCTAAAGTACAGAGAGTTCTGCAACACTTCCAGCCACCAGCTAAAAGTGAGCAAAATGGAGGAGAATCCAGCTGGCTACTGGATCTCTAAAGCTAAGATCTCTATTGGACTGGTTAGCTTTAAGAGAATTAACACATATATTATTTATACTTCTGACTCAATAACCAAATTCTTGCACCCCAGAGTGCAGCACTATCCAACCAGAAACTACTGCCTGAAACCATGGAGAAGGAAGAAGAACACAGAAAGGAAACAACACCAAAATCCTCCATCTTGCCCCATACCTATCACTATATTATGAAAACCTCAAATTTAAAACCCTTCAGCATGTGAAATCTGTTTAACTACACACCTGTCACTCTAACTCCATCACTCAAATTTGGAAGTCTTCTCCAAAAGCAGTGCCAGGTCAAAAGCAGTGTTCTCCAGGGGGTCAGTACCAGAAAGCACAAAAAGCTCAAAAACCCCAGGTTTCTGGGATCCAGCACTGGATATTGTGTTTTCCCAATCACGTTCCTCCCTGTGTCTTTCAGGTCGCTGAAGAGCTGACTGCCAAAAAGGAGGCAGTGAAAAAAGAGAAGAAGAACGGAAAAGAAGAAGACAAAGAGGCCAAACTCCAGAAGGCACAAAAAGCTGGAAAGCAAGTAAGGCAATGACAGCAGGTTGTGAAGCCAGAGGCAGAGCTCATGTGTGGGCAGAGGCTGTTTAGTGACATTAGACTGGTCACCAAAGCTCCAGGCTCATGTTCAGGAGGCAAAGAACTGGCTGAGGTTGGTATCTCTCAGCCTTTCCATGGCCTCAGTGATTTTGGGGAACTGTTTACCTCTCATGTTTTAGGAATGGCCATGACTGAGCTCCATGGGAAGAGCTGATGGAGGTGCAGACAGTCAGGGATATAAATGAGGGCAAAAATACACTTCAGGGCTTTGGGATCATTGCCAGGGCAGTCAGACAGGTAACAAAGTGGGAACCAAGCATTCCCACTTTTAGTGTGGGTACAGAGAAGTTAATTACTGCCACCCCTCGCATAATTAGGAATCAAGAGCCTTTGTCTCACTCAGATACCCACCTCTTGTGTGGATTTCAAACTAATTTTTAAACCACATCAGCCAGCATTTCATATACCTGTGAATAAAGCCATGCATTTTCAGCCCACGTTCTCAGGGTAGGAACTGTTTTTGTTCCAGATGTCCAATACCCCCTGAAATCTTTGAGATAAAGAGCTGCTTTCACAGCAGACACACTTCCAAATTATTTCAGGAGCAACTTCACAGAGCAAAACACCTGTAAAAGAGAGCAGTGACCAAAGGGCATCTTCAAAATCAAGCTGTGCAACAAAAATTGTCAGCTTTCGCTGAAACAGCAGCTTTTGTTTCTCATTTACTTCACAATATAATCAAAAGTTGAAACAATATATATTTTTTTAATAAGGGTCATTAATCTCTCACTAAATACGTGGAGGAGAAGGGTGCGTTTTCTAGGGCAAAGCTTACTCTTCACTGCAAGTTTTACACAAATTAATTTGAAGGCCTAACCCTAGAACAAATATATTTAAAAAAAATTATGCTTTTCTTGGACAACATCCATTAATATGGCCAAAGCTCTCAGAACTTTTAGCCAAGAACCTAAATTACATGAATGGAGGAAGGATCAGTCAATTTAATTGGAAGGTAGATACCTAAATGTTAACTTGTAAATGAGCATCTTGAAAACACTATTTGGGGGTTTGGGTGGGGGTTTTTTTCCCTTTGTAAATGAAAATACACAGCAGGCTGAAGGAACAAAATCATGAATGTTTTTCAGTGTCTTTAAGCCTGATTGCTTAACTTTGCTAACTAGGAAGGGTTGTGGCTGCTCCTGTGCAAACAGGAGATGTTTTTAAATTCTAGTCACACGTGTCTTCAGTCAGTCACTTGTTATTGTGACCAGTTTGTTGGGTGACACTGTCAGGGCACTGGTGAAGCTCCTAAAACTGGATGGCACTTCACCCATCTGCTTAAAAACCTGACTTTCACAGGATAAAATTTGCTTCCTTCTTAGTTCCGGAAGATAAGAACCAACAAAAGCAAAAATGTGTCTCGATCCCCTCACAGTCTCTGCAAGGCTGTTTTGAATTGGGGTGAAATAACAGCGTGGAGCTCTGGGGTTTTATAACTCCATGTCATTCCCATCTCCTCAGCCATCACAAGTCCTGTCAAGTAAAATTCTGAGCCATTATATCAGGTTCTCTATGGTTCATTGAGAAAGAACAAAGGGAACATTCTCTCCAAGGTTATAGCACTGACAAAGGAAAAAAAAAAAAAAGAGTATCTTAGACCAGTTGAGAAGCATTTGGAAAAGTTTTAACAGCAGGACTCTTATTAAAATAAGTATAGGCTATAAGTCATAGGGATGCAGGCAGAAAAAAAAGCTCTGCTCCCAACTTCAGCTCTTAAAGAAAACAAAAGTTTGATCCCAGAAGGAAATTTAAGTATTTTTGAAAAGCCTGATAGCAATCTTTACAAAGAGTATTTGATATCAAAGTAACTTCACTTTCTTTTCTCTGCAAGGTGCTGATTTGATTTCCCATTAGGCACCTAAGGAAAAAAACAACCCATGGCTTCATCCCCACAAAATCCCTCTTTCCAAAAGCAGAACCAGTGTGGATTGCCTCACCCAGTAACCTGCTGGAGCTCACTGAGCATGAGCAAGACTGTGCATCCCTGAATTTCACCCAGAAATGTCAAAGAGTGAGACCCATTCCTGTCCTTAGTGAAACCTCTTAGGAAAATGTCCATAAGAAACGTGCACAGTGGAGACAATTCAGTTTTCCCTGCGCAGAAATAGATTCAGACTCTTATTTCCACATTTCTGCTTAAATTCAAACATACATTGCTGGTTCAAGGGGCCTTAACACATTTAAAACAGAACAAGAACAGACTTAATCCACTGAAAATCAAAAAATATATGAATTGGTTTCAAAGGAAAAGTTATTTTTGTTATGTTGACTCTTAGGCTGTTAATTGAGGCACGAAACAGAACTGCAACTGTCCTTTAGACACAAGAGAGTGGATTTGATTAAAATCAATTAAATTGACACAATGATATCATTGATATCAGTGTATAAAATCACTGAAGCAAATAACTAAAACAATTCACTGGCTTATTTATAACAATAAAATGTTGATGTGTCCAGTGGTATTGAGAGGATAAAAATGAATAACCCATTTTTAAGCTGGTTTGGGGGAATTCGTTTGTTGGGTTTTTTAATAGTTGACACATTTCCTCTCAGAACATCATGGTTTCATAATTTTCTATAAAATACCATGGAAAAAATTATAAAAGAAGGATTCTGCCTACTGCAAGTGATTCAAGGATGAACCTCAAAGTGACACACCCTGTGAAACTGGGAATGCATTGGAGTAACTGGGATTTGAGCTCAAATCCTCCAACTTTTTGTTACACTTTACCAAAACAGTTCTTGATGTTCAGTCAAGAACCTCCTGCGTCTCTTTCAAATGCATCTATAGGGTAGAAGTGATAAAAGTATTTAGATTTTTCCTGTCCTTCTGGGCCCAAACTGTAATTACTGTAATAATAGTTAATTAAAAACAGATATTTGATAACTCACATAATGGGGCTGCAACTGTACCTGTAGGTAGCAGATACGTCCCTAATTACAGGGCTTATTTAGAGGGGTGTTTTATCTTAATCATTCCAGGAGCTGCACTTTCTATCTTGCTGATAACAAGGGGTTTGCAGGTTTTTTAGCAAAATCTTGATCCACCTTGTGCTGTCTGGTATAAATTCCACATTCACCTCCTCCCCAAATAGTGATCTAATCTTCCTCTTACTCACATCTTGAGACTTACAACTGATACAAGATAATTAAGATAATTTTTAGGAGGTTTTTCACTCAGCAATACAGGTTCAATTAAATTAAACTTTTTCAGGAATATGGCAATAACAGAAAAGTAACTGAAAAAAATGGCATTAAAATTAAATTCCATTTAAATATTGCAAGTCTCCTACCTAAATAACATTTTCAAACAAGCTGGAGTCTAATTCCTGTTTAATTTTGTGACTTCAGCTGATAAAGCGACACCCCTTCTCTCATGGAGCAACCTGGGCTAGTGGAAGGTGTCCCTGCCCATGGCAGGGGGTGGAATAGGATATCTCAGGCCTTTTCCAACCCATTCCATGATTCTGTGGAACAATGCTGTCAGCAATTCCTCTCTTCACTTTCCCCCCCAATCTAGGTAGTGGATGAAGGCTGGAAAATGGGTCCAAGCAATTTCCTTTCCATACTGGAGGAAGGAAGCTCTCAGTACCAAGGTCAGTAGAAAAAGATAACAATTCCAGCTGGAATGTTCTCCCAGATCAGCTTCATCAGAGTGTCATTCCTGTAAGGTCAAGTGGGCAACTGCCCAAACTATGGAATGTTATAAAAATTATATTTAGGAAGGGAATCCCTCAGTACCTCAATTCTTCCAAGGAATCTGTCAAAACCATTGAGCTAATCCTGCAGGAAGGGACATTTCTGTGGGTGAAAGTGAACAAACTCAAAGCAAAGTGCTTCAAATACATATAAAAAAGGCATTTTAGGATTTTCTGAAGGCAACAGGAATGACATCAGAATAGCCAATAATTCAAAAGCACTTGGAGATCAAGTTTCAGCATCAATGTTTTCACACTCCTGCAATTCTGCCTGTCCTGTCTCCTCCAAGAGTGAGAATTCATGGAAAGAGTCCATGGATTCCTTCACAGCATCCACAGCTACTCAAATGATTTTTGATTATATGTTTGAATAGGAGGAGCATCTTCTCAAGCAGAGGCACAAAACTATGGATGTATTTCCTTCATGCAAAGTGTGTGAAACTAAAACATAACCCAGACTTCCAGCAAGGGGCCTGGCTCGTTTTTCACCTGGAGAAAGCACCAAAAAGCAGGGATTTCTTAATAAAAACCACAAAAGGGCATTTTGTTCTTTTCCAAGTCTCTTCTGTCCTCTCCTCTGCTTTTGATACTTCTGTTTCTCTCTTCAACACTTGTCCTCAGTGCTCACCCTGATTCACAAGTGAGTTAGGAAGTCTTGCACTTGTCTAAAGTAGAAGACAAGTAGAAGTGGAAAATGGGGTTATTTTTGCTGTATCTCTGCAGATTCTGTTCTGATACAATGTGGAAAAATATCTTTTCTGCTCTCCACTCTTCGGAGTTAGTGCCTTGCTAAAATTCCTGGTATGAAAAGTTTCCATTATTCCCTCCTGCTGACAAATTACTGGCGTCAAGTTTTCTGCCTGATTTGAGCTGGCTGCAGAGAAAAAAGTGAACAACTTGCTAAATGTGCAGCAGTAGTTTGGCCTGACCTCTGACTTGTAACAATTAGGATTTTCTTACATGTTATAAATCACAGAGCAGCTTTCTGGCTAAAAAGGAGCTTTGCATCCCGTCTCCTCTCAAATACCACATCAGAACCCTGCTGAAGGCAGCAGGAGCTTTAGATAAGGATCAGATCCATCCAAACTCCTTTCCTTAGCTGGCCAAGGACGAAATGGCACCTGGAACTCAAAACAGGCTGTGGCAAGAGTGGGGCTGTCATCCAGCAAATCCCCAGGGCAGGGAAGGAGCAGCGTGGAAGCAGCAGAAGGGAGGCGGGAGGAGTTTGCCTTGGAGGGAACGTGCTCAGCACAGCAGTGGATCCCAGAGTGAGGAATAGAAACACCCCAGGGGTCAATAGGTTACTCTGATAGCAATGGAGAGTCCCGAATTTCACACCTATCTCGTGTAATAAGCCAAGGGGTTCACGAGAGGCTGGGGGATTTGTCACCCAAATTGTATCTGAGCACCAGCACTGCCATTCCCAGCAAGACTCCTGCTCTGCGCCCTGCAAGCACAGAACTTTTTGGGGTTATTCACACAGTGTGAGTGCCTCTGTGATTCCCATTTCCCACTTAAACACCCACACATCTCCAGCCCGTCCTGCTGGAGCTGGCAGCTACTCCCCAGCTCTGAAGGCACATGAGAAGGAGCCTTTTCTGCACAGAGCACAGCCAGCAACCCTGGGAGTGGAAAAGCTTTTTTGCAGGCTTCAAAGAATACCTGCAGTTCTGTCTTAGGCACAGGAAGAGTCTATAGCTGTGCAGTTAAACTTAAGGTGGGTTTTGTTTCCCCTCTTTTTCTCCTGGTGAACCAGGTCCATTTGACACCACACTTATTTTTAGTAAACAGCTGTTAATTCCTCCTTGCAGCACAATCCCCTGCATCATTCACTTTGGGCTTTTCATTGCAGGGGACTCACAAAATACTACCTGGGGGTTGTCCAAAATGATTTTATTTTTAATCTAACCATGGATTCTTTAGTCATCAGAATCAAATCTACAACATCCACCCAGTGCAAGCAGTCTTTTGCATTTTCAATTTTAGGCTGCTTTCCTCTCAGTAGCAGAATTATGCAGGAAAAAATAGGTCTGAGTTTGGACTTTCTACCGAGAACTTTTTTGTTAATCTTATGTAGATATAGGTCACTTGCTATTAGCACTTGCACAGAAGTTCAGATTTATTAGTGCAGAATTCTTGAAAACATGATTGAAGCAACAGAGCTTGATTAAGAAATGTTTGTATCAGGAGTAGTTCAAAGCCCCTTACAAGTGTGTCTAAGTTTACTTAAATAACAGCTGACCAAACAACAAACATCTTTGGCACACTTCATTTTAAGAAAGTGTTCCCATCCCATGAAACTGGTGCTTTATACCTAGCTTACTTAAGTTTTTTTAAAATATAGATCAGTTTTGACAAAAAATCTAAACATTTCACTTACAGACTTTTTCACTCTGTGTTTTTAACTCCTCTACCAAGCTAGAGCTGCTGCCTAAACTTCACTGGAATTCATGAAGCCTTTTATCCTCCTAGAACTGTATCTGGCAGTTTTTCTAGTTGCTAAACTACACTTGCCAAGCCCTAAAACCTTTATTTTAAATGATGTGGTTGGAAACAGCCACTTGGTGTGACATCTCCTATCACACTGGAATAGCCAGAGCTTTTGTGGGGCAAATGTAAGGCTGAGCCATTTCCTCCCTCTTCCTGGGGTGTATTTTTGTAGCAGTGTATTTGTGAGGCAGCAATGTGCTATTTCCCCCACTCTAGAGATGAACAGTTGATATTTATGACTTGCTCAGTGTCACAGAGGATATTTGAGTTCAAATACTCCATGATGTATCCAAATATTCCTTTAAGATGTGGTGATACTCTGTATTTTTAACTAGCATTCAAAAGATTCAGATCCTTTTGCCAGGAGGTTCAAAGTGGCCATTTCAAGAGAAGATCCATGCTTCAAATAAATAGATTGCAATTGTTAGTCACAGGCTGTTCTCTAAAATTCTGGGATATTGGAGTTCCCTAGTGGCCCAGTGCAGAGCTGGGATGCTGATTTAGGAGTGGTCTGGGCTGCCTTTGAGCCCTGAGCTAGCTGTGCATATAAAACAATCCCAAAATAAGCATACACTATTTTAGAAAAGGTGACATAAATTTCACTGCATACACACAGGCACAGAAATAGCTCCTGGAGCTGGCTGACCCTGCCTGTAACAAAATACCAGACTCTGCTGACCAGCCAGTGAAAACATAACATCCTTAGCCTCCTGACCCCCTTTTAAAATTAACTTTGAAACATTCTGTTGATCTATAAAAGAATAACAGAGCATCTAACACCTATGAGTTATTGATCTCTCTACTAAAATTAAGCACCTCTAACCCAGTGGTTAATATAACACTCAGATAACTCAGTGCCAGGTAATATCAGAGTCTGGGGGGACCCTCCCTGGTTTGCCTGCAGTGGGTATTAACCACTAATCAATCTACAAAATGACAACAAACAATTATGAAAAAACAGAATAGAAAAACCTACAGATCCCTCTATGAAAAATAAATATCTAAAGCCTTGCACTCCTGTGAAAACATTAGCATTTGCAACCTGTTGACCCAGTCAAGAAAGTGTTTAAAAATTCACATAACTCCTATGTAATGTCCGCTTTCCCCAAGGCTGGAATTCCAGGCTGGAGGAGCTACCTCATAACTTGGGCAAATCAGCTTTTCCTCCTGAAATATTACATGACATCTGTCATGCCCTCTGATGACCTACAAGTAATTTAAAGAAATTAAATGTCTGTACTTTGGAGTTTCTTCCATTACCAAAATATCCCCTGTCCTCCTCCATCCCCACTATTCTTAGTGGTGAAATTAAGATTACTCACCTGCAAGAACTATTCCCTCTATAAACTCTGTAAACTACAAATCCTCTGTGTGGAATTGGGCCCTGAAATTTTGTTGGGGATGGAAAGAGCAGCCAGTCTTGGATTAACTACAATTTGGATGTTAAAACCTTTCTGAATTTGCACAGTGCCTTCAGCAGGCAAGGGGTGCAGGGGAGAATATCTGTACAAAACAGATTCATAGAGGAGCCAAGGTCTTAAAGTGGAAAACTATCATTTCAAATTATCAGGAAATTGAATTAGCACATACAGCTGGAGATTTGCTGTCATTTAGGAAGATACAATCAGGCCTTGAAAGGCAAGATATGAATTGTCTTCCTTCAAATTAGCTCAAGAAGTGTAGGAAAAAAAGAGGTGTTTCCATTAAAATAAGGCACTTTGCTAATAGCAGAGGACTCAGATATGCACTGAGCTCGTCAGACTTCATTTCGTTTTCTTTCTAAAGAGCAAACTGCTGTTTGCCTCAACAAAAATAACGATCTGCACCTCAGGATCATTAGGTACTTTATCATAAATAGCTTTTTTTCCGTCACCAGTTTCACAAATTTGCTGTGACTGGGTGTTAGGTTTCCTTATTACTTCTCCTTTGCACAGCACTTCAGAAGAGAGGGGCTGGATCAGGTGGGTCTTGTCTCTTTTGGGCTGAACTGCCTTTCAATTTCTGCATCAAGCTTAAAATTCCCCAAAGTGCAGCCTGTGTGTGGCCATGCGTCCCCTGTGGGTCAGCTGCAGGTTACTGCTCTGTCACACTCGCTGTCCCCTCTCTCTCTCCCACTTCCACATGCTCAGTGCTGGTTTTATTCCTATTCCAATGGCCCTGCTCCCGTGTTTCAGCCTCCTGGGAATTACTACAAAGGCCAGCTCACCAGGATGCAGCAGCTTGAACCGAGCCATGGGGAGAACAGGGAAATCTGTGGTTTGAATGAACTCCCTTCCTTTGGTCCCCAAGCCTGTGTCATGCCAGCCAAGTGACACTCGTGGACAGCACATCCTGCAGGGCACGAGCCACCCCTGTGCCTTCTTCATGGAAAAGATTTCGGCCCTGTGCTCTTAAATAGAACAAAATAATGCCAACATCAGGCACGGGACAGGGCTCTTGGAAACTGAGCACACTCCAGACTTTCAGCTTTACAACCTCCAAATGACAACCTCACTATCCCATTATCCTCCTGAATCCTGATACCGTTTTGCAACCCAAGGCAAAAGAAGAAATCCCTTAACCCCAAGATTTTCAGATCCTAACACAACAGGCTCTGAACTTGGTAAGGGTCCCTAGAGCCTGCTACTTTCACACAGCTCATCATTTAATAAAAGCTGCCTACACCTACCCTTTCTTTTGCCTCCAGAAGCAGCTGGAGAAACCAATGGCTGCTGTAACTTTTCCCCCTTTTTTCTTTCTTTTGGCTAACAGTCTTCTGGGAGAACAGAGATAACAGATCGGATTTTCTCCAGGATCATGACCCAGAGCTGATCAAAAGAGAGGAACGGGAAGAAGTGGAGGAAGAGATCAGAGTGCAGGTGTGCTTACAATAGCAAGAGGACACTCATCATGTGCATTACCTGTGTATATTTTCCTCCAGCTGTAAGAACTGGCCCTGGCACAGACCTTCCCTCCTTCCAGAGTCCCTACTACCTGTTCTTTGCTTTCACACTTGTTCAGCTGAACAATTGTGTGGGGTGAGGTGGCAGAACAGAAAACTGAGGAAGATTCCAATGTGTTTCGTCTTGAGCAGGTCGATGAAGTGATGCAAGAGAAACTGCTGAAAGTCAAACAGGCTGTGGATGGAGAGACAGGTCCTCACGGTAAAAAAGCTGGGAAAAGTGACAAGGTAAGAGCAGCAGGCTGGGGGAGTTGAGGGGCAGTCTCAGTCCCCTGCCCAGGTACAGTGGTGGTCAGTGCAAACCTCAGGTACAAATATCAAAATGTCCCCCCGAAACATTTACTGAATCTCAAGGCAGGAACATCTGAAAATCTCTTCACCTGTGGCTATTTTCAGGGCCTTCTCCATGAGCTCTTGTTCTTTAACTTGTATAAATACTGCTTAGGACAAGTTCAGCTGTTCCAGAGATAAAGCACTACAAGATATTTCAGATTTTCACCCTCCTGAAATCCTTGGATGCAGTCAAATAGCAAAATGGAACCAATCTCTCTCTCTTTAGATTAACCAGTTCAAATTAATAGTTTTCCAACAAAAACAGGGATCTGGAGGCCAGTTTTCCAGCTGCTGGCTGTTTTCCTCCTGAATAAGGACTGGTTATTATGTTTCAAGACTGTACACTAAAAAAATTTCCCTCTGAATGTTTTGATGAAACCTTTCATTTGTCTGTAACACCACATAGATCACACACAGCCAGGTACTCATTATGTTACTACATCCTATTGAAGGGCCTGGGAATTTGCAATTAAGCCAAGTTTATTTAGGCATAAAAAATAGGTTAAATCCCCCAAAACACAACACATGTCATGTTCACATCTAGTTTTACAGCATTATCATACAAAGAATTCCACAGCCTGTGGTTCTCTAAAATTCCTTACCAAAGCATTTAAATTAGAGATCATGTCAGTGCAAAATAACTCAAAGCTTACACCCCACCACTCAATCAGCAGATCCACTTAAAACCCTCAGGGCAAATAGCCAGCCCTAATCTCATGCTGTATTTCATTTCTGTAATACCTTTTAGCATGCAAATACTTGCTGTTGCTCTACTTCTACTCAAATTATCTTTAAAAATGCTCCTTCACCTGACAAACGTTCAGGGAAATTCTAATAAGAAAAGACTGGAGCAGCTCTGAAAGCTGATCCAAATTGGATTCCTAAATCTGTTTCAAAAATGGGGGGGAGGCTTAAGATATACAGACAAAATATTGCAACAATCTCCCCCAAGTTATCATGGGCAGACACATTTAGATCAGCTGGTCAGTGCCCTGCTGCAAAATGTCACACTGGAATTACAGAACTTTATCTTAGGGGCTGGGTTGGGGTTTTGGGGGTTTTTTGGGTTGGTTTTTTTTTTTTCCTTCAATGTAGTTTTGGAATAGCTTAGGGTGGAGGGAGATTATTTAACTTTTATTTTCCCAAGTTGTGCCAGTAGCCTGAGAGAATGAGGCGGGAAAAGAAGTACTAATTAGATAATACAAATTTCTTAAAGATTTTATCTAAAAAAAACCCACCCAAGCCCAAACAGTTCTATTTGAGGAATGGAGAATGAAAGGAAAGATGCAGGGTTAGTCAAAACACATCTTCCCTGTTCAGAGCCATTTAAAATGTCCATTCAGCTTTTTCCAATTAGTATTTGCATAAAAACTCAGTCATAAACCAAACCAGTGCATACCTGTGCACACAGACTGTAGATATGCTTTAGGATAACCTGGTCTAGATAATAAAAATAACATGAGCTGGTAAGTTTTGGAAATAGCTCATTAATTTATTATTCAGCAAAAAAATCTAGTTTTTCAAGCCGCATCCAAGGTCCCCCTCAGCTATGCAGCATGAAATAACAGGTGGTTGTTTCAGGTTCTCATTGTAGCCAGGAGCGTGTCTGGACTACAATGTGAAACATCCCCCTGCCAAAAAAAATGGGGATATTCTGCAGTTTCAAGAGAATTCTACATTCTTTAGAGAAATCAGACTTTTTCCTGCACTCTGGCAGTGGGAAGGGGCAATGAAAGGGTGATTTCTTTAGGAGAACTTTCACAGGTGGAATTTTGTGTCTAGGGACCATCATTCCAAATTCCTGATGCCACATTTGGCCATTCCCTCTGTTTTAGGGAGGAATTTCTTCTGCTCTCTTTGTCAAGAATAGTCCTTACCAGAGGCAGGTATTCTATGCCTTTCCAAGCCTCAGAAAATTTCTGTCAAATCCATATTTAATACAAAAAATCTGCATGACCCACAGGAACCAATCTGAGTTTTAAAGTCTCTTTTGTGGGGAATACAGCGAGGACATTTTGGAACTGGACTCTAAAGGGAAATTTCTCCCCTCCAATCAGTGTTCCAGACATCTCAGTTCTTAGATTTAAGAAAAACATTATATAACAGCTCCAGGCCTACCCAGAGCCACTCCTTTATTTCCATAAGTACTTAATCACTGATTCTCAAACCTTCAACTACCACTTACTGCTAAAAGCTGACACTTAACCCTACCAAGAGCTGCTCTCACAGCCCCTGAAGATAAGAACCCCATTTGCCAGCTTTGTGGAAGAACAAACTTGGGTGGAAAAATTGTTCTTCTCATGACAAATGGGTTTCCAGAGCAGTAGACTGATCAGGAAACAGCAAAATTAATTAGATTGCACCTAATAGTCACTAAACCACACTGCTATCGCTGGAGTCACAGATCCTGTGCCTCTTCCCAAGCTGGAAGCTTCCCAGACTGTCCCACCTTTATGACCCAGCACTGACAGGGGTAGAGCAGAGTGTCCTGTTTAAGAGACACACTTTGCTGGACTCTGATTCTTCCTAGTCCAATGAGTGTCACTAGAAAGGGGATGAGGGTACAACAGAAACAGAGGAATGTGGGTCAGCTCTGCTGTAAACTGCATTTTCCTTCACTTTGCACAGTGGCAGCTCATCCCCTGCCCAGGCAGGGATCCCCAAGATGGGACTGGGAGCACTGGGAAAGGACAGGCTGAGGACAGGCTGGGAGGGAGATGTCGTCTGATTGAGGAACATGGCAGTCGCTGACCTGGAAGTTCCATTTAAGAGCTTATCAAAATGCTTTCTCTCAAGCCTATTGTGCTGCTTTTCCTGCTCTGCTCCCCCAAGGATTTATTTCTGATCCCCACTGCAGGTAAAGCAATGCATTGGAAATGAACACACCCACAGACACACAAAGGCATGGCCAGAATTCAGGGGGGAAAAAAAAGAGACAGAAAACCCAGGAAAGGGGGACATGAGAACCCAAGTGTGGAAAACTTGTTTCAACACAGCTTTGGAGATCCCTTTTTGGTGAAACTGGGGAGAAGCAAAGCCAACCACAGATGGCTGTGACAGAAATATTGACAAAAGCAAAGCCAAAGAGAAGGAGGCCAGAAGAGAAGCTGGGTGAGAACTGAAGAAAGGCTGGATTGGAGGGCTGTGATTCCCAAGCCCTGCTGGATTTCCTGTGACTGCTGCACACAGAGCTCTCAGCCAGCTGTGGGATCTGTAACCTCTTTGGATGCTGTGCCTAAATCCAGCAGGGACTGCAGATCAGAGTCCCTCATTCAGCAAGTTCATTAATCACTGGGAATGTCTTTGTCTAAGCATTTTTTCAGTGCAAGTGTCAGAAGCTGCTTGTTTTATCTGCACTGCCAGAAAAGACTTCTCAACCCAGGCCCAGTGCAAATCTGCACTTGCTCCCGCCGTCTTAAGCATCTCACAGGATCCAAGGAATCCACTAAAAAACTGCATCAGCTGCTGCTGGTTTCCCTTAAACCACAGGAGCACTTTCCTCTTGTTACTTTTCCACAAGGGAATCTACAAGAAACAGAGAGGGACTTGTTACAACAGCATGTAGGGGCAAGGAGGAATGGCTGCAAACTGAGAGTAGGTTTAGATGGGATATTAGGAAAAAATTTCCTCCCTGTGAGAGTGGGGAGGGCCTGGCACAGGGTGCCCAGAGAAGCTGTGACTGCTCCTGGATCCCTGGCAGTGTCCCAGGCCAGGTCGGATGGGGTTTGGAGCAGCCTGGGATAGTGGAAAGTGTCCCTGCCCATGGCAAGGGTGCAACTGGATAATCTTCCAAACCAGTCATTCCATGGTTCCATGACCCGTGGTGGCCACAGCTGCAGCCAGGACTTGGGAGATCACAGCCAAAGGGTGATACAGATCCTCCAGTTCCAACCATTTCCCTCAGAGAGACATTTGGATATCCTCTCCCTCCTGGTGCCATTCCAGCAGCAGACAATGCTCTGGAATTTGGTCTGAAATTGTGTTCCTGTCTGCTCCAACCTCTGAGCTACCCAAAGAATTTTGCTGAGCCCCCAGAGCAAGAGAAGCCACCCCAGTGGGCACAGGGGACAGCCCTGTGTCCCTGCCAGCTGCCACCTGAGCAGCTCACTTCACGGGAGTTACCAAAGCAGAAAATCACCCAGCCAAAGGATGGCTACACAGAAGCTCAAGTGACTTTTCAGACAGAGAAGCAAGGAGATTTCCATTCTAAATGACGAGCATGTTCACATTCATTAAACATTATCATTTTCTAAATAAAAGCCATTCCCAGTAAGACATTTTGGAGGCAAGCCATTGTCTACAATTCATATTTGCCCTTATCACATCTCAGCCTGTGCCAAATTCCCCCCAAATGCTGTTGTTAATTAGGAAAACACATTTTTCCTCTGCACAGTTCATTTTTGTTTTGCTCTGGAGTTACTTTATTGGTGAAGCTGCCTTGAGGACAATACCAGTTGGCCAATAAATTCAACATATGCTTAGTGTCTTTACATAGGTTGAAACGAGCTTTTCTTCCCAGCCAGACCCGAATATATGTAATTTCTGGCTTGTTGGAAGAAAGGTTAAAAAGACAAAACAGGAGGAACAGCAAAAATAAACCAATGACAGCTTCAATATTTCCGCAGTTTTTAAAACAGCATGGCATGTGCTTTCTTCTTCCCATTGCTTTTCTTCAAAACAAAATCCCCCCTGGCACATTTGGATGAATATTTGCTGCCAAACTTACTTATGTAAAGAAACCCAAGGTATAGTTCTCCAAATACAGAGTTGTTTGCTTTATCCTAACCCAAAAATATAAAAACATCTCCTTTTCCCAGTTAGCTGATCCATATAGTGCTGGGTTTAGGCTGCATTTTCATCTGGATTATCTTTGTGGCATCATAAACAGTAACAGGTGATTGAACCACAGGTTACTTACATTGTGCCTGTCCTTGAAAACCTGAAATTGATGTATTCCTGAAGGCTGCTGATCTATTCTGTCAAAAAGCCCAGCATTTTCCAGATAATTGGATAGGATTTTTTTAACTCAACAACGCAGCCTCCAGAGCTCTGCAGAAGTATTCACTATTATAAAAGAAGCAAAGTAAATGACTGTATTCCCAGGAAAGCGAACATAAACGTTTGGAAAGAATAAGCTGTCTTGTTCAACTAAGCATTTAAGCACGTGCTTAAATTTAAGCTGTTGGAGAAATCCCCTGGTGCACCAAGGTTTCTGTGTAAACAGTTCCACTGGAGCAATCCTGAAGTGCTTTGCAGGACTGGAGCTCGGACACCAGTGGTGGGCACTAACCTGGATTAATGATGCCCTCTCCACACTACTAATTATCCCTAACCATATTTATGGCTCCTGAGCTGTAATTAATGGAGGGGCTTGACAAGCCCGAGTCACATCTTCCTTATTTATGTTTGCCATGATTTTTTTTTTTTTTTTTTTGCAATATATAAAGAAATGAGGCACAAAAAACCAGGTTGTGTTTTTCTGACCTCTTCCAGCTTCTTCCCTGAGGCATTAGGAAAGAGAAGGATGACCAGTGGTTAGGAGGGTAGCCAGAGTTTCAAGAGCTTTTCCCCTCAGAGAAGCTGCTTATATATTTTACTTCAATATATATATTTTTTTTTTTTTTTAAAGGCAGTCTCTGGAACAGCTACTTGGACCCCACACCCTTTTCCTTCCTGCTTCCTTCTTGAGCAAGGGCCATATCCCCCCCTCACCCACAGAACTGGGTTCCAGAAAAAATCATGGAATAAGAATCAAACAATTGGAAAAGGTCTCTGAGAGTTCAGCCCTTAACCTGCACTGCCAAGGCCACGACTAAAACCATGGCCCCAAGTGCCACATCCACAGAGCTTTTAAATCTCTCCAGGGTGGGGATTCCACCACTGCCCTGGGCAGCTGTGCCAATAAAAAGTTGTCTAATATCCAACCAAAAGGAAGGAGAGAAACTTCTTGGAGCAAAATGACCCTGGGATGCTTTCCTATGTGGCAGTGGGACTGCTGTTTAAGGAGATGATTTTTCCCTTTGGTCTACATTCAAACACTGAAATATTGGCTGTTCTGGCTCTCACTTTGCTTCAGTACATTCAAAAATCTTTATCTGTGCTGAAGTCACTAATTCCTACTTGCTTGTGTGGTCCTCAGGGAAGCAAGAAGACACCTGGGAAGAAAAAAATATCTGAGCTGGAGAGAGATCTGACTCCTGACAGGTAAGAACAACCTCTCTGCATTAGGTCTCCAATATCAACCTTGGTTTTCCTCATCTTCAGCAGCAAACACAAATTCCAATGCCCATTCTGCTAGCACACACCACCAGGCCCCGTGCCACCACCTCCAGGCAGGTTAATTCCAGTTTGCAGAGCTAAGCACATGTGGCATTTCAGCAGGACACTGGCCCTGTGTGCCTCTCTCCCCTCTCTGCAGGTGCAGAAGCACCTGGCTGCTTTGGTGACTGTCAGATCTTCCATCCCAGCTGGAGCCTGGTAAGGGAGGCTGCAGACAGGCCTCTGCACTCCATAGATCCCCCTTCATGGCTGGGCTGTAGTGTACATGTCATAAACCAGTCTCGTGGATCACTAAGAGTCCTGGCACACCTGGACATTTCTTATGGACCCTTGCTCTTTGAAATGCCCTTCTTTTATTTGGAGGGTCTGAGAGGATTTCTCCTTCTGCCCTGCCATTTTCAATGAGAGTGATGTGTTCCCTGATAATCCAGCCATTTTTCACCTGTGCACACAAGAGAGCCATCAGCACAGGGAGCAGCTGATCCAGGAGCAGGGCTGCAGAGCAGCACAATGAAAAGGACAATCAGTGAAATTCACCCCACAAACCCATTGGTACCAGAACAGCAAGACCTGCACTCAGTCATTCAGGTGCTGGCACCACGTGATCAGACAATGATCTCTTTACCTGCTTTAAAATATATTTTAAAAAAACCAAACCTCCAAGCAAATATTTAAAATCCATGTCTCATGGATTATAACAGAGCAGGACCTCTCCTACAGAACAGTGCCAAAGTCTACTAAGGATGCATATATTCCCTTCTTTTAAAACTTCTCTTGCACATGCCTGCTTCTTTATATATAAACTTACCATGCAGCCAGCCGAAAACATGAGCTTTTTAGTAGCTGGCTTTTTATCTGGCATTTTGGCTCCATGCTTTGTTCTTCCCTGCTGAGCATTTCAGAAATAACCCAGAGAGGGGATGAATAAGATTCCAAATCTCCATTTTGGCCCCAGTGAAGGGAGCACAGGGGGCTTCAGTCAACAAAGACTGGTCACATCACACTCCCTTGGAGGAGCTCAGGACATGCATCATTTAACTGGCACAGTAAAAATAATAAACCGGGAAAAGTAAAAGTCCTGCTCCCACCAGAGCTGCCAGGTTAGTCCCATTCCACCTTCTGCCTGTTTTATGATGCATTCCCAGCATAAAACCACTGAGGATGAAAGCAAGAGTCAGAGCAGCAAAATCAACCTTGTTGAAGGTGCATTCAATTTTGGATTTGCTTATTGCTACTCGTACATATATTGTGCCACTAAGACTGCATAAACATAAAACTCCTCAGCTGAAATGGAAAAAAGGCTGCAGACCTCAAATTATACCTGTAGGTTTATTAGCCAGCTGAGAGGCACTATTAAATATATTTATTGCAGCCAGACCAGGACATCCCAATTAAGATAGGTGAGAAAGACAGAATAATTGAGGGGAAAGAATGTGAAAAGTGTGCAAAAACACTGGGAGATCTTAAAAGATTAAAATCAATATTGTTTATGCTGTCAATACACTAAGAATTTCTGACAGGTGTATTCAGTTTACATCATCCCGGAAGCAATATTGCTCTATAAAACCAAGTGCCAAAAGTGCCATTGAAATTAATACTTATAATTCCAAAAGAGAGTGTAGGGAAGATCCACATCAATAGAAAACCACACACAAATTTAAGTGTTTTAAGTCCTTCATTATTGGGATCTGCTTCCAGCCACTAATGGGGGTAGGGATAAACTTCCACTGGGGAAATTTTGCCCATTTCATGGAATCCCAGACTGGTTTGGATTGGAAGGGACCATAAAGCTCATCCAGTTCCACCCCCTGCCATAGGCAGGGACACCTTTCACTATCCCAGGTTGCTCCAAGCCCTGTCCAGCCTGGCCTTGGACACTTCAAGGGATCCAGGTGCAACACTTCCACTGAATGTTTTTGCCCAGTCCCCCTCTGGCCAGCCTGACCACAACACTGCAGGTGGTGGATCTGAGGGTGGTATTCCCAGCGTGTTCCTGAAGAGATGAGGCTGTCTGTTGCAAGCACAATAAATTCCAAGAAGAATTAATGAATTAGTACTAATTGGAGAGCTGAGTGAATAGGTACAGTAGTGTTAGGATTGCCATTGTTGTGTAATTAAAAAATAATTTCCCAGTAATTGATATTAATGAATGAGTCCATTACACAAGTCATAACTGATCTGGCATCACCTGGAAATGGGTAAACGGAGTCAGCAGGAGAGGGGCACCCAGCGTGTGAGAGACAGAAAGAGATTCCTCAGCACAACACACAGAACTGTGCTCATTGATTTCACATTGATGGCACTAATCACCACTGCCTCTGAGCCTCAGAGTGCATTTATAAAGCTGGGCAAACACAAATAACTCTCAGGCTGGCTCAGTTCTGAAAGGACTGAGCTTTTCCTGACTGTTTCTGACTGATGTCTCTTGCCTGTAGGACCATTGATTCCCTGTACCAGGAACTTGCAGAAGAAGGATTGCTCATCCAAGTCAAGAATGTGAATCTCTCTGACTACATTGGTAAAGTACCCCTTTTACAGCAAACGTGGTGTCTGATCAAACCTGCAGCCATTCCACCTTCACTGACCCTTGTTTCCAGTCCAGGCTGAGGTCAAGAGTCACTGCACTTTGAATATCTAAAGCCAGGTATGCAAATCAAGTCTGTTTCTGCAAGCTGCTCAGTACCTTTCACTTCTGCTACTGAGCCCAGGAGCTGTTTGCAGAGCTGGTGTTTAACTCCAGGCAGCAACACCTGAAAGCCTTGAATGGTTGTAGATGTCCCAGCCACTCTGAGGTGGAACCAGAACATCCTTTAGGAGCCCTTGCCAGGCAGTGGCAAGACAGTGCAAGTCTAACAGAGCAGGGGTCATAATCCATGCAGAATATTTCCCAGAGAACAGCAAAAATTGTACCTCCAGCTTTTGTTCATTGAGCAGAGAAGACTCAGCCCCTTCCTTGCACCTCCCTGACTGCCCACAAACTTTGAGCAGTGCTTTGAGGCATATCTGGCCCTTCATTTGAGTAAGATGTGTCTCTGCCCAGTTCTGCATTTCACACTCCTCTTGTCTGGTTTCTGTTACCTGCAACTGCAGCCAGACCTGCTTATCTATGTTCTACAGGGAAAAAAGGAGTAAAAAAACCCCAAACCCCACGTTTTCAGACTTTAGAGGGGTCTAATACCATGTCCACAAATGTTTGGTGACACACAGTGAAATCACAGCATCTTAAGAAGGAAAAAAAAACAAACCAAGATTCAGGTAACTTCAAAGGCCATGGTTTGAATCAGTAGTGCTACAGGTTGATAGTACAAGGCTAAGACAGAGAAGACAAATTCTCTTCTATCACCCCCAAATGCCATGTTTAGATCAACTCTTGGAAGCACCAGTTCAGCCTCCAGAGCCTCTCCCCATTCCTCTGAAGAGTTTTTAATTCTCCGAATTAACGAGTATCCCATCCATTTCATGCTCATTAAACACCATGAAATAAAGGAAGATTTTCATTCTTCCTTTGTTCTCCCAACCTATCAAGGTCACTTTTGTCCAACAAGCATTCCCCCACCACAAATGCTTTTAAAACAGCACACCTCCAACAATTTTCTGAAATCCAGAAAAACTGTCTTGAAGAGTCCAAGGACACAGTCAAAGCCTGCAGAGAAAGACATCTTCATCTGCTCAGCCTTCCAGGGCTGAAGCCTGAGGGAGGTCACTTCCAGTTCCTGGGGAAAGGACAAAGAGTGGAACTGTGCTACACAGCCAGTAAAGGCACTAAAATGTCCCCCTTCTATGACAAACTGACATCACTGAACTAATTTTCTTGGTGACCTTATCTAAATTAGTCAGAGAATATCCACTGTGATTTATGTGCAGTTGCAATTAAACCCTTTGATGCCTTCTAATTAAATCTGTGAAGATTAATTCCTATCCTGTTCTTTTGATTTCTCCTTAAATAAAAGATAAAATCTGAAATTAATTTTATTCTTCAGAGGGGAGGGGGCAGTTGCACCAGGGCTTGTCTGCCTTTTTGCCCCCAAATTATACCTCCACTTTGCTCCTAACCACTGCTAATTTACCTCTGCTCCAGAGGCCTCTTGCCCTCTGCCTTTTTATCTCCAGTAAAACATAATATATTGTTATTTTTCAATAATAATCAACATAATGAGATATAATTTATGCTAAAAATAATCACTGACTGCATCACAACTGTTTTTCCTGCTTGTGGCCCATCCTCCTGGATCTTTGTTCTCCAGTATTTCTTGGATATGGACTTCGACAGGGCAAGCAATGTGATTATAGCTCTGTAACCAGAGCCAAGGCAAGATTAAATTGTTTCAGTTCACATCAGGGATTTTTTGTTTTCTTAGGTTGTTTATTTGAAGAAAAGGTGGGGGGGAAAAGAGGTGAACTGCAAAGCAGAGAGGCCCACAAAATGAGGTGACACACAGCATGTCAAACACAGCAAGGAGCTGAGATGGGACCCAGCCAGGGAAAAGCTTGTTAAAATAGCTTTTCTCCCTTTTTGAAATCCTTCTGAGAGCACATGGTTCACTGGGATCCTAGCCCTACAAAATCCCAAATCCAGGAATCCTTTCCCAGCAGCGTGATTTATGGCACTGCTAATGATTCTTCTCCACAAAGTTTCTTTAAAAGGTAACTCAAAACCATCTGCTTTCTGCTGAACAACTTCCACAGCCTGCTCAGCTTCCATTTTCCTTTGCAGTTCACCTTTCTCAGGGCCACATTCCACCAGAATATTGCCCAGCTTGAGTCCCTGAGCCTGGCTTTGCTGAGTGTGTGTTACACCCCTGTTCTGTGGCAGGTCTTTAATCCCCGAGTTGTGCTTTTTACAACAGTGTCACATTTATTGAGCTCCTGCCTCCTCCTGACAGGCTACTACGACTGTCTGAGGAGCATCCTTCGTGAGACAGGTGCCCAGCCCGTGCCCTCCATCCCAGAAGTCAGACAGCTCGTGGCACTCTATGGAATATTGCCCTTGGGTAAGAGCACACCAGAGGGCAGAACGCGCTGGGGCTTTGCTGCCTGCCAGAAAGGTGCATTTTACTGGCTTTGACAGGCCTTGATTAGTCGTAATCTGAAGCATTTTGCAGTCTAATTGTTTTTCAATGAAGCCTTCAGAGTGAAGGCTGGATCATTTTAGCAGTGCAGAAAGGCAGGGATCGCCTCCCCAGCCCGTCTCTGTTTGCATGGCAACAGTTTGTGAATGGCAGCACATAAAGGGAAACCACTTGGGAAAGATAATAGCTAAAACAAGCTCCAGTGATCAAAGTTAATCAAGTTAAGGGAAAGGCTAAGGTTGCAATTTACCTTTTACAAGCTGGCTAATGTTACCCAGTGAAGCACGAGGCAATCGTTGAAGGAATTAGTCTGGATACATTTTGTTCATCGTAGAAAACACTTGTAAATGCCCTTGTAGTTTTAATGCCAGGCTTAGCCAATATCTAGCAAGGCTTTGCTGGGTCAGTTTGTTTGCTTTTAATGTAAAATCTATCCCACATTTCACTTGGGAATGGCATTATGCCGAACTCCAGTGATTGCAAGAAGTGGCTGTCTTGGGGGCCTTTACTCAAAACCTCGTTTGTGTCCCTTTCCACTCCTGATTGGATTTTCCAGCCTCGATGCTTCATTTACATCCTTTTCCTTTCCTGAGTGGATCCCAGGGAGATTTTAAATAGGCATGTCCTCTCCCAGGCTGTGTCAGTGTCTGCTCATCCCCTTTGGAGAGCAAAATCACCAACATCTGCCTGCCTCCCACCTTGGAGAACAGAGCAAAGCTAACATAGAACTTCTGCTCTTCTCTCCTTCCAAAGACAGTGCTCAGGTTATTCTCTCTTCAGCCTGGATGGGGCTCTTCTCACCTGGAACACCCTCAGCTGGTTTGGGGTAAGCCCTCAGGGTCTGGCTGAAGGTCTGACTGCAATCAGCTGAAAGAGCTCAGCAGTTATCCCTGTCTGCACAATGTATTTCACATATCCCCAAACTCTTCCAAAGCTGTGTTTTGACACCATCTAATCTAGGGAAAATCAAGCCCAGAGACACCCCTTAATCAAGAGAACCCATAAATTTTCTGCCATTTATACAATTGGCAAAAATTCTAGGGAGAGGAGACCCTGGGCTAGTTAAATAAACAAAAGGTATTTCCAAGAGCAGTTTGAAAAATGCCTTAGAGTAACAAAAGATATTACATGAGCCAGAAAAAAAAGGGTACAGGAGTGGTTTCACCTATGAGGTGATATGTTACGGATGACATTTCACTTAATTGGTCTCCAAACTAGTTCATCATGAGATAATTGTGTATCACAGAAGTGAAAGTTTTGCTCAAAATAGCCACCTGATGGCAAGGAAAGCCCCAGCTTTAATGGCATTAAGAAAATTATAAGCAGCTGAAAGGAGAAAGAATAGTAGAAGCTATACTTCATCTTCAACACAGAGGAGTCTGCTGCTCCCCTCCTAATAAATCTTTGTGCAGTAGTAATGGATTGCTATGAAATGACCAAATATTAATAAAGCCTGTGTGGCTGACAACTTCCTACACCCTGCACCATGCTGGAATAATGGCATTTGTCTCTCTGCTCATTTATTTGGGTTGTTAAACCATTAGGACACAGATAACCACCCTGATTGGATTTGTTTTAAATAGCAGCCATCCCCATTAACCCAGAGGGCTTCTCCAGGCTAAGGCAAAGGCTCCTTCTGCAGCCCATCAGTTTTGGGGCCAGCTTCACTCCCCCAGTCTGATGGACCTCCAGATGTAGTGGATGCTCACACAGGTTTTCAAACATGTAAGCACCACCACTATTGACACAGCACATCTTTAGGCATCGAGGCAAAGTGAGCATGGACTCGCAGTGGGCATGGATAAAACATCTGACATTTCCTGCTACTTCCACCTCTGGAGGTTCACCTGTCCCCAGTTCATGTGGTGACAGCTGCAGGGAAGACAAGTTCCATCCCCATCAACCACCTAAATCTGTCTGTGCTTGTGTTTTCCCAATGTGAGGCTTTCCCAGGTGATGGATCATTTTTGTCACAGCCCAGGATGAATTCACCTGGCGCAGCCACGGAGACAGTGTGGAAATGCTGAGCATCACTGCTGCAGGCACAGCAAGGGAAGCACAGCAAACCTGGCACTCACATTTGCTCTAGTCTCAAAATCATTCTTTTAGCTCACAGGTCTTCCCATCAGAAGGTACAAATAAGGGTGGATGAGTCTGAGATGTTAAATCTGCTGGGCTCTCAGCTCTGGCTATACAGAACTGACTCAAGAGCACTCATGCCATAGTAAGGAAACAATTAATTCACGTTATCAATTATTTATGGTGAATAAAAAAGGAGGAATCATTCCATTACCTTTATGGCAGATTTAAATGAAAGCAATAATAGTGCCTTATGACTTTTTACAGGTTCCCAAACCGTCCACGAGAATGCTCCTTTGGTGAAATCCCTGTTGCTGGCAGGACCTGCTGGTGTTGGAAAGAAAATGTTGGTCCATGCCATCTGCACAGAAACAGGAGCAAACCTCTTCAACCTCACTCCTTCCAACATTGCTGGGAAGTATCCAGGCAGGGATGCCCTGATAATGATGCTTCACATGATTCTCAAGGTGTGTGTCTTGGGGAATTCTGCACAAAGGTGGAAAAAGTTCTTTTGTGGGACAAACAAATTGTAGTTTCTCCATAACGAGGAACATCCACACCTTGGGCAAAGCTGCTCAACCCAATTTGGAATTCCTTCCCTGCCTTGAAGTGTTCAGAACATCAGGAGGAATTTCTCCATGGAAGGGGCTGCCCAGGGAGCAGTGGGTCCCTATCCCTGGGGGTGTCCATGGAACAACTGGACATGGCACTTGGTGCTCTGGGCTAGTTGAAAGGTGGTGATAAGTCAAAGGTTGGACTTGATGTTAGAGGTCTTTTCCAACCAAAATGATTCTGTCATTCTGTGAAACCAGTTGTTGACAGCCAGTGTGTGCAGCTCTGCAGAGGATTTAATGCCCCTGGAGAAATCACTGGGAACAACCATATTTTTCACATTAAGATTTATGGGAGCTTTGTGTTACCTTGAATATGAAAAGCAGCACAGATAAAGAAAATTCTGTTCTCTGTTTATGTGCACATCAGCCAGGAATGCTTGCCATGCAGCATTTAATCAAATGCTAGGCTGGGGGTGGTCAGAAATTTCCTCTCTGGGACTGTTGCTGGACAAGAGATCTCTCCTCTATATTGCTCTCTGTTTACCTATCAGCAAACTCTTCAAAAGAAGGAATCCTGGTTCAGGATTACAGGAACAGAAATGTATGAGAAGTCTGGAAATGAAAGCATGCATATGAACTGTGAAGAACATAGCCCAAACCCTCCTCCAAAAAAAAAAAAAAAATTAAAATACATTATCCTGGCAAGATTCTAAGTCCTCAGCATTTCTGCTCTGGATGGAAGCTGGTAAACATTTCCAGACAAAAGAAAAGTAGGAAAAAGCCAAACGTGATATTTTTTCAGTGCCAGTGGTCTACTAAAATTGGCTTTGCTGAGGATTTATCAGCTGTATTTTATGGAATCCAGTCTCAGAGCAGGTTTTGTGACAGGTACCTCTATTCCCAGAAAAGCCTCATTTCACAGTCAGGAGCAAAGCAATCCCTGAGGAGCCTGGTGCTGAGGGAAGGGTGGCAGTGCTGTGATCACACACACACATACACCTTTGATGCTGTGGCACTCCCTGACACCATTTAGAGCCATTGTGGTGAGCTAACACTCTCTCTTCTCTGCACATTTCACCTTTCTCCACTTCATTTCTCTGCCCTCATCAGTGGCAGAGCTCAGATCTGCCTGCAGCACAGCACATACCAGCCTTGCCCTCACTGAGTCCCTGCTAGAGCACAAGGGAAATGAGGGAAGGCTCTTTACTCCTGGGCAAGGCTCCAGCTGAAGATAGCAAGGGTTTTTTTTGTATATTTGCATATAATTAATATGAGCAATAAGAGGAGCATGCACAAAATGTGAATTTATACACATTAATAAGTATATACACACACATCATGTATATGTGTGCCTACAGGTACATACAAACCCTTCCATTTTTCCATATTATTTAAAAACAACTGGAAATACCCTCCAACCCCTTTCTCAAAATCATGGGGAGCAGTCCAAGCTTATTTCTCTCTACTTAAGCTCTTGCAAAAGACAGTGACATTTCAGTGAACTATCCCATGAGTTACTGGGATGGAGCTGCTCACAATCACATGGAACCAGGGCTGTCCAAGCCTTGCTTACCAAAAGGTGACTTGTTCCAACTGCAACAGCAGCACTACTTCAAACTGCTGCTTTAACAGCAGAGCCAATGGCACAGCACTGGGCTTCTCTTTCCTGGATGTTACAACAGCCTATAGGGACAAGGAGAAATGGCTTTGAACTGACAGAGAGTAGGCTTAGATAGGATATTAGGGAAAAATTCCTCCCTGTGAGGATGCTGAGGCCCAGAGAAGCTGTGGCTGTCCCTGGACCCCTGGGAGTGTCCAAGGCCAGGCTGGATGTGGCTTGGAGCAGCCTGGGACAGTGGAAGGTGTCCCTGCCCATGGCAGGGGGTGGAATGGGATGGGTTTTAAGGTCCATTCCAACCCAAGCCAGGCTATGACCCTATGACACAAACTTGGCCTGTCTTAGCATCATTCAAATCCACTGTGTACAATTTTGCATTCCCAGTTCCTTTGGTTGTTTCACATCTCCCATCACCTTCTGTCCCCATGGTTGAGTCACCAGTACCTCCCCATCTGCTGAGGATTTCAGTTCAGATCCTGCAGGTTCTCAGAGCCAGGCTGGATACAATCCTGTACCCACACAGGCTTTCACCTCTGCAGTGAAAATCCACCTCTTTATTCCTGACTATGCCTAATGTGCCTCATTTCCCCTCTCTCTGGTCAAGTCCATGCAGCACTAACTCAGCCAAATACCTGCCTGTACCAGCAAGAATAGCAAACACCTTAAAATAATTCATTATTCCCTGTTATTGGGCTTTTATGAGACCACATCTGGACATCATGTCCAATATTGGGCTGTCCTGTTAAACACAGGCCTTGACAAGCAGGTCCAGAAGAGAGCAATGGAGATAAGGGGGCTGGAATGTGCGACACATCTGGACAAATCCAGCTGTTTCAAGCTAAAATAAAGCTGAAATGAGAGGGAATTTAGCTGCTGTTTTCGGGAACTTCATAGGATAATGCATAGAACAGATCAGACTTTGCCCAGAGGTGCACAGCGATGGGACAAAAAGAAATGGGCATGAGTAGCAACAAGGAAAATTGTTCATGTACTAAGGAGAAAGTTTTACAAGCAATCAAAGGACAAGGAATCTCCTATATTCTGATTTGCAGGAATTTACTGCAACCCAAGCTGAAGAAAACACAGGGGTAACACACATTCAAAACAAATTCCTTGACAATAGAAAGCTGAACAGTGGTAACTCCCCAAAAAGTTCATTTTTCACCGTGGTACAAAGATCTGGTTATTTGGATTACTGTAAGACTACACTAGACAGACAAACCATGGAAATAGTTGGTATCTTGCACCTGACGTTCCATATTTAATATTCCCAGCTCTCAGTCTTATCTGCCCCAGCACAGTACTCCTCATCAGAGGGTCCTGTGTGCAGAGATCACTGAAAATTCCCCAAATCTACATAATCTGGGCAGATTTTTTGGAAACAGCAACTGTTGTCAAGCCAGTTTTGTACTCCAGCTTCCCAGAAGTGCCTTTATGGAAAGTTAGTCAAGCAAGATACAGGCCTTCCACTGCAAGTTGTGAGTGAATGACAGGAAACATGACAGCTCTTTCCCTCTTATCTTCTGATCCACACAACCACTGTTAAACACCAGGATTTGGTAAATAAGGATTAATGGTGTTCTGTGATAAAGGTGAAGTCACCTCACACTTTTGATTACCTATGCTATGTGCAAACAAAAGAGTTTCTGTAATGAAAGGAAACTCTGGAGAGCATAAAATGTCCATTAGGAAACTTTCCTTCCATAACTGAAGTGTTGGATGCTGGCAGTTGTTTCGTGGGAGACGCCCTAAACAAGTGAATAGGATTGGGGAAAAAAATGAAACTTTAATTTGTTTCAGATGCAAAAGCCAAATTCTTTTTTTCTCTCCCTCCCCTTTTCAGGGAGGAGACTTGCAGGAGACACAGCAGCCCTGATCCAAGAGAGGCTTGAGTGTTAGTCCAGGCAAGCATTTTAATGTCATTCAGAGGAAATGACTTCTCATACCAGAGCAGGAAAACACCAACATTTCAATCTGCCTATTCAGAGGAGATGTAAGGGAGATTGATACTGAATAGGAAAACTATTGAAAGAGGCTGCAAACACCAAGCTTGAGCACTTGTGTTCTTCATAAAGCCACAGCAAATCCTGCCAGGTCAGCTCTGCTTCAGAGAGAAAAGGGGAGGATCTGTCTCCAATAGAGAAGCACTTCCCAGAAATCCCCCCCCCCAACAAAACTCACCCGTCAAGCATGAACCAGAACACTCTGGAATATTTCAATTATGGCCCATTTCCCAGCCTGAACTGCCAGCTTGTGCCAAGCAGTTGTTTGGCTCACTTATGTCCCCATAAAATATGGGAACTGTGCAAGGAAGGGCAGTAAAGGATACATGGAGGCAAAATCAGACCCAGAAAGGAGCGAGGAGAGAGGGGAGAATGCCCAGCTCAGTGACGCAAAAGTGCAAGTAGTTCATGAGGTTTAGCTGCAGGGCAATACAGATGACAAGCACAAGGCAGCCAGGGGATTAATCACTAGCAGAGGGGACTCATCCCCTCTCCAGGGCCACAGCAGCACAGAGAGCACATTGTGCCCAAAGCCACACATGGGGAAACATCATCAGTGCAGCACTGACCAGGCTGGAAGGTGGGGAGAGAGGTGGCCAGGCAGGGAAGCTGTGTGTGAATGTGTCAGCATCTCAATCTGGGCTGTGCAGAGGCACAGAAATATTGTCCAGAAATATTTCAACACCATCAGTGCTGGGGGACTCTTATCAGGCTCTTTGGGTCTGCTCTTTAGCAAGTCAGAGGTGACTATACAAGTGTTACACCCAAAAAAAAGGAATATGATGGAGTTTATTTAGATTAAATGATGCAACCCCAGCATTTAGAGGCAACAGAATGTTGAAGTCTGCCATTAATTTAATTTTTTCCCACTGATTCATGTCCATTTCTTCATAACCACTGCTGTCCATAACCATTGTCCCTTCAGCCAGACCATTTTTCTGGCAGATAGGAGAGCTTACCCTGTTACACTGACAGAATTCTCTGTATGTTTAACATTTCCATGCCACACAACTCTCCCACTCCAGCTAAAATTTGGGAACAGTACAGTGAGTCTTTCTTCCAGCATCCAAAACAATTCCACTCTTGGTGCAGCTCAGCCTGCTGGAATTCTTAGAACCTTGAAGTGTTAAATATCATCAGGGCTCAAACACACAGTTATTTCTGAGAGAAAGCAGCTTGAACTTGTGTTACCCTAAGGTTAAAAATTAAATTTATCCTGTTGCAAGTCATTTTCTGCCTCACAAACCAGAATACAGTGGTGTCATCACTGCAGCAGGGGAATATTTAGCTGGTGATGGTCCCATTGATAAGGTCTAATTGCAGGTTTCAGGGCAGCATTTCTGGGTATATAAACTACGGAGCACTAAGCAGTTTTCAGCAATAACTTGAGCTTTCAAAAAATTTTGGGCCTTTAAAAAAAAATCCATCAAATCTTTCAAGTTTGGAGGAGCCTTGTGCAGCACGTGCTGGGCAAGAATCAAATTTCTGCATTTTCAAGTGTAGCAATTTAACTGTTAAACTCTGGCTGTCAGGTTTGAAAAGTTGAACCCAAGGTTCTCAAAAGTGCCGTTTGATCTTTGATGACTGTTGACAGCAGAATGAGAGGGATTTTTTTTTTTCCATAATGATTTTCCCGAAGAGCAAATCTCTGTGTGGTATTAGAAGGGTTAAGGGGCCATCTGCTGGCAGCTCCAACAAATTGTGGAATTGCAGCAAAGCTAATAAAATTTCAATTACAAATTAATTATGTACAGTGCATTTAATTATCCCTGGATTCAAACTGTCCATGGATAATTCAAATGGAGCATTTTCACACAGGGGGATATACAGTCAGCTGAGGATCTGCCAACCATTTAAATGAGATGCCAATGGATTCTGGGTGCTCATCTGGATTCACAAGAAGAAACAGCCAGGCCCAAACACAGGGTGTTGAATTGGGTTATATTAATGCCTATTAACACCTGGAAAATCATAGAATGGTTTGGGTTGGAAGGGACCTTAAAGCTCATCCAGTCCCAGCCCCTGCCATGGGCAGGGACACCTTCCACTATCCCAGGGTGCTCCAAGCCTTGTCCAACATTTGGACGTTTCCAGGGATTTTGTGGAACAAATACATGCAGGCCATTTTCTACATTTACCTCTTTGCCTCAAGACAGAAAACACAGGGAATTTTCTCTCTAAGAGCCAAAACTGAGGTTATTCATTAGATTTCCACTCAGTGGGGAAATAAAGGGGGCAAAGAAGACAAAAGGTGTGACAACAGTGAGCGTTCTCCTGTAAGAGTTAAAACGAAAGTGTAGTCTGATTTCAGACTTCAGGCTGTGTTTGAGGGGGGCTGCTCACCACAGAAACCATCTCCAAGCCAAACCAGGAATGTCTGTATCTCCCAGCCTGTGGTGACCCCACCAAAAGGACAGACAAAGACACAAGCAGTGTTCAGCCTTTGCAGCCTCTGCAACCTTCCCTCCACCCTTATTTTCCTGTCACATCCCACTGCAGCATCAGGCACTGGCACTGAGCAGGCTCCTCAAGGGATGTGATATCTTTTCTGATATGTGGTTTTTTTGGTTTTTTAAATCTTCACTACTAACACTAAATATTTAAGTTCTCTCCACCCAGCAAAGGAAAAAGCTCAGGAAGGACATTGACCTGTTAGAGTGAGTCCAGAGGAGGCCACCAATCTGATTAGAGGGATGGATGGATGGAACACCTCTCCTACAAGGAAAGGCTGAGACAATTGGCATTGTTCAACCTAGAAAAGAGAAGGCTTTGGGGTCACCTTAGAGCCCCTTCCAGTGCCTGAAAGTGCAAGAAAGATAGAAGAGGCTATTTACAAGGGCCTGCAGGGACAAGACAAGGGGGAATGGGTTTAAACTGACAGAGAGTAGGTTTAGATGGGATATTGGGCAGTAATTGTTCCCTTTGAGGGTGGGCAGGCCCTGGCACAGGGTGCCCAGAGAAGCTGTGGCTGCCCCTGGATCCCTGCAAGTGTCCAAGGCCAGGTTGGACATTGGGGCTTGGAGCAACCTGGGATAGTGGAAGGTGTCCCTGCCCATAGCAGGAGTGGAATGGGATGAGCTTTAAGGTCCCTTCCATCCCAAACCATTCCAGGATTCTATAATCCAACTGTTCTGGACTTGGAGGTATACTTGCCATGTTCTAGGACTGACTAATTGCCATCCATGAAAGTGTCACACACTGATGCTGGCACTGCTTCCCCTTCACCCCATCAGCAGCACTGCAAACAAACTGAACAGCCATCAGGACATTTCCTGTCCTCTTCCCCATCCCCAGCCCATTCCTCCTGCACAGCCACACTCACCCTTTGAAACACAGCCACAAAAATCAGCTGCAGTGCTCTGAGCAACGATGCTCACCACTTCATTCTTCCTGCCTGGCTGTCACTCAGACAGGCGCTTATGATGTACACAGCTTGTGGATTTTGTAAGCTGCCTTCCTGGAAGCAGCAGTTTCAACTAAGAGGAATTAAAGACAAAAAAAAAAAAAAAAGGCAGGATAGAAAGATGCTGTGCCCCTCTCTTTCTCTCTCTCTCGTTACCACTGACTCCTTGAGCCATCACTTTTGTTGCTGAACAAACTCAGAGCCACTGGAAGGTGATTAAAATTTGGCAGCAGAATGTCTAAACCACTGGAATGGCTCAACCTCTGGCGTTTCTATAGCAATGGGGAAGAGTGCAGGATGTGGAAAAAGCCTGTAGCATTGCTGCCATCCTGCTGTGAGCCAGAGGTATCGTGCCTCCAACCTTGGAGCAGGAAAACACATTTTTGGACAATTCCCCCCCCTTCAAATTTAATTCTTGGGCTCACTGCAAATTAAATGCTGGAGTTTCAACCAGAAGACTGGCAAACTGTTTTGCTTAATGATTAGTGCCCTCCCTCTCATGCAACAGCCATGCCTTGCCTGTCTCCCAGAAAAGCAGGGTGGGATCCCAGCCTCAGCCTGAAGCTGCTCTTGGACTATGATTTTCCATTGAAATCCAGGCTTCTTTTGCAGGAACACAACTGAGTCTGTGCTGAGACATTAAAGATAATCATGGCAGACAAAATGATCGAGTTTGGGGTGGGCTCTTGATGCTCAATTCCTAACTAGAAAGAGTTGGATTTGCCAAGGCTGCTATATGACTGCTGAACATTCCTGGGGATAAAAAATAAGCCGGGCTAATTGAGCTGCTGAAATCTGGATTCAAAAGCACAGTGACAGGCTCCCAGGTATGAAATTGCAGCTGTTTTAATCAACTCATTGCTTTTTCTCCCCCATTTTCTCCTAGGTGGGCAAGGAACTGCAGCCTTCAGTCGTGTGGATTGGAGACACAGAGAGAATGTTTTCCAAAGGGGCACCAAAGGGAGAAGATGAGGTGAATTCTCCTTTATTTCAGTGCAGATAATTTCTCCTGTTGCACTACAGCCCACACAAAGGAACAAGTGTATTCCTTAGCTTAGCACATACCACTATGACCAGACCTGCCAAAGCTTGCTTGATAATAGCTTGTCTCACTACCCTTTTTTTTTAGCTTTTAAGAGAGTCTTGCAACTTCTTAAGAGCCCCCAAGAGGTCACATTTCTCTCTTCCACCTATCCTTGCTTTATTTAAAAATAGTCCAGTCACTGCTCATCAGTGCACTGGAAAGTAAAAGGGAATAATGGAGAATTTCAAAATATGAGGCAAGAAGCTAAAAGTTGAGATGAGCTTAAATTGTTCAGCTCTATTAAGCTGAGAAATTGGATGGAGCCAAAGTGAACAATAAAGTAACAGGGATAAGTTTCCACTGCAAAAACAAAGAGCCTGTGTTAAATAGTTACAATTAGAGATTATTTTATTTGGGCTCCCAGGAGCTCTAATGCCACTGATTCCATTCCTTCCTCTCCTGTGTGGCTTTCCCATTGAAAAGAAAATTAAAACACTGTCCCATAGTCACAGCAACAACACCACAACAGGCAGCAATTCTCCCCAGTTCCTGTTGCCTGCAAAATATTTTGCTTTTAGAGCTTTATGTGAAAAATTAAACCTTTTTTCTTAGAGTCTCTGTGGTGTGGTCACAAGCCTGTATTTTGGAAAGGCAACACAAGGCAACCCAACCTTGGCTGGGGCTGTTGCTTCTGCCAGGGCTGGGTGTGCAGTGATCAATGCCCTTAGTGGTCCCCACAGCAAGAGGGAACCTTTCTCTTGGGTTCAAACCCTGGCAGAAAATGCAGATGGGGATTAAAGTTAAGATTAGTGGCCAGAAATGGCCTGGATTGCTCACGATCCTTGCTTGCTTAGCCATCAGTGTGGAAAAGTTTCTTGTCCTGCCCACTTGAGAGCCCACAGCACCACCTCCGCCCCTTTTACCCATCCCAAGGCCTTCCCTTGGTGGGAGTCAGTTGGCTCCAGGCTTGGAATGCCACACATCCCAAATTGTTTACAGTACATCCAACATGTAGAAGAGTGAGCTGGAGGGACAGGCAGAAATCAGGGGCAGTCTGGGGAGCCTCCCTTAGGAGTGCAGGAATTTTGGAGAATCATGGAATGGTTTGGGTTGAAAGGGCCTTTAAAGATGATCTTGTTCCACCTCCTGCCATGGGTAGGGACATCTCCCACTAGGCCAGGCTGCTCCAAGCCCCATCCTAAAAGATGAGCTAAGCTCATCAGAAGCCAACGTAAGTATCAGTCACTGTGCTCATCCCAGGGTGACATTCTGCCACCAGAACTGAGGGAGAGTTCATCCAGGAGCAGAACTATGAGCTGGCTGTGTCACCCTGGCCAGCAGCAGCCCAGTGCCCCAAAGGGCACCCTCAGCCCTGGGGCTAAGACATGCCCAACTCATTATCTTGATTCAGCAATTGGCACACTTGGAAAAATGCACAGCATGACTATGAGAAGAAAAGGAATGATCCACCAGATGTCTTGTGTTAAGACAAGCTTACTTAGGAAAAAAAAAAATGTCTTGCTCTACCCCAAAACTTGTGGGAAAGCTTATTGATTAACAGTAATGACTCCACAACAATCTGATTAGGCTTCTCCAGCCAATATTCACTTGAACATTATCAAATACAACCCTCCAATAAAAGACTTTGCTCAATACTCGTCTGTTCTGTAAGTAGTACTTAAATATATGTTACAAAGTCAAGTAGTAAATTATTGCAAAGAAATGAACCCTGAGCTCCCAGAACCTTTGTTCTCAGAGCCTCATCAGGTTAGAAAACACTGCCAAAAAAAGGAGGTGTATTTTTCACACATAGAAGTCAGAAAATCATAGCCTCCAAGAGCTGGGAGGATTCCAAACTAGGTTGCAATTTTCTACCTGTCCAGGTTCATCAGGTGTGCAGGTCCCTGCAATATTTCTCCTTGAGCTGGAAATGAAGGATTTCCTTCTTTTAACTAGTTGTTTCCTTCCTGCCTTTGAATAACCAGACCAGTAAATTCTCTAGTGAAAGGCACTGGCACAAACCCACATAAACAGAAGCAGAAATCAAGTGTTTACCTGAATTTGAGGAGGCAGAATCTTCCTACTTTTGTTGCTATCTCAGCTGCTCATACCAAATACAACCAGACCATTAAAAAAAAAACCCAAAATGCTGCTGCAGGCAGCAGGCACAGCTCCAGCTCATTAACTCTGGGCTGTCAGCATCCTTAACAACTCTTTCCTTCTCTGTATTTGCACGTGCTGCAGGTGAACTCCAAACGCCTGGCCAAGCTCCTGCCCCAGTTCCTGAGGGCTGTGAAACCCAAGGACAGGGTGCTGCTGGTGGGGACCTCCAGCAGGCCCTTCGATGCCAACCTGGGCCCTTTCTGCAAAGTTTACCAGAAAATCATTCTCGTTCCAAAGCCTGACTACCTCACAAGATTTGGCAAGTATTTAAAGTCCTCCTTCTGGTTAATCCTTGCTGTTTAAAATCCCTGTTCGTTGGCTAGTTATCCTCAGAACTGCCCTTCAGCTCAAGTCATGCCCCTGGTGTATCTCAGGTCCTGAAAATTTAGGTTAAATTAATACAGGCTACTCCAAAAGCCAAATAATAAAATTGGAAATTGGGAGAAGAGTTTAAAATACTCTTCACCAGCAATTCACATTTTTCCATGAGTTTATTGTGCACCAAGCTCAGCCTGAACTGGATTTTCCCCCCTGTATGAAGCACAAGATCCTATTTCAGCACGTATTTTCTATTTTAAGCTTTTTTTTTTTTTTTTTCTTTTTAACATAGGGATTCTGAATTTCTGGTTCCACTTTGCAGTTCTGAATTCCCGGTTCCACTTTGCAGTTCTGAATTTCCAATCTCCATACTCTAAACAACACAACTTCTCAGCCTCTCCAAAACCAAACCACGTCAGGAGAATTAAATTTTCTCTCTCACAAATTCCACTTCTTGTGCTTATAGATCATGAGAGAAATTGTACAGGCATCCCTGATTTTGAATGACTGGTCTATCAAATGCTTACAGTGATAGAAAGGCCCTCCCAATTTCTGACAAATTCATTGAATTTTCCATGTACTAAGACTCAAAGCTTGTAAGGACAACGGGTTTTTTTTCCTAGCTATGTACATTGGTCTAATAAAACAAACTTCCAATGTTTTGAGATCTTAAGCATCCTGAAGTCTGCAATAAACAGCACTAAATGAAAACACATTTGGCTCAGGGACCTTGCCACACTCTTTGCTTTGTCCACGGTGTCACCTTGTTACAAAACTCTTACAGACACACTGTGCAGTCCAGTTTCATCCTGCATCCCTCAGAGGCAGCCAGGGTACCCAGGTGATGCACACTGGGGTGAGCCCAAGACACAGTTTTGGCTGCCCAGCATATTGTAAATCTCTCCCACATTCCCTGAGTTCCCTGGTGTGGATGGGAAGTGGTCACCAAGCAAGGGAACATGTGTTTCATGTTAGGTTGCAGCTCTGAGAAATTCCTGAGAGATAAGGGGACATGAGCAAAACCTAGAGAAAGGAGGTGACAGCAGCTGAATTTAGCTGTGCTCACTTCTAGAGGTTGAAGTGGCACATTCTGGGACTCTTACCACTAACTTGGAGTTCAAAAAAATGGCCAGCTCAAGGGATTTCAACTGCACACTTAAGAATTCCCAAAAAAAAGTTAACTCATGGAATTTTAAAACAGAATAAACTTGTAGCTTTAATTCTCTGACTCTGCCCCATTTCAGACAGTGCCTTGTTCTTCAGCTCCCACCTTTCCTGAAGTTCTGTGGAAATAGGATCTCCTCCCAGTCCTGTCAGTTTTCAGTGCCTGACACCCCATTTGAGAAGGAAAGAAACTTGTTTTGACAGAAAAATAACGACATAACAAATACTTGTAAGCCACAGTGCACAGCTACCTGTCTGCTGCAGCCTGCCGCTGGTTACAGACCAGATTATTCCACTCTGTGCTCAGTGGGAACAGTAAATATACAATGGAAATCATTAAACTGGAAGATGCACAACCCCACACTGATTTCTTGCCATTAATCACCCAGCAAGGCAGTGCCTTGTGTTACACACCTGCAGCACACAATATACAACCATGCTTGCTCTTGTGTGCATCAATTCCTCTTTTATGAATTAGTGATTCAGCCAATATTTATTGAGTACAAGCAGGATTCAAGTGGAAGACCACAATTTGTTGGAGAGAAAAATGCAGTTCAGAGCTGTCAATAGTTATGGGCTCGAGTCCATGGTATTGATGTTACAATCCAAGGAAGAGAGAGGCAGCTTTTGCAGCAGCATCAACCTCCACCCAACATCTTCGTGCTAAATCTGAGCATTCAAGCACAACCAGACTCAAAATGTCTCATTCAAAAAACTTTTTAACCTCTCATCCATAATCCTCCTAATCTTTTCCAAATATTTCCATATAATGCTTTAAAGCAAAGCCTGAGGAGACAACATCAAAGTTCTCCTAAATTTCTCTGAAACAGGTCCTTACTTAGCATAAATCAAAAGATTGGTATTATTCCTATTTTTTGGAAGCACAACTTCAGCCACTTCACAACCCCAAAGAAAACAATCATGTCACAGAAGTTCACAGCTGAAAGATACAGCCAGGTTCACCTTTCAAGTAACAAGCAAAACCCCAGTCACAGAAAATTTGCACCTTGCAACATGTGCCTACATAGCTGGAAGCCTTTGGGGCATGGAATCCCACTCAGCAGCCCTCAGTTCAGCAGGAATAAGCTGTGATGAGGGTCAGAGAAATAAAACCAGGCTAAAGTAAAGGTGCTTAACTCTGCACATCCAAATGGGAACACTGGACAGGTTCTGTGTGTACACACAAGCAGTTCTTTCCATTTTTACACACATACCGACCCCACTCTATGTGCCCTTAATGACTTGCTGAAAAGTACTGAGTGGTGGCCAAAAATTGTCAGTAAGGGTTTAAAAACACACACAATCTGAAGATGAAGGAAAGCTTGCAAAAATTTTTCCTAGCTTTCCTGATCGATAGTCCTCATTTTCTTGTTTCAGTTTCAAAGGAAATAATAATGAAATACTTTTCTCCTGCTTTCCTTGAACTGCTGTCCTGCCACTGTCTCTTATCCATGTCCTGATGCTCAGCACTGTGGAAGCACTACATCCTGCAGAGTGGTGGGACCCTCACCAAGCTACTGAACCTGAACTGCCTGGCCCAGGTGTCGGATGGCTTCACCCAGGGCCACGTTGTGGACGTGGTGCACACTGTGCTGACTGAGCTGAGGCTGCTGCAGATGGCCAGGATGCCACTGAGGACTGCTGAGTTTGTCACTTCTCTGGCCAGACACGACCCAGTGTACAGAGAGGAGGAGGAAACGTTTCAGGTGATTTATCATTCCCTGCCATGTCCAGCCACACTTGATGTAGGCACCTGCTCACTGTGCTGGTGGGGTGGCACCTCACTCTTTAAATGATGATTTAGGGCTCAACAGCACCAAAACCCATCTCCCCCAATCTGGGGATGTGCCAAACCAGTCCTTTTAGCAGCACAGCTGATAGAGTGCTTTGCTGAACCTGCTGCTGCTCATGTTGAGCACAGCAGCCTCCACATGCATGGATAAAACACACAGGGGCCATTAATTCCATGCATTTGTCCTTTTCCTTCTAGAGCTGAGGTGTTCAGCAAGCCTAGATAGATCATCTTGAGAAGGCAGAACACCTGGCCATTCCATGTCCACACAGCTATCAAGATCTAAGCCCTTCTCTTCAATCATTTCAAACAAGAATTTCTTGAAAAGTTTTCATTTCAGGCTCTAAAATAAATGAGTTTGTGCCTCAAGCTCCATCCCTCTTCTCCTCCTGCCCTCAGAGCTATAAAATCCTGAGGGCAAAACAGAACATTTGAGGTGTATTTTATTCATGGGCACAGGGTGGCCAGAAAAGCTGTTGCTGCTCCTTGGAAGTGTCCAAGGCCAGGTTGGAAGGGGCTTGGAGCAGCCTGGGACAGTGGAAGGTGTCCCTGCCCATGGCAGGGGATGGAAGTTTAAGGTCCCTCCCAACCCAAACCAGTCTGTGGTTCTGTGATTCTACACGTGCCTCAAACATCCACAGATCTCCTTCCAGCCTGATAAATGCTACAAATCTTTGGCACTGGGCAGAGAGCCCTGCTGTGCCCCAAGGAGCTGCAGGCAGCCCACACCAGGGGCTCCAGATGAGGCAAGACCTCGGTACTGCTCCAGGAGACCCCAAAAGAGCTTTCTCCACCCCATACCCCCAGTAATTTCTATTGCTTATAAATCCCCCACTTTTCCTGGCTGAAAGGTTTCCTTGTTGTCCTGCTCCTTGAATCCCCCAGCACCTCCCACCACAAACAGGATGCTGATTCTCACTGCTTTCTCCAAGGCTTCTTCCACTGCTGTCCTAATGATAGTGCATATTTCTCCCAGCCCTGCTGGTACTTCCCAGTTTCCATTTAGAGCCATTTGGCTCGCTCAACACAGGCAGCATTTGTGATATTTGGCAAACTACTCTTTTTTTTCTTCCTCATGCTTCCTCACTAAACCAATATCTCTCCTCAGAGAAGGGTTAATGGTTCAGTGTTACAGCAAAGGGAAAAAAAATACTCCATCATTCTCAGCTCCAAGTAGTAATCCATTTGTACCCTGAAACATGAGAGCAAGTATTTAGTGTGAGTTTAACTTGAAAATATTATCCCAGTCACTCTAAAATGTGCCTGTTTTGTACAGCACAAGTGCCCAGGCAGCTCTTCATTTGGAACACAGCTCAAATGTTCCTGTCCTCAGCATCCCATGGCAATCATCTCCTTGCATTAATTACAGCCCTTAAGAAAGTATTTCCTTTTATCTGTTGGAATTTTGTTTCCCTTAAATGTCATGGAGCCTTGCTGCAGCACCTGTAATATGGCACAGGGGAAGAGGATTGTCAGAATATCCTTGTGCATTAATTAACTCCAGTAATCCCCATCTCCCCTCATACAGAAGCCCCTCTTCCCAAGCTTCTAACCATTGCCATTTCTGGACCTTTCCCCTTGCTTTGCTTTGTCCCTTGTGAGGCAGCTAAAACACTGAGTTCAAAGTGAAGATTAGCCTTGTGATGAATCTTTGATTTTTCTTCCCTGAAACCATGAATCTCCCAGTCTGACATTTATATTCTGCCAGTGTTCCAAAATGGACATAAATAATGCAAAATTTGTGACAATGTGATTGCTCCCTTCCATTTACTCAAATTTCTGCCCCAATTACACATCCACGTTTTTTGAAATTATAAATTAGTGCACAGATTGATACAAATCCTTACACTGAAAGGATTTCTGGGGAGGCAAAGCCAGCTAACCACACCAGTTCTGCCTGGTAGTGACTGGACCAAAATCATGAAATGGTTTGGCTTGGAAGGGACCTTAAATCTCACTTTGTTCCACCCCATTCCGTGGGCAGGGATACCTTCCACTAAGCCAGGTTGCTCCAAACCCCATCCAACCTAGCCTTGAGCACTTCCAGGGATATGGCAGCCACAGAAATACCTAAGAAAACTCATTCCAAAGCCTGTGGCCATCATTCTTCTAAAACCCAAATATTTTAACTCTGATCAATCACTGTTGCCAGGAACTTCCATCCCCAGTTCAGATGCTGGTGACAAATGGACTTTTATTTTAGCTGTGTGTGATGACCTGACTTCATTTATCTCACAGAACAATTACACCAGTTAAAGACACAAAAAGTTACTGCTGTGTGCTGAAATATTTGCACAAAGAATTGGGAAGAGAATAGAAAGAGACATCCCAGGTCTCTTGGCTTCTCCTGCCAAATGACTCTTGAGTCCTTTGCCAGTGAGCCAGACCTGGCAGGGAGATGATCACCCCACCAAACAGCTCTTTCCCCCCCACCAAGCTCCCAGAAAGCTCTTGGCAAAGTTTTCCTACTCTTTCCACCTTCCATGTAAGGTCTGGAGGGTGCTACGCCCAGGACACAAAACTGAGGGGAAAATAAAATCTCTGTGGCCTCATCCAGGGCCAGAGACACCACTGGGTTCTCCTGGCTTCCCTCAGCTACTGCCAGGGAAAGGCAATTCCTGCTGGAGCCCAAACTCACAATCACCACCTTGTCCCTCTCATGGGAAGGGCCAGAAGCAGCAGCACATCGCAGCTCTGCTGCTCTCTCAAAGACAGGAATAGTTTGGCCTGGGACTAAGGCAGCAAAATTCAACTTTCCTGAGAGCCATGGGGATCCTGCCCACCACCACCCATGCCCTGCCTAGATGTGGGCACACAGGAGGCTGGAGGATGGTTTTATCAGTGGGGACAGGGTTTTTGGAGGAGGGGTGCTCAGCTAATTCAGATAATTAAAGCAGAATTGCAGTGTCCAGCAGCCAGCTGGACGTTTGACCCCTGTCAGCCACCTGCTGGCAGTATTTATCTGCAGGGTGCCTGTCATCATCAGCCCTTCCTGGGGCCCAGAAGCAGCTCTTGAAAAGATGACACTAAGGAGGACCTTCTGGGGTCAGGAGAGGAACATGTTGAGTTTTCCTTCCCCATACCTCTTCTCCCAGCTTCTCTTCCTGTGACTCACATTGGGCAACTGGACAAGGCAAATTCTTCAGGCATGCCTGAACAGGCTCAAGCTGGAAGCAGGATTTGGGATGGATCAGATGGGAAAGGCAGACTTTGCAGGATGCCACGTTGAGAGGGAGGTTGGAGATGACATGGGCAGAGGAGGCAAAAGGAAAGAATTTTATCCATCATGGTCAATGCCTGGCAGAATTTGAATCTCTGGTTTAGGCAGGACTTTGTTGAGAAAGGTTCTTGTACATCCAGGGAAGGAGTAATTCCTACCCAGTGCTGACTTTAAAGCCTCCCCTTCTCCTTCACTTCACATCATTCTCACATATCCTCGAGCTGCCTCCCTGACATCACAGCCCAGGAGCTGGGCAAGCCTGCAGAGCAGCTCCACCAGAATCATTTACAAGTCACAGGCCTGTGAGCAGGCATCTGAAAGCAATAAACAGGTTCTTAATGTTCGGGGTTTGTTTTGCTTCCTAGGCTCCCTCATGGAAATCAAAGCTGTCTGGATCGATTTGTGGAGGCACGAGAAGGGGATGATTTGTCTGTTGCCAAGTCTGGAGCAGAGGGAGCTCTGACAAGAGCTATATTCTCTGGAAATAGGGTTGATCGTGGAATTTAACATTTCCATAACTATAGCAACACAAATGGCCCAGCTAAGTATTGCTGTTAATGATACTCAGCTCGATCAATTGCTGCACTTCTTGGTATAAAAATGTTCTCAAGAGGTCTGAGGGTTTCATTTTGGCTTCTCCACCAGCCAGCCTGGATTTTAAGAGGTTTGGGTTTTAAAAATAATGCTCTGTTATAGTAGTAAAATGTTTAAGTGGTCTGTCTTGCCTTGTTTTTTTGTTGTTTTTTTTTATTTTATTAAAACATACAAATGCTTTTTGATTCTCCAGGCCTGGTATGCCAAAACCCCGCTGGGGAAAGCATGGAGCACAGCACTGGCAGCAAAAGAAGCAGGAAAAGGAAAGAAGAAAGGAAAGAAAGGGAAAAAGTAACTTCCACAAGGATTTTTCAGCTGGCCCTACCCAATCACAACTCCACATGGCAGATTAATGTTCCTCGAGTTATAGGTATTCCAGGGAAGAGAATTCCTCTCCAAATCAATTTTTAAAGTTAAAAGTTAAAAAAAAAAAAAAAAAACAGACGAGGTGTAACATGTAGCTCTCAGAGGATAAAGAGTTAATGAGCACTGACTTGCTCAAGAATTATTTATTCTCAGAGATTTTTAGGGGGCAGAAGGGTTCATTACTCAGGCCTGTAACATGCCATCAACTTTTAGGCCATACTCATTTATTTCGGCAAGTAACTCTCCTTAAAAATTGATGTCACTTTAATGTCTTTCATTACTTTAATATCCTATATGCTTTATAAAACTAACTGCTTTATATATCTGTGGGTCTAAAGTGTTACAGTCCTCAATAAAATTATTACAGCTATAAAGACTGCTTTTTAATTGGGATGGATTAGGAGGCACTTTGTGTAATCCACCACAATATTTACACAGCTGCAGGAGGATCAGCACTTGTACCTTTTGAGGCCTTAGCATGGACAAATTCCTATATGTGGGTGTCAGCAGAAAAAAACAAAGCAGCTACGTGCTAATTTGGGTGGATGTCCACCAAAATCTGTTTTTAATCCACTTTGCCATAGAAAGTAATGCCTAATTAGCATGTTTGCACAAACAGCAATGTGTTTGTTGCTTAATGCACCTTGCTCGCTCACAAATCTGCAATTTTGAGGGCAAAGGATTTATAAGGAGTGCTTAGAACACTCTAAAGCTTTGGGACATCCTACAGGACACTGATGGAGCCAGCACCACCTTCATGTCAGGCACAGGATCATATTCACCAAGGTCTTGTGTAAGAGCGAGCCACAAACACCTGTTTTTCCCTCTGATCACAAAATTCCTGTGTGAACCTGACAACAGGTAACTGGAAATACAGAGCCCACCATCCCCAGGGAGTTGAGGAACCTCCCTATGTCTGTACCAACAGCCTGGGAGGTACCAGCTGGGCAGCACTGCTGCAGGAAGCTGCTGGGAAGGGGATGGTATTGAGCCCTTCCTGCTCCTAAGAGGAAACCAAATGGAAAGAGGCACTCCTGGGAACAGGAATGCCTGAGAAAAAACGGCCTGGGAGGATTCCTCGGTGTAACTAACTGCACAGAAAATTATTGGAGCAATTGTACACAGTGGAGGGAACTGGATGGGTCTGGTTAATAAAGGGAATTTTCTCCCTGGAGGCTATCCCAGCATATAGGATAGAGCCACCCCAATTTGGGGTTTTTGTGGTCCTTTCTAGTTATATTTTACTGTCTGGTACAGGGCTCCCCATGATTTCACCCTTCCAACCTCGAGGCTGCACCTCCAGCCCTGCCAAGGAGATCCAAGCAGTAAGAGAGGAAATTCTCCTTACATCTCCCCTGTGCACCCCCTCAGGACAGTTCAGATGGACACCAGCCCTTCCCCAAGCAGTAATCCAGCTGCTGGAATCTCCACATGACCCACACAGGAGCCCCCATGAGCTGCCAGCCCCTGGGTTCAATCCATTGCAACAGTGCAGCTACAAACATTAGCTTTCCATCCCTTATTCTTTGGAGCAGGCTGCTGGCTCCCCAAACTCAGCAGCACACCCCAGTTCTATCAAATAAGGTACTTCTAACTTCATCCTTGGGGAGAAAAGCCAGTATCTCCAAAGAGGTGACAGGGTTTGTGTGTAAAAACCCCTCATCTCTGCTCTCATCCACAAGGAAACTAATTTGGATAATTCTGCCCTCAATCTTGCAGACAGCAGAGCCCTCCTCCTCACAACAGGTCTGACAGCACGGCGTGATGTGATGAAAGGACCACATTTCAGGAGGATGTAAGCAAGCCCATTAACTCATATTTCAGCAGCTTCACTGCAATCTCCAGAGCAAAGTAAAAGAACTGACTGGCAACATCCATCTCCAGGGCACAACGCCGAGCCTGCAGGGAGCATGCTGAACTTGCACAAACCTCCAGGTTTTGTCCAAAATTCACCAGTTCATGGGGAAAAAAAAACACTGGGGAATTTATCCTTTAGGTGTAGCTTGCACTGGTGGCTGCTTGCATTTATTTCTTTCTGTGAGGATCTAGAAGCCACAGCTGGCTTAACTACAAACAGTTCTGTGGGTGCAGGAGGTGGCAAAGTGGTGGTAAAGTGTCCCAGGCCAGGTTGGACAGGGCTGGGAGCAACGTGGGATACTAGAAGGTGTCCCTGCCCATGGCACAGGGTGGACCTGGATGAAATTTAGGGTCCTTTCAACCCAACCCATCCCATTAAGCAGAAAACCTCTGCCCTGTGGGGCTGCCAAACCCTTGCTCTCCTCAGGAGAGGCTTCTTGTTGGGACAGGGAGGGAAGAACAAGGAGTAATTTTAATGCTGTTTATAATTATTATTACAGAGAGTGCAGCTATTTGAAAAATGAATGAAGCAGCTGCATCAAGCAGAGCCAGCACACAGAGTAATTTCAGTGTCAGTGGCTGAGTTATTGAATCAGTGGCCCTGGCTGGGTCTCCAACATCCTTCCCACTGGGAGGCTCTCACAGGAACACCTCTAGAAATGCTTCTCCAATATCTCCACCCAGACATCTTTCATGGAAGGAGGTAAAGAGGCTGTGGCTTTGCTAAGCCCTGCACAAGTGCACTCTGCTTTCCAGCCACAGCATTCCCACAGTCTGATGGAGGAGGAAAATCCTGCCTCCTCCACGCAGCCAAAGGTGAGCTTTGAGGGACAGCAAAGAGGGGGGCCAGGCTGCTCTGCCTCCTGGCATGGAGGCAATCCAGCAGCAGCACCAGCAAAGCTGAGAGAAGAAGCTGTCATGCTCATTTATATATGTAAGTGATCTAGAGAATTATCAGCTAAATTATTTAAATGTCCCATTACTATTAAATTACTGGGCATTCATTGTAAGAACAGTCATAATACAGTAACTAATTTGGTATTAATGTAAATGTCAGCGTTTCATTGCAGTTATTTTGTACTTCATCATCAGATAATTTACCAATAAATTAATTGGCTTAATTGCTTCCTGCAAACCCACGAGAACTACATATGACATGACTTTTATCGAAGTCTTCATGCATACTCCCCCATCCTCCCATTTTAACCACACCAAGCAAGAACCCCTCTTTGGAACACCTGGAAGGGGGAGCAGAAGAAATAAAGTCATGGCATTTCACTGCCCTGTGGATTTTAATGTGCTTTAAATACAGCCCTACACTTGGAGTAGGACAGGACACAGGGAATGGCTTCCCATTGCCAGAGGGCAGGGTTAGGTGGGATATTGGGAAGGAATTGTTCCCTGGGAGAGTGGGGAGAACTTGGAATGGAATTCCCAGAGAAGCTGTGGCTGTCCCTGGATCCCTGGAAGTGTCCAAGGCCAGGTTGGACACTGGGGCTTGGAGCAGCCTGGGACAGTGGAAGGTGTCCATGCCATGGCAAGGGGCTGGAAATAGATCTCAATCCAGAGATGGGATTATTTGGATTGCCCCTGCCTGCCTGGAAGCCAGCTGCTCCAGCACTGGAGTTTTTACCCCACCACAAAACCTCACAGTGAGTGTCCCAGGGCTCCCACCCTCTTTTCCCCAAGAACTCACGAAAAGTTTTCTGCTGTTTTCTTCTCCAGGAGATGGGAAGGAAAGACTCCATCGAGAGCACAGTGGGGAAGGAGAGTTCTTTCCTCCCGTTTCTGGCTTTAAGTGTTTTTAAATAAGTGATCAGGGCTCTTTTGCAGAGTGCAGCAGGCTCGGCACTCCTGCAGCACCAGGGAGGGATCAAAGTGACTGCAAAACTCTAAATCTTTATTGATGCTGATTCTCCCTGCTCCTGTGCAGTGTGAGCATGCTAGGCTGGCACAGGGACCAGCTCCAGGTGGCAAGAGCCCAAGGGAACACACCACACCCTCCCTGAGAGGAGCCCCAGCCACACAGCACCCGTGGCAGCCCATTACCGAGGTTGCCATCAGAATTCAAAAACAAGCCGACATTTCTCAGCAAAGCCCCCCAAATCCGGTAACACAAAGTGAAGCTGACTGTTCTATTAACTCCCATCCTGCATCAGCAATTTTCTAAAGTGTGGAAACATTATAATTGACTTTTCTGCTAGTAGCAAAATGTCATTTTTCCTTAATACTCCCCAAGTCAGTAACGCATTTCAAAAGCCTCCGATGCCACTACCACAACAGGACTTACAAATTAGCACATTTTTAGCTTTTCATTAAACACAATGCCAAAAAAAAAAAAAAATTAAAAAAGAGGAAAAAAGGGAAAAGTCTTCTCGTATTAGGGTTTCTCTCCTCATTATTGAAAGTACTGCGACTTTGGAACTTCTCGCAGCAAATTATAATGCACTCAGCCTGGGGCCATTGTAAATCAGGGCTTCAAAAAAGGTGTCATGTCGTCGGGCCCTCTTCAAGCACTGAAAATATCGGAGTCTATTTGAAAACGCCTTCTGTAGTCTCTCACTAGCCTTGCAAATCAGCGCAGCACTGGGTAGAGCTACCTTTTATTTTTTTTTTTTTTTGCCTCGTGGCATCAAGCCATTTCTATTCCGACCAGAAAAAGAGGATTATTTCGTGCTGCGATTTGAAATAAAAAAAAAAAAAAATTACAACCCCCTAAACCTAAGATAACAAGCTGCATAAAATCCCCAAATCATTTGGGGCTCTTGTTAGGGTTTGGACAGCGCCTGTGGGGCTGTTACAGCCCTGGGCTGAAATCCCTTTTATTGACAGAGCAGGGAAAACCAACCCCAGGGGATGTGCCAGCAAGGAGAGAACCACATCCCACCCCAAGCCCCCAAACCTGGCACTGCCAGGCTCTGCACCCACCTGCCCAGCAGCCTGAAAGCCAAAGGATTGGAATGCCAACTCCACATCCTTTTCAATTTTTCCCATCCCTCATCTCCTCTGCACCTCTCCAAACAAAACCACGCAGCTTCCTACCCGTTGGATTTTCCTCTCCTGACGAGCTTTGGTGCTTCAAGTTGCTCAAATTAGCAAGAAAATCCTCATTAACGATGCAATTGAATGCACGCAGAAGCAAAGGGGGAAATGAAGCTGTTCCCAGCATTTCCTAACGCCCTTTTCCAGCTTCCCTGCTTTAGGATTTACCCTGCTTCGGTTTTCCCAACCGGGAAAAGGCAACCAGGATTCACGGAAACACGGGAAGGGGCGAAGGGAGCCACGGCAGCACCAGAGCACAAAACAACAGACAGTGTCAGGAAAATTGATCCACAAACACCAGGGGTTTATGTCCAAACAGGAGACAGAGGAGTCCTTTTTGCTTTATTTGAATAAAGGGAGAGGCCATGGGACATTCCCTGGGATCCCTCAAATTTTTGGAGAATGCAGCCTCCCTTTTTATCCTGATTTCCCGGCCGCATTTCCCTCTCTCTTTCCCCATTGGCTGAGGTACTTGAGAGGCACAGACTTCCCGGAACGCCTGATACCTGAAATTCCCCTCTAATGTATAACCCTCCCTTTTAATTTTTAATTCTTACAGAATTCATGGGTTTTCCCCATTGCTTCTTTCATCTTCCAATATCCAGTTTCATTTACCAGCAAACCTGCAGTTTGTTTGTAAATAACTTTTTCCATTCATCAATCAGTGGAATCATTCCCATTGTTTCTTTTATCTCTCAGTGCTGGTTTTATCTACCAGCAGACCCACAGCTCGTTTGTAAAGACAAATCCATCACTCGTCTCAACAGCAAACAAGGAACTGGAGCAAGGAGAGCCTGGAGAAGAGAGCCAGGTGCCAGCAACATGGAAAAGCAAACTCGAGGAACTCACCTTCTTATCCTGGAAGGGCCACAGCTTCTACACGGATACGGCTGGACTGTGGTTAGTAGGACAGAAAAGGATTTCTAGCGTTGCTTTGGCCACCAGAAACCACCAAAAAACCAAGGAATTCTGGGTCCAAGGCATTTTTTACGTCCACTCATTGCATCAGGTGCAAATGGGAAACCCAAATGCCCTGCTGCCCTCCCAGGATGCACATTCCCACCCTGGGCACTGCATTATTTGTGGGATACTGTGGATCAAGGAGAAGCCACCGTGCCTGCCCACCAACAGAGGGGGATTTTGGCTTTCTGAGCAAAAATAACTCAAACTCCGGGGATCCAGAAAAAAAAAAATACAGAGGGGAAAGAGAATGGGGTGAAATGAGGAAAAAAAAAAACACCAAGAAATACTACTTGGACAGCAAGGGAAGCTGTCAGCTAATAAGACCAATAGGACTGGAGTGGGCATGGTGGGCTCTTGTGAGAAATGGATTTGTAGAGTTTTTAGGACTCTCAGCCCCAGTGAAAGTTTGAGAGGTTAAGGCCTGGGTGCAACCCTGTCCTCTCTTTAGGAATAATGGGAGCAGTGAAAGGGCTTGGAGATTAGCAGGAGATGGGAATCATGCAAACCATGAGCTATTAGCACGGCTCAGCACAAAGTTTGGGAGGCTACACCCATAATTACTCTAATTACTCACAGGGCTCCATCCCAAATGCCACCAAAAGGCTTCTCAGGGAGGGAGGGGGTGCTGAGCAGGGAGAAGTGCTAAAAGGCATCAGAGATTTGGGGTTAGGTGTGGTTTCCAAGGCCGATGGAAGCCTGTTGTGGTGGCCCCCACGTCACCCCCGTGGGTGGGTCGGAGGGTCACTGGTGTGGACACACGGGGTCCCAAAACCTGCCCGAACCTCACAGGGTCTTTTCTGACCCACCCAGGAGCCTAAAGCAGGGTCCTGCCCTGAGCCACCATTCCATTTTGTATGTGCCAACCCATCCCTGCTTCCTAAAATCTCCCAGTCTCGAGATGTCCCTGCCCTGCTGGTGACACCACATTTCCCCCATCAGGGACATCCCAAAGTCCTCCATATGCAGAGTGGGAGGGCAGGGGGTGGAAGTGGAGGACAATGTGCTGACGCTGACAATCCTGCCGTGACAGATGAGCAGCTGCTCTTCCCACCACACCACAACCTGTAATTTGCAGCCTTGCCCCACAGGTGATGGGAAGAGGGGCAGGGACGGGGGCAGAGCCCAGCACAAACCAGATGGGTCCCTCCTGAAAATGCAGCTGCTCCAGGAGAGCTGGGGGCCCTGATGAACCGGGCCAAGGCCCCACTAATTAACAATGACAGGCCGAGTTCTCATGTGTCCAGTGGGAAGGGATAAATCAATCCCCCAGAAATGGGTGTGGGCAACAAGGGATAGCCGGGTTTGTTCTTCTGCATCCCAGAGGGCAAGCAATTATCTCTATAACTTTCTAGTTAAGGTGTCCTTGGGAAACATCCTCCAGTCCATAAATAACTTCCACAACTGCCTGGTGCTTTCAGGTGTCAAAAACTAATTGTGCTCAGGAGCAAAACAGCTCTGGATGACATGAAACCAAGTCAAGGGCTTGTTGGAGCTCGTGGTGGCCATCCAGCTCCTCTGCTTCCACCTCCCATGGTGATGACTGTGCTGGAATTCCAGCTAGGGAATGAGGTGAATCTGCTTCAGATTCCTCAAGTTGGAGCAAAAGGACCAGGATCTGAGTCCTGAAATGCCCAGAGCTGGGTCATCACCTTGTAATCCTTTATAAACCCTTTATAGGTGGCAGTCTGTGAGTGGTGATGGTGACACGAAGCAGATCACAGATGGGTGTCTCCCATCCCAGGAGGAAATCCCACATTATGGACCCCACAAGGAGCCCCTGATCCTGAGACTGTATGGGAGACACGTGATGGAGGGTCAGCCCGAGCTGGTGTTCCAGCCTAGCACACAGGGTGACATTCCATGAGCACATAACTCAGGGGTTAAATAACTGGGAGGGCTCCACATTTAAAAGAGGATGTGCCCCAGGACTGAATTCCTGGGGGATAATTAACACAGCTGCAGCCCTTCAGCAGGGAGGTAGGGAGAAGAGAAGCCTTGGATTTTTATTTAAGCTAAGAGCTCTTTTTTTTATTATTCCTATAATTAATGGGAAAAAGGAGAAAAAAGGAAAGTAATGCAGTTATAACTGGAAAGAATTTGGGGAAGGGTTTATTGAATTATTTACATCTGACAAAGATGGGCCACTATAAACTAACTGTAGCACAGGACCTTTCCATATTATATAGAGCTGTTAAAGGGAAATGCTTAAACATCATCTAATTTCCGATAAAAATTGGACAAAATCAATGCAGCCTCGGCACGAGTTTATATTTCACTGGGGCAGCAGCTTTTAAAGAAGAGCTGAGCAGCAGCATCTGCAAAAGTATTTTTGGGGGGGGTTAAAGGCATGGCCCCCTCCCCAGGACGTGCGTTGGCAGGGGCTCATCCCACAGGCTGACCCAGCCACATAACTGGGCAGTGCTGTCACATGGAGAGCTGCCAATATAAACGTGGGGACGTGCCGGGGGCAGGGTGGCTCCCAGAGAGGGCATCGAACCTCACACCTCGCTCTGCCTGGCCCGGGATGGTGATCCAGGGGGGATGAGTGCCCATCCCCCAGGAGAGCCGCCCTCACGTCATTCCAAGGTAGGTTTGGGGCGTGGTGGCATTGCCATCCCGCCTCCACACCCCTCAGTCCCACAGCCATGGAGTGCTGGGGGGACACTGCCACCACGGAGACCCTGTTTGAGTGATCTGGGGGGGCTAGGAGGGAATGCGAGGTTTAAATCAGCCACTCTAGAGGAGGTGATGCTGCAGGCTCCTGCACCGCACTCCTGCACCGTGCTGGAAACTTCCCTGGAAAAATAATAATGATAATACTGCCATTCCCTGCTGTAAATCAGGGTGATGGTGCCAGGGGCTCTGCACATCTGGGTGTTTTAATACAGCCTCGTGGCTTTTGGAACCAGGAGGGCTGAGATCTCCCCAGAGTGAGCACTGAGATATGTGGCAGCTGAACTTGGGGGACAAGTTCTCTCTAAACCCTTCTGCTGCTGTGTGTTGTGCTCCTGCCTGTGCCAGGAATGATATTTCCCGGTAATGGGGAGCTGGAGCAGGCAATTTAAGCCATTATTAATAGACACACTTGATGTGAGGAAGGGAAATGCTTAATGTTTTGTTTAATGAGGTGTGCTCTGCAAACATCGGGCACAGGGAGAAGGGGGAAGATGCTCCCCCTGCATTGGAGATTGATGAGGGCGAGGCTACAAGTGCTGACTCTCACCCCTTTTTGGGGCTCTGGTCTGTGTAGGGGCATCCCAGGCTTAAGTTTTGTAGGATCAGACCCTCACGGATCATAAAGCTGTGGTGTGCCCAAGGTCCTGCAACACAGCAGTGGCAGAGGAGAGGCTTGTAGGGTTTCCTTCATCACCCAAACTCGCTGCCTGAAGGCAACAAGTGCTTTACAAGCAGCTGAAACGCCCTCATTTTCCTTCAAAACCCCACCGGGGGTTCTCCCCCTGCTCCTGGCCAAGTCCAGGATGTTCCCCAGTTGTCCTGGCTCCTCTCTGCGGTAAATCCCACCCGCCTGTGCAGCTGTATTCCCTTTAAATCCACAGCAGCATCGCTTCATCCCCATCACTCTGCACTCCCGGGTGGAAACAGCACTTCCTTGGCTTGCAGGAGCCCAGACTGGGGATCTGGGTGCCAGGGGGACCTGTTCTCTCCACTCTTGCCGTCCCAGGTTATTTTTAAGCCCTTCCCTCATCCACCAGTTAGTCCTGGCCCAGACTCGAGTGTTTATATGCAAAGAGATGCTGATTGAGAAGGGTCACGGGGTGTTAGAACACACTCTCAAGGGCAGTTTAATGCCAGACAGGCACATACATACCCCCAATAACGAAATTAGCCCAGGTGTGACACACAAGGTCTGGACTCCCTGCTAAATTTACCCAGGGAGGTAATCCCTGCCTCAAAGGGTAAGGTGACCCCTTTGGAGTGAGCAAGGACATGTGAAGGCAGGATTCCTCCACGTCACCACAGAAATATTACAGGGTTGCTAATGAGAGGAGAGGAAAAGCGAGCCAGGTTCTGGGAACACGACCCAGGAGAAGTTCCTGGGGTAAATGATCCCCGTCTTTGCCGCTGCCTGGATCTCCAAACCTTCTCCTGTGTTGGCTGGAGGACCCCGGGGGATAACGAGGATGTTTTTCATACCAGAGCAGTGCTTGGAGGAGGTGGTTCAGTTCATCCCAGAGGGGAAATGGGCACAGAACGGGTGGGAGGAGCAGAACAGCAACAAGTGATAAAAGCAGTGGGAAAAATGAGGGGGTTTGGAGGCTCCAAACCAAGAGAGGTTGTGGACAGCCAGGTGGGAATTCCAGCCTTGAGATGAAGGGGGAAAGAAGGAGAAAGCACAGAAGACCACCTAAGATGGCCTCAAATTAGCTCCCATGAATAAGGGGGGGTCCTTCACAAAGAAACCCTTTAGCTCAGCAAACCCCATCCTGCACAGACACACCATGGAGTTTTTGGGGCTCCATTCCCTGCCCACAGTCCCCAGGGCCAGAGGTGAATGTCACCACAGCCATGCTGAAGACACACACAGAGGAACCTCAGCTAGCTCTGGCAGCATAGGATGCTCAGGAGCCCCAGGAAGGTCCCAAGATTTTCTCCCAGCCTCAGGTTGACTCCACGCAGAGGGAGCCATGCAGCATCCCAGCTCTGGTTTAACATCCCAGAATCTGCTTTGACCAGGTTTATTCCCCAGAGAGGTGGATGGGAGGGCTGGGAAGGGGAAGCTCTGTCACCCAGAGCCTCTAAGTCACGAAATGCCAATCTCTAGTCTTGTCCCCACCATGGATTTCTCTGCTGACCTTGAGGAGAGGAGCTTGGGGGAAGTGGGAACAGGGAGAGCTCTGCTGGCATCCCATGGCAGCAGTGTCTGGGTGCTTTCTCTCTCCTATACAAGGCACTGTCTGGGAGAGCAGCTTCCCCTGCCAAAGCCCCAGGAGGATTAGTACCTCGCTGGCCTTTGCATCCCTGCAGAGACATCCCAACATTCCAGGCTGGGCCAGGAACACATAGCCCAGATTTTTGCAAAGAGCAACCACACCGTTGGAATCTCATATGGGCACCTTCATGAAAAAAAGAAAACAGAGAGGGGAAAAAAACCTCCCAGGGCTCAGAGGACACGAAAAGGTTACTGGGGATGAATAGACAGCAGTTGACTAAATTTATTTTTTTTTTAAATTATTTTTTTAGTTTCCTAAGCACTAGGCACCGTTTTCCTCCCAGCCTAAACACCCCTGTCCCAAGTTGGAGCCTCCAAATAATCCAGCAATTGAATCCAAGAGGTGCTGCTGCAGCATGGCCTGGTGACCTCCTGACCCTCGCTGTACCCCGTGCCCATCGTGCTCCAGCCCCTCTGGAGTTATAAATACTGCACAACAGAGCCTGGACTGGATTAGAACTAGACAATGAGCCAAGAGGATGGAAACGATGAACTATAAAAGCCTGGCTATTCCCCCAGCCACACTGGGCAGCACTGGAATGAGCAAGTCAGGAGCTGTGACAGGAAAGCTGATGATTTCCTCCAAATTGGATCCAGAGCAGCCCTTAGCACCTCGTGCTCCCATCAGCAGGTTTTACACAGCCTTGGTCACGGGGGACCTGAGGAGCCTCCAGGTCCTGACTGAAAGATACCAAGATGTCAACATGGTCTTTGAGATCAGTGAGAACGAGCTGGAGTGGCAGGTGAAAAGCCAAGCCTCTTACAGACTCTCAGGTACTTTTCCTTTAAAGGCCAGGCCAGGAAAATGAAATAAATGGGTATTTACTAACCCACAAACAGGAGAGGTGCAGTGCATTTAGGTGTAGCCCACAGTTCTGGCCATTAATATTCATAATTTTTAATATTTTCTTCTCTTTTGCATGTACTAACCCAGTGGAAGTGTAAAATCTGTGCATCCACATGATTTCTTCAGGTTGGGATTAGACACTGTATCTTGGGAATGCTTTCAGGAGGGGTCACAGCCCAAATTGCTCATGGTCCTATCTGTGAGGGATAAGATGGCCTCAGGATGGTGGTACCTCCTGAGGTGATGTTCGCCATGGATCACCATGCCCAGGAGATGGTCCTGGAGCTGCTGGGAAATGCAATTCCTGGCTCTGGCTGATCCCAAACTCAGCACATCCCAAATCCAGCCCTCCATCACCCTCCCACCTGGCTTGTGTGCCTTCACTCCCAGCAAAGACAGCTTTTCCTTTCCTGGGGAATTGGTGAGCTGCCTTTAAGCTCCTGCCAGCCCCTCGCACACAGGACCATGTGCCCTGGTGGCCAGCAGGGCGTGGGCTTGCCCACCTGGTTCCACCTGGAATCCTCTTGCTCCTGGATGAAGGAGTTTTGTTTCCCCTCTTGCCTGCTGCAGTCAGAGCCACCAAGTGCAACCAGCACCCAAAGCTGGCAGATGTCAGGAAAATAAATCCACAAACACCAGGGGTTTATGTCCAAACAGGAGACAGAGGAGTCCTTTTTGCTTTATTTGAATAAAGGGATAGGCCATGGGACATTCCCTGGGATCTCTCAAATTTTTGGAGAATGCAGCCTCCCTTTTTATCCCAATTTCCTGGCAATTTCCCCATTGGCTGAGGTACTTGAGAGGCACAGACTTCCCAGAACCTAAGATGCCGAAGATTCTCCTCTAATGTATAACTTGCCCTTTTAATTTTTAATTCTTATAGAATTCATGGTTTTCCCCCATTGCTTCTTCCATCTGTCAATATCCAATTTCATTTATCAGCAAAAGTGCAAATATATTTTTCCATTCATCCATCAGTGGAATCCATCCCGTTGTTTCTTTCACCTCTCAGTGCTGGTTTTATCTACCAGCAGACCCGCAGCTCGTTTGTAAAGACAAATCCTTCATTCCTCTCACAGAGAAAAGCGGGAAAAGTGGTGTCTGGAACTGGCTCAGCCACCAGGCTGGTGGGTAGGGGATGGGAATCCAGGAATGGGAATCCAGGGCATGGGAATCTTGGGGTGGGAATCCAGGGGGGTGGGAATCCAGGGGACGGGAATGCAAGGGCTCATCCCATTCCCGTGTCCCACAGGGCTGTGGGCGCTGGAGGAGAGGCAGGAGCTGAGCACCCCTCTGTGCCTCGCCGCCCGCCACGGCCACCTCGACTGCCTGCGCCACCTCCTGTGCCGCGGGGCCGACCCCAACGTGGCCCGGGGGGCCAGGGACCCCTGCACGAGGCCTGCCAGGGAGGGCACAGCGACTGTGTGGAGCTGCTGCTGGAGTACAGAGCCAACCCCAACCTGCAGAGCGATGAGGGGCTGGCCCCGCTCTGCAGCACCCCGGACTCCCTGCGGTAAGGAGAGGGGTCCCACCAGCACCCCACTGTGGGGCTGCCTCTGGAAGTGGCCAAGGATGGGGTTTGGAGCAAGCCGAGGTAGTGAGAGGTGTCCCTGCCCATGGCGGGAATGAGTTTGGCTTTGACGTCCCTTCCTACCCAAATGGTTCTGGGATCCCGTGGTGACCTCGCTGTGCATCCCCTGTGCACAGAGCCCAGGAGTTCTGCCCGTGGGAAGCAGAAAAGATGCCGTGATCCATGGCAAGGCTTCCCACGTGCTCCCACATCTCCCAGCTGCCACGGCAGAGACAAAAGAAAAGGACGTTTTGGTGCCAGGCACAGCCTAAATCTTCTTCCCACGGACAGAAGCAACTCAGCTTCAGCTTTTCCTTCTTCCTGTTTCCTGACTATTTCTCCTAAAATCACCATGTCCTGCATCCCAGATCCAGCACACCTCCCCCAGGAGATGCTCAGGACAGTCTGTGGGATGTGGAGCAACGCTCCCACCCCTTCATCCCACACAAGTCACAAACGGATCTACCTTGGTTCATAGCCAGGGCTGAGGCTCATCCATGTCCATCCACATCTCACAGATGAGCATAAAAATTGCCTGTAAAAACATGGAAAAATACAGAAAAATATGTTTCTGTAGGACTTTAAGTGCCTGGATACTTAGACACAGGGAATCTGGATATTTTCCTTTTTTTTTTTTTTATTAAGAGCTCAGCCACTTGATATTATCCTGATGAAAATTCTTGGGGCCACAGTGAATTCCATCACCTGCCAGCCTCCCTGAAAAGCCAGTCTGGCTTCAATCCTCTCCCCTCCAGGCAGGCAAGATTAATTGGAAGTAGGTGGTGAAAGCCAAGTTCCTGCATATCATGGACCAGAAACAGGGAGAGAGCTCTGGAGAAGGGAAGCAGCCAGAGAGGGAACGATTTGATCCCACCTTATAAATGAGAGTCTCCACAAGACGTCCAGAAATCAAATATTAATCAACTTCTGGTTCAGCCAAAAATCTAGGGATTAATGCAACGCATCCTTGGTGCCATGAGGACTGGAAGGACAGGGATGGGAAAGGGAGGATGATACAAGCGGCACTGTGCTTAACAAGAGCTGGCTTTAATTCCTTCACCTGAGCTCCTTTTACACCTGAAACTTTATCCTCCAGCCCCATCCTAAAAGCCCAGTGCTTCCCTAATTTTAGGCTTCTCCCCCTGAAGAGATGGGGTGACCAAACCAATGCAGGGCATGCAGAGAATCTCCTGGACCACAGAGCTCCAGGTACCTTGGCTTTGCTTGCAAGCTTGGAAAAAAATTTTTTTTTTTTAATATATACATAAAAACTGATCTGTTCTCACTGATTTGCAAGCTCTCTTCCCTTGGAAGGCAGAGGGGGATGGCAGCACATCCACCAAGGGGATCAGACAGCCCCAGCGTGGCAACAGCTGAGTTGTAAGCCCTGGAATATTGGGGCTTTATGATGGAAATGCTGAAAGCCCCTTAACTGCAGCGCTACGGGGGCTTCTACAATAACTGAGCCAACTCCCTTGAAAGATCAAAAATTAATAGACATTTCAGACAGGGTTTGAGGTTTCGACCACTGCTTTTTCAATGGCAAAGACTTTGCTAAAGTTAGAGACTGAGGAGGTCAAGCTTTGGGTAACACAAACATTTCCTCTTTGATTAGGGGGAGACTACTTTACCTCGCCTCTTTTTTTTTTATTTTATTATTTTTTTCGTTGAGTAGTAGATTTTAGGTCATCCTTAATTTTTTACTGACAACAAAGAGCAGGTCATTGACCTACATAGAGAGCTATTTTATTTTTCTCCCTCTCGATAACAATGGCCAGAACACCTATGTGCCAGGTTCTTCTGTATTCCCATATACTCGGCAATTCACCATGGGGGCAGGACTTAAAACCTTTGAGCCTCTCAGTGACTGGGATAAAAAAAAATTATCTGGGCTTCCTTCCAGCCATTTGAGCTTCAGAATCCATGAGATTTCAACAAAAAGGATATCAGAGCTTTAATCTAGGAGCTTTTTGAAGAGATGGAAAAAAAAAGTTCCAGTAAAGTTCAGTCTTACCTTCTTCACTTTAGGAGCTGTTCATGCCAACGTCGGCCTATTTAGTAGAGTTCCTCTCCTTGACCTCTTTTTTACAGCCGAGATAATTAACATGGTGGGGTAAGATGAGTCTCTAAATTCACTGCACTCTCTCCCTGGCGTTCTCCCTTTTCCCTCTTAAAGCTGGGGATGATTAAAGGAGCCTGCCTTTATTGGCACCCCGAAAAAAAAATAAAATAAAAATAATTGAGGGGGAGAGGAAGAGCCTCGGCCGCGGCGGGGAGGGGAGAGCGGGCGTGAGGCGGTGGGAAGGCACCTGGCAGGGATGCAGGACACGGCTCCTGCCTCCCATCTTGCCAGGAAGGGATGCTCAGCATCTGCAGAGTCCTCCTTCAGATCTCCCCCGGCATCCCAGGCTTCCCTCGGCACCAGGGAGAGCCTGCCTGGAGAGGAGTTTCCCTTCTCCAGCCATGCACGTAGGGAAGAGGGCTCTGTAGAGCCAAGGGATGGGACAAGACGATGCTTCCAATTCCCTTCTCCAAGCCTTCCCTCCACCCTGGGAGCTGGAAGTGGAGTTATCCACCTCCTCCAAGCCCCCAGAGCTGAGGGATGGGGACGAAAGGTAGAATGGTGAATGCAGGAGCTCAGGCGGCATGCAAGGGGCTCCATAAGGAGCAGTGGGATAGGGAGCAAGCAGCAGGGTGGGAGGAATGAGCAGGAAACAGGAGCTGAGCAGGAAGGCAGGTGCCTGAAAAGGTCAGACGAGGCTCCCGAATGCTGGGGAGATGGGGACCGACACCCTCCAGGCACCCTCCAGGCGTTCCAGCATCATCCCGGACACTCTGCCCCTGTGGCTGTGGGAAATAAGCTGCTCTGCAAGGGGAAGAGAAAGCCCAGGGGTTTGAAAAACCAGCATTTAGCATCATCTAGTGCTAAACTTCATCCTCTGCTCTGTTTAGCCTTGCTAAATACAACACTCATTCGGAGCCATGGTTTTGGGAAGCTGGGGAGGAGCAGCTCCTTAATGGGTCCTGAACAAGGAATAAAGAGCCAAAAGCTGAGCCCAAGGCCTGGCCCTGCTCTCTGAGACGTGGCAAAATTCAGGCTTTTACAGATAAACCTCGCTCCGACCGCGGGGACGGGAGGCAAGAACAAACAGGAGGATTTTCCTTAAGGAAACTGGGGCCTGAGTGGGTTTTTGGGACGGGAATTTCCCCGCAGCCTCCGCTGCCCCAATCTCCTGCTCCTCCTGCTGGTTGTTCATCGCATTCCATTTCCAACAAATCCCACTTTCCCAGTCTGAATAGCTTTCATCCCAGCCAGTAAGGAGGGCAATGGGCACATCCTCCCCTGACTCTGATGAGTGAAGGAATCAAAAAAAAAAAATCAATGCCAAATAATTTTCTCCCATTCCGTTTGATCCAGGAGCCCAGGGCAGGGCGAAGGTGGAGCACCAGCACCACTCATCCCAAATTTTCTTTACCCTGAGAAGTTACTTGCCCAAGCAAGGAGAAATCACCCATCACCCGCAAATGGGTTGGGAATGTCTTGGAAGAGGGTTTAAATTAGTCAAAATTAGGTACCAGGCTGGATGGAAAACAAACTTGTTTGATTTGCCACCGGATTTCTGCTGAGATAAACAGAAAGCTGAACTCAGTATACTCCTTCAGTATTCCCAGAAAATTGGAGAGGAGCCCTTTAAAAAGCAGCAGGCCCTCGCTGGGCCTTATTTAATGGGATTTTAGTCTCATCTGGTGGCAACAACCAGGGTGGGAATGAAAATACAGGAAGCCAGAAACGCTGGTGAAGTGCTGGAACTTGTGAATTCATGAACAGAGATTTTAAAGGTTAACAGGAGCATCTACCCAGAACCTGCTGATGCCCACATATCCAAACAGGAGGCAATGCTCCTCCCAGGCTCCCACCCTTTCCAGTCACTGGAAGAGATCACCCCTTATTCATAACTCCCTCTGTGCCAAGGGAGGAGTACCCAGAGGGAAAATTCAGTATAAAGCTTCTTGGGTTTCTTCCAGCAAGCCAGCCTTGGAACTTGGTAGCCAAAAATGCGATGCAGCCTCTGGGAAGGATGGCATTTCCACAGGAGGATGTTTGGGATGTCTAGCAGGAGATCAAGAGGAGCTGAGCTCCCAGGGTTGAATTCTCCGTAAGGGAAAATCCCCACGGCACAGCAAGGATGCTAGTCTGGGTGCAGCTCCTGGCTTTGCTGAGGAATAATCCCTCTGTGTTGCCTGTGCACGGAAATCTTCAGCCTGGGCACTCTCACCCAAACCAGGGCAATGTCTGTGCCTGGGGTCTCTGGGCACAGCTGCCTCCTTGCCTGGGAATGCTTTCATCTACCCCAAAAAAAGAAGAAAAACAGAACAAAAGGGGATTTTTCTCACAGTCTAGGATGCACCATTTTTGCAGCCAAGTCAGCGATATTTTTTTCCCCATTTTTCCCTGCAGAACCATCCCTTGGTTTGCCCTGAGTTATTTCAGGGTGCTAGAGCTACCTGTGACATCAGGATTAAGCTACTCCTGACAGGTCCCAAGTGAATAATTATAATCAGGGCTACAAATTCCCTGCTGATAAGGATGGACAAGACCAATAAAAGAGACTGAGCGTCTGAGTGATCTCCTCCAACAGCAGCCAGCAAACCTCAAAAAAGCTCAGGGAAACAAAAAAAAAATCCCTTGAGAAAGGGATTCAGCATCCTAGAGCAAAAAAAAATGAAATTGGAAAGTAAGGATCTGAGGATTTTGGGAGTGGCACAACTCTGCCTAAATCCACTCCCACACAAGCACACCTCAAGCAGAGAATCCGTGGTGGATTCCTGGTGAGGGCTGGCACCTCTGGGAGCATTGCAGAGGTAATGCTGCAACACCCAGGCTGCAAAAAAAGGCCCTGAAGGTTTTTTTTCCTGGCAAACTCAGGCTTGAGATTCACAGGAAAAGCAGCCCAGAGAGGTGTCTGTAGATTCTGCACTGCCAAGGACAGTGAAAATCCTCCCAGCAAATCCTTGGGGAGGTGATGAGGCAGGTCCACAAAAAGTCAAGTGTATTATTAGTAGTGTTATCTCGTTCTTTTAGTATTGATATTTCCCCCATGTACGTTAGCATTCCCCTGGGCCAGGAAAAACAAGCAATATCCTGGTGCTATCCCTCCTCCCTAAGGTTCCTCTTCTTCCCCATCCCTGCTGCTGGAAGGACCAGGCTGGGACTTCTCTCCCCATCCTGCTGCTTCTGTGTCAGCCCAGAACCTCACACCAGGCTCCAGTGACAGCTGAGCTGAAAGAAAAGAGCATTAGATGAAAATTAAAGAGGTGGGGCGGGGGGGTAAAGGTTACTTAAAACTTCTTTTTTGGACTCCATGATCCTCGTGGGTCCCTCCTAGCTCAGGATATTCTGTGATTCTCTGAAAACACAATCCTCTGGACCAGGAGCACAACCACAGGGTATTCTCCCTCAAAAGGAGAAGGCAAATCCATTTTTATATCCAAGCAAGAGGGCCTTGGATGGTCAAGGTGTTCAAGACTGGTCAGGGATGGTCAAGGATGGTCAAGACTGGTCGAGGACACCCAAGGGTGATCAGGGTGGTCAAGGACAGTTGAAGACAGTCAAGGATGGTCAAGGATAGTTGGGGTTGGTCGAGAATGGTCAAGGTATTCAAGGATGGTGAAGAATGGTCAGGATGGCTAAGGACAGTCCAACATGCTCAAGGATGACCATCCATGACTGACACTGATCAAGGAGCAGAGGGAGGTATTGCCCAAACCACCATTACCCTCACTGTGGAGGGCACCAGGGCACCATGCCACCCTGACCAGCCCGTGCTGCTCCCTCCCAAGATCCCCGAGTGCCACAACCCCATCTCCAGCACGACTTCCACCCTTCACCTCACCCCATCTCCCACCACACCATCCCCCGTGGCTCCAGCCCACACCGCCCCTCCAACCCCATCCTGGAGGTCCATCCCACCTTCCCGCAGGTGTGCCAGGCTCCTGCTGAGACACGGGGCGGCCGTGGGACAGCCGATCGAGGCGGGAGGGGACACGGCCCTGCACGTGGCCGCCCGGCACCGCCTGTGCTACCACGCCCGGCTCTACCTGCAGCGCCGGGCATCCTCTGCGGCCATCCCCCGGGCGTGGGCAGCGATTCCCTGCAGCTTTTCCGGCTGCTGGCCGCCCACGGCGCCGACGTGGAGGCGCGGGACGAGGGCGGGAGGAGCCCCTTGCGCCGGGCGTGCGGGGCGCCGAGGCGGAGCTGGCGCGGCGCCGATGCCAACGCCATCCACTACGACGGCGTGTCCCCGCTGCGCTGGGCTCTGCAGGGCAGCGTCCCCACCTCACCGTCCAGCTGCTGCTCAACCACGGCTCCCGCAAGATTTGGCCGCCCCCCTTCGTCAAGGTACGGCCCCAAAACGGAGACCCCCAGCACCGGGGCTCCTGCGGCTGGGAGCTTTGGGTGGGAGGATCTGGGAGAGCTTCCCATCTGTGGGGCTGGGGAGTGATGGGAATGAAGGCCCAGCAGAAGGGCTGGATGGAGCTCGGAGGGATTTTTCCCTGCCTAGGGAATATCAGAGAGAGGCTCGGCACAGGAGCTGCCCCGTGGCGCTGCCTTCCATTGGTTTGACATCAAACCCTAAGGAAAACATTGTCCTGCCTCGTCAGTCACAAGCCAAAAATGCCAATGAGGAGGAAGGGCTGCAGCCGGAGGAAGAAGTGCCTCAGTAAGGCGGGACTTCCCAGGTGGAGCAGGAGCTCCCGAGCGCACCAGGAGCAGCCCCGCGCCTGCCCGCTCCTGACACGGGGCATTCCCAGCCTGCAGCGTGCTGGGCTTGGACAAACCCTGCCTGCAGCAGGTGGGTGTCATCCCTGCCTCTCTGTCTGAGCCCTCACCTGGCCCTGCACAGGTGCTGAAATCCTGCGCGGCCGTGCCGGAGGTCGTCGAGGTCCTCTTCAATTCCTACTCCCAAATCCCCGTCTGCCAGGAGTGGGCCAAAGTCGTGCCAGAGGAGGTGTTCCAGGTGAGGCAGCACTGCTGCTTTGGCAGGGTTTTCCCCATGGAACAGTGGTTTGTTTTCCCCACAGAACAGGGAGGGGTTTTTTTCCCCCATCTGGGCTTCACTTGGATGGAGAAAAATCAAAAGGAATATTCCCCTAGAGCAGCCCCACACACCTGATCCCTCTAGGTTTGCATCCCTTCAGCTCCACCGTCCTCAGAAGCCACATTCCTGCCCCAGCCTGCCGTAAAATCCACTCCCAGCCTCTGGAAGTGGCCCTGGAGCCAGAGCACTTCCCAGCAGGAGCACACATCACTCGTTTGGGTTTGGAAAAGCTCCTCCAGGATGTGCAACAGGCACAGCCAGCCCGCTCTGGGATGGTTTGGGATGGCTCCCGGCCCCACAGGCTGTGAGGGATGGCTGCAATGTCAATAAAGCCTTCAGCTTCTGGGCAATGGGAAAAAGGATTTTTTCCCCCCCAAATTAAGGAAAGGCCGAGGCTGCATAGCCCAATCCTGCCTTGTTTCCCTGTCTCAGGAGCGGGGTCTCTTTTAGACCAGCTCTCTGTGGGATGCTGCTGCACCCTCGCCAGGGCTGGCTTTCCCCAAGGTGCTTCCACGGAATTCCAGAATTCCTCCTCCACGCTTTCCCTGTGTCAGTGCCACACCTGGGCTCCTTCCCTTAGATCCTCATCCCTGAGCAGCTCCAGCACCTTCGGCGGGCGGGAGAAGCCGAGCCCAGCTGGGTGGTGCTGGCCTTGCCCCTCTCTCTCTGTCTCTGTGTGTCTGCAGCAGCACCGGCCTTTTTGGGCTGGCGGGCAGAGCGCGGTGCCTGCAGCACTGGTGCCATTCCCTCATCCCTCTGCTGCCCCTGCCCCGGGCTCTGCGGGATTTCCTGCTGCTGGAGCCCCAGGGAGTCGTGATGTGAGGGGGCACATCCAGGTGGAAATCCTCCCGTGGAGCACGGGAGAGCCCCTTGGGGACAGGGGGGCCACGGAGCGCCGCTCCCTCTGATGGATGGGACTAAAATGTGCTTTCGGCTGGAAATTTGTGTAGATTTTCTTGTATTTTCTTTTTTTTTCTTTTTCTTCTAATCCTGCTCTAATATAAAGAGTAATAAAATGATCAGTGGATGGTAGGAATAGCCCTCGTTATAGAGAATTCCTCAGGCGTGTGAAGGGAGGGACAGGGTAGGGGATTCCAGCCAGCCCAGGTGAGCATCAAATCCCCAGGGATAAACCTCACCTGGGAGTGGCACAAGCACAGGTGCTGTGCAGAAGCCCTCAACAAGGTGCAAAGTCCAGTGACATTAATATAGACCCTAAAATAGATTTAAATTCAATTTTTTTTTTTTAATGTAGGAGCCGCCAAGAATGTTTTGTTGTTTCATGCAGGAGGGTGACACATCTCCCTTTATATCCCAGCTCCTATGGCTGGCATATGAAGGGGCTGGAAAATCCAAAATGGGAGACTTTGGGTTTTCATTTCCCACTGTGACCTGGCCAAAGGGACCACGAGAAGCAAGGATTTGTTTTTCCCGCACCCTCAGGCTCCCCAGCTTAATTCCTGCTGAACCAAGGGATGTGCATCCCTTGGGAGAACAGCTGTCCTCATGCCACAGTGCTCCCCAAAATTCTTCCAATGCTGAGTTACACTTGGTTTTGGTTGGATTTTGTTGTTTGGGTTTTTTTTTTTTAAGCCACAAAATTGTATGTATTATATTTTTATATATAAATATGTATATTATATATATATATTAAAATAACTCATTTTTCATGTTTGGCCGGCCTTTGCACCCCTGGCTGCCAGAGCTGCTGCCCGTGGAGGATGGAACTGGGGAGGGAAAAGAATTCTTGCCCTCTCCCAGATTCCACCTACTGCTTCCACCACTTCCCTGGCCCGCCACGGATGAGAAGAAGTCACTGCCAATCCTGCCCCGTGTTCCCAACGTTTTGTGCCTCTCAGGGGGATGCCCCATCCCGAATCTCCCTCGTGATTTTCGCGGCTGTTTGACTCCGCGCGTTGTTCGGGTGGGAATTGACGGGGATTCAGGGAAAACCCAATCCTGGCTGAGCCATCCCGCTGGTTTGAACCGACCCAGCGCGAATTTTGGTTGCTCCTTTCATTTTGTGCGTGGGGGAGAGCGAAGCTCCTTGTGTGCGAGGGGGGAGAGAGGGAGAGAGACCCGCCAGGTGAGAGCATCATCCCCAAAAATAAAAAAAAAAATCCCCCAAAATCCCTAAAAATCACAAAAAATCTCAAAAAATCCCCCCCAAATCACCCAAAAATCACAAAAATATCACCGAAAATCCCCAGTCCAGAGGGGCGGGAGGGGGAATGCACATGAGAACGGAGCTGTGGGGGACACGGGGGACAAGGGGGGCGTCCCGCGTGGGGAGTGCGCGGCTCCCCGCGGCCGGCAGGGGGCGCGCTCTGCTCGGCCGTCGGGGACAGCCGGGACCCCACGCGGACCCCCCCCCCCCCAAAAAAAAGCCCCGAAAAAACGAGATTTAGCGGCAAAACACGCTCCGAAAGAATCTGAACAATCATCCGAGGTGTTTAGTGGGACGGGGGGAGGGATGTTCTCCGTTTCTGCCGGCGGCGGGATGATGCTCCGGGCGGGATGGTGCTGATGATGATGATGCTCCGGGTGGGATGGTGATGATGATGGTGATGATGATGATGGTGCTGCTCCGAGTGGGATGATGCTCCGGGCTGGGGTTGATAAGTTTGGCGGGCGGTTAATAAATAAATATATTAAAATAAATAAATAAATAACTACATATATATATGTATGTATATGTATACCCGAAATATAGATTTTTTTTTCCTTCCTGGCGGCGCCTTGTTTTGATGCAGATGTTCTGGGGAAAGGCTCGTTTTTGTTTTATTTTTTTTTTTTTTTGAGGTTATTTTATTATTTTCCAGCAGCTAAAGACGGGAGGTCACATTAACTTCTAATACTGAGACACATAAAAATGCGATTATGCCTGCTAAACAGAACACAGTAGGCTGCTAGTTAAGACAATGAGATTTCCAGGAAGCGATGCATAAATTCTTAAAAAAAATGACACATTTTTCACGTTTCATTCCAATTAAATTACTGAGGCAGCTAACACAGCGCTGCGCACGCCATACATTTGGGGGAAATGAAGGCTTTCTGTGTTTTTTCTCTCTTTTTTCCCTCTCTCTTTTTTTTTTTAAGTAGATCTGGATGTGCGTGGTTTATGAAAGGCGTTTAATATTAAGCTGCTATTAACGAAAAAAATGTCAGAGACCTTCTCTCTCCTGGAGGATTTTTTTTTTGTGTGTGTGTGTGTGTGTGTGGTTGGGCTGCTCCTGCTCGTTTTCCCACCCTGCGGTATTAAAGCACCGATGGTCCAGCTGCAAAACAATTTCCAAATAATGGGAATTCCCCGCCCTGCTGCACACACCTCTCTGATTGCAAGGAGCTGGGGAGAATTAAGGAGTGATGCGCACCTTCCCACAGGAAAAAAAAAAAAAAAAAAATATTTTGCTGTCCCGTCTGGTGTTTTTTCCCTGCCCAGGGACCCTCTGGAGCAGGATCGAGCCCTCCCGAGATGCAGGGGGGGGTGGTGATCCCAGTGGGAAGCCGTGTTTGTCTCTCACCGTCTGAGCAGGGGCTCGTCAGGGTGATAATCAAATCCCGAAGTGGCCCCGGTAATGAAACAGCGTTTGGGGTTTTTTTTAATTATTTATTTATTTGTTTCAATTTAATTTTTTTTTTTTAAGCGCGGGCTGCGCTGGGTGAGCCGCAAAGCGATGCGAATCAGAAATGAGATTTTTGAAGTCCTAATGAACCTGATTGCAGGAACATTTATAATCCCCCATGGCTTTAAATGAAATCAGATATAATCAGGAGCTATGGGGAAAGGGAGTGTTTACAGGCAGAGATTGGGAAGTGCTGCTGTATTAGTAAAGATGCTGCTCCTTCTATTGATGTCTAAAATGATGGATAATGTGAGAATGGCAAATATACTATTTGTCTAATGGCTCTGCAATTAAATTCCCCTGTAAATGACCCATGCCTCATTTCATCCTAATCTATGGAATTTTGATTGAATTCGTCAGCTCTAATTGAAAAATACTGCACTTTAATGTCTGCAGTGCAGTTTCAGGACCGCGCTGGTTTTAATGAGACGGTGCCCCTCTGACCTGGGAATATTTTAGACTTTTATTCGGGAATTTTTTTTTTTTTTTTTTTTTTTTTTTTTAACCGGCGTATTTCTCAACTCGATTCCACGAAAAGCCGGGAATGAGAGAGTGCGTGGGGTTTGCCACCACTAAACTCTCCGTGGCGATGTGTTTGATTAGGGCTCTTAAAATACTCGGACTCCAGTTGTTTAGATATGTATCCATTTCCAATAATTTTTTAAATAGCCTATTTCCCATTATCCGAACGAATTTCGGGATAAGAGCCGGGATTATTTACGTCAAATTTCTTTTTTTTTTTTTTTTTTAACCTGCACCGTGTTGTTTTCTACCCTTTTAGCCTCTTTTTTTTCCTTACTAGAAAATCCCGAGAACGTTCAAGTTTGTTTGAAAAAAAGGGGGTGGGGGAGGGAGGAGAAAAGGGGGGGAAAAGGGGGAATAAAGGGGGAAGGATGGGGAAAAAATATTTAAAACACAGGAAAAAAAAAAAAAAAAAAAAGGATGGAGTGGAAGTGGGGGGAACCCCCGGGAGGGGAGCCTGAGGCGCAGGGGGGGCTGGAAGGAGTTCAAATGGGAACACGCGAAGGGTTTGGGGATTGTTTTTTGGTTTGCTTTGCTTTTTTAGGTTTTTTTCTGCTTTTTTTGTTCCCCTGTGAAGGGAAGGGCGGAGGAAGAGAGGGGGTTCCCCGCGGGCACGCGGGGGGCGGGGAGTGCATCCATCCCTCCGTGAGCAGCCGGAGGGTAAATCCCGGATCCCGAAGCCTCCCGCACCGCCAGCCCTCCTGCTCCCAGCTCCCAAAATGCTGGGACGGACCCGGAGCCACGCAGGGAGCTACTCTCCCTTCCCCGCGGCTGCATCCCTGATTTTGGCTCGCACCTGATGCCTGCATCGTTAGGAGCACGCTGATTTTTGGGGGGTGCTTCTGCTCAGGGTCTCTTCCCTTGCTCACCTCCCTTTCCTAGGGGGAAAAAGGAAAAAGCCTCTCAAAGCCACTGTAGGGTGAGGTGGTTTTGGTGACGTTTCCCACCCGATTAAAATTTCCCCGGCAAACGCAAGAATTAGCTGGAGGGAGCCTCTGGAAGCCCGAGCTTTGCTTTGGAGAGAGCCACTGGGTTTATCTGGAAGCAGAGCCGTCCCCTGTGCGTAGTGCCCAGCGGGATGATGGGCACCGATCCCGAGGAAATGCAGCCGGGAGGTGCCCGGGGGACCGGGAGCAGCCGGCAGCTCCCAGGCCCAGCTGCAGGGATGCTCTGCCCTGAGCATTCCCACCTGGAAGGGCTCCAGCACATCCCAGCCTTCCTTCACCGCCCCCTCCTTGCGCTTCCTCGCCCCCCAAAGCTACGGCCCCTCCCTGCCTTGATTTGGGGGTTCGTGGCTCCAGGAAGGGGTCGCAGCCACCCCACAAAACCTGCCCGCCTCCAGGATGTCCCCACATCCCCGCTGCTGCTCCCCTTGCCAGGATTTTGGGGACAAAACCTGCCAGAAGCCACCTGCTCCTCGGTACTCCGGCTGACACGGGAGCGGCATTTTGGTGCCACATCTCAAGATTTTGGGGCTAGGTCTGGTCCCTCACCACGGCCCAGCCGGGGGGAAAGGGGCTCCCCTAACCAAGCGCGACCCTCTGGAACGATGATTTCCACGAAATCCGTGGGTTTATCCCCCCTGGGGACGGCTCTTGCGGTGTGGGGGTCCCTCCGCGGGGCTCCCCCCACTCATGCACAATCACGCTCCGCTTGCTCCTGCCACAATCAGGGATCGCCGAGGTTTTTTGGTGCTGTTCCTTTTTTTTTTTTTTTTTTTTTCCCCTCCGGGAGAAAAATCAGCTAATTATGTGCCGAACAAAAAGCCCATTCTTGCCCGAAATAATACTGCCGTCCTGCAAAGGCACTTGTTTGTGGGCAAATTTTGAAGGGGGCTGACAATAAAAACAGCTGCAGGAGCGGGGTTTGGTACACATTTCCATGCCCCGCCGGATTACCGCGCCTAATTATATCTGCCCTTCCCGCAATCGAGCGGGGTTTTCCTGAAAAAATAAATAAAAAAGAGGGATTTGGTTTTCCCCCTCCCCGCTCACTTTGGCGTTTAAACGAAAGCTTTGCTCCCCGCGAGGATTCCCAGCCCGCTCCGCTCGGTTTGGGAATGATGCTGGAGGGATTTTGGGGTTTAGCTCGGTGCCGTCCGTGACGGGTGGAAGGGGAGGGAGGCGGGACAGGGCTGCAGTCGCCTGGTGGAGCACGGGAAAAGGGGGAAAGGGGAAAACGTGGAAGAGGAACAGCGGCCGAGAAGCATCCACGGGGAAAATCCCACCCTCTGCGGGGCTGGGAAAAAAGAAATCCCGAGCAGCGCGCTGCTGCACATATGGTGGCCTCCGCAAGACGGAGCCAGGACATATGGAAATGAGCCGGGTAAGTAAACTTTTCCCAGTCCCTTGAAGTCGGAGGTGGGCCCCAAAAGTGTTTGCGCACACACATCACACAAGCACCCCTCCCCGTCCCCAGCGGCAGCTGCTCCCAGGGCCATCCACCCTCCGTCCCACACCTCCGGGAAAAACCCTTCCCGCAGCCCCGGGGGAGAGGGAACCCCCAAAATCCGCGCTGTGGGTGACCGGCAGGGCTCAGCACCCCAAAAAAAGCAGGGATGGGGAGCCGGATGCGGGACTGGGCAGCACAATCTGCGCCGAGGCCCAAAAGTAATAACCTGCCCCCCCCCCCCAAACCCTCCCTAATTGTTTCTGCCGAGGAAAGAACGCTTTCAGATGGTGGCTGAGGGATAAACTGACCCAGATATCCGGGCACGGGACGGGGGCAGCTCCCAGCCCCCCGTTCGGGGAAGACAACGAGATCTGGGAGTGGGAATTAGCATGGAAAGGGTATTTAGAGGGGGGGGGGGCGCTGAAAACTCCGCTGGGCGGGAGGTGCGGACCCCGAATCCCACAGGATTGGGTTTTGGGGCGGTGCTGTGGGATGTGCAGTTGTGCCCTGGGAGTTTCGGGGGGTCTGGAGGGTGGCCGGCCAAGAGCGGTCGGATTTGGGGACGGAGCGTGGCTGTCCCCACCCCTGTCACCGCCGTGGGGGTGTCACCGGGGTGTGCGAGCCCCCCGCGACATATGCCAGCCTTCCCCGGCAAACTCGGGCATCGGTGAGCTGGGAAGCAGCGGCAAGTCATTGCGAGCTTCCCAAGCCGGCAGGCCCGGCAGCAGCGGCATCTCCCGCTGCTCCAGAGGTTTTGGGGGACCCTCCCCCGGCCGAAAGCCGCTTTGAGGCCGGGTTTGTCCGCAGTGGCCCCCCAAAGCCAAGCCCAGCGGCACAGCCAGCACCATTGTCCCGGGAAAACTTCAACTTCCCCAAGGCAGGAGGGATGCCACCCCCAGTCAACTCCCCTCCTTTCTCTTCTTTTCCCCCTCTCCCTCTTTTTTTTTCCTTTTTTTTTTTTCATTTAATTTTATTTTCCAAACCACTTGATCTTTGCTTGGGAACCTCCATTAATTGCCTGGGTTTGCCTCTTCGCCTGGTCCCTTTATCATTATTTATGGCCTTTGATATTGTGTAAAGTTCCCTTGACGTTCAATTTAGAAGTTTGGGGGCTTTTTTTTTTTTCTTTTTCCCCCTTTTTTTTTTTTTGTTCCAGCTTTTGTCCTTGCCAAAGACATCGTGTTGGAAAAGGCTTTGAGCCGGCCAACATGAGAAGCTCGCCGGAGAAAAGGGAGCAGCCCCTCCATCGCTTTTAATTCCGCCGTGTTGCTGAATGGCTCTTTTACATAATTGCAGAAGCAATTTCAAAGCCAAGCCAGGGGCTGACTTTACCCAGAACCACATGGAGCCTATTTGGGGGCTTTTCAAAAAAAAAAAAAAAAAAAAAAAAACGATAAAAAAGGAAGAAAAAAAAAAGGAAGAAAAAAAAAGAAAAATAAGAAAAAAAAGGGTGGGGGAAAGGAGGGAGAAAAAAAAAGGAGGGAGGGAAAAAAAGGGGGGGGGAGCGTGAATTAAAAAAACAAAAAAAGGGAAGGGTTTGAGGCACCAAGGGGTGTGTGTCTGGGGGTTCGGGGGCATTCACACTCACACACACAGACACGCGCGCGTGTCCCGGGGGCTGTCCCCGAGCCCGCAGTTACCCGCGGGCGATCACGCGTGGGCCGCCCCGTCCGGGCCGCGCGAAGGGGCGGGGCCGGGGGCGGGGCCGGCGCGCCAAACACCCCCCCCGCCCGCCTGGGCCAATGAGCGGCTGCGGCGGCGGCCACGTGGGGCGGGCCGGTTCCCAAGCGGCCAAAATGTGAATGGGCGCGGGGGAGCGCGGGCGGGCAGAGCGGCGGCGGCGGCTCGGCGGGGGCGCAGGGCGCGGGCGGGGCGGCCCCGATGTGCGGGAGCTGTCGGGCCGCGGCCCCGCTCCGCCCCGGCTCTGCCCCGCGCTGAGGGCAGCCAGCGCGCCGCCGCCGCCGCCGAGCAGCAGCAGCAGCAGCGCCCGGAGGAGGACGAGGAGGAGGAGGAAGAAGGTGGCCGCTCGCTCGCTCCCGCCGTCGCTCCGGCATGAGCGCGGCGTTCCAGCCCTCGCTGATGATGATGCAGCGCCCGCTGGGAAGCAGCACGGCCTTCAGCATCGACTCGCTGATCGGCAGCCCCCCGCCGCCCGCCCCCGGGCACTTCGTGTACACCGGGTACCCCATGTTCATGCCCTACCGGCCCGTGGTGCTGCCGCCGCCGCCGCCGCCGCCGCCCGCGCTGCCGCCCGCGCTGCCCCCCGCGCACCCGCACCACCACCAGCTGCCCAGCCTGCCCTCCGGCTTCTGCTCCAGCCTGGCCCAGGGCATGGCGCTCACCTCCACGCTCATGGCCACACTGCCCGGCACCTTCCCCGCCTCCCCGCAGCACCAGGAGGCCGCCCGGAAGTTCGCGCCCGCGGGCAACTTCGAGAAAGCTGAGGGCGTACCCGCGGACGGCGGCGGCGACGATGGCAAAGCCTTCCTGGGCAAGGACGGGGCTCTCCTGCCCTTCCCCGCCGCCGACGCCGTCCAGGCTTCCCTGGGTGAGTTAGCTGCCCGGGATGGGGTGGTCGGGAGATGGGGGGGACCCCCGGCAGGAGACGGGGATGGTCCCGGGAGAAGGGAGGGAGGCAGGGTTGAGCTCCGGCCGCTGCTCGGGAAAGCTGTCGATAACAGCAACGCGACCGAAAGATGCGCCGGCCAAAAAAAAAAAAAAAAAAAAAAAAAAAAATCCTAAGCCATCAATTAATGAATTTTGGGGGGTGGGTGCTGGAGCTGCAGGACCGCGGCCGCAGGACGGAGGGTGCGGGATGCTAACTAGAGGCCTCTGCTTTTTTCCTAGCCGGGGCTCTCCGGGGCCAGGGCAAGGAGGACCCCAAAGCAGAGGAGGATGCGAAAGGCAAAGAGGAAAGTTTCTCCATGGACAGCGATCTCGATTATAGCTCGGACGACAACATCCCCGGCCAGGCGGCTCACAAGGAAGAGGACTCTGGCAACGCGCTGGAGGAAAACCCCCAGAACCCCCCCAGTTCCACCAACACCACGTCCACGGGCAAGAACCGGCGGAGGCGGACAGCCTTCACCAGCGAGCAGCTGCTGGAGCTGGAGAAGGAGTTCCACTGCAAAAAGTACCTGTCCCTGACCGAGAGGTCCCAGATCGCTCACGCCCTCAAACTCAGCGAGGTGCAGGTGAAAATCTGGTTCCAGAACAGGCGGGCCAAATGGAAACGGGTCAAGGCGGGCAATGCCAACTCCAAGACAGGGGAACCTTCCCGAAACCCTAAGATCGTGGTGCCCATCCCGGTGCACGTCAGCAGGTTCGCGATCAGGAGTCAGCACCAGCAGCTGGAGCAAGCCCGACCCTGATCTCTCCCTCCTCCGACACTCAGAGCCACAAGTTTTTAAAGGGAAAAGTTTCTAACCCGGGGTTTGAAGGCGACCCACCCGAATAAAAACAAAAACGAGAGAAGCAAAAAAAAAAAAAAAAAAACACCATCAGGAAAAAAAAAGCTACAAAAAACCTAAAACAACACTAAAAAAAAACCAAACCAGAAAACCCCGCGTGAGCGCATGGTAAACCCCCACCACGAGCGAACTTTAAAGCGAAACTTTCCACTCACGGCGAGTGGAAGAGGCTTGGAAACTGTTTGGGTTCGGAGCAGGGATATCCCAGGCTGGAAGAGACACACGCCCCGGTCCCCGGGCACACACACAGATATTTATTGCGGGCTTTGGCCGCCCCGGCGCTGCGATGGGCACGGCGGGCGCGGAGCTGCCGGCGCTGGATCCCCTCCCCGGAGCATCCCCAGCGGAACCCGCGGCGCCTTTTGCCACGTTTGGGGTTTTCTTTCTTATTCGGGGGCGAAAGGTAAAAAAAAACAAAAACAGAAAGACGAGAGAACAAACAGACAAACAAAAACATCGAAAGAAAACTCAAAGTTTCATTTCATGCCTTTTTTTATTGCCGATGGCTGAGTGGCAGGCACTGGGGAATGAGTTTTTAAATCTTTTTTCTTTTTCTTTTTTTTTTTTTTTTTTGCCTGGCTTTCTGTCGATTTGGTTTGCCTATTCTACCAAGCCATGTTTAAAGGAGATAAAGAAGGGGGGGCGGGAGGGGAAAGGCAAAGAAAAAAAAAAAAAGAAAAAAAAGCAGCACGATCTTCACTATTGTGTTTAATTTATTTCAATGTAGCTTATTTCCTTATAAGTTATGAAATTTAAAAGCAAACAAGATCTTGTGAATAAAAGCCGACAAAGAAACAAAAAAGACTTAAAAAAAAAAAAAAAAAAAAAGACAAAAAAGAAAGCCCTCCAGCCCCCGGGTGTTCTGTCCAGGATTTGATTTGGCGTTGAGCTGATTTTCTTTCCTCCTCCTGCGCTGCCGGAGTGGAGCGATGCTGCTCTCGCATGTATTTTTGGTTTTGTTTTTTTCTTTCTTTCTTTCTTTTCCGAAGCCACATTTATTGCCGGGGAGGCGGGGGAGGCGGGTGGAAAACTTTCTCTTTATTTTTTCCCCCTTGTTTTGAGGGACGGGAAAGCTGTGAGCCAGGGGGGGTGGGGGGCAGGGACACCCCCGCATCCTCCCCCGGCACCCGGAGGGTCCCAGCCCCGTTTTCGGGGGTGCAGCCGCTGCCCCCCACCCCCGAGCTCGTTTTCGTTGCGCTGGGGGATCGGGGGATGGGAGGGGTCGGGGCCGGAGGGTCCCGCGTCCCCCCCTTCCCTTCCCGCATCCTTCTCATTCCTCTTTCTTTTTTTTCTTTCTTTTCCTCCCCATTATTCGCATCCACGCTCTATCCGTGCCGGTGCCACCGTGACATTGGCGGCTGCGATTTGGAATTAAAAATGAAATTTTCCCGAGGAAAACTTGAGTGCCGGGGAAGGGGGGGAGGTCTATTAGAATTAAATAATTAAACCGAGGGGTCATTCGGTCCCGGGACAGGCTCCCAGGCTTGGCCGGGTCACATTGCTCGCGCTTCATCTTTTATTTATTATAATGATAATAGTTAATATTGTTAATATTATTTTGTTTGGGTCGCGGGGGGTGAGGGGAGAGGGGGGCCCGCTCCCCAAAAAGGCACAACCCCGGTCAGCATCGCCGCCTCGGACACGCGGGGAGCAGCGGGGAAAAGCGCGCGAAAATTCCACAATCCCAGCCTTTTCGGCACTGCCCGCCGCTTAAAAAAAACCTGGAATATTCATCATAATGATGATGATAATAATTTTTGGTTTGGCCTGTGCGCCGGGAGCCGTGGGACACGCGTGGGACAAACGCACCCGGAGCCGCTCCCCCGGCGCTGCCTCGGAAAAAATCATCTCTGGAACCGCCTGAATTTATTTCGGGTGGCTTTTGGTGCGCAGCCCGGCCAGCACAGCGCCCTGCAGCCGGCTCGGGAGAGCGGCAGCCGGCTGTGCCCCCCCCACCTCCCAAAAACGGGGCGCACCCCCCGCTGGCTGTGCCCCCTCCCGCGGGGTGAGCGCTGCATTTTTGGGAGGAGCAGCTGCTCCTCACCCCCGTCCCCCGCCGGGGTATCCCCCCCTGTGCGAGCCCCCGGCAGTGGGGAGTTATTTACGGGGGTCCCCCGCTGCCCCCCCGCTATCCCGGGAGTTGGGCTGGAGGGGGAACCCCGGGCCGGGGGCCGGAGGAGAAGGAGATAAACAAGCGAGGGGGTTGATAGCTGTCATCATCACCATCATCATGGCTTTCATTTGGCTGCCTAATGAGTCAGATCACAGGCAGAGAGAAAAATTGTCAATCGCCCAGGCTCTAATGAATTTTTTTGCAAATTGTAATCAAGCCAGGCCGTCTCAGCTCGCTGATTAATGAGACCCAGGAGGCCCGGCCAGCACCTCAGCTTTTTATTCCATCCCGTCCTCCCTGCACTAAATTAACAGCAACTTGTCTGAGCTTCAAATTAACTCCCAATGATTAATTCTGATGGGGGGGTCTGAAGAATAGCTCGTCCTAATAGGCACTGGCCTCTGATGCTGTTTGAAATTAATACACTTCCCCTTTGGCTGCCGGCTTTAATCCAAGGTTGGGTTTTGACATAACTATATTTGTTGTTACAATAAATTCCTCTTACATCTGCAGATCAAATAATTGCGGTGCTCGGGGAGCCGGAGAACCCAAAGTCGGAGGGGACGGAGAGCAGCCCATTCCTCTCCTCCTCAGCCCCAGCCAGCCTCGCAAAACCCCGCTTCACATTTATCTACAAATGCGCGGTTTTAAGGCTCGGCAGCACCGGGATGCGGCGGCCGGAGGAGGCGATCCCTCGGCAGCGGGGCTGGGATGGCGCTGCTTCACTCTTAAATAAGACATCAGCGCCTTTAAATCGCCCCCTCCGGCCGCAGTGACCCGGCAGAGTCCCCGCACGCCGGGGCTGCCGCAGAGACCCCGCAAACCCCGCTCGGGTCGGTCCGGGGGTGCCAGCGCTGCCTCCCGCCCCGGCTCTGCTTGTGTTCACTTAATTGTTTTCGTTATTTCAGCCGAGCTGGGGGTGTCCGTGCCTTTCACCTGGCGCTGCTGGCCCCGGGGATGCGACAAGGACGCGGCCGGCGGGGCTGGGGGTGTCCCCGCCGAGCATCCCCCGCAGCGGGGCTGAGCCCGACACCCCGAGAGGGGTGAGGGGGGCTGCACTCCCTCGGGAACGCCCTCCCGAAGGAATGAGCGTCCTCCCCGTGCCCCTCGGAAGGGACCCCCACCCCTCAGCTGTGCCCCGGGGTTGTGTCCCCCTTCCCGGATCCATCTCCCGCCCGGTGCGAGTCATAAAGCACCCGGCACCCTGACGCACAAAAGCAACACCATATGTAGCAAGACAACCTGTATGAATTATAAATCGCATCATAAAAATTGATTGCCTACCCCAACCCTTCGGAAAGGCGGGCGGCGGGGAGGGGGCAGGGCCCCCCTCCTCCTGGGAGGGGACGCTGTGCCCGTGTCCCCCGTGGGTGCCGGGTCCCTTCCGTCCCCTCCCGCTGCCGCGGGATGCTCGCCCGCCCCTTGCTTGCTCTTTTCTCCCTCCCGCTACGCCTGGACCATAGAGAGCCTTAATCTATTTATTTCGAGCCACTTCATCCTCTCTGCCGCTTTTGTCCCGGCCCCAGCCTCTGGCTTTGTGGCAGGACCGCTGAGGTTTTAAAAGCCCCTTCCCCTATAGTTTGAGGTCTCCTTGGCTGCCTGAATTACAATGGCTAAAACAGGATTACACTGACCTGATCCTATTAAACTCGCCAATCGATCTGCGCCGCCCTCCCTCCGGCTCCGCGAACTTATTCGCCCAACTTTCCCCAGGGCTCAGCCTGAGAAGAGGGAGAAGCCAAAGGCCGCCTTTCCGAGCAGGCCTGGTGGAAGAAGGACGGAAGGAAAGAAGGAAGGATGGAGGCTACTTTTGTTTTCTTGGTTTGCTGCCTTTTTTTTTTAATTTTTTTTTTAATTTTTTTTTATTTTTAATGGAGCCACGTGGATTTTAAACCTCTGGTTCATCTCCCAGAATCTCGGTCCCGAATTAAAAAGCAGCGTTTCCTCGGTGCCCTGACTGACTGCCAGCTCCGAGTCAAACCCGTAAAACCATGCGGAAAGGGGATAGTTTAGCAAAAAGCAAAACGATTCTACGGAATGCCCGCAGAATTCCATAGAATTCGTATAGATTTTAGCTACGAGCAGAAACCCTCCGGTGAGGGGGGATGGTGGAGCACCCGCCCGGTTTTACAGACAACCCAAAGCGGGGGGAAAACCCTGGGGATCCACAGGGAGAGCCCCGAGCACTAGAGGGGCAGCGCCCGGAGGATCCCCGGAGGGCCTCGGGCACGGCCGGCAGCGAGTCCTGGTCCTTGGGTATGCCCCAGGAGCGCAGGGAGAGCAGCAGCTCCAGGTCCTGCTGCCCGGCCGGCCCCGGCAGCAGCAGCGCTGGGGATGCGGATGCTCCGCGCCAGCACCTGCGGGGGAACGGGAATTCAAAGCCCTATCCTTTCCCCGGGAAAAATAACTGCGAGGCAGGGGGATGGAGTGGAAGTGGCAGGAAAATCCGGGGTGTTTACGCTGGCCTGCCAGAATGAGTGGATTGGTGGCGAGGGGCCGGAACGAGCGGCGAAGGGCCCATCACCGGCTCCGGGGGAGCGCTTTTAATGCTCACATCCTATTAATTAACGGAGCAAAAGACAACCCGGGGACTCCCGTTTATAATTTTCCAGGAGAGTGTTACCAACAGCGAGGAGCTGGCTGTGTGGTGCCAAGTGCCTGCAGTTCCCAATGTTCTCTAAAAGGCGCCAATACCCCAAAACCGGCCTCCCCAAAAGGGCCATTAGCAGTAATTTAATGTTTTTTTTTTTTTAAGTTAGCATGTCTTGATACTGAAGTGATAAAAATTTCAACTGCCTGAGGATAAACAGAAATCTTTGCTGTTTTTCTCCCAGTTTTGATCCCCTTCAAGACTGCTGTTTTTGCTGCAAAAGCTTCCATACTCAGAAAGGTTGTGGGAAAAGGCGCGTTTGGCCTCAAAAGCCCTTTCAGAAACATCTTCCTCCCTTGCTGGCATTCCCAGAACAGCCAAAAGAAGCCATGGGAATGGTTATACAAATTAAAGAATTAGGGGGTTTTTTGCCGGCAGCCTTGACTCAAAACAAACCTGTCAGCTTCTTTGGGCAGCAGCAAAAATCTCCTTACAACAAATCCTCCTGCACGCATCCCCCGGCGTCCTCAGGGCGTGTCCCATCACCCCAAATGTAGCAGCTGGGGCTAAGATACCTCATCAAACACGCAATTCCCCCGCAATTCCAATACAAAACCCATCAGATCATACTCCTGCCTGAATTCCACGCCCTGCACCCACCTTGGAAGGCACCGATGAGTTTTTAAGGAGCAATTAACTGTTAGGTTTTCCTCCACTGGTTGGAAAAAAAAAAAAAAAAATGTGTTGGTGCCTTTGATCCAAAACGCCAAACAGATTTGGGTTGAAATTCTCCCTCCCCACCCCAAACACCAAGCCAGGCCCTCAGGTTGCAGCAGCACCCCCCCAGATAATTTCATCTCTGCCCAGCACCACTGGTAAAGCCCAGTGTGAAGAGCTCCCCAGTCCAAGCAGTGAGAGCAGTTTTCTGTCCCCATTCCCTCTTTTCGTGGAGGGGATGGATGGCAGCAGGGACCTTCTGCAAACCTGCAGCTGTGCTGTAGAGCCCTGAACATTTACAAATAATCCCTCAGTTGCTAAGAAGCCACTCGGGATTTTCTGGGTCATGGTATCTGTCAGACACATTGCCCCTCTGAATTAGGCTCATGGTCATTTTTAAGACACATCTGTATTTTTTTTCAAACCAGATGCTGGGCTCCTAAGCCCACGGCTGCTATTTCTCCCCCCTCCCCAGTTATTTTCATATTTCTCCATTTCCAGAGCAGCAATAAGTCCCTGCAAAAAGAGGGTAATGGGAAGGCTCTCTCAAAGAGAAATTGTTAATTTGGGATTTATAAAGGACTTTCCTTAATGAATAATAGTTGAGATCGATCTGTCTTCCTGCCTCGTTCTGCAAAGTAACATTTGTAAAGTAAGGTGATCCCAATTGCTCCCTCTAATAACCCTCTCCAGAAGAGATTTCAGAGCCAGGGCCACGAATCCTCTGCTCCCTGGTGCCAGGAGCATCCCATGCTTCCATGGCTTTTCTGGATTCATCCCTGCCTGCCGTGGATCAGCTCCATCACCAGGATGTCCTGCAGAATTATGGACCCACAGCAGGGTTTGGGTCGGGAGAGACCTCAAAGCTCATCTTATTTCAACCTGCCACTCTCCCAGCTTGCTGCAGGCCCCGTCCAAGCTGGCCTGGGACACTTCCACGGATGAGGTGTCAACAGCTTGGCATCCCAGGGATGGGGTGCCAGTGGATAGGGAGGAATGGGGAATTCCCACGCTGGCCTTGTCACTGCTTGTCCCTGGGTGCCAGGGTCAGAAGAGGTCACAACACCCTGACTGCCCTCCCCCTCAACCTCCTGGCTTTTCAGAGAGAGGGAAAATGACTCAATTGTTGCCCAAAAGTGTCTTCTCAGGAGAAAACACTGGCACTGAAGGGCCCTTGGATCAACAGGAGAGCAGCAGCTCGGGAATGGATCCAGCAGCTGGAGCCAGGCAGGCTCAAATGCGGAGCAAGGACTTTTCTCCTTTTTTTTTTTTTTCTTTTTGCTTAAAATATGGATCCATTACAGATCAGAGCCAACTAACAAGGTGTGGGGGGTGCTCTCCATCTCTCCATCTTCCCCAGGTCGTCAGCTGGAGGCTGGATGCCTTCAGGGCACTCAGGGATGCTTTAGCCAAGGCTTCTTGTCATTGCAGGTGCCTTCTCCAGCTGTATTTCTCCCTTTTCATCTTGCCTCCCTTCCCTCTGCTTCCTCTCTACAACAGGGAACGAAGGTGTGGAAATCCCATTCCTTTCCCGCCTTTTCATGTTGTCATCCCACGTCTCTGTCCCACAGCCAGAGGTTGATGGGACATCTGCAGGACCAGGAGCCAAGGACGGGAATTTTTCCCCCATGCTTCGAATCCTGCTTCCCTGGCTCCCCAACACTTGGGAGAGAGATCCTCCCTGCCACACCACCAGCACTCCCCTTTCTCCTTTGCCTCCACTCAAACAACATCAGCTCAGAGATGCCCCAGCACCCAGAGAACACTGATACCACTTTCCCAGTAATTTCAGGGGGAAAGAAAAATCCAGAAAAAATCGCCTTAGTTTTTTTTTTTTTTTTTTTTAAAGCAAAATAAGATTCCCTTTTAAATCCCTTCCACGCTGCTGGAGGGAACTAAGAAGTACAAGTTGTAAGAGCCTTGCTCTGGGTCACCTTCAGAAGAGCTGACCCACGGACGACACTGCCTTTGGATGCTCCAAGGACTATTTTGGGTGTCTGAGCTGTGCTCCGCTGTCCGAGTGCAAAGAACACGCTCCTTTTCTCTCCCTGCCTGCAAAAACCATCCCTCTGGTGAGCCAGAGCTGGTCCGAGCCGGGCACGGAGCTCAGACCTTCCCTCACCTCGCAGGGAGGGGATTCTGCATCCCAGCTCTGGATGCGGGCTCTAGGGAGTGCTGGAGAGGATGAAATCCCGAATTATTTGTTCACCTGGCACAAAACCCCGGCACTGCCAGTATTAACCGGCCAGGCCGATTAGTGGCAGCCACCAGCCAATAAATAAATTGGAACCATCTCCAGACCTGATTAGCTTGCTAATTAAGCTCAGTTACGGGGAAATCTGCAGTCAATCAGCCCGGCTATTACCAGTTGGATCGGCAGAACGGGAGATAGGGATGCTGTATCTCTGCCGGCAAGGGGGAGGAGGAGGAGGAGGAGGAGAGGAGCGTGCTGGGGGTGGGGAGGAAGGTGGTGCCGAATTCGCTTACCCCAGCAGCAGTCGGAGAGGCTCATCCATCGGGAGGATGCCCAACAGCTCCATCAGCTCCCCAGAACTGCCGGGCGCCTCCAAAGAAAAGGCTGAAAACAGGGCTGGGAGGGTGGAGTTTATTTTTTGGCTGGGACAGGCTGCTCCCTTCTTTTCCCCAAGGCAATTTGCAGTTCTGCCCCCTGGCAGCACCTGGGGACCCTCACCGGGTGATGAGGGACATCTGCACCCCCACAGCAGCCACGGGCACTCCGGGTTTCGTTTTGCCTGCGAGGGAGATCCAACATCCTCTGGCCCAAAGCACGGGTGAGATTTCCAAACCAGTGCTGGCAGCACTGCAGGATGAGCTGTTTTGGCACTTGGGAACCGCTTTCCTCCCTCCTGCTGCCAGTGGGCATCAGGCTTTTCTCTTTTCTCTCCTTCTCACCCTTCCTCTGGCAGTTTGGGGCTGCTTCAGGTCCCAGCCTTTGCTTCATTTGATCGACATTCCTGGCCTTGGATTCCCACTAATCCTCCCAAATGGCGCGAATCCTTTGCCCCTGTACCAAAACGGCAAGAAATGAGCATTTTTTACTGTCAAAGGCGGTCAGGAGATTCTCTTCACCCGAGCAACGAGCAGCCCTCGGTGGCTGCAGCACCAAACCCTGAAAGGCTGGAGCAGAGATCCGGAGTTTTTTTGCATCCTTGGAAGCCCAAGGTGGATCCCTGAACTCGGCATCCCTCCTGCTCCGTGGAACAGCATCACCTCTCCTCTCCCACCACTTCCAGTGCTCCTCATCCTCTCTCTGCCGATCCCAGGGAGTCTCCAAACAAACAGATTTGGGAGCCGGGACCTCGGTGCGGGCAGGACGCAAATAAATAAGAGCTAATTGCTGGCGCTGGGCGTCAAATGGCTACTGAGCGCATTTATTGGGCAATTAAAGGCTTTACTGGGCATTAGGAGAGATCAATGACTACCTGGTGGGATTTCCAGGCCGCCCGGGTAGTGGTTTTCCCACTGCATTCCCAGTGCTTTCACCACGTTTCCCTCCTGGTCACCCCCGCAGGCTGCGCTCTCCTTTTCGGGTTGGATTTGATGGCCCGAAAAATCTTTCCCAGCCTAAATGGTTCCCCAAAGTCACGTTCTGGGCGTTGCTCAGGCGGGAATTGCGAAATTTCATCATGGAAAAAGCGCAATTCCCGCGAGTGTCACCTGCCTGAGATCCATCCCGGACACAGAAAAGGGAAAAGGGAGCAGGGATGAGCTCCAAGGCTGGGCTCAGAAGAGCTCGGTGTGGGACGTGCCCGAATTTTGCCGGGGCTTCTCCCAGCCAGGGTAACACCAGGTTCCAGAGGGAGGTGTCCCTGCTCACGCAGGAGGTGGGAAAAAGGGGAACTTCCAGGTCCGTTCCAACCCAACCCATCCGATGGCCTTGATGTGGGATGCTGTGGGTGCTCCGAGCTTCCCAGGGATTCTGGGGATCAGCCAAACTGATGAAAGAGAAATCCGCTGAGGATTACTAAACTCACTGAAAACAAATGACTCGGAAGTCCCTGAATTTCCAAGTTCCAGGCTGGGGAAATCCACAGCAGAAACCCCATGAAATCAGATTTCAGATACCTCCAGCTCTGGCTTTTGGCCACAGGAGGAGAAATAAAGACCTGGCTCTTAAAGGTTACTCTTACCTGACCTCCACGAGGCATAAAATACTTTCTTTTGTTTAAAAAACAGTTGGATCTGGGTCTTTTCTGGAAAACAAAGCTGTTGATCAGGAAGAGCCAGTCCCATCCCACCACCTACCTCTGAGCTTCCCATCCTCGTCCCATCACTCCCTTCACACCAGTCTGGATTTGTTTTAAGAAATAAATAAATCCAGCAGAACTGCCCAGGGAATGTCCTGGATGAGGGCTAGAAGCAGGTGGTACCTATGGAGTGAGAATCTTCTGGGCTCTGGAGAAACTTCCTTGAGCTGGTGCTCCCAGCATCCATCAGAGTGAATCCTTTGGAGGCAAGTGTGGGAATGCACAGCAAGGCATTTATGGCAGAGCAACACTTTGGGCTTTTTAGGAATCACTTTTTCTCTTAAAAAAAAAGGAAAAGAAAGGGGATGTTTCCCCCACTCCCATTACGGGAATCAAGAGTTTTCCTTTAAAACCTCCTCCTGACCCCTGTTGCTTTGCTGTAGGATATTTTCTTTTTTCCCAAGGCATCAGTGGATGCCACCAGCTGGGAGCATTTCAGGGGTACACAGGGGTGGGCTCGGGGTAAGGTGAGGAATGTGGGCATGAAAGATATCCTTACATCTGCTCCACCATCCCTGAGCACCAGGATCTTCCAGGAGAAGCCAGATCTTAGGAGGGTTGTTAGGGAGAGAGAGCAGCCAGCCGTGCCCATCACAAAATCAAAACCCACATCCCTTCAGGAGAGCAAAGGAGGGGAGGGACGGATGGTTCCTAAAAAAAGGAGCACTACTATAGCTTTACACCCAGGGGGAATCCAAACAGAGTTCTCCCACGCTGGAAGTTCACATTTCAAATCCAGAAGGGGAGAACACAAAGCACTCATCTCCTGCCTCGTTGCTGGTGGGGTTGAACGGGGTGGGGAAACCTTTCAGGAACAAAGGGGTGCAGCTGCTGCGTGACAAACCAGCCACGTGCCCCCCCCAAAAGGCGGGGGGGGGGAAATAACAGCCACAAGCAGTCCTGCAGGTTTTCATCCCCATGGTGCTGCTCGAGCCTCCCTGGGGCACTTGGAAATGTAGAGCAGGAAAAGCAGCAGCAAAGTTCCCCCAAATCCCCCTGTGACAGGAGAGGTCGGAGACTGGATGGGCAATGAGGAACGAACAGGTTTAGGCCAAGGCACAGCAGGCTGAGAAGACAAATCCCAAACCCCCGAATCCCACACTGCAGCAGCCCCACTCAGATACAATTTCACCTTTCCAAGCCCAGCCAGGTTTTCTCTGGAGCAACATCTGCACTGTGGGGCATCTTGTCCCTCTTGGTGGCTTTGAGGTCATCAGGACTGTGTCAGGTGCGAGGTCAGGAAAAGAGACAGCCCAAATCTGCTGCTTCTCCCTCCTTTTGAGGGAAATCCCCCACTTTTCTCACCTTTCCTCATCTCTGAGCACCCCTAATTTCTCTGTGGTGTGTGAGGTGGGGCAAGCACAGGTGGCCAAACCACAGCATGGTGCTCCTCCTAGATCTTAGATCTCTCCTTTCATTCTTCACACGCTATTTAAATCATCTTTAAATCATCATTTCCTCTCCTTTCAATGCACATTTATGGAATTTTACCTGCTGTTCTCCAAGGACCACGCAGTTCCCCCACCATGATGTAATTTCCTCCCGCAGGGACCCTCCCAGTGAGTTCCCAGTCTGCCCTGGTGAAAACCCATCACCTCCCGCTTCCCTCTCCATCACCTTGTTTGTCTTCTCCTTGACCCTGCTCACATTCCCGATTTCTCCTCGGCTCGTGCTCGGGACAAGGCCTCTAAAACCACAAATAAATTCAGCTGCCCCTTGTTCAGGGTTTGGAGCTGGCTCGCTCAGAGAAGCCTAATGTAGAGTCACAATTTCCCTGCAAAGAAGTGATTAGGCCATGCCACATCCTGACCTTAAAGATGTTTTATTATTCTTCCTTTAAATGATCATTTGGGCCAATTTAGCAGATACAGATGTAACCGTTACCGGCCTAATTCCTTGGATCACCTCCAGAGAGTCTTAAAGCCAAGGTGCAACATTTACTGCTCCCTTCCTAGGGGAGAAGAACTGTTTTTAATGAAAGCTCCCATATTTTTGGCTGGGAGATCTGTCACTCACTCCACAGGCACTTCCAGAACTCTTAGATATACACCCATTATGGCCCAGCTGACTTATTGCTTTTTAATTTATCAATTTGCACCATTACTGGCTCTTCTGACATCCCAGGTCCTGGACAATCCTTCATCTTTATTGCTGGCAAAGAGTGACAGGATCTGAGCAGTCACAGGAGAAGGAAGCAGGTGGGGCTCCATGAAATCACGAAGACTCAGCAAAGAACAAGCTGCAACCAACAAATTTTCTTGTCTTTATTAGAAAGAGACCTATACAATATAGCAGCCTCTCTCTGCAGTACTTTACAGCTTTTTTGTTCCTTTTTTTTAGTTTTTATTTTTGTTTTTAATTATTCAGAATACTGTACAGCTGACACAAAAAATCTCAACATGTAGAGAGAGAGAGGAAAGGGGAACATAATACAAACTGGCATACTTAATCAAACCCAAATCATAGGAAACAACAAGCAAAGTGAAATGTTTGTCAATTGGTTTAATTACAGTACAAACAATATAAATAAAGCATAATCGAATCATTGTAAAACAAACTTGCTGGATGAGGTAATATAAAAACAACAACAAAAGACTTTTTTTTGCTTTTTTTTTTTAGAATTTCCACACTGTCTCATCATCATTTATACATTATTATTTACAGTAACAGAAAACAAAAAAATAAAAACAAACCCCAACAACCCAAAACTTGCTATAAAGCCTGCCATGGTATCTCCTGCCTCTACCCCGAGCAGGTGTCTCCTACTCACCTGGGCTCCCTCCCTGCTCAACTGGAAAGACAAACACCACAAAGCAGAAAGACCTGAAAGATTTGGGGGCTGAACACAAAATCCAGCCTTTGCAGGGCTGGATTTGCCACAGGTTGGAGCTGCTCAGGTGTGGGCTAAGCATTTGAGATATGCTCAATCCTGCTGAAGCCAAGGGGTTTGGAGGCAGCAGGAGCTGCAGATCCGAGCTCTTGGCCATTCCAAGCCGAGTCAAACACATCCCAAAACGTGTCCCTGGTGTTTTAGGGGATGCTCCTCCCCCAAATACCCCTCAGGCTGTGCACCCACATGCAGTCTACAAGTGGAAGGTGCTCTTGACAGTGACACAGTAAAAGGAAGCTGGGCCAAACCCTGGAAACTTGGAACTTGCATGGAGCTGTGTGCTTCCAGAGGATGGGTGCATCCTCTTTTCCTCAGCAGATTCAATGGAGAATCCAGCTGAGTCCCTGGTCACCTCAGGAAAAAACACTGTGGGGCACGTTTCCACAGCGTTTCAAAGGAATTGAAGGAGTAGGAAATGAAAGATCCTCCCATCATTTCTGGACACCCAGCCATGGCAGCTCCTTTCTGCCCTGCCAGACCTGCCCTCTCCCTAAGGACTGTCCCTGGATGGACAAGAAACCAAAGCCAGGGTAGAAATGGTGTCAGCAATGCTGGGTCAGGTGTTCCCAGACTGCAGCACCCGAGCCCACTGCAGCTGAAGTTTGTGGCCCCTCCACAGCAAAAGTTTGGAGCCAGTTGTGGCCAAGAACATGTGGAGGGAGGGATGAGGAGCTGCCCCTGGGGAAGAAGCCACCTGGAGACAGCTCTTAGGAACACCTCAGTTGGAAACATCTCCCTGTTATCCTCAACAGCCCCAAAAGGCAAAGGGACCTGAAGCATCACTGAACCCATGACAGCTCCAGGTCCCACACTCAGGTTCAGCCAGGAAGATGAGTCTCAAGCAAATTTATATTAAAAAGGGCCTCTGAAATGCAACACTGTCCTTTCTACCTTCAGAATCTCCTTCCCTGGAGCTTCCCACCCCCAGGGCTGGCAAGCTGGGATTCTTCCCCTCCAGTCCAAGTTCAAGCTTTTCTCAAGCTGAATGTTGCCGCCTGAAGGAGCTGGACTTTTAGAAAACCTCTGAGGCTGCAGCAAAGTATGGACCTCATCTCCCTGCACCTCTCCACCCCTCAAGCCAGTGTCCCTGCCTCCTTGGAAGTGGCTGGTCTGACTCCAGCTGAGAAACTTATCCCTTTGGAAACATCCAAGCAAAGCCTGGCTCCAGCTCCTGATGGTGATTAAGGGCATTCCCACAATCACTGACAGCAGTGGGAGGAGCAGGCACCAGCACACTGGCACTGCAAGTGCAAAGTGACCTCCAGGTGACACCTGAGAGCTCAGGACACCCTGGCTGCACTTCATCCACTGGTTCAACTCAGCTCAACCCCTACGTTCGTGATGCAGATGCCAAAAACCCCCACACTGAGCACCAAAATCCTTCCTTGGTCCTGCAGGAGTTTGGGGTTTGCCTTCAGCACAGAGGGGATGTGATCGAGCTGCCTCTGTGGGGGTATTCCTCCTCTTACTATACAATTCCTGACGACCAGGGAAGTGTTTTCAGCTACTTCAGCTCCCAGAACAACAAAATCTCACATGGATAGTTCTGGAAAGCGGAGAAGAGCTGAGGGTGCATGGCCACCGTCCCCAAGGCATGCCCTGAAGTGTCCCCCACCCACCCCCCCTTCACATTTTGTGCAGAACACACAGATGCAAAAACAAGCAGCTCTGAAGCACATCCAGTCCTTAGCACTGGAAGCTAAAAAAGCCCCACATCCAGAAAGTCCATGGCTGAGGGAAAGCTGAGGCTGTGCCTGCCAGCAGAACTGACTGCTGTGAGTGAGCCACGGGGGTTTGGGATCCAGGCAGGCACGGGGCGATGAAGGGGTTAAAACTGCTGAAATGCACAAAGACATCTTTATTTTATCCATCCACAAGCAAAATTCTCCCCCCTGAACGTGGGAGTAAATTATGGGAGTTCATTCACCCACACATCTTGTTGTCACCCTGAAATAAAACATGGAGCCAGAAACATGCTTGGCGATTTGGGGCTGAAGATGGCCCTAAAAAAAAAAAATCCCAAACTGACCTTTTACTTTTCCGAAATCATGCAATTCCCCTCTCAAAACATGAACTATTCACAACTCCTGACAATCCTGGCCAAAACCCCTCAAGCCTCCATTTAAAGTGTGGTACAGACTCAGTCAACTCAAAGTAAACTGTCCCAATACTTTGAAAACTGGCCCATGCTAAACAACAAAGCAAAACCTACAAATATCTTAAACCAACAAATTCACCCATCTACAGCTTTGGATGTTTTGTTCTATGACCTCTATTATTTTTTTTCAAACAGGAGATTATTTTCCAATAAAATCATTCAAGCCTACCTTCTGTTTTTGGCAGCTTAGAACTCAAAATTCATTCAGAACCTCTTAATTTGGGGTAGTTCAGTGTTTCTTTTCTACTTTGAGGAGAGCTTTACTCCGGAACATTTTTTTCTTTTTTTTTTTCCTGTTGTGCAGCAAATACAAGAACATCCAAAAGCAGGTTTTCTACGCAGTAAATTTTACCCACAAATCATCAAGAATGGAAGGTGTGGAACTGAGGATCCAGGCCCAACAGACAGAGATCCCACCTAAGGATGGGTGTGGCAGCCTCTGGAGGGGGAAGGAAGATGCCTGACGATGAGATGAGGATGGGGAAGTTCTCTCCTCTCCAGCCAAGCTGCCCCAAATTTGGTCCCCAAGGCTCTCCTCCTTTCCCTCGAGTCCCCCAGCTGACAACAACCACTTAACCAAACATGAAATGACCATTTCACCAACAACAAACCCCGAAATCCACCCCTGTTAAGGTGCAAAGGCGGCTCCCCGAGACGTTTGGGAAGGGCCCCCTGGGGACCCCCTTGTGAAATCTGTGCTTGTCTCCACTACCACTGCTTTATACTAGAAACTACAAATTACTTCATTTCTCCCGATCTCCATACAAATATAAAAGCTGAAGCTATTCCAACCCCATAAAATCTAATTATTCTACACTGCAGTGCCAGAGATCACTTCCAAGCGCTGACCTGCATTCCCACCTCAACTCCTCTCCCCACGTGACTCGGCCTCCTCTGGCCCAGGGAAATCTCCAAGTGCAGCTAAAGCTTTGTATTTTTTTTGCACTAACACACATAATTTAAGGGAAGGGGGACAGGACAGTGAATTAAACAATGGTAATGTTTACACTTGGGTATTTTACACTGTGCCCAAGTACTTCAAAATCCTCTCCACCTTCCAAGAGCTCACCTGGCCTTCTGAGCAGCACCAAGGTTCTCCAAGCTTGTTTTTTTTTTTTCCCTGCTCCTTTTTTACCACCAAAATTGGAAATCTGGTAATGGGAGCCCTTGGCCAAATCTCTGAATTCAGGGCAGGACCCTGAATTTCCCCAAGGATGGGTCTTTTTTCTTCATGAAGAGCAAGGAGAAGCGAACCCTCCCCAGCAACACCCAGGTTCAGGTGTGCCAACTGAATTCCACACCAATTAGTCAAGGAGAGGAGGAAATCTGGAAAGAGCAATGGCTGACTCGCTCCTAGTGTTTAGTCATGGATAAAGTGCAGAGGAAGGGGGATTTCAAGAGATCTGGGATGAGGGGAAGGGTTGAGTGGGGGTGCAATGACAACCAGTGCCACAGACTCTGTTTCCAGAGAAAACAGACTGCGGTGCTGGGTTTCTGCTGGGATTTCTCAGGGGCTGGGTCACAGTGAAGGCTTGTTTTGTTCCCAACAGGTCAAAGGGTGTGAACAGCCTGGCAAGTGGACTGCAAAAAAGCAACAAGAGTGGCTAAACACGAGACAAGGAGCAGGAAAGGGGATGAGAGAATGGAGGGGAACGGGATTCCTGTGGGATCTCCAAGTGCCAGGAGATGTTGCCTGATTCTGCACCTGGATGGCTCCAAGAGCAGCCTCTGCAAAGTGCAAACACATCCCCTGAAAAGCCTATGGAGCTCTCAAAGCCAAGCCCCACTAGGATCCAGCCAAGGAGAGCCTCCTCCATCCCTGCCCTGGTGAGAGGGGCTTCCCCTCCTGTCCTCCACCCTGCAAGAAGGGACTTGGTGACCACGGCCCTGGGTGACCTCACCCAGTGGGTCCCTTCCAACTCAGGATATTCTGGGATCTCCTGGCATTCCCAGGGAGCTCTGCCACGTGCAGGGCTGGGAATCCTCCCCACAGACCCCCCATCCACACTGCTTCAACATAGTTATGCCAACACTTACGGGAAAACTACGTTCAGGGTAAAAGCAACCGTGTTACTACTTAATTAAAATATTACTTGGCTTGCTTGGATGCATGATTTTTCCTCTAATACACTGGAATTTCCTCTCCTAAAAACATTCTGTGCTTTTTTAAGGGTTGCCCTCAGAAGATCTTTAGGAAAGGACCATATAATTTGTCAATTAGGAAAAGAAAACCCAGCTGTAACACAGAACGTGCCCTGAGAACTCTGCCCACTGTGAGTTTGAAATACTGGACTTGGCTTTTGGGATACAAATGCCCTGGATGTTCCTGGGGGGAACAGCAGGCAGCTCTAGCACCTCTGGGATTGCCATTCCTGAATCCCTGTGGTGGCAAAGCTCCTGAGCACCAGCACACAGAGGGTTTCACAGCATCCTCTTCAGCTGCACATCAGCTGGGCTGTCCCCTCCCTGAGGGACCACCTGTAAGTACCAAACATCAGGAATGGTGGAGAAATGGCAGTTCAAACAGACACCTTTTTCTAAATTTAAAAATTAAAAAATTCAAATATTTGGAAGTATCCCAGTAGAAGGGAATCAGCTGTGTCTGATGCAGTCAGCCTAGGCAGGCTGGAGTAAGATTCCCTCCCCTCAAATACTCCAAGGTTTAGAAAACAACAAAGTACAAAAGGACAACACCACCAAAGAGGAGAAGCCATTCAATATTCCTGTGCTTCCAGCTCAAGGCTCATTTTTCAGCCACAATTTTATCTCAAATCTGTCATTTTTCCTTTTTTTTTTTTTTTTTGTTTTCCTTAAGATAACCACATTGTGTTTTTTCCTTTACATTTTGTCCACATTCAGTTTATTTAGCAGCTGCTCCTCCCACTCATGTGCTGAATGAAACCCAGAGCCCCAAGGACGAGCAACACTAAGGCTTGGGTAATACACAGAAGCAGGTAGATTTGCAAATTACTATGCTGTGTGCACCTCACTGTCTTCACATAATTGCTCCTTTGCCATCGAATTCAGTTGAGTTTTCAACTTTCTCCATGATAAACTCTGCCCCCATCCTCACATTGCCATATGCCATTTAGGAAAAAAATTAAATAAAAAATTCACTTTTCTGCCTGCCAAAACCTCTGCTTCCCCACGCCAGAATCCTGCTAGATGGGATGTGCCTGGTAAGCCCAAAACAATCCAAGCAAGTATTAAAAGTTGGAATTGAAATGAACTGTCCAGGCCACTTGCACAAGCCATTTTTCTTGGCCGGGAGAGGAGTGCAGCCTGCCCTGCCTGCCGTGGTGAAGGCTATCAATTCTGAACTTAATCAAACCTGATCTTCCCCCAGCCACAATGGGCCTTTTTGTCTTGGCTTGTGAAAGCTTCCTGACTTCTGGAGTAAAATATATTTACAGTTCTGAGGAACAGCCTCTTTTTTCCCTTCTAAAAGATCTCACATGGTTTTTTTTCTTCCCTGGGCCATGATCTCCTTCTTATATGTTGTTCCTCACAGCCTTTGGAAAGAAGAGTTCACTGCTGGGAATATTATCAATGTACAATAATGATCTGCAACCCACAGATCCTAACTAGTTGCACATTATTTAGTTCACATCCATTACAGTTTATAAATTAACAGAGATGTCATTTTTTTCCAGTAAAAAAAAAATCAATGTATATTTACGGTCTTTTTTTTTATTCAAATAGATTTTAAATACATAGAATCTAGAGACACGATACAAAAATCTGTATAAGTTAGGCAATGCATCACAGGAGTGACCAAAAACTCAACACGATTTACCTTGGCAATATGACAGAACCTATTTCTGCTGGCTGAAAACGTAACAAAAAAAAAAATAAATTAGCCTTTAATGCTTTTATTAATTTCACCAAACGTACTTGAAATGTTGTTTTCCGTAGCGGTATTCATTATTCCTTTTTGTGTTTCAGGCTTACTCTTATTTATTTTTTCCATTTTGTTTTTACACCAAGGAGACTGCAGTCAAATAACACTCAGCAACTCATTTCCTCTCTTTGGACTGAAAAATTAAACAGATACTAAATTATGACAGTGAATTTAGAAAGGAGGGCTCCAAGGGCTCGAAAGAACATGTCTGAGATAATATGATGCTTCTAAGAATATTGCAATCACATCCAAGCAATCACCGAAGCGTGCCATGTAACTACCTCCTCAGCTAATATGCTTTTTTCTCCGTGATGACTAATCATGTTCTATTAAACAGCAGTAATGCTGGAAGAACTCAACTATACAAGTGTAATGAAGCCAGTATTCTCCCCGGACAGATTAGCTACAACTGATTTGACACATACCATCATAGGAGCTTCAAACCTGACAAACTCTGTGCTTGCTTCTGATTTATGCCGTCAAGCTCTTCAGGAGAAGAGAATGGAAATCCAGGCGTCGCCGCGTTCGGCAGAGGTGAAATGTTCTGATGTGCTTCACTGTCAGTTAGGGAAAGTCACCGTCTCTCCCTCCTTCTGCTCCGGCTCGCCTCTCCCCCGCCCGCTGTCCCTGCCCGCGGCCCCGCGCCCTCCCGGCCCGGCGGCGCCGCTCAAACCACGGCCTGCCCCGCGCTCCTCCTCGGCCCCTGCGCTCTCCACCTTCCTGCTGGGACTCGGGGACGGGCCGGAGCGGGAAGGGACAAGGAGAGTTACCAGACTCACGGAGCAGAGCTGCGATGGGGATGGAGGAATGGGAGGCTGTGGGTGCGACTCGGCTCGGCCGACACGCCAGCGAGCTCCCCTCAGATGATGGTGGGCATCCTCCCGCCGCCGTTGTTGCGGTTGTTGTTCTTCCTGGACAGGTTTGGGGTGGCCATGAGGGCGAAGCGCTCGTCGGGGCAGCCGTACTGCAGCAGCACATCGATGCACTCCTGGCTGGAGGCCTGGCGGGCGTAGGCCAGCGCCGTGTTCCCGTGGGCGTCGCGCACCATCACGTCCACGCCGTACTGCGGGGCGACAACAGGGAGCTATGGCAGCTGCAATTTCGGGAGTGGGTTTGGGGTGAGATTGAAAGGAGGAGGAGGGAGCAGGCAGGAGAGCAGCCTGACAACACGAGCATGGCGGCACTGAGCCCCGTATGGTAAAAGTGTCTCTCGAGGGGGGGAGTCTCGTGTGGGACAAAATCTAGTCTGGCGGTATCCAAGCTAAGGGAATCACTCCTTCACTTTCCATTGAGCAGCAGAGGCAGAAACATGCTGTTCTACCACGGTGCCACCCTTTGGAAGCGGGCAGTGAGGAACACCCAGCTCCTTGTGGAGTCGTCCAGGAGCAGCTCTGCTGACCGAGGGCCCAGCCCAGCCCAGCCCAGCCCAGCCCTGGCAGCAGGGCAGTCCTTACCCAGATGAGGAGCTGCACCAGCACCACGCTCCCCTTGCGGCAGGCCAGGTGCAGGGCGGTGCGCCCGTCGCCGTCCCCGCAGGTCTCGTTCACCTCGTCCCGCGTGCCGTGGGCCAGCAGCAGGATCACTGTCCGCAAGTCCTCCTCGGCTGTGGCCCTCAGCAGATGCTGGCCCAGAGACAGCTCCAGGCACTGCAGCGGGGCGAGGAACAGCTTCTGCTCATACTTGGCACGTATCCAGAGCTCTTTTTCTTCCCTAGGGAAGGCAGAGGGGACAGGTCACTCTCACCTGGTGTCGCACCCAACAGTCCTCAACCAACAAGGAGGTTATTTCCCCTCTCAAACTGGTGCCAAGAAAGCCCTCAAGGGAACAGTTCACCCAAACCTTGTATTTTTAGCAATATTTGTGTTGTCCACCTTTACTGTTCCCGAGCTAGTGCTCCAGATCCTCCTTGATGGATGCTGTGCTCACAGGGTTGTAGGATCACAACAGCCAGGAGGTCTTAAAAAACCCTGGGCCAGCAAGAGGTGGGGGCAAGAGCCCTTGCTGTCACAAAGACCAAAGACACAACACAACAAGAAGCCATGTTCCATTTTAAGGCTGGAAAATATGCTGCAAAAAACCACACCAAATTTCTGTATCCCAGACCAGAAGTAACCAAATGGGGGCTTTGTTCCCCTCCAAGCTGAGTAATGTTCCCAAAGGCGTAAGGATGATTCCTCTTGTTTTTCCAAAATTCAAACCAGTCCTTTGAAGCACCTTTTCCTCCTAGATCAAAGGACCATCAGAAGCTTTCTGGTGCTATCAGGCTACAGCAGAACAAGGACTACAAACAAGGCCCTCCACTCGCCATTTCAAAATTACCATACAATTACATGATCTGAGAGCACCAGCCCCAGACAAAGTCCCATTTAGAGGTCCCTCAGGTAATCTGCTCAGCCTGTGAAAACCACAAACATCACCTGAGCCAGGCAACTGGGTCCTGGTGACAGATTCTCTCCTCTGCAGTACAAAAGGCCAAGCTCTGTTTATGCCTTTCAGCCATGTTTACACTGCTCCCAGTAATCTAGTGTCAGGTTAGCCCTAATCTGTTTTTAAATACTTATGTAAACATCTCCTTCCACCAGCAAATCTGGATTAGTTTTGCATCATTTCCTGGGACATGTGGAGTGACCTTGCTGTGACCTGCCTGGATGCTTTCAGGCACAGCTTCCCAAAGCAGGCACAGCTTCCCTGCCCCGGCCACAGTTTACCCCACAAACAGGGCCAGGGCTTTTCTTCAGAGCAAAAGTGCAAACAGAAAATTAACACAGAGAGTGCTTCTTTTACCTCAAACCTCTGAATGACTCCTGCAAGCGAAAAGGCACACCAAAAAACCCCCTCCACAATCCATCTGGGCAGTGGCAAATTAACCTTTGATGGCAAGATCTGATAAATGGAGTATCGCTGCAGGTATTCCAGATGGAGAGGAGGAAGAAAAGGAGTTCTGTTATCAGAATCTTTAATTCATGATTTTTCTAATTACATTTTTTAAGGTAAAAAGACAAACTAGAACCTGTGCCACGAAAGGGATAAAGTAACATGCAATTATCTGCAACAAAATGGGCATTCCTGCAACAGTTCTACTCCCAGTATGCATCTAGATTATCTTCAAGGATGTTAGCAAAGATCTCACATGATTTTTAAAAACACACAGAGGTACTGAGAGTATAACCAACACATCCACTACATGTTTAAAATGTGCCAGACTGGAAAATGAGGTGATTCAACCTGTGCTGTTCACCCACAGTAACACACACCAGGGCTCTGGGAATTTATTTTTCCTACGTCCATATATCCTAAAGGCAAAATATTCCTCAGATATGTAAGTAATACTTTTTTTAGCTTAGTCAAGGATCTGAAAATGAATCCCTCTCTCCCCCAGCCATCCTTCGAGTGAGAGAAACTTTTGGCTCCTATCAGAGCACTGGTTGTTGTGATTGCTGTGGCTCAAGAAAAAGTCCCTTTCTATTTAGAAAAAAGCTGTTTGACTCAAGTCTCCCACTTCCAATCACCCCTCAGCCTAAATTGTAATAACAGTGATGCTAAATAGAGAGAATAACTGCTTAGTTCAGGGAGAGGCTCTCAAAGCTTGAGGCTGCTGGTTCACAAATCTATCAGCACAAATTTTACATTTGCTGTGTGTCATGTGGGCAATCCTGATGCTCCTGGAAGGATGCAAGAAAGAGAGATAGGGATGCCCCAGTCCTGCTCAGTTTTTTCCTACTGCCTCAAAAGGCTGGGGAAAGAAGAGGAAACTCTTTAAAAGCCAATGTCACAGGAAGGGGAATGCTGTCATCTGCCTCAGTGCTGGGCACCAAATGACTTCACTCAGTAAGGTCCAGTTCCACCTCTGGAGTCACATCAAGGGTTGTGATGGAACTAGAAATCAAAATAAAGGGGTTTCAGAGGCCTCAGGCATTTGGGGCAGCATGCCACTGACACCAGTATGGGGGAGATTTAGATCTTTTTCAACAGTACAAACTGGGCATAAGAAAGACTTGGATTTCAGGGTAGAAAACAAAACCTCATGAGAGGTAGGAGGAAAAGCACACTGGACTACACCTCATGGACAGCCACAACACACAGAGACTGCTTTCCAAAGAGCATCTAGAAAGCCAATGTCCACAAACATCCTCCCTCCATCTCTGGCACAAACCATTTAATTTGGATGGGAAGTCCTGGGGACTTTCCTGGGAGACAGCTGCAGCTCTGCCGCTTGCATTCATCTCAGAAACCCTGACAACAAGACATAAATACTGCAATTGTTGCTCTGATGCCCCAATTTCACTTCTGGGATCCACAGCTTGTCTTGGTTGAGGTTTCATTTCCCCCAAGGAAGGCCAGTCCAAGAACAGAGTTGTCAGCAGTAGATCACTTAACCTCATTGCAGTTCCCTGGAGGACCACTGCTCACATCCCCTGTTAGTTAATGAGCTAAAAAATGAATTATTGGAGCGGTCAGCAATAAGCAGGAAGAGGAGGCACAGTGTTTCATTTCAGCCAGCACTGACATACCTTTAAATAAATCAACTGAATAAGAGTATGAGGAAGTGTGAGGGAGAACAACTCATCAGGAGAAACACACTGAACCAGTCCCTAAAATAAAGGCTAGTAAATATTTCCCTCTTTTCCTCCCTTAATTGCAATCCTGGCAATTCTAAATGACCCTATCCATACCAGACACTTCCAGCTGCAGTTGTCAAAGCCAAACCAAGACTCTTTCAGTGAACTTGCAACAGTGGAGTCCTTGTCTCAGGACCAAATCAAAGCTGGTGTGCTGTAGAAGCAACAACTTCACATGCTCTGATGGTCCAGTGACACCAAATCTTGGCGAAAGTGTCAGCTGCCTCTTCCTCACATGCAGCAAAACGAATAGATTATAAGCTCCTAGACAAACTTAGAGAAATGAACAACAGAGATCTAAAGTCAGACGTCATCTGAGCCTTTTCTCTCTAAATATCTGCATTCAAACCCTGATCTGTACAGACTCCAAACCTCACTGGTTACACAAGGGGCAAATATGACAGAGGATTACTGCAAAACACTACAGAACCAGGAATGAGTCACTAATCTTGTCCAGAAAGTGCCACCAAGCACTCTGCTCCTGCAGGAGTCTCCATCACTCGTGAACCCCAAGAACACACAGTGGTGTGAATAAGGAAATCCCTGCAGCACCAGCAACACTGTACATAGGTAAAAGGTTATTAGAAACAGATGAAAATTTCAGTTCTCGGTTTATTTTGATATAATTAGGTGCTTGCTTCTCAAGATAATGTCCAATTATTTAAATTACTCTGCCAGCCACATCATATCATTATTATGTGGAAACATAAATACTGGGCACTGGAAGGGGGGAGGGTAAGCAGGGAGCACCAGAAGAGAGAAAAAGCAGATTTGCTTCGAGCACAGCCTCGCTCCAGGAGCTGCACTGTGCTCCCCAGTCGTGGGTTTGCACTGGAGATGCTCCTTGAGGAGCCCACATCCTACACAGCTCAGCCCCATCATGTGGTGCAATGGGTTTTCCACCCTACAAATCCCATCAGAAGCCTCATCCAGTTGGTATCTGCTCTCCATCCTGACTCCTCCTCACTCCCATTCACCTCTGCCTTCACCTCTATTTGTCCCTCACAGATACTGGGTGGAGTGATAACAGGAGGCAAACACGAAGAGAATGTGCAGGGTGGGAAAAGAAGTCGTGTTCATACAGCGACCCAGAACTGCCTGAGTAGGCAACAGCACGTGGCTGGAGAGCCTGGGAACTTGCTATCAGAATTCCACAGCTCCGGAGCAAGAGCAGCTTCACTCTTCCCAAAGCGTGACTGAAAGGATGACTAAAATGTCACGTCATTATCCAGAGTTACTCACCACTTGTTAAAAAGCTGGATCAAATTCTGAAGGTTGAATTAGAAAGACAGTGGACAGCAGGTATTTACCATGGCACAGCATTGATTTCCCACCACCAGAAATAAAAGCAGGCTTCTTATAGGCACTTTGAAGTGAAGTTTTATCTTCCACACCTCTGACAACACTGAAAAGCTCCTGAATTTTTTTCATCCTTTCTTCTCTCTTGCTAAAGGAACTAATTCTGTAAGAGAGGAGGCTCTCAGTGGTGTCTCCATGGTCGCTGTGCAGGTGCTGTGCCCGTGTGTTGCCATTTCTGGTTGCTCACTGAAGTACAACCCTTTAACGCCGTGGTAACCTGGCCAGCTCAGCAAGAGCTCTGCCAAATTTCCTCTCCTGTTGGCCAGCTGACAAGGTTAATGTGTCTCTTCCAAGAAAATGAAGTAAATCCAACATACTGCACCTCCCAAACTCCTGGAAGAGCCCCAGGACATGTCATTAGCTTTGTGGTCCAGCACACAAGGAGCACACATGACCTAATGACCAGTGCTGGGCAGCTGGATGTGCTGGGGCTTCCCGATTAAACAACCCCCTCTGTGATGATCCCAATAAATGGCACTGCTTTGGATAGAGCTGGTGATGCAGTGTTGGGATGGGTAAAAGGAAAACATCAGAGGGGGGGTGGGGGGGACAGGATTGAAATGTTAGAGAAAGGTTCACGATGCTTTTAATTGCAACAGCAAAAGCGGGGAGAAGAGAGAGGGCGAGAAGAAAGGGGCTAGCAGCAAGGAATTTCCAAAGTGCTTTCCTGCCCCGAGCAAAGCAGGAACTGGGAGGAGAGGCATGGAAGAGGAGCTGGGAACAATATGCTGAGAAAACACAGGGGCTTCCTCTCTCTCTGCAGGAGAAGACCCCTGTGCTGCATTGCAAAGGCAGTGCTGAGCAGCTGAGTGGCTCCGCGCCCCGCATGCCTTCTCCGCCCGGCTGTGTTGCTAAGGGGGAAGGCACGAGCCCACCGGGAATATCCAGGTCCCTGGCAAACAAGAGGGCTCCAGACAGCAAACAAAGACCGATGGGTATTTATTCTTTAATTATGGAGAGCTTTGAAGAAACGGGTCCACTGTAAATCCCGCCTGCCGAGGGGATGGACCGCGATTTATGTGCGCTGGGGCAAAGAGGAAATAAATATCTCCCTGGCTCCTGATCAATATTATGAGTGTTTTGCCAACCTACAGGGTGTTTTATGAGCTGTAAGGACAGAAAGGGATCATTAATAATTAAATAAAGTCAACCTATTAAGCTTATTACTTCTTACAGGTTAAACATCCCTGACGGACGAAGGGCAGCCCCACAGGAAAGCTGCGGAACAGCCAACCCGTGCCTTGCCTTGGACTCTGGTCCAAGGAAGCAGCGTGGTAACCCAGCCTGGAAATGATTTAGTTGCTGTCTGATGGGGAACTTATCTGCCTGAGCACTGTGTTCAACCCACTCTTCAAATTTTTGGCGAGGAGACAGACAATTCAGTGCTGCAAAACCATGCCGAATTCAGGTTGCTTCTCCTACTCTCAGTCCTTTGCAACCTAATCAAACCAAAAAGGCACAAATCCCTGGAACAGTTCAAGGCCAGGCTGGCTCTGAGTAACCTGGTCTAGTGGAAGGTGTCCCCGCCCATGGCAGGAGATTGGAATGAGATGATCTTTGAGGCCCCTTCCAACCTGCACCATTCTAGGATTCTATGAAATAAAGGTGGTTTCCCACCAGCAGCACCTTGCACTGCCAGGGACTCATTTCCTGAAGCCCCCAGCTCTGGAACTTCTGCACCATTAACTCTCCTATTCCATTTTTCAGTTTTCCTTTCATAGCTGTGTGTTTCAGTGGAAAAAAAAAGCCCTGCTGTGTGAGGGACAGAGTTCCCTCATTTGTGCAGAGCTCAATGTGCTTCTCAAATTAATCACGTCTTGCCTGACACCAGTATGATCATTATTTGGATTTGGTGGAGCTCCTCCACCTTTTTCCCCTTTCTCCTGACAGCATTCCTCTACACAGGGCTCCAAAACAGCTGCTATTTCTGTACTTGTAGGGTACCCCTCTGTGGAGAAAGCAGCACCACTCCTTGAAGTGTTGATATACCCACAGGATTTATCACTGCCCAACATTAACGACTAGCCTGGCTGAGACATCAAGGTTTACTGACTTCAGGCTTTTCAGACAAATACCCTTCAATTGTGGGCTATGATTTATGACAGAAAATTGCAGCCAACTTCTGCTTTCATTGCACGACACTCCATCTAATAATTTTTAAGTTTTACACGATAAAATATATCACATCTGAGGTTTACTCCGTGTAAAGTTAAGCAAAAACCGTGTGACATATAACAGCAGGAGATACTGTGGGTACTAAGATAAGGCTTATTAACTTGAGAATAACGATCCTAAGGGTGACAACTCTAAGCCCTGCAAGTTGTTTAAGTCTTTTCTCAATAAAAATCCAGGTTTTTACTTTGTTCTGCACAATTATGTGAAATGAAAACAGTCCCTAGAGATTTAATAAAAAAAACTTGAAGAAGGCACAAGTTGTTCTTTTCCTCTAACACTAAAAGCCTCAGAATTTTTGAAACAGCATTGACATTTCAGAGGGAAAACCCCTAACAATGGTGAACCCTAAGGATTTAGAGCTCACCAGTGCCCTGAGGAGACCACAAAGACAATCAGAGGCCTGGAGCTACTCTGCTGTGAGGAACGGCTGAGAGAATTGGGAATGTTCAGCCTGGAAAAGAGAAGGCCCAGGGGAGACCTAATTGTGGCCTTCCAGTACCTGAAGGGAATCAACAACAAAAATGGAGAGAGGCTATTTAGAAGGGTCTGGAGTAACAGGACAAGGGGGAATGGGTTTAAACTGACAGAGAATAGCTTTAGATGGGATATTGGGAAGAAATTCCTCCCTAGAAGGGCGGGCAGGCCCTGGCACAAGGTGCCCAGAGAAGCTGTGGCTGCCCCTGGATTGCTGGAAGTGTCCAAGACCAGGCTGGACTTTGGGGCTTGGAGCAACCTGGGATAGTGGAAGGTGTCCCTGCCCATGGCAGGGGCTGGAAAGAGGTGGACTTTAAGGTCCCTTTCAGCCCAACCCATTCTGTGATTCTGTGATTTTAAACACACAACTTGGTGAAAATAATTCAAAAACCAACGTGAAGAGAGGAGAAAGATGGATTTCTCCTAAGGGTTGTACGGAGAGATTTTATGAGAGTCTGGCTCCCTTACACCCATCCTCTGCTGACCAACAGGAAAGCTCCCGAGTTTAGGATCTGATTCCTTTTATATGCTGGCACATCAGTATCAAGGTAAACAGCCATGCAAAATTTAACCCAAACCATGCCACTGTGCTGGCTGCCTGAAAAAAAAAGGCTGATAAATTACTTATCACTGTGTGGTTCTAGGCACATAAGTGAATTGCTTCCATTTCTTGGGCGGTCAACCTCAGCCCTTGGGCACACCACAAATATTACCTTAAAAAAAGCCAAAAGGTGCAACAGTTGCATGGAAATGCTAAAACCAAGGACTATATTTGCTTCTTGCCTGTTTTCAGTAATAAATATATATATGCAGGGAATAGTAATTGGAAACATGTACCTAATGCATTTCATTACTCACACTTAACCTGATGTCTTAAGTGTATAAATCAAACTGCATTGTGCCAGTACCTAAACACAGACTGGAAATTTCAATTTGCCATTTGATATACAGTCACTCAGGTTAGAAAATTCCATTAATTTCCAATTTGTTAAGACTAATTTTCTCCTATAGCAAGGCTGTGCTTAATGCAGCAGTGTTTCAAGTAGAGCTTGGGAAACCTTTACTTATTTTCTTGAAAAGGGGGGGGAACAAAACAAAACAAAACAAAAAAATTCCCTTCTCAAAGGTGGCGGATGGGGAGTGAGACACAACTATTGCAAGGCATAAATCTCCACAATGTGTGCCAGGTGAGAGATGGAGCGAGGTGGCTGTGTGAGGTGCCCCCATCCCTGAGCAATGTGGCGTGGAGCAGGGCTGTGCTCCTCCCATCACAGCACATTAGGGATACCATAACAGTCGCTGATGTGATCTGCTTTGGAACGGATCCCATGGCAAACACGCCAGGGAAGAGAAATGGAGCTGTTCCTCTGCTCGCCCTGCTGGGAAATGGAGGAGCAGCACAACTCTGAGGGCCTTACGAGGTGGGGGGAAAAAACCCTTGGAGGAGCACGACAAAGTTCCAGAGTAGAAAGAGAGCTCAGAGTTTGCTTGAGGCTTCCAGCATAGTATCAATAAGGGGGGAAAGATCTCTAGGATCATCAAGTCCAACAGATCCAAAATGGAAAAAACACGTTGTGGGCTCCAGAAGAACCTGATCTTTAGCCAGGATCAAAACCTGGAGGAGGACGGTCTGAACCTGATCTTTACCAAAACCTGGAGGAGGACGGTGTGAACCTGATCTTTACCAAAACTTGGAAGAGGATGGTCTGAACTTATCTTTACCTGAGGAACAAAACCTGGAGGAGGATGGTCTAATGGTAATGCCTCACAAAGTCCTTCAGAAATGTTTCTTGCTCCTTTGATAACAGTAACTCCTACAGTTTGGTTTGCAAGGAAAAACAAAAGCTTTTTCATGGGGCTTTAAATGGTATCTTAATTCCAGTAGAAGCAGTAAGATGATGCTCTTTGGAGTATTTGGGAAAAAAGAACATCCTCCAACCATTACACTGAATTTATGTAAGATATAAAAGAGAAAATACAAGTAATAAACGCTGTATTTGAGCACAGACTCTGAATAAAACCACATTTGGAGCAGCAAGCAAATAAAACCAACTGCTTGCTCTGCACAAGTCAGCAGTGGGAGGCAGGGGAGTTTGGAGAGGAAGGGTCCAAAGGCTGGGAAGCAGCTGGACTATCCCTGTGAGCAGCACTTCTGGGATGCACATTCTAAAACTGCTGCAGGGACCTCTCCACTGTCCAACTCTTCCCGAGTGACTTGGAGCTCTCCCTTCTGCTCCCCTCACCTTCTGATGTCTCCTCATTTGCATATCAAGTATCACAGAATCCTTAAGTTTGGAAAAGACCTCAGAGATCAAGTCCAACCTTCAACCAAACACCACTGTGCCCAAGGCACTTATTTCCGTGTGCACTCATTCCTTGAGCACTTCCAGGGATGGTGACTCCTCCACCTCCCTGGGCAGCCCCTTCCAATGCTTAACCACTCTCTCAGTGAAGAAATTTCCCTAATACTCAACATGAACCATCTCACTGATGCCAAGGACTCTACAGAAATAGTTGATGTCATCAGGCTCTTCCATCAGCCTCATTTATTAATGGCTATTTTTATTTAGGAACAATGATGCTTTTTTGGCAAGTTAGAGGTCCCAAAGTATTCCCTCTGTTCAGCAAGTGATGGGACTTCCCTCCACCTCTGTTTCAGTGCGTTGCACGTGTTTGATGCCCTTCTCAAAACATAAATCATAATTAATTAAAAAAAAGACTGTTGGTAGACCTGCTCATGTTTCTGGGAAAGCAAAGTGGATGAAGTATTTCCTCAGAATAAAAAGGGATGAAGACTTGGGAATCCTCAGCAGTTAACACCTGGGGAAATCCATGAGGTTCCTCCAACTAAAAACTGAGATCTCAATGCGTCCTCTTTTGTTTGTTTGTGTATTTCCAACTCTGGGGTTGCCCAAATGGGCCCCAAAAGGGTGAGACTAGGCATGGGCGTGGCCTTCAGAAGACATGGAAGTGCTCAGGTCCTGCTGAGGCTTTTCCAATGCACCTCTGCCTATTAATCACTTGCAAAGCTTTAGGCTTTTATGCTTTACAAGCCATAAGGTGAATGTTTGACAGTGGGAAACCCAAAGAAAACCTGACAGCAAAGAAAATTTGCACTGGAGACACCTGCCAAAAGTGACAGCAAGTTCCACTTCCAAAGCAACTCAAGAGAGAGCTGTGCAGGGATTTAAAAGCTGAGTTAAAGCCAGAATTGAGGAATTAAAGCCTCTTGCCCAAGTGTTCTTGGTGCATAAGTCCTCTCTCTCTCTCCCAGCTACTTCCCTGAAAATTCCTCTTTAGGCCACATTTGGAAATTATTTTAAAAAGATAAAATATCCTTAATCTGTTACCAATTAGAAGAAACATGTGAATATTATTTTCTAATTTGTGACTCAATCTTAAAAGTGAACTCACTGAAATAATTACACTGGCTCCTGAATATTCCTATTGTGCTCCTGAAAAAAAAAAAAACCACAACCAAAACTGAACAGTGAGTATGTCCTCTACTGCCTGAGACACCCAGGGGCTGAATGTATCAATAAGAACCATCAAAGCCCTGGACGTAGGCTGCCAAAAAACTGTAATTTCTGCTCCCTGGCAGCTGCAGCCCAAGGTTTGCCAAACAGATTCGTTCTCTCCTAATGGTCTTTGTGCAACTTGGGTTTGTGGCGAGTCAGGATGAGCCAAGGAGGCCCAAGCTGAGTGGCCAACACTGGTGCCCAAGCTATCCACTGCACAGGTGACCCCTTCCAGCCACAGGAGCTCTGAGCCAGGATTTATGAGAGCAGCAATGGAGATTTCTTTGTAAAACCCAGACACAGCACGACTTGAATGAGTAACTCCTGAAAATTGGTAATTTCCTGGTGGTTAGCAGGAGAAGGCCCACCAATGGGGAAGCACAGGCTGCTAATAAATTTATAGTGCGTTATATGCCAATTAGACCCCCTCAGCCCTTCAAGAGGCAGCACCACCAATCAGGTTATCATTCCACAAATGTACTCTTTAGGGCTGAGCTCATCACAAATCAATCCTGAATTTCAAGTGCAATTTTCATTAGCGTTACCCAGGACTGCACTGGTGAAACAATGCAGGCAGGTATTTTCCTTCTCCCCTCTGAGCCCCCTTCCCTGATGTCTCATGCACAGCTATTTGCTCCTCCTCATGCACAGCCATGTCTCAACTTCAAATGGTAAATAATCATCTTGAATACGGCATTAATCCTGCGCTGAACCAGATTTATTACACGCGTCACACGCGGGAGTTTCGCCGTCACTCGCAAGCCAGCCGTGAACCCCGTGCTTAAATGACATCCTTGTACCTGACCATGCACCATGCAAGGCTCTGTCAGTACCAGGAGTCAGCAGCTCCCTCAGCTTCCCCACCCTGTGACATCCACAAGTGTCAAGACACAGGAAGCTGCTCCTTTGGGAATTCAGAAAAAGGAAAAATACAGCAAAAATAACTCCGTAAGGCTTAGCATCTGCTTTCAACCTCTGGTAACAGCTTAAATCACAGCTTTTCCTCTGTGCAAGCAACACTGCATTTTGGGTGCTCTTCTTTGCTTCATTTTTGCTGAACAAGGCCAGAAACAGCCTTTAGTTTTAGCTTTGTAACCTGTGGCAGCACGGAGATGCCTCCTGCTCAGGAGCACAGTGCAACCCGAGTCACCAGGAATGCATTTTCCTTTTCTTTTGCTTCTCAAGCCTTGGAGAAGCACACACAGAAAGCTATCAGAGAATATCCTGAGTTGGAAGGGACCCACAAGGATCATCAAGTCCAACCTCTGGCTCTGCATGGACAACCCAATAACCCCATCCTCTGCATCCCTTAGCATGATATCCAAATGTTCCTTGAGCTCCTGCAGGCTTGGAGCCATGACCAAACCAAACCTGACCCAACCCTAGGTGGGATTAGAAATGGAACATCCATGTTAGGTGGGCTTAAAGAACAAGGCCCTCCTAATGCAAGAATTCCCAAAGCAACCTTCACTTCCCTGCTCTCAGGCAGGCAAGATCCCCTCGAGTCAAGGCAGGACCAAATTTTACTTCCTAAACTGCCCCTGCCCCCACTCAAATTTTATGGAGTCCCTTCACAAAAAAAACTTAGGAAGAGCAGTGTTTGATGCCTCAAGCCTTGGGCTGTCACCTGCATCTTATTTCTCCTTAACCTCTTAAATAACATTGGAATTCACTTTGTCCCCTGATGGGCACTGTAATGAGAACCTCCTGTCAATCACTGCTCCACTAGCCGGGACAGACTCTCACTTCCTGAACCAATTTATTGGATTCCCAGGAGCGAACGGGCCCTGCTCCTTTGGAGGAGGCTTTTTTGGGGAGCTATTCAGTGGGAGCGGGTGTCCCTTCTGTCCCTGCTGAGTAGGGCATTGTTCCCCCCGCTGGCTCCTGGAAACGGCTTCCTGAGCTGGCCCACCTCTCCTTGTCCTGGCCAGGCCGAGTGTTTGCCAAAAACTTCTTTGGGCTGCTCAGTTCAGCGGCCCAACACAAAACCCACCAGCTGTTTCCAGCCACTGGGGCAGGGGGAGAAGCCAATCCTGCTGTTAACCCCTTCCCAACAAAACCCCGGAGACCTGGAGCCCCTCATCCCCAGGGCAGAGGAGTGGGACTCCGAGGGAGCTCCCTCTTCCTTAAAAAGCAGGATCTGATCTCATTTAGCATGAAATTAAAGGCAATTTTGTTTTCCTCTTCCTCTCTCTTGGTTACAACTCAAATTGCAGCTCAAAGAAAAAAATCTTACTAATAGAGGCTAAAACCACTTTGGTTGGAACATTATCTTGAGAGGAGAATTTCCATTTCCCTGAGTGTATGCAGTCCTTACGAGGTTCATTTGCAACGAGTCTATCTGTTTTGATGAGATAATAAAATGCATTTTATTTAAAAATATCTCCATTTCTGTCCCCCCCCCAAGGAATTTAAATGGTCAGTTAATCTTTCTGCTTCAGAAACAACCCACTGAGTAAATACAAGAGGGCTCAAGATGATATAAACCAATATTTTTTCCAATTCTAACACTGGTCTCAAGGACTAAAGTACAGACGTACCTGGGCATTGGCCGTGCCTTTTATATATATAAATCAGTTTAACTTTTAGCCTGGGAAAGGGAAAAAAATGGAAACAAGATGATAGTTATCTCCAGCCTTCTGTGATTCTCGAGTCAATAGTAAATGGGGGGACTCGTTAGCGCCATAGTGATCCAATCAGGATGAAATTATCCAGTCATGTAAGAAATAATATCTATTAGGCTAATTTAATCAACGAATACTTTACAGATGAATTAGAATGCAGAATCCAATTATTTCAAACATTTGGACTGTCAGCCACTGTGTTTTTGAAGCGGTGGAAGGGGAGAAAAGGAAGGCTGAAGGATCCTTTCAGGATGGGGGTGGCTGGGCTGTGTTTGTAGCAGGAGAGCTGAAAACAGCACAAAAACTGACAACCACAATCAGCACCTTCTGTGGCTCCTGGGGCACCCTGCTCTGGGGTATTTGCATGGACAGCTTGATCTGCTCTTTGCACCGGCTCATAATGACTGTCCCAATTCCTGGCAATTTCCCCTGGCCAGTCACCCTTTAAAAGGAAGATTTCCACTCTAATCTCAAGGGGTCTTTTGTTACTGGGAAGGGAAGATGTGCCCCTGGGTTGGTGCACAACATCCTGGTGCTGCCCAGCTCCAGGGATTCATTCCCTTGGAAAACCAAGGTGATGCGTTATGGCACCATGCAAAGAGAAATGGGACAGACAGAACTACCACCAGAAGGGGAAATCAGTTTAAAACACCACTTGACTCAAAAAGGAGGGGACAGAACTGGGGGCTGTGGGTACACACACCATGATCCAACCTGACTCAACACCTGCTCTGCTGATGCTTTCTCAAACCATGAGAAGATCATGAAGCTTGCCAGAAAACCATCATTGCTGCACCAAGGAGACTTAGGGTTTGGCTTCTGGTTATAGAGTAAAGACAGATCCCACTCTCTCTCTGGAGAATCTTCTCCCCAGTCCACTGGAATTGCTGTTTCATAGAGAAACAAGAGCAGCCACCCTCTGCATTTTGAATAACAGAATGGTTTGGGACCTTCAAGACCACCTCTGGTCTGTCCCCATGGGCAGGGACACTTCCACTATCCCAAGTTGTTTAGGGCCTCATGGAACATCTCACACACAAGTCCAGCCTCATCACACAGGGCCTGCCCATCCCAAAGCCCCTGCATTACCACCAGAGCAGTTCTTTCCAGACGTGAAGATGGCAGAGGTGCATGTTTTGCCCAAGTCTACAGCACAAAAATGACATTTCCCCCCTCTCTCATCACTAGTAAAAGTTACTTGTTTGTACAGAGAAAAACAAGGCTACAAGAAAGCGATGGATACTTTAACCACGTGGAATACCTTTCACAAAGACCTGAATGAGCTTCACAACAGAGCTTAAACTGAAAGAATCCATTTCACTCTCTGGGCTTCAGCATTTCTTTTGACTTTTTGAGCAATACCATGAAGAACAGAGCAAACCTGGTGCCTGCTGCAGAACGTGGATGCCCCATTGCTCTGTAAGGTCTGCACTGCAATCCCCAATGTACCTGGGATCCAAACATTTTTCTGCCCTGTCATCTGGAACGGTTAATGGACTCTCTTGCTTATTTAAACATTTAATGCTCTTCTGATGCCCAAATTATGCCTGTTTCCTGTGATGGATTAGCACAGAATACAGCAGTGACAATTTTCTGCAATCTGCAGAATATCAAATTTTGATTACTTCACGAGGAAAAAGTAAAGTTATAAGCAAACTGATTGATAAGGAGCAGAGGAATACTTCATGTGGTGGCTCACTGGGAGCCTTGATGAATGCCTGGCAGGACTGTGATGAGTCTCCACCGAAGACATGCAATAACTCTGAGGAGATTTAAGGTATTTATTGCTCAAATAAAACAAAACCAAGTGACATGAGTAAGTGAAGTAGCACCGGGTGATTACAATCTGCTGATCAAGACCAAGTGCAATTCCAATTTTTTTGCAGAGCAAAAAACCAAACTAATTCTCCAGCTTGCCTACAGAACACCGATGGTTATTTTGGAAATTTTCTGCCATGAAGAATGGGGTTGTTCCAGAGTCACGTCTTTATGGCGGATTATCTTCTAGTTAATGCTGGCAGTTGTTCTGCTGTTGGGTGGCAAATTATTTAGCAGTACCTTCTTAAGATAAAATGATAACATATATATTTTTATCTATGCATCTATGTATTTAATGTATCTATGTATCTATCTAATCTATCTATCTATCTATCTATCTAGCTAGCTATCTATCTATCTATCCCATAAAGCTATAATACATATAAAATATATAAGGTTAGACTGGATGATCTTGGAGGTCCTTCCCAATCTCAATGACTGTATGACTTTCTCTCTCTCTACATGCACACGCTCCCTGGGCCCCACTCCCTTCCAGCAGCAGCTTTTCCAGCTGTGAGACAGAGGAATTCCCAAAGGAGCACTCCTGACACGGTGCAAGCACTGCCTTTTGCTCCACAGCAAGGTGTGGAGAGAGCTCCTCTGAAGGGATGAACTGCTCTCTCCTCAGTTACAAATCTCTCTTGTTCAGGGCTTCCACAGCAATAACATGTCAACAATCTCCTTGTGCTGAGAGAGGCAGATGTGACCCCTTCACTCTGAAACAGCTGCTGAGCCGTGTCTCTGTGAGAGTCCCTAAAGCTCTTTGCATTAAAAGCATCCTCCCCAAAACAGTTCAGACTGAGGGAACCTTCTGAGAGATACAAGGGAGGAAAAAAGCCACCAGTGAGGAGCATGGTGCATTTGAAGGGAGGGCTGCATCAGAAGCACTTTCTCCTTCAGAGAAGGGAGCTCACTTGTGCCCACAGTGCTGTTTTGCTATTAAAAAAGGCACTTTCAGTTAAGTGCCTTCTTGGTGAAGAGAACTACTTTTTTAAAATTTTCAGTTTACTATTTCTGGGTGGGGTTGATGGATGTTTTGGACAGAAGAGGCTGAAAGGAGGCTTTGTGAGCCAGAATGATTAAAACAGTTGTCTTGAGCTGAGTTTGTCTATTGCGAAAAGAAGTGGGGGAGACTCCAACCAATCCATCAGCAATCCACGGCCAGCAGACACAGGCACTGATTAGACACGACAGCTTTGCAACAGGTTTGGAATCAGAGTGCAGTAAAACCAGCCTGGCTGTCTGGCTGTGTTTGGAAAAGCTGTCCAGGAGCTCCAAGGATCCTGAAGATTTTCAGCTTTTCCAACTCCAAGAGTCAACATGGGAACACCAGTGGCCTTGGTAGCAGCACTCCAAGGAGGATGAAGAAGATCCTGGTAGTAAAACAGAGGATGCTTAAAGCTCTCAGTCTGAGAACATGATGGATTTGGAGGATTCTCTGATGTGGTATTTAGGGACCTGGCAGTGCTGGGTCAAGGACTGCACTCGTTGATTTTGGAGGGCTTTCCCTACTTTACCCATTCCAAGAATCCATGACATTTTAGATGCAAAGCACAACCCAAAGGCAGGGTGTGTACTCCCAGCTATCCAAACAGACTATGCAAGAGCAAAGACCAAGGACCTGCTGCCTTCCCTGCAAAATGCTTGGACCTTCTGGGGTCATCACATATCCCAAATCACTTGCCCTCTTGCTGATAATGCTTAGGATAACACTCCTAAGCTATACCAACCCATTTTGTTTATTGCAAGATATTCTTCCACCCTGAAGGAAAAGGAATTAGTGATTATTCTGAGATCTAAACAATGTGATTGACTTAGCTGGGTATCTGGCAATTAAAATATTTTCCATCTGACAAACACCAGGCAGTTCCCATCAAGAGTCAGAAGGAGCTCTATCAAATCCCTGCGCATTTGTTTTTTAGCTCCTGGATGAGACCAGAAAGGATGGAGCACTGAGAACTGCTGGGTGAGACCCTGAATTGCATCTCGGTGTGCATCTGGTCCCAGTCCCTGGGAGCTGAGTGCCAGCAGTCCCAGCAATCCTGATATTTGCTTATGGTCTGGCTTTTGGGAATGGCTTCTGAGCGATACAACAACCTGGCAGCTACCTCCAATCCTGCCTGGATGCTTGGCAAAAAAGCTCCAGCTCCCTCAGAGATGAAGTGGGCAACAGCCCCTTAACAGGAACTGGTCTATGAGCTACCACCACATGTCTAATTAATGACCCTGCCGGTCGCAGCTGGAAGAGCTGAGCTGGGGGTGATTAATTAAATTAGCTGGCAGAGGAAATTACAGTGGAAAAGCCAAAGTTTGATTGCTCCATAATTAACCACAGTGCAAATAATATCTGCATCTATAACTTCCAGCGATGAGATCAGAAGCCAATTGAATTTGGCACTGATTGAAGCTGTAAATATCCTGTGGTGAAAAATGATAGGTTTGTTCTGAAGGGAAAACTTACAGAAATGGACATCCAGCGGATGCAAGAGGGGAGCAGGGGACAGGGAGGAAAGAGCACTGGAATTAGATCTTGATCTCAGCTGATTTCTGCAGTTTTCTGCAGTGATAAGAGGACTCTACATGAAACAGGAATAAATATTTTAAAATCTGAATGCTGTGAGATCCCTTCCCAGAGCTTTGGTGAATCTGGAAAGCAAAGGTCACTGAGATCATTCCATCCCTTGCCTTGCTCCACACCCTGTGTTTCCTAGTGCTAGAAAGCAGAGATTTCCTTGGGAAAAGACTGCACAGCTGAAGAAATACCCAGTCCAAACACCTCCTCTCTGTCCCTCCATCCTCCATCCCCTACTCCTGCTCTTAGGAGCACTTCTTTCAACCACAAGAACCCATCTTCCCAAGGAGATCACTCCCAAATGCCTGCAAACCCCTCCATCCCTCTCTAAATAAATCATTATCATTTCATTAACCTTCTTAAGCATCTTCAGCTACTCACTGAAGACTTGAAATATTTCTTAGCATTCTTCTCCAAAATTCTCTATTTTGGCAAGTTATGGTCATGATATGTGCCCACCTCAATCCTGCATCATGTTGGATTACTGTGAGTCCTGTCCCTCTTCTGCTGCTCCTGAGTTCTGGCTTAAAGAAAGCTCAGATTTTTAAACTCTGGCCTGAAATGCAACCCCTCAAATCCCCAAATGAGCCAAGGTTTATTTCCATGCTTCTCAAACTGCTATCCAATGTACTCTTTCACAAAAACTGCACAATCCAGGAATAGATGTAGTTTTCATTTTTTTAAAGCAGTGAAACCAATTTTCCTGAGTGTTGAGTAAAGTGCACTATATATACATATAAAACAGTATTTCATATTTTGTGTATTTTATTTTTACACATTATCTTGGATTTATCAAGGATATTATATATATGCTTGATAAATTCTTGATAAATGAGCTCGATAAAATATATACTTGACCATATTATATTTACTTGATATATATGTTTCTCCAAAGGGACTATACTCTGTGTGGACCAGAAGAGTCATCCCATGAAACAAATTTGTGCCTTCTCCTGCTCCAGATCAAAACACTCCTGAGGATATTGGCAACTACTTGGCCATCAAACCCTCCTCACCAGGGCATCCCTGGTATAAAAAAAATTACAATTCCACAAAAAAACAACAGCACAATATTTATTTCTGAACACACTAGTCCTGTTCTGCTTCACCATTTCTTTCTGAAAGTCTGGGGAATCATAAACCCAGCTCATTTTTTATGCTGCTTTATTGCTCCTTGCTGACATCACAACTTTCTGGGGTGCCCTGAGAGCCTTCTCTATAAGCTGGGTTGGTTCCTGCATGTCCCATTTTGGCAGTGAGATGGTCTGGCTGTAAATAAATGCCATGTAAATAAACCAAACCTCTTCCCCCAGGATGTCACATGCACTTTCCTCTTACAAAATACCACAGTTGGCGTTGGAGGCTCTTTTCCTTCTACTTCTGAGGCATCCCATGTTCTCCTCTGCCTCTTACTCCACATCTCAACACACACATTGGTATCAAATGAGCCGTGTGACTCCACAAAAATGCAAATGTGGCAACAAACACCAGCTACAAATCAGCTTTGGACATGTATTAATTTCAGGAGTCCCAAAACTTTGTCAGAAGAGCTATTCTCATCTCTCATTTCACTTGGAGCACTCCCCTCACACATCCTGCACATCCCTAAACCTTGCCCGCTCCTTAACACCTCCAAACACTCCCTGATGCCTTGTAAAACACACCATGTCCTTAAAAAAACATTCAAAATGTTGGTGACTGATTTTTAACAAATAAAACTCTGCATTTCAGAGGGTCTTCTGGCTGCTGAATTTATCCAGCCTCTAAATAAATTTTGTGTGATGGTGTCCACAGCTGAAACCAGAGCTGGGAGCACCTACCCAACCCAAACTGGAGTTCCACCACTCCAAATTGCAATTGCAGGAGTATTTCAAATAATAACATTTATTTTAAACACTAATAATATGGTTTTAAATAATAATAGTAACTTTGCTCCTTGATGAGAAGTACTGAAGTAATCCTAATTATTTTCTGTAGCTGTTTTTTTATTTTCTACCTTTTTGCCTGAATGCAACAGGTGAACCCAAGAAAACTCAGGAATCTATTTAGGGCTGGTCTGAGCTGTGGAAGGACAAGTGGCCAAAGCAGATCTGGTCTGGAAAGGCTCAGACAGGAACACACACATATCACTAGCAAAGGATTAGAGCTGCAAATTTTGGCTTCTTGAGATGAAAAAGTAAAAAAGTCCACTTCTGAACAGCATCTTTTCATAAGACACCCTTCAGTTTTAGCACACAGTGACACAATCCTGTTCTTCCCACTTGCAGAGGAGCCTTAGAAGCATTCCTGGGGTTGCGATTTAATCATGTGTGCACCTCATTTTCCCAAGCCTGGCTGGTTCTGTACAGACAAGTGAAAATACAATAAAAACATCTCTTTGGAAATTCTGACCTGGATGAAACCAGGAAAATGTAAATCTTTTGGAGGAAAAGCCAAGTTAGCAGGAAGATTTCTAGGCCATGACATAATCATCTGCTCAGCATGAAGGCTTTTGAAGCTGGGCCCATGCACACCTTTTGAGGCTCACCAATTACCAAGACACGGCTTCTTCTCGCTCCCCAAATTCTCACACAAAAAATGCCTCAGCTACAGCACTTTGCTCTGTCTGCACAATCTGGTTAATAGGCAGAGGGAGGGGTTTCATCTCCCTCTAATTCCTGCCTCCCACCCCTCACCTGTGCTCCCCTCAGCACATTTCCACTCCTTTAATTACTTGAGAGCTGCTCTGGTTTCTTCTGGTCATTCATTTCTGCTGTCCCCCACTCCAGCACCCACACATGGAAAAATCCAGCTGGAAGAGCAATATCCCAGACGAACAGAGAATATTTGAGAGCTGTGGGGAAACTGCATTTGGGCTGCTGTGTATATCAAGTTTCAGTCCAGTCAAAAGCCAGCACCATCTTTTCACTGCTGCCCTTTTCATTTAGTTATCTTACTGAAGTCTTATCTCCCCAGTCCCTTGCCATAGGCTACCAGCTTCCTGCAGAGCCAGAAACAAAGCTCAGTCTTAAACAAAGGGGGGAAAAAAGGGAAAAAAGCACAAAAGAAAGTTGGTAACAGTTACTGTTAGGGAGCCCTGCAGGTTCTATAGGCAGGACCAAAGCGAGGGGATGCTGCAGCTTCTGTGCCTCGTGTCACCGGCCAGCAAAGCCACCAGGAGCACGGAGAGGCACTGCCTGCCTTTAAAGCATCCCCAGCACTGCCTTCTGCTGTCCCAGGAGCTGAAACACGGCCATCCACACGGCTGAAACGGGCAAAAAACACAGGAGCAACACAAGCACCATCACTGGTCACAACCTTCCTGTGACATCCCACCCAGGGAAAAGATAATCCTAGAGAACACCTCCCACCCTCTCCTCAGATTAAACCACAATCAGTTGAGGTATCTCTTCAACAGCAGAAAATGCAGAAACAGCAAAAGGAATTCATACAGCAAAGCTGCCCCAGCACAAACCAGGAGTAAATTGGCTTTACAACCACGTCCAGAAAGCAATTTGAATTATGTTTGGTTAAACTGCCTGGGGGAGACCCGGTGTGCAGAGAGGCAGATGTGACCTCAGGGCAGGAGGAATGAAAGGAACAGGTTAAATATCAACTACACAGAAAAGCTGCAAATAAAAAGAAAATATTTTGCATAAGATTTCTTTCTAACAGAATAGCTATTTTTCAATCTGCTGGGTGTTTCCCCAAGTGCTTGACTCACAGTATTTCCCAAAATACTCACAGATGAGCCTTTGGATCTGACCTGGGCACCTCATAATAGCTGACACTTGGCATTGGGCATTTTTTAACTCAATGGCTTTATTTTGGCCTTCTTATTATTACAAGTTTCAGCCTTGAAAACAGCTGAATTTCAAGAACAAACAAGTGTCCAATGCTTTTCCTTTTGGAAGTAACTAATGAATAACTGGTGAAAGAGCACCTTGGTAAGGCTGCCCAATGCTTTAGACAGCAAACTTCATTTTTCGGTTGCTTTTAGCTTGCCATATTTAAGATGAAACTCTCCATATCTATTCCTCAGGTGCTGTGGAGTAGCAGGTATGTGCATCCACACATGTGGTGTGCAATTTAATTCCAGTGTTAATGATACCCAGGAATTTTCTGAGAAAAAACTAACACACAGTGGTTTCCATCTGACTCCTTTTCAGTGATCCTGGCCTTTGGCCATCAGCCTGATGTATGCCCTGCTTCCCCTTAAGTTATAAATTCACCATCCATTTTTTTCCCCATCTGAAATTAAAATGTTGTTCTAATTAGCCTTTCCATTCTTCTGCTGTAGCTCCACACTGGCCTGAGCAGTTTCTAATAAACACAGTGATGGTTTTCTCTCTTTTACTGAGCTCTGAGTTGACTTTTTCTAGTGGCTTTTTGCCCAGCAGATGTGAAGTCCACTGAAAACACGCTGGTCTTCAAATCTCACTAGCTCTGGCAGGTGTTTGGGAGGGAACTAATACAAAAAGAGAAATAATCAGCCCATATCTAAACTAAAAGTTAAGTTTGAAACCAAGATCCTACACAGTTTTGAGACCTTCAGGACAGGCACTCACCCACCCACCAGATGGGTTCTTATTCCAGCAAACAAAAAAACAAAAAAAAAGAAAAACCAAAATGAAACAAAAGAAAACCCAACAAAAAACCCAAACAAACAAACAAAATTACTTTTTCTATTGCTGCTGATTATTAACTTATGAACACTTTTTCCCTAAAAAATCCTTGTTTGAGTCCTGAAATCAAATCCTAGATTTCTCCAACTTTAACAGCTCATCAGCTTATTTTTCTAGGGAACTTGAGCTTAACTAGGTACCTTTCAGCATGGCAGCCAAATCCACAGAGAAGGAGAGCTCAGATTTGCCAAGAATCTCACCAGAATAAAGGTGCCTGGAGCTGCCTGTGCTGCTAAGGCACACCTTCCACTAGCCCAGGTTTCTCCAAGCCCTGTCCAGCCTGGTTTTGGACACTTCTAGGGATTCAGTGAAGTGGCATTGATGCTATTTAGATTGAAAAGAAGAACAGCACTGTGGCTTTTTAATAAATGCTTTCATAATCTACAGAAGGAGACAGAAGCAGTTCCTTTGCAGGTTTCTCTTTCACCACCACCGAGAAAAATAACAATTGTAATAATTATTGCAAAGCAGGCTCCTGTTTACCAGGAGTCTGAGCTTTTATCAGAGGCAGCTTTGCACACAAGAAAGGTGCAGCTGAGCCGGGGAGCATTTCATCTAAAGCACTCATTAACTTGGACAAGCGGGGTCGAGGGTGTTGTGGCTGTTTTGTTTTGATTTTTAATCATGCAGGCATCTCCCAGGCTGCTGCACAGGCACTGGTGTTTTACTGGATCAGCTCCTGGGTGACAAGGGCTGCCAAGCAGCTGCAAGGACAATAAAACAGAACCTTACTACTACTACCACCACCACCACTTTTCATCTTTGGAGTATTGCATTTGAGCTTCCAAGGTCTCCAAAAGGCTAAAGCCTGACCAGTAGTCACCCAAACTGATGTTCCACTCGCCTCGCTTTGCATCTCCTGTCAGACGCATTTCCTGGAAGCTACTGGTGAGTGACAATTTTATGTTTTTGTTTAAATTTAATTGCAAACCACTCCAAGGTGGAAGTACATGAAGGGTTCAGCTGTAGCTTGGAGTTTACTGGCAGCAGTGAATCAGTTTCTTTATTTATAATGTCTGTTGGAAAATGCGATGCCGCCATAACTAATAATTTATCCATTTTCCTCATTATCTCCATGAAATATCTGCTGTCCAAAACAGGGCTAATAGAACTTCAGCTCGCTGGGAGTCGTGCTGCTCAGTGGAGTTCAGCCACCAGGAAGAGCAGGAGCAGGTTTTTATTGATCCCTTCCCAAAGTCCAAGCTGGAAACCTTAAGCCAAACCTTAAGTCAAACCTGCGGTCCCAGAGCAGCTGTTGGGCCAGCAGCAGCCCAGCTGTCTCAACTTTATTGGCAGCAAATGTCATTCTTGCACACGATATGCCTGCCTCGAAGAGCCACAGGCACATCTTGGGCTATCACATCCCATCACGTTCCCCGACGAGATGTGAAAACCGGAATGGGAAACGTCAACAGAGAGCGGGCGCGGCGAGGAGCGGGGCATGCCCGCTGACAAGCGCGCCGCCCTGACAGAGATGGGCTTGGAGTTGCAATTAGTGGCACTGTCATTTTCGGGCGCTCCTGCCAATTAATTAAGCCTGTCAAATGGAAAAACAGCGGCATTCACATGATAATTTATATCGGGAGAGACTGGCCCGGCAAAGCCGCCGCTGCCGCCAACAAAATCCCCTCCGAGCGCTTCATTAAAAAAAAAAACAACCAAAAAAACCCATATATATATATATATATATATATATATGTAAAGAAGTGGAAAGGGAAGGGGGGGGGAAGAAAGAAAGAAAGTTAAACTGTCCTTGTTATAATTGTTAACTCTGATCGCTCAAGTAGAAGATGGGCTGATTAAAACTCCAAACGAGCCCCCAGCTCGCTTAAATCTCAGAGTCCGGAATGATAGAATCAGAGGAGTTTATTCATACCATTAAGCCCCAGAGAACTTAATTGAAAGAAGAGCATAGCCTGGACCTTGACAAGCGGGAGGTCACAGTAATTGCTGCCGGACATATTTAACATTAAGATAATCAGGCCATTAATTACCCTTTGGATCATTAAATCAGCCAGTTGCAAAATGAAATTTCTGCCTCTATTACTCACTTGAGAGACCACAGGGGTGGCTTTTAATTTATCAGTGAGCTTGAGATACAAAGGACCAGGCTTGGGGAGGAAGGAAAAGGGGGAGAAAGGAGGGGGTTTGCTTCAGCAGAGGCAGGAATATCAATCCGCCATGCTTGGTGATCGTGGCAAATTAACTAGGTAAGATAACCTCAGCTTCTAAAGGCAGAAGCTGGGGGTATGTAAATAGATGAGGGCAGACAGGGAGATCAGAGCCTGCACACCACTTAGCAGGATAATAAAGGAAATCATCCTTGATTATCAGTGCTAATTTGGACACTGCCGGTAGCTTGTTATGCGTGTTCTGAGTAGCATTTAATTAATTCAATTGCTTGTTAATGAGGGAAGTGACATGTGGGGAGCAGATGCCACCCAACTGCAGATGGGTTCTGGTCAGCCCTTCACAATAAAACCTTTTTTTTTTTTTTTTCTCCTTCTTTTTAAAATTTTTTTAAAAATTTATTTTAAAAAATTCCCTTCCCCCAGCCCTGGAACGGGAAAGGTGTCAGGCATGGAGGAGCAGTGAAAAGGCACAAAACACTGACCTCATCAGGCCAAGATCTGCCACGGAGCTGGAGCTGATAACCGTGCACAGAGAGGTGCCCGTGCTCCCCCAGGCCCCATTCATTCCTTCTGCCAGGAACCCAGGACCAGCAGCACACAAACTGATGGCCAGAAGGAGCAAGGGGTGAGGGACACATGGACCACAGCAGCCCTACAAGATCCAGGATGCGAGAGTGCGATCTGGAGTGTTCTGTTTCCCTGGGCTCGCCCTTTATTTATGATGAAGGAATCATTATTTTTACAAAGAAAAGGATTGATATTTTCATGGAAGGCACAGTGTAATATTTTTCATCCAGGTCGCTCCCCAGTGACCAGCTCGGCGTCACGGCCGCTCTTCTCGGAGCAGCACAAGCCAGGCTTTGGTGCAGGACTGTAAAACTCAGCTCAATACAGTGCAGCTGCATAATGTTGTCCCTGACACCATTAAGCTGAGTTCATTAGTGAGCAGGATCACACTGGATCTCCCCTTGGAAGATGAGAGTCAATTCCCAACACTGCCGGCTCCCAACTCGCGACTGCTCAGCCAGTGTTGGATTTTCCTGTAACCTTTGGTACCCAGAATAAGCAGGGAGACTGCTGAGCAAACAGACCTGAGCACAACTGCTGCTCCAGTTAAAGAGCTTAAAACTGTGCCTGAACTTCTGCACTCATCCCTCAATTCAAAAACACGGTTTTAATGGAGTTGGACATTCCACCTGTTTGTGAATATTCTCAAAAAGATGCTGAAATGGTGGAGTCCTGTCTGTGTGTAGCTATTGTAGATATCTGGTGTTTGAGTAGCAAAACAAGAAGTGTGGCTGGGCTGGTGCCTGGATATGACCCTGCCCTCCCTCAGCTTGCCCATGGTGGGGCAGGCAAATGGAGAGATGGAGTCCTTGAGAGCTCAGGGAAGGAGGGTGAGGGAGCAGGTAACCATCTCCTGGAGTGGGCAGAGGGATGGGGGCAGCTTGACTCATTTAGAAAGAGCCAACACCACCTTGGGTGGCAAAGGAATCTGCAAACCAGAAGCCACATGAGCATGAAGACAAAGCAAAACAAGTGAGGTGTGTCCAGAAAAAGCTAAATATCTGGTAGGAGATGGACACATCAGTGCAGAAGGCAAAGAGTTCCCAAGCTGGCTTTCCCACATCCCCAACATTCCTCCATGGAGCTGCTCAGCCCCACAGGGCTCCTCCAGTGCACCACTCCAGAGCAGCGTTGGGAGAGTGTGCTTAAACAGTATCAATAGCAATTAGAGGGAAAATCCTGATCCCATCCCCAGCCCCAGTTAATTGTCGCAACATTGATTTACTCTAATTTGACTTCTCACTCCAAATTAAAGCTGCATTACCCAAGGAGGGACTGCAGGCAAGCTCCCCCTGCTCACCCCCTCCCCTCCAAGACAATAAATTTAATATTGAATACACTTGGAAAAAAAAGCTGGCCGTTGTTGCAGGATCCATACTGAAAGATCTTTGTCCTTTTTTCACTCTTTTTCTTTTTCTTCTTCCTGTGAGTAATTAAAAGATGCTTTTCTTGACTAATGATCCCCCTGTTTAGGAATGGGAAGTCGATATTCCTTCACCAGCAGTCAGCTTCAATTTGTCACAGGCCTCCCGAAGTTTGAGCGGCGTTCTCAGGGCTGCTGCTAATTGCTGGAACCAATTACCAGCTCTCCAGAGCTGACCTAATCAGGGACCCACAGACACCACAGCTCAGGGGCCAGCAGGTCTCTGTTCCCTTTCACACTCAAGTGTTTGCCTGTGCTTGGGTTTTCTATTGCTTCTCCAATTTTTGTGCTCACCAGAGCTCGTGTTTATTCCTCCTTCCTCTCCAAAATCCCAGCAACACCCTCAGCTCTGCCTTGTGCCACTGCTTCACCCTGCACCACTTCCTTGGGGAGCCCACCACACCTGTGCTCCCAAAACCTTCCAGTCCAGTGCCAGAGGCCACCCTGGGTGCTGCTTTTCACAGACGGGCACTGAACGACCTGGAGATCTACCTGAAGAATTCCAGGATGGCTTGGGTTGGAATGAGCCTTGAAGTCCATCTAATCCCACCCCCTGCCATGGACACCTTCCACTAGGCCAGGCTGCTTGGCTCTCCAACCTGCCATGACCTGGAATATATTAACACTAGAGGATATACCTGGGCAATATATCTCTGATCAATGCAGGAGGGAGAATGCCTCTCCTGAAGAGCTCCTAGGCTTTGGATTTTACACACCCTCCAATCTTAGAACCTTTCTGACCTTCAAAATAGGTGTCCAGGTTTATCCTTTCCCATGATTTGCTTGGATGAAGAATCTGAAGTGCTTTTGAGTGGGCTAGAAAAGGACAGCAGTATTTCACGTGCTTAAATCACAGAATCTCCTGAGCTGGAAGGGACCCACAAGGATCATTGATCCAACCCCTGGCCCTGCACAGACACCCCAACAATCCCACCCTGTGCATCCCTGAGAGCATTGTCCAAACACTCCTGGAGCTCTGGGGCTGTGCCCATTCCCTGGGGAGCCTGGGCAGTGCCCAGCACCCTCTGGGGGAAGAACCTTTCCCTGATGTTCAACCTAAACCCTGCCATGACACAGCCCCAACCATTCCCTGGGTGCTGTCCCTGTCACAGAGAGCAGAGATGGGAGCTGTCCCTCATGAGCAAAGCGCAGGCCATGATAAGGTCTTGAAATTGATAATACCTTATTTTTGAGTGTGCAAAATTACTAAAGGGAAGCTGTACTCACAGTCTGGCATAGCTGTTTCCAGAAATACTGGTGACATTTTTCTGGGTAAGATTCCTTAATTATGCCATGACCTAGAGCTGTTGTTGGGCAATTCCTCCTGCCAAAAACCATCTCCATGGATCCCTCCACCTTTTCCTCTACTCCACAGAAACACACAGGATGCCACTGCAAGCACAGAATGATCAGTGCCAATCCCTCCCAGGCTGAAGGGACTGCTTTGAAAGCCACATCAAGACTTTCAGGTTCCTTTTAGTGCAGCCTATGAACACTCCTTGAGCCTCCCAGCCCAACTATTCAGTATTTGTGGAACAGCTCATTACTCTTTTTTTGTATGTCTCTAGAAATCTGTGGGTTTCCACTGATGGCTTCATCTCCAATAGAAAGACACAACATGAAAATGTGAAACCCACCTGATCCCCTCTAAAAGTGTCTATTAAGGGCCCATGACAGAATCAGATTTCCAGGATGGTTTGGGTTGGGAGGGACCTTCAGAACCATCTTGTTCCACCTCCTGCCATGGGCAGGGACACCTTCCAGTATCCCAGGGTGCTCCAAGCCCATGGCCTGGGACACTGCCAGGGATCCAGGGGCAGCCACAGCTTCTCTGGGCACCCTGTGCCAGGGCCTGCCCACCCTACCAGGGAATAATTCCTTCCCAGTATCCCATCCAGCCCTGCCCTCTGGCAGTGGGAAGCCATTCCCTGTGCCCTGTCCCTACATCCCTTGCCCCCTCTCCAGCTCTCTTGGAGTTGCCTCTTCCCCCTTCAGTCCCTCAACAACAACAAAAGGAAGGTTTGTTTAACCCTCCTTTCAGGGCCATTTTAGCTGCTTCCAATAGAATTCCTCATGCAAAACTCCAAACAGCAGTGAGAACATGGAAGCAGAGCCTCTACCTGAAGAACTTAAATTTATTTTCTCAGCGCAGCTGGAACAGAAGGATTGTGATGCTGGCAGAGACCAAAGGGAAGCACAAAAGGAGGCACACACTTGGAAAAAGCAGACCTTTCTGGTATTTACGTGAAAAATTGCATTTCAGTCCCTGCTGCAAACAGCAGAGGAATGGGAGCAGCAAAGACTGCAATTGCTTTGTGGGAAAATTTCCACATCATCCTAATTCTACTTTTTCTAGTACCTCTTCTATCACAGAAGTGTAAACCTGGACACAGAGCTAGAAAATCCTATTTATAAAATGAATCTCTTTGTCCAAAAATGTTGCAGTGCAGGAAAGAAAGTGCAGTGGTATCAGTGCCAATCAGAATCAGCTGAATATAACCATTAAGATGCACAGAAACAAAGTGGGAGAATTAAAATAAGCCCTGAGTATGAAATACTAAGAGAAAAAAACGGATTTTCTAGAAGTAAAATTCAATCCCAAATGAATTATTAATTGAAATGGATGGAGGTCTCTTCATTACAGCCACATGGATTTTAGATTTTTCGTAATGTTTATTATATGACTACTGAAATAATGTGATTTTTCTTTTTTTGAACAGAATTCCAATTGAGTGCAAGCATTTTCCTTTCAGGTGTTTAGAACTACTGCTCCGTCTCACCTCAGTAGTAAGGAGCAACATATATCTGTGAGGTGCAAGAATATAAAATCTCTATATTAAAGTGATAGTAATGACTGAAAGTTCTTTTCAATCTACTTGATGAAATCATTGTATCTAATAATACACAGGTATAGAGCAGACATCCCATTTCTGCCTGAAACAAAACCTCTCTTTGAGGCTCCCTGAGCACTTTAAAATGCACAGCCATTCATCTAAGTAGCCTGATTAATATAGTGGCTTCATTCTCGAAGATGAACCAAAGGTGGCACCACAAATTCATTTTTCAGGGCTAACGAAATAATGCAATAAGAAACAGTTGACTTCATTGCACACAACAGCACAAACCCAGCCCTCCACTGCAGGAGGTGGCCCAGGTACAGTGATCCTTCCACCTGATCCAAAACTGGAGAAAGTATTCTCAAAACATCTGTCTTTGACACTGATCAGATTAATTAAGCATAAACCCCCCCAGTTTTAGGTAGGACAACACATCACATGAAGATTTTCACTGTGTGGAGCTATGAGAGGCAGGTAAAATGCTGTTCTCAAAGGAAACATCCCCCAGCAGCTCATGGTTTCACTTAAATCACACACACAAAAAAAGTAATCAAGTCCATGGCGAGCAGGACTTTGAACAGCCCTGAGCAGAACCAAAGACCTGACAGCCAGGTACAAACTCCCTGAAACTCTGAAGGGAGATTATTAATGGCAAACTGATAGTCCAAGAGGCAGGAACTTTGTGGCCCACCGAGACAAAGGAGAACATGACAGGATAATTTAGATGGAGGAAGAAGCGGGTGGGAGGTTTCCATCTCCCACTGAACAGAAAACTGCAGAGCTGCTGAGGAAACCTTCCTGAGAGCAAGAAAGTACCGAGGCCACTCAACTTTTGCCACCCCGACTCTGCCACACGTTCTCCCAGGGCAGGCAGTGAGGATACAAAGAATGATTTTTCCACAGGGGACAATTTCAAGCGGCAGCATTGCGCGCCGGGCGAGGTGGAGCGAGCCAAAACCCACCTGGTGGAGTCTGAGGAAGGCTTGACGTGGCCTTGGCTGTTCTCCTCCCACACACTGTTGGCCAGCTCGTTGCCAATGGCTGACATGACCTTGATGAGCTCGAGGGGCCAATCGTCCAGGTCCAGAGAGCGCACCCGGGACAGGTGCGTGCCGAGGTTGCGGTGGATCCCTGAGCACTCGATGCACATGAGGGCTCCCAGGTTGAGGCTGGCCCAGTCGGGGTCTGCAGGACAAGGGACACAGCAATTAGGACAAGAGGACACCCAACAGAACTTCCTAGCTGCTCTTTGTGCCTGGAGGTTTTGGCTCTGGGGCTGTTTTGTCCTAAAGCACAGCTGGGAGGCTGTCCAGGGTCAGTGGAGATGCCAACCCTTTGGAGAAAACCTCAAGGAGGAAAGAAAAATAAAGTGTGGTGTCATGAAAGATGTATCACTCCAACTGCAATCAAAAAACCCCTGTGAATCAGAGGGGAAAGGAGAATAGAACCACTTTGGAGAATATAACCAAAGGAAATATAACCACGGTGATGAAGCAGTGAAGAAAGCCCCTCCTTGGGAAGCCAGAGCTGCTCGTAGCCAGTTGAAAGGAAAAAAGGAGAAAAAAAAATAGAGCCTAGAAACAATTATCTCATGCTAACTACATCAGCTCCCTCAATAACCACTGACACCACCAGCTACGTGTGGCTCTTCCATCTGACTCTTCTCCCATCTCCAAAATCAGGGAAATGAACACCAAGATGGAAATGTCCCACTTGGAACAGCCCCAGTTCCGGGGCATGGACCAGAAGGATTCCACCCATCCAGAACAACCCCACGAATGGTGAGACTGGGACAAACCTGACACAAGATGGGAAATTCCATTTCCCAACATGGTTTAGAACACTTTTGCCACTGTCCTGTGCAATTTAAATCTGGATTTGTATGGATTACCTTCTCTCCAACAAACATTCACCTTAACACATGCAAGTGAAGACACGAGAGGAATTTTTGGTTTTTTTTCTAACCCCCTGCTGTCAGATCTTTTCTTCATGCCTTACTCTGTGCACCCCAAAGAACTACCCCAGATGCCAAGCAGGAAAATGGGGATTAATTAAGAGGGCAGGCAATTCTTATTCCTACCTAAACAAAATTTGGAGTTCAGAGAAAATGAATTTCCGGTGTTTCCTTCCATTCTGAAAAATTCATTCAAAGACTTGTCTCGACTTTGTATAACCCACAACTGAAAAGCTATTTCTGGCAGCCAGAATACGTGGAAACAAAACATTTTCTAGCTCTTTGCTATGTCATGTTTGGACAAAAAATAGGAATGGAAAGCTCATAATTTTAATTGTGAAGTCCCACATTTCACTGAAGGCATTGACTCACATTCTTCAACCAGTCCATTGAAATAGAAAAATGCAACCAACAAGAAAAATTCCCCCATCTTACTCCACTTGAGCAGAAAAACACATCTTTGATTTAAAAGTTCCTGTCCATACCAAGTCTTATATCATACATAATTTAATATCTACATTATACATACACAGCATTTCAGCTCTCAAAAAAAATCAAGTGAGACCAAACTCCTGCCATGCTTTCCAAGCTGTTGATCAACAACTACAACAAACTCCTTTAATTCCATAATTCTTCAGATACCTCCATTGTTGTTTTGCCAGTGGGGGAACCAGTGGTGTATCTGAAACACACTAAAAAAACCCCAAAATCGCAATTTGTTGGTATAAATTTGAACACAGCAAGTAATAATTTGAAATTTGCAAACTGTGACTGGGATGAAAACCCCTGACCTGCAAAGGTCAGGGTTATCCTCACAAAAATTCAAAGCGCAATGAGCTCTAAGAGGCATGAACTCAGAATGAAGCAAGAGAACGGAATATCAACTTAGATTATTCCAATTATTCTGACAGAACTGGTGTTAAGGACCTGACCTCACTCCCAAATACCTCTCTACTTGACGCACATGCAGTGCATCTTGTACTGAAAACATTCTTTAAATATTCACCTGCTTCACAGCACCACAGAATGGTTTAGGTTGGAAGAGCCTCTCAGTTGCCAGCACTGCTACTGAAAGAGTGAAGGGACTGAAGGAGTCACCCAAAACAACAACCACGAAGTTCCATTAAATTTTACCAAGATATTATTTTCAATTTCAACAATCTGCCAACACACAGCTGAGTAGGAAAGCAGCAAATGAGGAAAGACAAGGGCTGAGTTCCTTACAGAAATGAAAATTTTTATCACCAGTTCAACACCACAGGTGGTTAGAAAGCTGTAACTATTCAAAGTTGTTTTTTTTTTTGCTTTCAAGATAATACAAACCCAGCTCCCTTTTCCTGCTGATGGTGAGAGCAATTCTGAATAGGAGGATGCTCACAATCATGTGGCAGGCGTGGACATCATGGTAAAAGGAAGAAAAAGTCCACTCAGCGCAGCTAGAGGTTGCTTTATTTAAAATTGGTCCACCAAAAATGAGCTTTTCAGCACCACTGAATATATCCAGATTACAATTTTCAGCTGCTCATATTCTCAAAAACACTTGGCTCCCTCTCTCCCTGAAAACCTCTTCCCTGCTCTGACTTGCACCTCAATCAGCTTCACCATTTGGAGGTGAAAATTCTCCCAGGAGGATAACCCCTCCCCAGTGTCTCCTTCATCCCTCTGCATCCAAGGAAGCTGATGAAAGGCTGAACCTTCCTGAGTCAGCAGCTGTAAGATATCCCTGGGCTGAGCACAGGGAATTGTTGGGAGGAGGAGCAGAAGAGCCAGGGAAAGAAGAAGCAGGGGTGAAGGCATCTCGAGTTACAGCAGAAGAGGGAGAATTCCTATTCTTTGTGAGTTTTGGGGGTTTTTTTCCTATTCTGCCTGAAAAATTGAACTTTGTGATACGTAGGACAAGATTGCCCAAATTATTATCTCAGTGCTTGGTTTTCAAATACAAAATACACCAGAGTAAGTGATCAGGCTCCTGGCCTGGAAAACTCAGGATGAGAATCCATGCTTTTAAACCCTCCCTTATTTTCTTATAGAACAGCAAAGACCTGTTCCATGACGTTCCAAGATGCTCCATGTTCTCCAGATAGCTTGACTCATATTTATCCTCTGGCAGAGCCAAAATCCAGAAATTCAGCTGCGTTTGCCTAAATAATTGGATCACCTTGGGTGGCTACTCCAGACAAAGTCAGCACTGGGACTCCACTGCTTGGGGAAAAGGCAACACCAGTCTCTTTTTCAAACATGAAATCAGATCCTGGGTACAAACTCCAGCTCCTGAAGAGCACTTTGCCTCTTCTCTTGCTCTGGGATGGGAATGTTAAAAGGAGAATATTGAATAATTTTAGCTGGAGGCTGCCAGAGGGCCGGAATGCTGGCAGCACACAGCTGCTGGATTAACATCCAACAAGGCAGAATTCCCCAGTGAAACAAAGTGCTGCATCAAGTGCTCAAAAGGCAAAGAGCTCCAGAAAGAGGAAGAATGAGACTTCTGAAGTGGAAGATTGATGGCTCCTGAACAGAGCTGAGGGATGGCAAGATCTCACACTCCTGTGCTCCCAAACATCTGGCTCTGTGGAGACGCAAACAGCGTGAGAGTTCCACGGAGTGCTGGCGTTTGTGATGTTAAGTGCTCTGGGGGTAAGGACCTGCCCAGGCAAGGGAATAAAGCCAAGCCCTGCAGAAAAAGCAGCAGTCTGAGGTTCATCTCCTGTGTGTGTGTTTACATTTTAAGATCCATTGCTTTGGAAATATCTCACATTTTTCCAAAGGAATGACAGTGGCCTTAAAATCAAGAAGGTCAAACAGCAAGAGGAGTCAAAGAGGGTATAAATCATCTCTGAGAATACAAACAAGTCCAGCTGAGATTTCAAAATCATCCCCCTGCAAAGGCTACATGACAGAGTGTTGCCAAAATGGGCTGTCCCACTCTGTCCTCTCCCAGCAATGTGTTCCTGGCACATCCCTGCTGCTGGCACCATTCATGGGGGGCCAGCTTGACCCATGAGCAATCTGGCTGAAAACCAAATTGGTTGGGGGGCCGGAAAACCTCCAAAAGAGAAAAAAAAAGAGCACTGCTTTCTTGCATGAGCGTTCTCCTGATTAAACATCCAGCCCGGCTGCATAAATCCTGGGATGGGTGCATGGCTGGGGAGAGAAATGAGCCCTGGGGATAGTGTGGAGTCTGGGTAGAACTGAGCTGGATCAGAAGGATGTTGTGGGCAAGGAAGCTGCCTGCACTGAAGGGATTGCATCTTATAGATGTATCATATAAACCCCCCCCCATATATATATAAAAATATAATATATTTGTGTATTTTGTAAATATTTCTCTAGTTAGCAAGGCTAGGAAAATGCCACCCCCAGTGGAGCAGGATTCAGCACTGCTCCCACCGTGGGCTGCTCAGAGGCAGCAGTGAGGACTTCAAATGAGCTAAATATCCATGTAGGTCACTCCCAGACCCCTCCTCCTCATCCACAGCACACCACCCTTCCTGCCTTCCTCCTGAGCTGCATCAAAGCTTTGGGGGAAATCTCAATGACTGCCAGGTCACTAAGAAAGCACACCAATAAATAAGACTCACTTTGGGCTCCAGGTGCTAGAACACCACTCAAAACAAGCTTTTACCTGGTTTAGCACGTGCTGAATCACTTAAGAGTGAAAGCAGAGACCAAATTATTGGTGCAAAAGCACCTGCACTTGTGTACAAATGTTCTTTTTACACTGGGGTGTCAGAAAGGCTGAGACCAGGAGTCAAGATCCCAAGCGGACAATCTTTAAAAGTGAAAATCACACCTGAAGAAAAATGAGTATTTTTCCATTTTAAGCATGTCTAAAAATTGCAAGGAAAGTTCTGACTTCCAAACATCCAAGAAATAAAAATGCACATCTTCTCAGTCCTTCAGCTCCTACAACTAATTGCTTTAGAGCAAGAGAACTTCCTTTCTGTGGCTTTGTTGCAAACCCCTGGAACTAAAGAGCACCAGAATAATGGCCTCAGTCGGGGTTAGTGAGGTGAAGCACAGCTCAAAGTATTCCTGAGAACACTCTTCTGAACACTACGTATATGTTTTAAAAAATAAAAAAAAAAGGGGGGGAAGAAACACAAAGGGGAAGAAAAAAAAATCCCAAATCAGTTTTCTAGTATCCAGATATAATGAGCAATGACTTTGGTTTCTTCTGACAAGCAAGCCTAAAAAAACCAAACCAAAAAACCAGCAATCAATCTCTACCTCTTTGAAAATACTACCATGGCACATGTGCCCTCACCACGCAAAACAGGAGGAAAATGGAAGAGACTGATGCCAAACAGCAAACTTTTTGCCTTTTTTTTTTGAAGGAAAGTACAGAAATGCAAACATTCAACGTGGAACAAGGAGGGGAAAAAACCAGGATGCACTTGATGTGGCAGATATCGAGATCAAACAAGTCTGGTTAAGCAAACTCCTTAAGGAAGCAGAAATGTGCAAACAACAGAGGGGATGTCTCAGCAGGGAGGGCAGGGCTGGGTGTCTCCCAGGTGCTGGCCAAGGAGAAGGGGTCAGAGCTGGAGTCAGGTGCTGCACTCACTCTGTGCCTCGCAGTCCACGCAGTGGGAATTGCCTCTGATGTTCCTGATGGACTGCAGGGCCATGGCCTCGTTCTGGCTCGTCAGCCGTGACTGTGGGAGGCAGAGACAGCAATGAGCAGCAAGCAAGGACCCAAAAAAACCCCAAATGACACAAGTGTCAGCTGAATGAACAGCAAACCCCAAAGCTCAGACCAAGGTCGATGAAGGAACCTCAAGTCTTGATTTGCCTCTCAAGGAGCAGTGATCCTTTGGCATCTCCAGGACTTCTGGGATCTCCAGCCTGGACTCTTACAGAGGCAAATCAAGCTTGGGAATGAGCCCTGCTCTTCCCAAGAGCACCAGCCACACTGTAGGTTTGCTTCTTGAGATAAATGAGATAAGAATATTATTTTACAAGATCGATTTCCTTTATTGATGTGTGTGCTGGTGCTAATGAAGACTAAGGGATGGTTTGCAGAAGCAGCTGGAACTTTTTCATCATCCAGAGGTGAGATTTCACCCGGTGGCTCCTGTTTAAATGCTCCCCACGATGACCTGCCTGTGACCTCTGCTTGGGGAGACTCTCCTGATATGCAGGCAGGTCAGCTCTACCCAACTGAACTGCCTTGAGGGCTCCCTGAGGTGTGATTTAAGTGATTTAGGCAGGACTTGTGGATATCCACATGGTGACGCAACTTCCATGGGACACCTGCTAAATGTGTCTAGTCAACTGCACCTTGCTGTTCCAGCCAGTTCTTCTGACATGCTTTGGGAACCCAGTGAGAAAAACCTCTCTGAGCCATTGCCCAGCCACTCTTTAGCCTTTTGTATTAATCCTTTTATGTAGGTGTTAATGTACAAACTTCCCCTTCTGTGCTCTGATAACACACACATATCAAAATATGTGAACCCATGCAAAGCAAGAAACATGTAAGCTGTGATTCTTCCTCCATCTCAGCAATATATGTTGGAAATAAACCCATTTTTTAACACAAAATGGGAAGTAAATTGTGTTATGATGATGCTAATTACTGGTGTTTGATCTACCCTGGCACACCAGGGCAGTGAAAGCAGGCATTAATTTAAAAATATGAGTCGCTTCCTTGCAGTGTAAAATCACGAAAGACAACTGTTAGGTGGGTAATATTAAAGGATCTACAGCTCTGGACAATTATTGGCCATTTCTCTCCCTCAATCACCACTCAGCACCTTACCCTCTCCTGCAATGTATTTACAGACACCTGCACTCAAGACACCGAAGTTCTCCCAAAAATAAGCATTGGCTGAAGACATCTCAGATTTTAAACATTTGTTTTTACAGGAAAGGTGAGCAGATTCCTTCTGTAATCAAAGGGAAGCATTCCAAGGGGGAAAGCTGCTCCTCCCAGGCCAAGTTCTTCCCTCAGGAAGTTCCAACCCTGCTCAGCTGTGGGGGTAACACACACACACACATTTCGAGGAGCACAGGCTTCAAATTCAGAGCTTGCTGTCATCCTAATGCCCACCCAAGCCCTGCAGGGCTGTGTGGCTCATTGCCAGCAGCACTCTGTGCTCCATACCTTGTTCTTGCTGCTCTCACAGGACTGTAAACTGGCAAGGATCTGGCTCTCTATGGCTTGGACCCACGCGTCCCTCTCTTCATAGGTGGTTGCTTCGAAGTGCCAAGTCTGGCCCGTGAGAGAGACGATGATAAACTCAAAGTTTTCCTCTTGTTCTGGGAAAAACAACAAAAAATGCAATAGAAATAAAAGATTAAATTAAGGATGATGGAAAGTAGCTGAAACAACCTTGGTTGATTATAACATCTTCTGTTACACAGTGGCTTTAAGCTGAAGGAGGGTAGATGTAGATGAACTATTGGGCAGAAATTTGTCCCTGTGAGGGTGGGCAGGGCTGGCACAGGGTGCCCAGTGAAGCTGTGGCTGCCCCTGGATCCCTGGGAGTGCCCAAGGCCAGGTTGGACACTGGGGCTTGGAGCACTCTGAGCTAATGGAAGGTGTCCCTGCCCATGGCAAAGGGTGGGACTGGATAATCTTGAAGGCCCCTTCCAATCCAAACCATTCTGGGATTGTGCAAATCCTGTAACTGCAGGTCTGGACATGAGGTTTGAGGCTGGATCCTGCCCTGCAGAGTGCAGCAGGAAACAAGCAGGATCCACTGCTTTTGCTCTCCAAATGCCATGCAGATAAAGCACTGGTTTGAGTAAATGCTCAGTCCTTGTGTTTTTGAGTTTGGAATCAAGTCTCTACCTTAATCAAACATAAACTGGCCAACAAGCATCATTTAGATTTAAGCCTGAGGTGCTAAAAGCTGCATAATGTAAAAATCAAAGGGTGCCACAAAATAAAAGATGAATGGACCACAAAGAGCGGACAATACAGAAAATGTAACAATTTACCCTCTTTCAAGCATTTTTTACAAGCACAGATACATTAAAGCAGATGTGGACATTTTCTCCTCTACAGCATAAATACTGAGATAATAATAATTACTGGGCTGTAATACAGGATTAAAATCAGTTCAACCTATTCAACATCCACGTCCGACAAGGGAGATGAGAAAATGATCTGAGAAGCCAGGAGAGAGGGTCAGTGAAATATCCTTAGGGCTATTGGAGGAGAAGGACAAGTATTCAGGCCAGAGGAGCAGCACACGGAAATACCAGCAGAACTGAAATAAATGGACACACATCCCATACTTACACATGGGACACTAATGCCAAATTAAAAAAAATCAAGGAAGCTGAAACAGAGTAAGTGCAATTGGGAAGGGCTGGCACGAAGCTTGAAAGGAAAAGAATAATAGAGCACAAAATTCTGGCGAACATCAGCCATAACGAGCTTCAGAAAGAACATTTTGTCCGATAATGACTTATTATATATTCAGAGCCATGACACTACTGTGTTCCCTCATCATCCATAAACATGCAAAGAGCAGGGACAAATCCAGCACCAGATTTTAAGACAGCACTGCTGCCCGCTGGCAGCTGTGTTCCCAAGCTCTGGGACAAGGGGTTTTCTTGGATAAGCTCCATGTCAGCAAGGCCAGCACCTGCACTGCTCTAAGGATGCCTCAAAAACAGCAGGAGGTGACTTAGCACCTTGAGGTGGGGATAAACACAGAGCTGAAGGTTATTTTCAGGTGCAGAAAGGTACCTGAAGCAGCAGTTTTACTGAAAAATGGTGCATGGGGTAAGTGGGAAAAGAAATCATGGAATATCCAGAGTTCGAAGAGATCCAGAAAGATCCAAATCCAACCCCTGGCCCTGCACAGACACCCCAACAATCCCACCCTGTGCATCCCTGAGAGCATTGTCCAAACACTCCTGGAGCTCTGGGGCTGTGCCCATTCCCTGGGGAGCGTGGGCAGTGCCCAGCACCCTCTGGGGGAAGAACCTCTTTCTAAAATCCAGCCTAAACCCTGCCATGACACAGCTCCATGTCATTCACTTTGGGTCAAAGATGAAAGATGCAACTGCACAGCTACAACTGCTCCATTTCAGCTACACCGTGTTCCAAACAAACAGGTAACAAACATTACCAAAAATGCCATGAATAAATCATGCACACAGCCTCGTTTATCAAGCACAGCTTTCAGGGTTTCATGAGGAAGAGCTAAAGAGGAACTACTCCACAATAAATGAAGTTACATTTAGTCCTGTGCATGGTCTCCTGTAGGACAACACAGTTAAGGTCTCTGCAGCACCACTGAATCATCTGATTTCCTCTTTAATAATGCTGATCACACATACATGGTTTGCACAGCAGAAACAAGCCCAGAAGAGCTGCAGCACGTTTTCAGGTGGGGCTGGAAGGACATTTTGAGGTCCAGAGAAGAAAACTGAGCTGGAGCCCCAGGAGGGGCTGAGGGAGCTGGAAAAGGGGCCCAGCCTGGAGAAAAGGAGGCTCAGGGATGCTCTTGTGGCTCTGCACAACTCCCTGACAGGAGGGGACAGCCAGGGGGATTTAGGATCTGCTCCCAGGGAACAGGAACAGGAGGAGAGGGAACGGCCTCAGGCTGGGCCAGGGGAGGTCAGGGTGGACAGCAGCAGGAATTTCCCCATGGGAAGGGTGGTCAGGCACTGGAAGGGGCTGCCCAGGGAGGTTTGGAGTCCCCATCCCTGGAGGGCTTTAAAAGACCTCTGAATGTGACACCTGGGGACATGGATTAGTGGTGAATTTGGCAGTGCTGCACTTGATCTTGTAGGTCTTTTCTAACCTTAGTAATTCCATGATTCTATATCCTCTGAAGCTTCAGATTTACTCCCCAAAAAGCTGTGCTGGTTGAAGACATCTTCCCTAATTCTTTCTGGTTAAACACACCAATATTCTTTTCCCCAAGCTCAACTGTGAAACAAAGCAGCAGTGCCTGCTCCACATCACCCCCAAGGCAATTCCTTCAGAAGACAAGGAACAAACCTGTTCCTGTACGTCCTTAAACACAGCATGCAGGAACAGGAAAATCCAGGCAGGAGGATGAAGTTGTTCATTTTAACTCTTCAGTCAAATTACAGGTTGTGCTATTTAAATCCCTGTGAGCCCAATCACAAAATTTTATTAAACAGTTTTCCATGTTTAACAGTTATTCATGGAAAGGTCCACTATAATAGTATTTTAGCACCATCAACCTGTCGAAATCAACCTGCCCAATTACTCCAAACTACATTAATAACACCGGATATTACACTAATTGTGTCCAGTTTCTATGCAGACGAGGTCCCACGGGGCTAATTTTGCATCCTCAGGGGCAAGCAACTCAGCTATCAGCCTGATTTCACCAGGAATCCCTCCTCATTACACAAGTCCAGGCTGTCAAACTTTTTTTTTTTTTTTAGAAAAAAAGGTTAATGGGCCAATCAGTCATCAATTATTTCCTGGAAGGGCAGCACAGGAAGGGTTAAAGTGTGAAGAACCAGCTGCCACCAACTTCCATTTGGAAGTTATTATGAACAGGAGATGTCTAAAATGCTCTTGTTGTTTGCTTTGCCCTTTTTTTTTTTTTGAAAAGGGAAGGGTGGCTGGGATGGGAAATGAGCCAAAATTGTGAGATTATGATGATATGGAAGGAAAAGCACAAAATATTTTTTCTTTTAGTGGAAGCAGGCATGGAATCAGGGAATTTTAGCGTGCCCAGCTGTGGCTGCCCCATCCTTGGAAATGTTCCAGGCCAGGTTGGACAGGGCTTGGAGCTACCTGGGATACTGGAAGGTGTCCCTGCCATGGCAGGGATGGAATGAGATGGGGTTTAAGGTCCTTTCCAACACAAATCATTCTGGGATTCCAGGGACACTCTTCTCACTGTCATCTTTCCACAGTCAACTGCATTTAACCCAAGTTCACACTTATTTTGCTCTGCCAAAAAACCAGACACTGCCACAGTCCACCCACTTCTGGAAAACAAAGAGATAAAATTCCTTAGGAGCTACAGACTGTGGAAGAAAAAACAAATGTTTAGAGCATGTCTTCACTGCCTTCCCCTACCCATGTGTTTGTGATGTGTATGAGATCAGGTTTAGAAAACCACCCTGAAAATTACCACAGGATACAATTAGTCCATAACTTGTTCCAGAGAACTCCATTTTACGTCTATGGAATGTAGGGAAAACACATGTGAGAGGAAGCACTCACACCTCCTGGTGTCTCTCAGGAGTGCACAAATCAGCTTGGTCTCCACTTCCACTCCCTATTTTACTCTCAATATTAAGAACTGCATAAATAACCACTGACACCTTGCACCAGCGAGGGGCACAATTCAAAGTCACAAAATCCCAGAAGATCAGGCTGGGAGGGACCTCAAGGATCACCTGGTCCAACCTTTCAGCACAGGAAGTCAATGGGAGGCAAGGGCTCCTTCCTGCTGTGCAGGAATCGCACCCATCCTAAAAGCTGCCTTTTAAACAAATTAATAGCTAGGTATTTCTGAGAGGTATTTAGGAATATTTTGCCAGAACCAGGGGTAAGACTGGATCTCCTGGCTTCCAGGGCAAGCAGGCTGTGCATTTGTATCTCTGCCCAACACAGCTGTCTGATACCAGAGGATGCTGGTGCTGCTGCTAATTAACAGTAACTCATCATGAACATCTGGAGGGTGGTGCCACTCACACAGGAAACACTTCTGAGGAACAAGAAGTCAAGTGCAGCACCAAAACCCCCTCGAGAGCGTGTTTCAAATGCTCCTGAAGCCCCTTCAAGAGCTGAGGTTACAGCCTGAATCCCAGCTAAGCCTGCCCCAAGTAACACCCAGACCTATTTAAGCTCCTTTTTCATCGCCTCCTCCTCCCTCTCCTGAAAATCTCTTCTGCTCAAGCACCATAACCCTTCATCCTTTCAAAAGAAGGAGAGGGAAGAGCTGCTGGGGTGCCCTGGGAAGCAACAGGAGTTGTTTACAACACACAATTTGTTTACAACGTGTTATTTACGTCCCACGCACATTAGGTTGTGTTACCTTTCGCCACTCGCTGTGAATTACCCCCCTCACTTGGCAGATAAGTATGTTTATTAGCAGCCTCAATTAAGGAAATATTTGTGCCATGTCCCACTGGGCATGGCTATGCTAATACTTCTCTCCTCTTTCCAAACCCAGTGTCTAAATCTAATTAGTTTTGAAAATCAACCCTATCAGGACAATGGAGCTCTGCTATCGCTTGCCCACAGCTCTTGGTAAAGGTTGTGTTCCACTGGAAGAGTTTTATTTTGTTCTGTATCACATTTATCTGAGTGCTGGTGAGAGGTTGAAGGCACTGAAGCCCTCTGCCTCATGGCTCGATGTTTCATTTGGGTGCCAAGACAACAAAAGTTGAAAAATTTTTTAAAATTTCAGTTTAGACAAGATTTTAGCTTTTATACACTGCATATATTTGTAACCCTGCAATTATTTAGTGTAGAACTCTAAATTCCATACACAGTGTCAGCTGCTGCTCTCCCATTTTGGTCAGACACAACAATTCCTCTCCAGGCCTAGCAATCAAGGACACCTCACTGTCTCAGACCCTGAGAAATGTAAACAAAAGTGAGTTGGGGGGCAGCAAACTGGGGATAAATGACTTCATTACCTGAAGCTGTAATTGGAAGATTAACCCCCAATATGCAAATGGATCAAAGTTATTAGAGTGTGAAAACCCATGGCCCGTCGTCCATTTTTTGGGTGTAGCCCCTGAGGGGGCTCTGTGTGTCCTAAATGTACCTGAAGGCCCTTCAATAATTTAAATTTAAATTTAACTGCTTTTATTCTCTTACTTTTGTCTGGCCTCCGTTTTTAGGTGGCCCAAGAAGACATCACCACCACCTACCCACAGCACAAGTGAAGCACCTGGGCTGCACCTTCCTCCAGCTCCACCTGAGCTGTGCCCACCTGGCAGCACACACTGAACGCCCCAAAACACCAGAAGGGTGTGCAAAATGATTGGAGAGCTTTTCAAGCTGGGGCTGAAGCTGATGGAAACCTTTTGGTGTGTAAATAGGTGTGAGTGCAACCGAGCAAGCATGTGCCAAGGACCAAAGCAGGTTTGTTATTCTGGACTGTCATTTCCCATCATTGTTCTCTTTTTTGAAGGCATAATTATCTAAACATGTGGGTTTTAATACTTACAGTGCTCATTAACTCCACATTTGCATGTCTCACCATTGCAGCTCTCACACAAAGGCTCACAGTACCAGCTCAAAGCTATGAACATTGAACCTCCAGCTTGTGGGTGGGGGGTAAAACATCAAAAAAATGATACATTTGCCCAATTTTAGAATTTCATTTTGATGCTGTGTCTCAAAACCTTTTGGTCCATGGCCAGCATGACTGTGTTCCCATACCAAGGTGCCTTCAGTACTTAGTTTGATCAGTAAGATAGAAGACTCCTCAAATTAGACAGGTCCTAAAAAAATGTCATCTTTAAAACACAAGGGAATTCCATATATTTGTTCCTCTGCTACAGTCCATTAACAGGTAGATAAAAAAATCACAAGCTTCTCAAGCACTAAACCTGTAACAACAAACATACCTGATCAGAGGAAAAAATGGGCTGGGAGGTATAAACAGCAAACAGAAAATTTAAAATTATTTAAGTGTGTTTGTGGAAAAAAGACTACCCTAAGACTTATGAATATCTGACAGTGACTTTCTGTCTTTTCATATTTGAAAAGACAACAAAACAATCAAACCAGCCAGTTTAGCAGCTCTGAAATACAGTAATTTTACACTTAGGCTGAGAAATGAAATAAAATTATACTTAAAAAAAAAGAAAGGGGTGCCTTAACAAGCTAGAATAAAACCCCACTTTTGTTTCCTGTGCACACTTTGGCAGGGAGAGCCAGGCCCCGCCAGCAGCCTGGGCTGTAATTGTGCAAAAAAAGGACGGTGATATAAATCACCAAAGGTTAATGATCAGGATGTGAACAGAGGGACTTGTTTACAGAAATAGCATGCAATTTAAAATTTACAAGAGATTTAATGCCACCGCTTGGCAATCACTAAAATCAACAGCCCAGAAAACAGTGACATTAAGAAAAATATTACAGTTATAATCATTCCAAAATAAGTCAATTAGTGTTAGGGCATGCGCTCGCGATTACTTGACCCATTTGGTTCGCACTTAAGTGAAGAGAAAAAAAAATCCCCCTCCCTTATAGCGAGATTACTGAGTTGTGACCTATTTTGCATTCCCTGTTCCTTACACCATCCCTCTTCCATGCTACTGGAGATGGTGGTAATGGTTCCTCCCCCCTCCTTGCTTCGTTTCTGAGTCATTCTGACCTTTGACATTTGTAATAATAATAAAAAATATATATATAAAAAAAGAAGAAAGTTTATAATTGTGTTGTTCAAATGAAGGTGGAGAGGGGAGGGGGGGAAATAAATACATAAAATTCCATGTGCTATTATACAAAAGGCACGACGGCTGTCTTGGGTGGGGGAAAAAAAAGGCAATGTAAGTCAATTTGTGAACTTTGGCACCGGGTGACCTTTAGAAATACAACAATATCCAGAATTTACAAGCAAGAGTAGCACATGCAAATGACCCGGCACTGTCTCGCCTCTGGATTAGAGCTGCAAAGAGCATTATGGAGAAGGCTTGCACAAAACAAATTAAGATTGTTACTTAAATGTCATGGCACACTATTGTATTTGGCTACAGATCATTACACCTGATACTAACACTTTTAAAAACCGTAATAACTTGGGAAATATTACATTGAGTGCCCACATGGAGAAAGGGAAAATATATATATGTATCTCTTAAAAAAAATAAATAAAAGGAGAAAATGGGTTCCTGAAGTAATTTAAACATCACCACTCCACGACTAGAGGGAAAGGTCAAAATTTAAGTAAACTGAAAGGAACATGAATGGCAAAATAAAAGGCACGAACAGAAAGATGAAAAGACCAAGTGGAATGACTCTGCAAACACGGAGTGGAAACAAAACACGCATGCTTGGGGCAAATCTCATTTCCAGGGGGAAAGGGAGAGAGGCAGGAGGGCGAAATTTTGGAGAAGTGGGTTAAAAAAAGGGGGGGAGAGAGGAGGTGTTTGTGTAGGAGGGGTGGGTTTGTTACCTTCGGTGTTGGTGCTGCTGCTGCTGTAAATATTTCGCAGGCTACCAACACGGTTTAGTTTCCAAGCTTTGCGTTTGGCTGCGTCCAGAGAGCAGGAGGGGAAGAGAGAGAAAAAAAAAAAAAAAGAGAATAAAAATAAAGAAAAAAGAAGGGGGAGGAAGAAAAAAAATATATTTTTTTTCAATGAAAAAGGGGAGAAAAGAAACATCAAAAAGCATGTGAGGTAAAATACAAGCACGAGCCTGGTCACATACAGAAAATACACACAAGGACCACTCAGCCCCTGCAATCCATGGCCAATGTGGAAAACCTCGTATTCAGAGTGATTCTGCTTTCAGTCACCACAACATGACACGATTTGACAAGATTAAATAGATCTGCTATTGGAAGAGACAAAATGGACCAGTAGAAGTTAAAAAAGGAGGAAAAAAAGGCAAAAAAAAAGGCAGGAAGTATTTGTGCAAAAGATACAGGACTGGATGAAACAGCTACTGTAAAATGCTGTAAAATTTAATTCAAGACAAAACACAGCCAGACAAGAGCTCCTTTTCCTCCAAGAGCCTGTGGGGATCACTTGGTGCCTGGAGTTCACTCTTAAACCCCCTTTTTACATCATCGCCTTTAGAAACTGATGTGATGATGTAATGACCTTAAATCCTCGTACCAACAAATGTTCTCTGTAGCACTGAGCTCAGAGGAACTAGAATCATAAAATTCCAGAACGGTTTGGGTTGGAAGGGACCTTAAAGCTCAACTTGTTCCACCCCCTGCCGTGGACAGAGATACTTTGGCTACTCCAAAACTCCTCCCCCACTGCAAAATCAAAGTGTTTCTTTAGAAAGGAGGGGGCAAAAAAAGTATATTCTTTACAGAGAATAACAACACCCTTGTTTTATTAGAATTGACCCAAACTTTGAGATCTTCTGAGCTGCTGCTTCACAACTAGCAGAAAATATGGCTCAAAAGCACTCTGTTCTCAGACTCATTAGGGGAGAGCACACTTTCACCTTCTTTAGGATCCTTAAAACACAATGTTTAGGTTGGGTTCCATCACACAGGAGCCAGATGAAACATCTGAGTACACCAGGACACCCAACAGCCACTGGAATAACAGGGAACTGGTGGAATTGCCATGTCTGGAAGTGTGTAAATGACATTTGGATGTGGGACAGGGTTTAGTGGTGAACATGATGGTGCTGAATTGGTGGTTGGACTCAAGAAATCTTCTAAGGGACCTCAGACCCTTCTCCCTCCCACCACAGATGTGCCTCACTCTTCAGGATGTCATCAATGCCCTACAACACAGCCATTACTGGGACACAGCAATTAAAAAAATTTCCTTCAATATTTAGGAGGGAACTTCTGCAATGCCCCAAACTCAGTCCAAACAGCTGCTCACAGGGAAAAGGAACAGTGACATGAAGTCATTCCACGCTTTAACCAAAAGCTCCATTTTCAGCTGAAGAATTAAAGCTGCAAGAACACTGCCTGAACCCCCCTGACTCTTAAGCTAGGTGTGATTTGAATAAAGCCATCTGCAGGCTTCAATGCTGAAAAGGAGGACTGGATTCTGAGTGACGTCATCAAATCTAAAAGTGTTTTCACTGGGTACATCCTTCAAGCTGAAAAAACCTTTCATTTTAAGACCTGTTTAAGAAGTCTCTGCACTAGAGAGGCACAATTGCCCTGCAGAAAGCTTGTTTTTCCTCTGAAACATTTACATATAAATAGGCAAAATCGAGGTTTGGCACCCCTCTGAAAGGGAAGATGGTCTCCAGTGCACAGAGACCCTTTGCCAGTGCCTTTCCCATTTTTCACACACTAATGGCACGTCTGTGTGAACAGGAGTGAACCTGCAGCCTGCTTTTCTATTAACCTATTGATGAAATAATCCATTTTCACGTGTTAAGTGTCAGGCCTTTCCCTTCCCTTTAAACAAATGGACTTTTTCCACAGAGATACTGAGGTCCTGATACATCCACGTGCATCCTTTGGCATCGATCAGGCTCCTGCCTGCTTCCTTCCAGGTGCTCTCCTGCCTTTGAGGATTCAATAAGGGCTTGGACAGTGCCAAGCAAAGCCTCTGCAGGGTGACTGATGTGCCAGGGAGAGCAGAGCCATCCTACCCTGCCTGCCTCTGGAATTACACACTCTTGTTATCCACAACCAGGGTACAGGCCCTGCAGGTCATTATGTGCCTGCTTTGGCTTTGAATTATTTCCCAGGATATTCAGTTTGTCTGCTCTGGGTTCACTTCCTGGTCCCAAAGTTAACCCAAGAAAAACGCTTGTTGCCAGCTCCAGAGATATCTATGTCTATCTCTATTATCTATATCTATTATCCAAATCTATTTACTATATGATATATGAGCTTAATTAAATGAATCCTCACTGGTTAATAAAATGCTGTAAGAAATACTTCATTATCTAACAGCAAAACTCCCTAATAAGAAAAGATCTTTAAGGCAGATCGATTTTGAAGTAATTTCTGGAAGTGTTTTTCTTCCAAAAACGCCACCAAGAGGTGTTTCTAACTAAAGATTCCAGGGAAAAAACCCACAAACTTTCTCAAATCTCAAACATCTGGAATGAAGTTAACAACTTCCCAGTACTTAATTTAACTTTTACTGAAGTGTCAAACAGCATTAGTCTGGGGATATTGAGGATCCAGGGAAGCTGTGGCTGCCCAAACATCTGAAAAAACTCCACCATGGCCACTAAGCCACACCAGAAAATGCCACGTTTACCCAGACTTCGAACACCTCCAGGGAGGGTGACTCCAGCAGTACCCCATCAGCTCCTGACCACCCTTTCAGTGGAGAAATTCCCCTTGTCCCTACCGAGGGAGTGGTGGCAGCAGCTGCAGCTCTGGCAGGCTATCTAGCTGGATCTGGAGACACAGATCATCCCTCTGCTGATGCTTTTGAGTGCTCCCCGAGAGCTGAACTATCTCAATTCGTGTCAAATTAGCTGTTACACCTGCACATCTCACAGTGAGAAGAGGTATGTTGCTAGAGGAAGGAGGAAACAGGGCTTCAGGACAGCCTTTTGTTAAGATACGGAGGAACTGGGAATCAATTAAACTTAATCACTCCCAATTACCACCTCTCTTTCTATTTGCTCAGGCAATAACTTTACAGCTGTGAGCAGCCCCTCGCAGACAGAATTTCTGTGTTTGCTTTCTTTAATGGGGCTGCTGTTTATTCTCTGCTAATGAATCTGCTTGTCCTGCCTAGTTTTGATTACTCAGGTTCTGTAGGAAATAGGTTTACTACCACTATAATCAAGTAGCATTATTTCCAAAAGCAGGAGGTGTTTGTAGGAAGGGTTTAAACCCACGTGTGATCTGAGGACACATCTGTTTGTAGGGAAGTTCTCTAAGGATGCTCAGGATATTACAGTCAACAAAACACCGTGTTAACCCTTTTCTACCTGCTCCAATTCAGTTCTTTGCACATTTTGATAAGCAGAAACATGCTTTATTCCTGGGGGAGTGTTCACATGTACAGTGTAACCCTGAAAACCTCCCTGCAGTGCTGCAGAGAGGCGTTCCAGATGTGCTGATGTCACCTCTGGTCTGGCTGTGCCAGAGTTCTTTGCTGATCAGATAAACAGAGCTCAGACAGCTGATCAGAAGCTCGCCTGTGTCCGAGCCTCGGCAGCCATGCTGGAGGTGGAAGCCTGCATGAATTACATCCCTGGAGTGTGCTGAGCAGTGCTGATTAAATGAGGCACGCCACAGCCCTCAGCATCAATTATCAGAAATAATAGGATCTCTGCACCTAGGCTGGGGGAAGGGGCTGGTGTGTCATGTGCTTCCCAGAGCATCTTGCCAGCCCCCTGTGACAGAACCAGCACAAACACCACTGGCCAGGCACCCCAGGCACGCTGCTCTGGTCTGGGTGTGCAGCAGGCAAACACTGAGGAGGCGGCTGAGGAAAATCCCCCTCCCACAGCACAGGCCAGGGCAGCTTCTCCAGGTAACACCTGCCCAGGAAAACTGATTTATAAGAGGCGGGTGAAAGGCAAAGCTGAATATTTAGGGATAAACTTCAGCTCTCCCCCTGCTCCTCCTTGAGTTTTCCTGCACCACGTGTGGTTACATCAGGGGCAGGCTGGGGAGTTGCTTTCTTCTTGGTCAGCAATTTATCCAATAAGCCCTCACTCTTTGGTCAGAGGATTGAAATGGTTTCATTAAGATGCAGCTCAGGAGATTCTCAGATCATGCAAATTTGTCTCTGTGACTGTGAAGGGGCTTGATATTGTCTTATTCTATGTTAAAGCAGAAACGACAAAAATTCCTCAAAAAAGGGTTAAAAAAAACCTCAAACAAACTCCAGGGCTATCTAATATAGATCTATACATAAATACATACATCTAAGTAAAATGAACTGGATACACTGCATTTCGAGATCTGTCCAACACTAAATTTTAAAATTAAAAAATGCCACAAAGTGCCTGGATCTTACACAAAACACAGACTCCAGAAAAGGTTTGGGTTGGATGGGACCTTACAGACCATCTGGTTCCAACCCTTGCCATGGGAAGGGATGATAAGCATGTTCACTATTTTTCTATTTATTAAACCAGATTTCCACAATGAGCCATCTTTAAACACCTGAAGATGACTCTGAAGTTTCCCAACATTTCTCTTTGGAGCAGGAGGGATTATCAGGACATATGTCCCAAAAGACCAAAAAATGGGGATACAGAAGATATTTCCTGTAACAACAGCCCTTAGTATGTCCTTTTTTGGACTCCAGGACACTCAGAAAAAACAAGCTGATGTAAAGTAAACTAAAAAAAGTGCCGAGTTACAGAAATTTCCCCAAACACAACTAAAACAGTATGTCTGGTACAAAAAAACCCAACTCTTTCCTCCGCAACTCAAATCATTTCCCATGCTCTATTTTAAACCCACAAAACACTTTAGAAGCAATACTTCAAACCATATTAATACTTAATTACGTTTGGCTTCTCTTCAGCTTTGAACATTTCAAATGAAGGGGGAAAAAAGGAAAACACATTCATACTTCTGCTGGTGACAGGGGAAAAAAGTTACTTTAATTAAACATTTCTAAAAAATGTTTTTACTTCTTTTTTTTTTCCCCCTCATGCAATATTTCTCCATCCAAACTTCTGCAGCAGGTAAAAGACCCACTAAACGATTTCAGTGTCTTTCCAATACACTATAAACATACAAGATTCCAACTGACAAAAAGGAAATGGTAATTGGAAACATTTTTCTCAGTTTTTCATTATCTGAAGCAGAAAATTATGGCTCTTTTCTACAGACACACACACACACACACACACACACACAAATCCTTTTCAACCACCTAGAAAAATTGTCTTTTAATAAAAGCTTCAAATTATACTATCATATTTCAAAGGCAATGAACAGTTAAAGCAGCTAATCAAAGGTATAATTATTTAATGACTCTGACTCCTGCTATCTAACAGGACTGGAATGGCTTGGCTGTGATCACCAGACCCTCAGCTCCAGCTCTGCAAAACAAACCCTTGGCTGGGAGCATTCCAGCCACCCATCCCTAAGGTAAGTTCCTTCCATTTTGGTTGACTTCACCAGACCAGCTGAGCTTTTATGGAATTAAGGGAATCAGTTTGTCACCTCTTTTTTGTACACATCTGGACTAAAAGAAAAAAAAAAACCAAAAAAACCCCACAAAACAACCATAAGAGGTTTTCCTGCAGAGGAAACGAAAATATTTCCCTGACAAAATGAGATTTGTCAAGATCATCATTGATTTTCTTCACTTTTAATGGTACATGACAGTTTTCTGTAAACCCCAGCTGTTCCACTCCAGTAATTCGAATGTAAAACACCCACCAACAAAATGTGCTTATTGAAAATTTGTCTTAAATGCATTTTAGTATTTTTATTTAAAGAAATCTTTATTGATTTACTCCAGGTGAGTGAAGCAGTGAGCAAGCAGAGCTTCTGACTTTATTCCATTGCTTTTCTCACATCTTTTACAACTGGAAATATGACTGGAATAACATGTAACCATCAGGCACTAATTACCAGAGCTATCCAGGAGTGTACAGTGTACCTTGGCTTCTTTTGGAGTTAGAGCAGGTTGTGCCATTACATCTGAGCCTCAACCCTAAACATGAACTTTTATCATACTAAATACCTTTTTTTTTGGCTACATGGTTAGATTTCACAGAATCACAAAGGTTAGAAAAGACCTCCACGATTATCGAGTCCAACCAAATGCCACAAACAGCAAAGTGTCACAAATCATCATTTTTTGAACATTTCCAGGGATGGTGACTCCACCACTTCCCTGGGCAGCCTATTCCATCTGATCCAAGACACTGGACCCTCTGGAATTTCAAAGATACTCACATTTCTATCCAATTATCTTGATCGTGGGGTCAGTCTCATGCTTGTCACCTGGCTCATGGGAGCTCAGGTGACACCAGCACCTGGGGTGGCACTGGAAACCAGACCGGGTGAGGGAGCTGCCCCTCCCAGCTCTGCAGGATCAAAGGGGACACCCACACCTGGTGGGAGTGGCACCTGTGACAATAAACCCTGCTTGATGGGGCATCAAAACCTGCCGGGCTGTGACAGCCTCCTGGCAAAGCTGCCATTGTCACAGGATGGCTCGGACTGGAAGGGCCATCCAGCCCAAGCTCCCTGCAAGAACAATTCTGGGACAGAACGTGCACCTTCACTAAACCCCTCTCCATGCATTTGGAAGGAGATCAGGAAAAAAGCATTATGTGGGGTGGCTGAAGAGGAAGCAGAATTTTGGGGGGAGAATCCAGGGAACTTCTGCTAAGTGTCTTACAGGAAGCAAGTGAAGACTGAGCCAGGACCCAGGAAGCACCAGTATTTGTGAAATTCTTCCAGCTCTCATTTCCTGGAGAATTTCTGTAGATACAAGTGATGAAGAATTTGATTTTCAGTGTCACTTTGATATTCCAGCTTTGACTTACTCTGAAATGCAAACTACTGAATAGAAATCAGAATTACTGTTACCACCTCCCATTTTGCTCACCTTTAAGCCACATCGTCCACCCTACTGCAAAAGGTAAGTTCACACTAGGTAAATAAAATCTGAGGCACACAACAACATACAAACCCCACATATGTGTATAAACAACACAAATATGAATTCTTTGTGAATTTTCATCACTTGTGAAAACAAGCAGGAGCCAGCCTGCCAGGTCAGGTGTTAATAGTTTAGCATTTCGCTCTGCTTGTGGTGCAACTTCTCATATGAGAGTAGGGATTCCTCACTGGAAAAATCCTGGTTGGAGAGATTTATTGTGTCAAGGCCTTTCCCTACAAAGTGCTCAGCCAGTGATTATTATTCCTCTATAAACCTGAATGATCATGCTAAGACAGAAAGGTCACCACAGAATCATGTAGGCTGGAAAAGACCTTGATGACCATCTCCCCCTTTGCCTGAGCTTTTACATCACCCTGCACTGAGAGAGGAAGAAACTTCCAGTCCCTTGCCTTAGCTAAACTGGAAAACATAGAGCTGCAGATGCTGGGTCCTTCAGTACCAGGAGGACAACTGAGCATGGAGGGTTCACTGGAACTCTGTGTTTGGTAGAAGTTCCTACCCAGCAGTGCACCCACCACACCCACAAACTTGGCTGTGTTAGCAGGAAACAGGGCAGGACAAGGGGGAATGGTTTAAAACCACCAGAAGAAATCCTTCCCTGGGAGGGTGGGCAGGCCCTGGCACAGGGTGCCCAGAGAAGCTGTGGCTGCCCCTGGATCCCTGCAACTGTCCAAGGCCAGGTTGGACATTGGGGTTTGGAGCAACCTGGGACAGTGGAAGGTGTCTCTGCTCATGGCAGGGGATGGGACAGGATGGGCTTTAAACTCCCTTCCAAAACAAAGCAAACGAAACCAAACCATTTTAGGATAAATCTACTGACTTGCATTTTAGAACTCCTCAGAGCCTGCACAATTAAACAGCCAGCTCAAAGCCAGCAATGGGACAAAGCAGCATGGAATTTTCACAAGGAGTTTACAAACTTCCCAACTAATCTTCCCAAACTCACTGCTCAAGCAAAGCTTACTGCACAGGTCTCAATCTCTTTGGGGAAGGAGTCTTAACCCAGCCCTCTTCCTAGGGAGAAATTAAGTACTAAGACACCCAGTGGGAACAGAAAAATTCTTTCCAAAGACAAGATTTTATCTCCTCTCCATAGATTGCATTTCCAAGGGCTTCACCCACAGGAAGCTGCTATCACCTATGGCTGTCTCTGGTGGGGCTCCTTAGATTTGATGTTAATTTGCACAATACCAGTGAAAAATGTAAAAACCATGAAGTTGAAGATGTTTGTGGTTTGCTATTACCCAGCATCTGCCCAGATCTTTGCACAAATCCATGCAGCTCAGGGTTGTGGCTGCTCTGACATGAAGATTGTCATCCCTGTAATTTGCCTTCTGTAATTCAACTTTTTTTCCCCAAAGCTGTGGTTGCCAGAAATCCGTGGCGAGCTGCTGTGGTTACCTCTGGAATGAAGTAGGGAAAAGGAGGATGAGATTTGCTATTTGCATATTTTGAACCCATTAGGGAGGGCCCACACAATCACTGCATAGCTGAGGGACCAAGCCATCAAAGAAGGCACCAAAGTTGTGCTGCCTTTCACCTTTCTAGCAAAACCCTGAGTAACAACTGCATTTGGCCTGCAAAGATAAATATTAAATCCTGCATTTCCATCAGCTGCTGGTGTCACAGGCTCCCTTACAAGGCACAGCTCTGAGCTGTTAACCACTAACTGGCTCAAGCACAACGCCTGCTACTAATCGCTTACTGAATAATGGAAGTGACACAACTGATAAAAGGCTTCAATCCTGGAAAGAAATGATTTATAGTATTTCACTCCACTGGCACTGTTATTTGTGTGACAAATGGTTGGATAGACACCAGTTAATCTCCACGCAGCTCCAAGCTGGATGTGGCAGCATCCAAACAATCAGGCCCTGGTAACAAGGCTGCCATGCTGGTGTGAGGGGCTGAATGTTGGCACTGTATCAAGGCTGAGCCCCAAACCAGTTCACCCAATGGATTCCATCTTTCGGTGGTGGTGGCTGGGAAGAGGAGTATCCTGATAAAAGCAGGAAGGCACAGCTCAGATCAGCCCTGCTCCTCCAGCACAGAGATGAAATCATCAATACCAGTGAGGCATTAATGATTTCAGAAGGCTCCAGATCCCTTATGGATTTTTCCTGACGGCCAAAGCTGAACTGCAGCATCACCACAGCTGTCAAGGCTGTTATGCTGCAGTATAATATCACTGTGCACTGCAAGTCCCATCTTGCCCTCAGCTGGGAGAGAGGGATGGGGCTGCTTCTTAGGCAGAATAGGCCACGATTTCCCCCCCCTTGAGAAATGAATGGAGTTTTAAATTTACAAGCAGCACATCAACAGCAGCTTTATCTCACTGGTTGTATTACCAGCATCTTGCTCCCTGCAGAAGTCAAATCTATTTTATCAAGCCACTCCTTCAAAAGCAGCAAACCCCTCAGAGTCTGAGCTTCCACAAATCTGCATCATTTTCCTGGGTTACTTTTCAGCTTCGCACCCAAAATCTGCCATTTTTCTCATTCAAAAAAATAATTTCCATGCCTATAAAAATCGCGCCACCCCCTGCCCTGGGCAGGGACACCTTCCACCATCCCAGGCTGCTCCAAGCCCCATCCAGCCTGGCCTTGGACAGTTGCAGGGATCCAGGGGCAGCCACAGCTTCTCTGGGCACCCTGTGCCAGGGCCTGCCCACCCTCCCAGGGAACAATTCCTTCGCAAGATCTGATCTAAACCAGGATAGAGAACACAATGCCCCAGCAGATGAATCTCTGGGCTGGCCACAGAAAGACAAGAGCTCAGTTTGCACACAGGAGAACATTCAGAGGGGAGTGGGATAAGAGGACCTGATAAAGTAGAAGCAGCAAGAATTTTCTTCAGAAGGCCTAAAAGATCTCAGGAGTGGTAAAAATCCTACAGGCTGCACTCCCAGTAGCTGGAGAAATGCAGATGGTATATGAAGATGACTGATATCATGGGAAGCAAGGAAAAAAATCTCCATTCACAAGTGCTTCTTGTGATCTCAGGTCTAACTCGGTGTATTTGCTCTTGAAAGACACGTGTGATAATGTGGCATTAAAAATTGCTCAGCTTTTTATCCCCTGACAATCTCCTGTGAGAGACTTGAACAACTCTGTTACTTTGCCAGTGGAAATGACTTTCTACCCATATCACTTACCAGCCTTCCCAGGATTTCACACCAGATCAATATGAGGTTAAATAATACACAGATTCTTCAGGATCCCTTCCCTCTTTTCATCTATAATACCCTTTTTTTTTTGTTTTTCCAGGTCTCTGCAACATTCCCACTGCTACGAGGTCCCTTCAAAATTATATGACCTTTCCACAGAAATGGCACAAAAAACCTCACAACACACTAATACAAAATTATTGCCAAAACTGTACAATCAAATAGAATGAAGATGGATACAGATTATTTCCTTTAGTGGGCATATCTGGACTTGCTTGGTGGGCAAGAACAAATGGGTTTGATAAAGAAACTGAGCATGAAGAACCAGGTAAAACAAGGTGCAATCAAAAGCTCATGAGAAAATCAGAGCTATTGGCCAGACACTGCACTCCTGAGTTCTCCCAGAGTGACAGAACTTTGTCCCCAGGTGAGCTGTAATGTCACTGAGAGGATACAAACCCCTTTAAAATGCTGTGTCAAATACAGTCAGCTTTTCCTGCTTGCAATGGGAATAAGCTGGATGTGCTGACCAATTTATGCTCTGAAGTTAATCTCAGTGGTAAAGAGCAGAACCTCATCTTATTGATTGGTGCAGCACAGGGAAGCAGATTTACACAAAAAAATCATGAAACCTGTCCCCAGAGATGTACCTGTCCCAGAGCTGGGATAGAAACAGGCATTTGTAGGGAATTTCTTCTACTTCATCTCTCAGCATTCCCACAGTTCTCATTTCAGCCTAGTCCATCCCTCCCCCTCCCTTGCAAACGGGGCTGGACTTCTGACTAAAATTACCATCACAGAGGGGTCTGGCAGTACCTTTTACCTGCTGATTAAAATCTCCATCACCTCTTTCCACAAAGCTTTTTAGGAGGAAAAAAAAAGAGATGAGAAAAAAAATACATTCACTTTGAATTTGTCCATCGAACTGTGGAGTCCATCAAACGGGAGTTGATGTGTTAGGACAGGCCCACAAAAAAATGAGCACCCAGTAAGGACTAAGAGCTAGAAGGTGACAATTGCTACATGTATGAGTGTGGTATTGCCTTGAGATGACAAAACCCTTTGTATTTCGCAGGGTCTCCATGATGTCCTTCTCTCTGGAAGGATAACTGCAAGGAACAAGAATCCTCTTAACGTTCCTTGTATATTCAACATTCTCCTCCAAGCAGGACCAAAGCCCAGGACAGTTCTGACAAGCAGAGACTCAAAGAGATTCAATGTGCTGGCTCCTTTGCTGCTCAAAAAGCCATTTTGGATTTTATTCTGGCTCTGGGGTGCAGTTTATATTAATCTTTTCTTCTTTTTTTTCCCCGCAAGTGTTGCAGGTTAAACTTTGTGCCTAACAACCCTGACAGCGTCCCTTCACATTTTGGAGACGAGCTATTGAGTAGCATTATGACAAATTATGGGCCTGATGATATGTAAAAGGAACATCTCCTCCACGTAGGGCCTGTGGAGGAAATAAAAAGACTGAAAGAAGTATTCCTGCTCAAAAAATAGCCATGTGGGGAAGCTGCAAGGTTCATTATGGATAGATTACTCATGATTCAGGAGTTCATTATTAATGGATTATTTACAAGTATTTCCAATGTGTTGTCAGCTGTTCCCCTGGGAACAGCTTTTCAATAATATCCACAACTTAAAGAAAGAATGATGAGCTATATTGATATTTTTATTACTAAAGGCAGCAGGTAATCATCAATATGTTTAAGAGAAAAGAAGACTTATATCCAACCTCCTCCACAGTTATTTTTTCATGTCATAACAGCTCTGGGCATATCCTGTACTCTTTAGTTAGTAATAAATGACAGTGCTGCACTTAAAACCTTCGTGTATATGGAATTTTGTATCAGCAGATCCCGATGTTCTGTGTCCCTGGGATTCTATTCAGACCTGCTCTGTTAGTCCACTCTTAAAAAATAAAAAAGTTTAAGATCACACCATAAACTGAAGCCCAGATCTGTGCCACAGGGGGAACTTCCCCATCATTCCAGTACATCCCATTACTCCATGGGTTACCAAAGCTCACCTTCTCACTTCACCTCTGGGATACAAAGTGTAACCATAAGCAATGGTGACCTAATTATTAACGAGTTTGCCTGGACAAACCAGTGTCTAATTGTACACAGACAGGCTGAGAAATAAAGATTACAGCTGACAAATCACTAAAAATTAATCAATTTTCACATTCTCCTTATAATCACTATGGATCCTCACACCAGAGTCTTTAGGTAATCTAGTGAGCATTAACTTACACTTTAATATATTATTAAAAGCATTAAGCATGTATTAATCTATGATTTATTACACTTAGGTTTGTTCTAATTCAATTAAACACTGAGGCCTCTTTAAGTATTCTGTAAAACTCAGGTATGTTGCCTGGCAAGTGAGGTCTTTCTGAAAATAGTATTTAGGGAATCCTCAGTGATATTTTAGAGATCTCCAAATGGGAATCATTACCATGGATGAAATCTTAGTTTGAGGATGAAAATGTACATTAGTCACTGGTAAGTATTGCCAGATTTCCTTCCCTACATCCACCTGTCCAGGCTCAGACTACTGGGTCATTCCTGTGTGATAAACACCAGATCTCACCATAAAATGGTGTTTATTTACAACACAAGAAGCAAGCAGTTATTTCTGACTGCCCATTCAAAGCCATGCACTGAATGGTGGCTAGCCAACCAAAAGTGATTATGTGTGTGACAGTGCTGATGATGAGCTCAAAGAAATAATATTGCTTCAAATTTTAAGGTTAAGTAAACCATGAACTGCCCTTTTACGTATAAATATGTTGGTTAAAGCATTCAAGTTGTCTGGAAAGGGGCTGGATCCCTTTGGTGTTTTGTTTACCACTGCAAAGCTTCACCTTGGCTGAAAATCCCCTGTGTTTATGATGATCACAAACCAGCCAGCATCACTATCAATTTTCAAATTACGATTTAATCCTTTTTAAAAAAATATTTTCCCCTTGAAAAGCTTGCAGAGTCACTTGCACACAAAACCACTGAAGCCCCAAAGGGAAGAGCTGGGGGAAGCAGAAAGAAGAGGGAGCTGAAACAGGCTTGGAGCTGCCAATTCCTTGTCAAGGGAAGCAGAGGCAGAAACGCTCCAGCCTTGCTGTGCCATCCATCACCAGAGTGCAGCTCGTCCTCCCTGGCTTAAGGAGACGGAGTCAGAGCACTGGGGCAGTGTAATGGTGCTGTTTGCACCACCTGATTAGTGGCTTGTCTGAAGTTTCTTCTGTATTGTCTCAGAGCCAGGATTAAAAACACAAAGGAGATGAATTTTCTCGTGTTTGGGCTTGGATGTTTATTAAATCTTATCTAAAGTACAGAGAGTTCAGCAGCACTTCCAGCCACCAGCTAAAAGTGAGCAAAATGGAGGAGAATCCAGCTGGCTACAAGGTCTCTTAAAGCTAACCAGTCCAATAGAGAATTAACACCTATATTATTTATACTTTTAACCCAATAACCAAACTCTTGCACCCCAGAGTGCAGCACTGTCCAACCAGAAACTACTGCCTGACACCATGGAGAAGGAAGAAGAACACAGAAAGGAAACAACACCCAAAATCCTTCATCTTGTCCCATACTTATCAATATATTATAAAAACCTCAAATTTAAAACCCTTCACTGTGTGAAATCACACACTTCTATTTAACTACATACCTGTGACTTTAACTCCATCACTCAAATTTGGAGCCTTCTCCAAGGCCTCAGGTCCAAAGCAGTGTTCTCCTGGGGGTCAGTGCCAGAAAGCACAAAAACCCCAGGTCTCTGGGATCCAGCAGGGAAGGAGCCAAAGTCACATCCAAAGGAGGACATGGGGCCAGCAAGGCCACACCGCCTCTCCTTGGATGAACCATGCATTCCCACAGACAGCAGGCTCAAACCACAGAGCCCACACTGTAAGCAAGTCAACAGAACTAACAAGGGAGAATTTCTCCCCTTGAAAAGTTTCCCTTTCCAAAGATTTTACCTCCCTCATGGAGACCAAGATGGAAAATGTAGAGCTGTCCTTCAGGTTTATTACAACTTGGGCACCAAAGATGCACCAAGAGTCAAACCTTCCCTCTCTCAGGGTGGGCAAACCCTGGCTGCTGGCACAGGGGTGAGCACACACAGCTCAGCAAATACTGGCCCAGAGGAGCTCCTCTTCTAAAGGAATGGGAAAAAAAAGATCCTCATAGCTCTTCTGGGCTGCCTGCAAGTAGTAAAATGTTACTACAAAACAGGCACAAATCCCCACCAAAACCAGGATCTGGAATTTCAGACTATAGCTGAATTCATTGGAACAAAACCCAACAGCTCTGTTTCGAAGAGCAAAAACCCACCATGATGACATTTTTTTTTTTGCTGTGAATTCTGATCTGGTCCTTATGTGGGAGGCAAAAACTGATTTAAAGAAGACAAAAAATTAAAAAAAAAAAAAAAAAAATTAGATCTGTTTTTTTAGGGGTGCAACTGGTCAATCTGAGTTTGGTTTTAGGGGAAAAACTGCCCACAATCCAAATACAAGGGAAGCAGTAGAAGAGGAGCAGCACCATTAAGAGGGCATTTAGTGGCCAGAAACACCTTCAGGAAAGACTGGGAGCCTGAAGGGCTGCAAGAATTTCAGGCAAGTGGAGAAAAATTATACTGATTAATAGAAATAAAAGTTTGAGGTGATACCAGAGCATTTTAATTGCATTTCTCCATCCCCTGCCACGGCAGATTCCAAACATAAGCTCTTCATTTGATGCATGAATAATACAGCATTGTACTGCAGCTCCCTATAAAGTCCTGCTCCCATCTCTTTGAACCACACATGCATCCAAAAACTAGGAATTGCAGGATATTCAAATGCGAGAAACCAGAGTGGTGGCACAGAACAAGAAGCATCACTGACAATTAAGAATTTTCTTCTCTGGCACCTGGAGTTCGATAGGCACGGCTTTAATGATTTTATTTTCATTTGAAGGGGTCTGAATGAAGGAAGATGTGACGTTTTCATAGGGGAGAAATAAACAGCAGCCTAATCAGCCTCTGAGGCACGAGAATCTAAATGAAGGACCTGGCCAGCGACCCTTTGGCTCTTTTAAAGCACACGGATTTATCCTCATTACGGGATAAAAACAGCCCTGGCTCTGCTTGGGAACATCAGCTTTGTACCTCTTGCAGACAATCCTGATGTTTCCTGGCACAGGTGCCAAAATAGACATGTTCTGGCAGCCTGGAGGTTAAACTGGATTAATTCCTGAAACCTGAATGCTGATCTGCTGTCATTTAACATGTGCTCAACATGTGTGCTCAGCAGCAACTGGAAATGAAATATCTTAAATATTATCAAACGGTACATCATTAAATATAAATTAGATGGAAACGGGGGAAAGCTAAAAATTGACTAGGAGTTCAGCTACTCCAAATGGCTAATACGGCCATTTTTCACCTGAAGCCCTCTCCAATACAGTTTTGCCATTAAGCAAAAACCTAAAGAAAGGTAATCAATTCCAACTAAAAAGCACTTCTCCCGGAATGACTGCACTTCAAACCCCTGGCTGGCTGCCAGCCTCCCCCCAGCCGCAGACAACAGCCATCAGTGTTTCTGCCTAGCACGGGAGCACAGGGGCCATGCATAATTGACTGGAAGATGGGCTAAAACTGTGCCCAATCAGTGTGTGATCAAAACCGCGTGGAATATTCAGCGCCACTTGATTACACGGAGCCTCGTCCTGCCGCTCTCCTCATGAAATCTCTTCAAGGTCCAGAGTACTGTAATAAGATCATTACTGTCAAGCGCTACGAATCGCAGCCAATGAGTCTTGGGATAGGAAGTCATACTTCACAAGCTCCTCTGGTCTTCCTTTTTTTTTTTTCCCTAACCCCCCCTCTCTCCCTCTCCCTCGGTTTTTTTTTTTTTTTTTTTTTTTGTATTTTACTGTGTGTTGAGGCAGCAAGGCGACGAGGTGACAGATAATGATCACATCACTGTGTGGCAACTAGAAAGGCACTTTTAAGAAAGAGCACAGAGAAATCAGCTTAAGAGAAACTCAAACAAATTTTTTAAGGGCTTTTTCTTTTTCCCCCCTCAAAAATTAAATAGAATTAAACTGTGCAGTATTCTCCTTTCATGAATTGTGATTTAATGTCATTGAATTTAATCATTTGATAGATTTTCATATTATCCCAAAGCCTATTACCTCACAGACAAATGGCCAATTTTCTCCAGCTCACGCTCACAAAAGAAACCTTTATTAATTTTTTTTTTTTCTTTTTTAGAGTCCGGGGGGAGAACTGGTGGAAAATGTCAATGATGAGGCCTGTTCAAGTTTCCCTTTTTACCTACTGCTTCCTGGAGTTACACACCACATATGATGCATAACATCTATCACAAGTAACTGGTCTGTAAAGAGAAAGGTGGAGGGACAGAAAACAGGAGATTAAAGCACAGGGTATAAAATAAACAGAACAGCAAGCTCGGCACTGAAACATCACACAGGGCACGTGGATCTACAGCAGGGACTTCAGCTGATTTAAGGCTTAAAACTTGACAAAACAACATGGGTTTGAAATGACTGACTGGAAATAAACCAGCCAGAAGCTGGAAATAAAGAGTTTAGCATTACTGTTAGAGGGATGACATCAGTACCACAAAGCATGGGAACTGGAATGGCTCCAGTTGTGTCTTTAAGAAGGCTCCAGTGATGGGACAACTGCTATAAAAGGGAAGGGCAAGTCCACCTTGCCCACATCTCCAGCACCTCCAGCACCCCCTCTGGGCCTGCCACCTCCCATCATCTCCAGCAGATTCAATCCTGTACCACAGCATTCTCCCCTTGGTGCTCCCTATGGAGAACCCCATCCTCATGGATTTGCTCCGTTCCAAACACATTCCACTGGGAGATGCTCCTCAAACCTACCCTTAGAACATCATCATTAGATGAGAAGACTCAAATTTCCACAGAATCCCAGAGTGGATGGGCTTGGAAGAGGCCTCAAAGCCCATCTTATCCCACCCCTGCCATGGGCAGAGACACCTTCCACTATCCCAGGCTGCTCCAAGCCCCATCCAACCTTGGACACTTCCAGAGATCCAGGGGCAGCCACAGCTGCTCTGGGCACCCTGTGCCAGGGCCTGCCCACCCTCCCAGGGGAGAATTCCTTCCCAACATCTGACCTGAACTTACTCTTTCAGTCTGCAGCCAATATATGCCTATTCAGCCATATATTTAGTAAAATTGTTCATATTCCTCAGTTTTGGGCATGTTTTTTAAAAGATGTCACAAACACTTTGTCAAAGAATGAAAAAATAAAGGGCACAAATATTTCTTGATCTACAGATTGTGACTAAATCCATAATTGACTAAAATGTAGGGGTTTGCAGCTAAAAAGGAATTAACAGCCTGTTATTGTTCTGTGTGTACTCTTGATTATGAGCTCTTATTAGCCAAGAGCTGATATGTATAATAAACCCTGGGGGGGATCAGACCTGGCAAGATCCCCCTTGAATTCCAGGACTGAGCTACCCATGGTAAATCTCCACAACCAGGGCTTCTGAAGGGAATTGTTTAGGACTTCCACTCTTCAAAGGAAGCTGTTTCCTACTGGTAGCTCAGTCCTAACGAGCTGATGAGTCCAAGTGCACAGGCATCCTTCGAAAACTGAATCTTCCTTCTACAGCAAAATACCCTGCTTATTGAAATTGTGACACTTTGCCTCCATAGGTCAATTATGTGGTGAACAGGAGGATGAAGTTATACTGAGCACAGTTACCTGATTTTAGCCTTTTCATTGTAGCTTTATAATACATAATCATCTAATTTTATGATATTTTAATTTAGGTATATAGGTTCATAATGAGAAGAAATTGCCCTACACTCCAGAAAAACTGGAAGGCACTTGGAGAATAGACATTCTTGTTTAAAGAACACAACTACCAACTTCTCTAGCTGGATTAACATTTTACAAACACTCACTGCTGCATTGCAAACATCACCTTGTGGACACGAGGAACCATTTTCGTAACCAAGGTCTCTGTGGCAAGCTGACAGCACATTGCTGAGGACGCTAATTACCCAAAGCCAGTGAAATGCTAAGGTGACACTTGTTTTCATTCAGTTACAAAGCTGCTGAAAACTTCTTCCTTCCCCCAAAAAGCAGGCCAAATCCCAGCATGACACTGGATACACAGCAAGCCCTTCTGCTGTCACAGTGCTCAAAGTGGGACTAATTTTTAGGGAAACGTAGAAAAGAAAATAAAAGTGCTGTCATTCTCTCACTCTCCAGATGTGCCAGTGTGTGCAACCACCAGCAGCATTCATCCCAGGCCTCATCCTTTCCAGAATCCCCTTTTCCTGCTGACCACCACTGCGACACTTTCCCTTTCAACCAGGGAGGCGGAACCGGCTGCCTCTCCCGACCCCGGCTTCTGAAGGGAAGCAGGAATCTTTCAACTTGTTTAGCCTGCAATGAAGTAGGTTAAAACAATAGATGAGCTTCACCTCCCTTGTCTTTCACTCCTCAGCATCAACATAAGTGTCTTTCAGCAGCAACCCTTTCATGTCAGGGAGGCTGTGGCAGCCGAGGCTCGAGGATTCCCAACAAGTGACCTTTCTGCCTTGGTTGAAAGTCAGGCTCTGAAGATTCGGGCTGGTTTTATTAATTTCTGCCCTCCTGCTTCCCGGGTGCACAGCCCTCGGCCAGGAGTGAGCTTCCTGTGGATGCAGTGGAACTAGAGCCCAGGAGTGTTTTGACAGGGAGAGGTGATAAACTCACAGATGCTCGAACAAGGATCTGGCACTACCGACAACAGATATGGGCACACGCTGCTGGGTTTTCTTTTTAAAGCTCTCTTAGAGGCAGGAAAAACACAGCTAGGTATTTTGCTCATTTTTAATGCCAACGACACCCTAAGACCTGCTTTGTTTTGGGAGGTATTTAAAGAAATTGCTTCCTAAAAAACAGCTAGAGCAGAGAACAGTTCGTCAGGGGAGGCTTACAACTCTTCCGAGATAATATACAAAACAAGAATACAAATACTTAACTAAACACACTACTAAAATCTCCCTGAAAACAAACTCATTAAACTCCAGGTATAGGAAGTTTTTTTGTTGTTGTTGGTTTTTTTGTGTGTCTAGTATGAAATTCGGCAAAATGTTATTTGCTGGAATTCCTGAAATGTTTCATGTACTCTAAGACCACACAGATGACACGATGACCAACAAATTGTAGACAAAGAGAATTCAGCAGTAACCCTAAATGACTTACAAACCTATTTAAACCTCCCAACCTTCCTAGTAACCTGCTTACCCTGCCAACTCCTCTAGTTCCAAATAAATGCCTCTTTTCTTCATTCAGCATTGCACTCAACATGCCACTTTTGTATCCCTCTCTCTTTAAGCCCTGAATCTTTTTTAAAACTATGAACATTTACTTCCTAAAACTTCAGGCACTTAAAGAGACCAGAAATAGAAGCAAAACCTGCTGTCACTAAACCCTTTATCAGAAGATGCACAGAAATACTGCATGGCAGGATGGGAACATGCTCCTCTTCTGTATGACTTGGGATTTTAAATTTTATATTTATGCATTTATTTTTAAGAGGGGAAAAGCTTAAGATACCTATTATCATTTTAAAGTGAGTATAACCGGGCAAAAAAAAAAAAAAAAAGAAGCAAGCATGAAATTATTAAGGAATTTCTGTTTTCCCCTCCTGATTCATCCCCAGACTTCCTGTTGTTGTTGCGCCCCAATACCATTACACAGCAGGCTGTGATTATTGATAGCTGATTTATAGGGACAGACTAAAATAATTAGGATGGCAAGATCACCAGGAATAACTATTGTGGCATTCCTACATGGGCAACACCTGTTTGCTATACAGTTAATTATCCTCTGATGGACACCAAACAGCTTTTACTTGAAGAAGTTTTGGTGGCAGCTTAGTTCTGGGCATCACTTCAAGCAACACAATCCAGCCAAGGACCTCAACATCCCATGGATTCAATTCCAAAGGTTACAAACTCTTTAATAGGTGAGTGGTTTTGCCCTTGCTGCAGCTGCAGGTCAAGATATTGCATTTCAGAGAAAAGGCAGTGACGACACTGTGGCTTTTTGTGCTGGAAAGGTTTGTGAACATGCTGTCCTCTGACAATGTCAGAAGGTTTCTTCCAGACCATAAAAAGCCAAAAAAGGAAATTAAATATATATCTAAGAGCAGCAAGTAGAAATACCCTCCTTCATCATGGTGTATGATAAGTAAGTATCAGCATTAACAATGTCAAGTCCATCTGTCAAAGGAAGAATCTGCTCTCCCACTTTTGTTCCTTGAGTTGTTTCCACCAAACTTCCAAAAATTACTTTTTTTTTTCCCACATGCTTAGAGAAATAGAATTTTACTTCCGTGTGGCCACCACACTTCTTAAAGCTCTGCACCCAAGGAAATGCATGTTAAAATTGTGTGGAGGACACCACAATGTGGTGCCAAGAACTTTTAAACCACTTCAGGGTACGATGCCAACAGGTAAATCCCCAGGATGCTCAGGAAAGCTTAGGGTGCGAGGCTGCAGGGGAAATGCCCACAGGTTTTCCATGCATTTCAGTGACCCCCTGTCCTGCTTCTGATTTATCCACTTAAAAAAGCAAAATTTCAGGTGTTATACAGAGAACTGCATTTCTCTAATTCACCTTGTGATTCTGGTTCTGGGGTGGCTGAAAGGGACACAGGGAGACACCAGCTGAAAGTGTTGATGGCTTTTCTTACTGCCTAAAGAACAAGTGAAAAGTCTCACTAAACCTTGTTCTTCGATCCACAGAAAATAAACATATATTTGAATTTTCCATTTTACTAGGGTTCATTTTCAACACTCAGTGACGCAAAACACGTGCTTTTAAAAGACAAGGGTTTTGTAAGTACCTTTACCAGTTTACCCCAGGAAAAAAAAAGAAAAAAATAGGATGTCTCAGTAAGCTGGGGTTCATCCTTTAGCTAAAAGCCAGAAAGTGTAAACCTGGAGCTGGGTCTGGACTGCAAAGAGCAGCAAAGAACGAGGAAAAGCAATTACTGCACAAGGGGCAGAGAACAAATACCTTTGTGTTAAGAAAACAGTTCTGAGAAGAAATATAAAAGGTCCTTCTTTGTCCTTCAAAACTTCTTTAGAAACAAATGATGAAGAGGAACATGGATTTCAGAGAGTTTGGAAAGTCTGCCTGAAGTTGCTGATCACATACCCTGCTCCTCAGGCGCTGCCCCCCCAGCTCCACCTGCGCACATGGCCGTGGAGCTGGGGGGGTTTTGCCCCAGGATACTGAGAGAGGAGATGAATTCTCTTTCCTGGGAGGGTGGGCAGGCCCTGGCACAGGGTGCCCAGAGAAGCTGTGGCTGCCCCTGGATCCCTGCCCATGCCCCAGCCCAGGGGGTAGAATGGGATGGGCTGTAAGGACCCTTCCAACCCAGCCCATTCCATGACCATTCCATGGTCTCCCCCCAAGAGAAGGGGTGCATGCACCCATCCCACTAGGAAGTGCTTGTCCTGGCCCTACAGCACACAGCAGTGCTGGCCCCACTGGCTGGATCTTCTGTTAATGAAAACTTGAGAGCAGGGATGATCCCTGTGCTGAAAGGCAGCTTGGGGCTTTCCTAAAACCCCAGTGATGGATGGAGGGGAGGCAGGCTCAAGCTGGCACAGCCATGATGCTTTAAAACTAAGAAGAGTAAGAAAAATAAACACTGGGAAACATCTTTCTGCGAAGAGTATTTCCAAGAAAGCTTTTTAATTTTTCTGCTTGTTTTCCAGCTGTAAAGCCTTCCTATTATCCCTGGCTGTTCCAGGAAGTGCAGCAGCACAAGGGGACCTGAGCAGATGAGGCTCTGAGCAGCCATTCCTCTTTGAAACACAGCTCTGTCTAATCCTGCTCCGAGCAACTTCAGGCAGCATGGAGGGAAAAAACTGCTGGTTGCTGGCACCTTGCCTAATGTAAGCACTCCTGCTGCTACCCTCAAAAACACTGAGGGATTTTTTTTCAGTGACAAGTTCTGCACAGAGAACTGAAAAACTTCTCCCTGGGTCTCACCGTGCTTGGAAAAAATAAATCACAAGAATCTGATTTGCTGAAATAGGAACTGAATTTTAATTTTCGTTCGAGTGCAGCACAGATGCTTTAGCATTTTTGTTGCTGTGAGCATTGTCTCAGAAAAGCTGCAGAAAGATAAACCAAGTGAGAAGAAAGAACCCATCCCAGAAAAAGAGGGCTGTGCATGTGCAGATAGTGTGGAGAGAGAAGAATCAGCATGACCTTTATGGAAGGGCATAAAAGGGATGAGCATCAGTCCTTGGAATTGGTGAACCACCCTGAGCTCAGTGTCCATCATCGTGATATCTGAATACTTGGGCAGAGGTCAGTGATCAAAGCAGGCACGTTCAAGGAGGGAAAAAAAGCCCTGCAAAGTGCAGTAAAAATGCCTGAGTTTGCTGAAGACCAGATTTAAACCTCATTGAACACCTCAGCTTTGGTGCAGAGGAAAATGAAGGAACCCAGAATTCCTGTTTGAAAGCTGACACTTGAAACGTGCATGAAGCCAAAGGAAGGTGACACAAAATCTAGAATTACCTACATCATTTAACTGTGATCCATTGTACCTGCCGGAGAACAGCGACTGCAGGAGGAGCCTCCTCCTCTGCACATGGAGCCCAGGGCTTCGGGAAGGAAGGATTCCAGGAAAGAAGGAAGGATTCCAGGAAGGAAAGAATTCCAGGAAGGAAGGAAGGAAAGGATTCCAAGAAGGAAGGAAGGAAGGAAGCAAGGAGGGAAGACATGGCTCTCCCACAGTTATCACCACAGGCTTCTGGGGCCCATTTGCAGCAAGTCACCTGCTGCATCTCAAACATTTTCATCAAAGTGTTTGCATCTCCCAGAACATCTTTGATGGCCTAATTTGGATTTGTGGTCTTCAAAAGTGCAGTAATCCTCTGAGGGTGCAAATCTACATTACAGTGGGGGAAGAAAAATCCCCAAGGGAATCTTTTAGGCCACTGGACAGATTTGTAGCCAAGCGCTGGAGAAGAAGGGAATAACTGGAACTGAAAATTGCTTGGAAGTGCAAGACAGATGTGGTAATCATAGAATCATGGGATATCCAGAATTGCAAAGGACCCACAAGGATCACTGATCCAAGCCCTGGCCCTGCACGGACACCCCATCAATCCCACCCTGTGCATCCCTGGGAGCATTGTCCAAACACTCCTGGAGCTCTGGGGCTGTGCCCATTCCCTGGGGAGCCTGGGCAGTGTCCAGCACCCTCTGGGGGAAGAACTTTTCCCTGAGATCCAACCTAAACTCCTCTGACATTCAACTGCTTGCAGAAAATACCCAGAAGAGCCTGAACCTGGCTGGACTCAAGGATCTTCGAGGCCTTTTCCAACCTCAACCTCAGATTTGGTGATTCTGCCTTGCACCAACACAAGCACCAGCAAATCCAAAGGCTGCCAGGATTTGGAAAGAGCAGCACCCCCAGCCTTTCTGAGTCTTGCTAGGACGTCCTTAATGGGAATCTACAACCACTATTACTCTTTGTGAGACGCCCTTCTCCTAAAAGGACAGGGAGCTGGAGCACGCCTCATTGCCTTCTCCTTCAGCTCTGGCTGACAGACGAGGCTGCCTGTCCTCGCTGTCAGCCATCCCCTCCCAGCCCCGCCAAGGATTCAAGGACCAGCAAGATTAGCTGTCTGCTGAAGGATGCCCAGAGCTCTGGGATGCCCAGAGCCCTGATTCTGCTCTTGTGGCCAAACTGCTGCTTTTCAACAGCAGGGCTGTGTTTGAACAGCGATGCTGCGAAATTAAAAAATTTAACAACCACTGAGGCCCTGCCGAGACACAGCTGGCAGGTCCCAAACAGAACAGAGTGCTCACTTCAGAAGACACGTGAGAAGAGACAGGTCAGAGGAAGCTGGTGGGCTCATGCAGAGGTACAAACACTGTCAAAGGAGGTGTTGGCACTGTTGGAGCATGTTCAGGGCAGGGAATGGAGCTGGGAAAGGGCTGGAGGAGGTGAGAAAGGGGCTCAGCCTGGAGAAAAGGAGGCTCAGGGATGCCCTTGTGGCTCTGCACAACTCCCTGACAGGAGGGGACAGACGGGGGTGGATTTGGGATCTGGGAACAGGGACAGGAGGAGAAGGGAAGGCCTCAGGCTGGGCCAGGGGAGGCTCAGGGTGGACATTGGGGAAAATTTCTTTACAGAAAGGATTGTCCAGCGCTGTTACAGCTGCCCAGGGCAGCGGTGGAATCCCCATCTCTGGAGGGATTTAAAAGATGAGTGGATGCGGCACTTGGGGACATAATTTAGTGGTGGGCTTGGCAGTGCTGGGGGAATGGTTGGACTCCATGATCTCAGAGGGCTTTTCCATCCTAAATGATTCTACTCCCTTCAGGGCTCCATGTGTGTTACTGAGTTGCTTCTTGCCAACAACTTCTTGCCTTTCTGGAAGCACACTGATCCCATTTCTATGAGAGGGGATGTGGAGGGAGCAGAAAATATTCATAAAGAAGAAAGTCCCCCTGCGTCCTCAGAACAAGCCCCTTGGAAAACCATAGCTTAAAGATAAGAAATGGCTTGTGAAATGACGAATACAAAAAGGAATCCAGTTCCCCCCCACCTTGGTAGACCCTCTTATCTATCTCCAATATTAGTGGTTCATTCTCTTTTAGTATCCATAGGCCAGCTTTGAATGTAAAATCCTTTAGGGATTGGTCAGAAAGTAGAATTCTCTTGGTAATTGGTGCAAACTGTAAAACCCTCAAAAGTTATAAAAACCCCTGTAAAACAATAGCCGTTGGTATATGCTAGATAGGATACCTTCATAGAATAAACCATGGATTTGTGCCTCTCTGCATATGCTGGTCTCTTTTCCCCACTGGTCTGAGAGCTCACCACCAGCCACAGTTCTATCTGGGCAAGGCTTGGGAATTTGCTCTGTCACTGAAGGCTGCGAAAGCAGCCTCAGGGATCCCAAAGGGACCCCAAAACCCAGCCAGCGACAAGGGGACAATTTTGTTGAGTTTTTGCAAGAGGATTTCAGATAACACAGTGTGATGCTGGAAGATGAGGAGAGGAGAAAAACAGAGGAGGATGAAATGGATTCTGCAATCAGAACAGGGACATCAGGGACAAAAGACCCAAACCCTCCACTGCTCCCTCTGGGTCTGTGCCTGCAGCCCAAGACCACACAGGCTCCAGCTCCAGTGCCTTGTGAAAATAATCTCCCCAGGAGAAAGAAAACATACACCTATTAACTGCTCAGAAAGAGATTTTTCAAAGGCTCTCGATGTCCAGCTGGTCTTGATTCACATTGACTTCAACAAAATATTCTTGGGCCAATGGTGAACACTCTGAAAAATCCCCTCTGTAATTTGCCATTGAGGTATGAAAATAAGTGGCGTAAAAAGGCTTTTTTAAAAGAGAGAAAAAAAAAAAGGACAAATTAAAAATGAAAGGTTGAACTGAAATTTGGCTTCAGGCCATAAACTAGGAGGAAACTAACAGCAAAGATAGTTAAATGACTGGAAAGAGAACACAACAGGAGCTGTTATGAAAAAAGGCTGATGGCTTTTTAAAAAAGGATTTGTATAGATAACTGGGGAAATAAATTCCGGATGTGAAAGAAGTGCAATTGAGAAATTAAATAAATGGAAAATAAGGATGACTAAGTAGTAGTTAACATGCCCCTTCTCAGCTGTATACTATTATCACATCTATTTTTAATGTCTCTTCAGCTGTCTGCAATTGTCATCCTTTTTTCAGAACTTGTTCCAACATTCTTTGATACTGAATTAGCTGTTTTTTACTCTCCCATGCTTACAACCACATCTTTTTCTTACTCAACACTCTCCTTTCCCCACAATGTTATTCCATTGTCTCCCTTTTTCATCTCTCCTTATGTGTTGACTTCCTAGTTTCTGAGCCCTCCAACCACCCTTGTTCATCTTTTTTTTTTTTTTTTTTTTTTTTTTTCTGGAGCTCTTTTGGTTGAATCCTAGCATGTTTCTTTTCTTCTTTTCTAAAGCTGCAAGCATGTTTTATATCATATCTGGTTCCTGTACACATTGTTACCCCTTCAGAAGGGCATTGAACAGCTACAGCAGTGTGGAAATAGTAAGCTAAACTAAGGGAGAAAAAGAAGTTCTTTTTCGCTTTTGCTTTCTAGCTTGTAAGAAAAAGAACCCAAACATTTAAACTCTCCCCTTTTCCCTTTTATCCTCAAATAACACAAGCTTTCCACGAGCAGCTGAATATTCAAACAATGAGAGGCATCAGAAGCAATGGCCATTCTAGAGCTCAGGATGTGCCTAAGGAGATGTGATAACACAAGATTTAATAATACTGAAAAAATACACAAGTTCTGATGTGATCTGTGGAGTGAACCTGAATTTTTCCTCCTTGTTAACCTTCCAAGCGTGCCTCTTCCTTACCTCAACACCTAATGATGCTCCATATTAACTTGGGGACTCTGATTTATTAAAAAAAAAAAAAAAAAAAAAAAGTTCTAAACACATTTCAGGCAGCTGAATTCACCACTGTGCTGCCTCAGATGGTTCAGCTCCATCATTACAAGCTCAGTCTTTAATTTCTCACAATTCCCTTTCCCTTGTGCATTCAGAGCCAAGGCTGTAGCTGACCTAACAACACTCTTTGGAATGGCATTTTCAAACTTGAGGCTTGGATTTTTTCTGAAGCCTACCTTCAGCCGTGCCCGAGATGCCATCAGCTTTGAAGTTGCTTGTGCTTTTCTTCCGGCGGTGCTTCTTTCTGTTGGCGTGGGGGGAAGGAGGGGGGTCCAGTTTGGGGCTGGTGGTGCTGGATATGCTGGGGCTCGAACACACTGAATCTCCCAGGCCAGTGTCTGCAGTTGGGTGGGGGGAGAAAAAAAGGGGGAGAAGAATCAAAATGCTGGGGATTTAAATGAATTGATTGTTGGAACCCGAGCTATAACCCCTGGCTGCTCACAGATACATTCTTGAGCTCATTCAGGTGATTCTCCAAACAATATCCATCACTGTTTTCTAAAAGGTACAAAAAAACCCCAACTAGGCTGAAGTGCTGATTCAAATCCTGTTAGACTAACAGGACTCAGCATGAATTTTAGGAGCAGGCCAGCTGGAATGCACAAAAAACAATGCAAAAACACTTTATTGCTTCCCACTGCTCCTTCCTCCAAAGATCCTCCCTAGCCTCAGATTAATTTGTGTAACACTTGGACATTTTAAAACATAAACAGAGATATCCCTGCATTCTCTGGATGTTCTCTGCTGTCATTTATATCAGACAGACACACTGAAAAGGTGGTGATGGCAATAGGTGGGAAAATAAGGTAAGTAATGTACAGCTGGTACAGGTAATAATTGTGTGATAAACGCTCACTTCCTACCTGCTTCCAAGGAAAATAATAACCCCACGTTGCTCTGTTCAGTTTCCTGTTTTATTAACTCCAACAGTTTTAAGAACTGGATCCTTCCACATAGTAAATACTCAAGTAACCTTAATCCAGGACTTCCCCCCAAGGTTGGTAATATGATTTTTGTTTAATTACTGGCTTGGTTTGGATTTTAATTATAAAATTCCACATAAAACCTACACTTAAAGGAAAGTGCTTGCTACTATGGAAAGTGAAGCCATTTGCAGAACCTTACTTAAATACCATATTGCACCTTAGTGCAGTATCAGGACTGCATTTATGTGCCATATCCTTAAAATCTCCTAGACAGATATTCAGCAAATGCATTCCCATGACTGCCTTTTGGGGTTAAATACTTGATGATTGGTTTCCCAATAGCAGACACAGGGAAAAGAACAAAAATCCTTATTGCAAAGCTTAAGTGTAATAACAGGAGTGCATTTAAGTTTAACTTAATATGTCAGAAAAATATCCAGCCAAAGGTTATTTAAAAAATAGCTTTTGATTTTTTTTGCATAGTTAAATTCCCGCAGAACTGCCTATTTGACAAAACCCAACTTATTTTGGTTTCTTTTTCCTCCTAATAAAGTTTATTTACTAATTATCCCCTAAGCACAGTTGTGCTGTAAGTTATTAGTGGGGGATAAATTATGTAGCTAATTGCCTGGCAAGAGAGACCAAACCAAACATTAATCTAATATTAAGGATTTCTGTTCTTTTTACTACATCCACTAGCTTGAAACCAGTCCCCAAGAATTTAACCCCAAAAGGGAGTAATGGGAATATATTGACTCAGTATCAGTGTAGGAGATTTTAAAGGATTTGACCTATAACTGGTGCAAGTGGCTGTTCTGGCAGGGTATGCTGTCTCTCCAGGAGAGGAGGAAGGCAAACCCAGGTGAAAATCCTGGTGGGAATTCTCTCAGCCAAGGGGACGCAGATCCCTTTGGATCCATGACACAGACAGAAGATGAAGAAGAGGGTGCCAGAAACACAAAGGCATGAGCACAGATGCAATGGGGTTACTGCCAATCCCGAATATTGACCTCCAGCTTGACTCCGGAGGTTTCTAATGGTGATACTTCAAAAGAAGGAAAAATCCCCAGGTTGCCCAGAGCAGCTGTGGCTGCCCCTGGATCAACGGAAGTGCCCAAGGCCAGGTTGGACGACGGGGCTTGGAGCAACCTGGGATAACGGAAGGTGTCCCTCTCTGAGGTGTTAGAACAAGGTGACGTTTAATGTTCCTTCCAACCCAAACTTTTCCAGGATTCTACAATTCAAAATGCTTCACGTTTCCCCCCTCATTCCCAGCTTTCACTTTAAAAACAATTAAACCCATCTGAGTTCATCCCATCACCTCCTGTACCTGCAGCATCAACCACCATGCCCTGCACCCATCAAACGGTGAAAAAACCCCACAATCCTGAGGCAACACCTCAGAATATATCCTGTTAAAAACCATCAGGGTAGATCCACACACTGGTGGCAGCTCTGTCTAATTTCCAGGCCGTAAATTCTCCCAACAAAACCCGCTTGAGAGCTCTGAAAAATGAGTGACGTACGGGGTTGATGCCTGGTGTCGGAGAGCTGAAGAATTAACCTCCCGTGGTAAATCCTCGTCATCCACAGCCCCTTCCAGGTAATAACAACCCACTGTCCTTGGGTCAAACTGCTCTCAAGTGGGAGCCTGGAGCTTTCCCTCCCCCTCAACCAGCAAGGAAAGGTTGATTCCTCATCAGCAGAGCCAAGCCAATACCAGCGGTGTGTTACTGCCCCGGATTCGCAGTGTTCCGAGCCCACCCTTTGAAGATGGGAGTTATTTAACATTCCCCTGGTTTAAAATATGAGCAATCAAAAGGCGCTGGGTGCTTCCACGCTGTGCTCTCCCATTTCCCACTCCTTCTCTTGCCTGACAAGGTATTCTTCAAATTGAAAAGAGGGCTCCTGAAAGCCCGGGCTTCGGGAAACTGTAAATGAGTTCAGGCTTCAGCCCGCTGAATGCAATTTCATTCTCCTGACTGAATACAAATAATGCATTTTATTTGGTATCAATTACCACGCCTGAGAACAGACGACCACTGCCGGCACTATTAAATATATATTAAAAAAAAGAAAAAAAAAAAAAGGGGGGGGTAAGGCAAGGCAAAAGGCACGGCAAATTAAAAAAGCAAGTGCCTCATTACTCCCCATCTCAAGCAGCTTTGACAGAGGCACTGGAACTCGTAAGGCACGTTCCACTGGGCTGGGATGGGCTGTTTTCCAGCCATCCTGCACGTTCAATGTCAGCCATTAGTTCTTCCCAATCGGGCATCAATGTTCAACACACACCCGAAAAAATATATAATACTGGTAATAATAATAACAATCTGCAGCCTCTCCGAGCTTCAATACTTGAAGTATGAGTCAAAGCAGCAGTTTCACTTTTCACTCGGGAAGCTGACAAGCATGACTAGAGGGGGAATAAAATAACATTCAGTTCGCATAAATATCAAGCGGGCTGCTTGAGACTGATGGGCCAGGAATGTATTCTTAGCCATCATTCTGGCAGACAGGCCCAAGGACACTCATAACTTATTTTACAATCATTTAGTTTCAGCTCAAGTGGAAAACGTGACAACTTATCTCTGCTGACAAGATGCCATATCGAACCTTACAATTAACTCTCCCCCGATTATCTGCCCAGCCCATCATTAGCTCTGCGGCTTTTGATGGACTGTACAGGCACAGCTTCCCTTGATGATGGTCATCATTTGCAGGGTGCAGAGCTCCATTACACGACACTGAGGACAAAACTCTCCCCTTGCCACGTAGCTGGGGTTGTCCTGACTGGCGCAGCCTCATTTGTGTAACTGTATTGAAGTGATGTGCAGCTAAACGCTGCTGGGAAAATGTCTTCTCCCCCAGAACAGAGCATCCTCGCGTTTCAGCCCATGCCTGCTGCTGCCTGTGACCTCCTTGAGTGAGTCAGAGATGCCCATGCTCTGTCCCAGCAGCCAGGAGCCTTCCTTCCTGCCTTCCATCCCTCCCCGGTGCCATTATTAACTCCTTCAGCTGGAAGGGAGAGCTGACACAGCCACATCACAGAATCATTTGGCTTGGAAGGGACCTTAAACCCCAACTCCTGCCATGGGACACCTTCCCCTGTCCCAGGTTGCTCCAAGCCCTGTCCAGCCTGGCCTTGGTACACTTCCAGGGTCCCTGTATAAGGATGTGCAGTATCTCACTCCATGCCCAAAAGCAACAAGTGACACTTGGTGACCAAACACCACTCGAGGTATGAAGAGATGGGACATAAAACCCCCACCCCTTTGCTCTTCACATGGTGATTTTTCTCTAAAAGTGCAGGACGCATGGATTACGACAGAGGTTGTTCAGCTTGTGCAAGTCCAACCCTCATTTGTGAGAATTTACCGAACAAAACAAAAAAGCCGATGCAGCTTTTACTCCACAAAGCAAGTGCAATGTCTGCCTCTCTCCAAGATCCATTTTGCAATTATGGTCATGAGAGAAATTCCTTTCAAGCATGACAAACTGTGGTAGAAGAAAGGAGGGGTGGAACAGAAGAAACACTTTGTCTACAACTACAATCCAGAGTCAAGAGACAGAACATTAAATGAAAACCAATCCTCAGAATTCTGAGTCTCAAGAGCCGTGCTCTTGTACTGGTCTTTATTTGCTGTCTGAAACAATTTGATATCCTCTCCCAGTGTTACACATATTTTGTAAAAGGTAACTTTCCATCCAATTCTCACTTACTATCTTTTTATTATTTTGTTATTTGGAAGCTGCATGCGCTCAACAAATGGATCTCAAGGACAACTCCATTTGTGCCCCCTAAGGACTTTGTGAGTGTCCTCCTGGATTTCAAAAGGGTAGAAAATTAACAGAATCACCACCGGACTGGAAGTGACCCAATAGATCAACCCATCCCACCCCCTGCCATGGACAGGGACACCTCCCACTATCCCAGGGTTTACCAAACCCATCCAACCTGGCCTAGGACACTTCCAGGGACCCAGGGGCAGCCACAGCTTCTCTGGGCACCCTGTGCCATGGCCTGCCCACCCTCAAAGGGAACAATTCCTGCCCAATATCCCATCTAAATCTACTCTCTGTCAGTTTAAACCCCATTATATCTCATCTAACCCTGCCCTCTGGCAGTGGAAGCCATTCTCTGTGTCCTGTCCCTCCATCCCTTGTCCCCAGTCCCTCTCCAGTTCTCCTGGAGCCCCTTTAGGGCATAGAAGGGGCTCTGAGCTCTCCCCGGAGCCCTCTCTTCTCCAGATGAACACTCCCAGCTCTGAGCTGTCTGAACCTCAATCCAAACCCAGACTGTGCTTCCTGGTGCCCCTAGAACAGGAAAACTACCACCTTGCATCCCAAATTCCCAAGCCCCCGCACCAAACCTGTCCGAGACACGACTCCTTCAGCACCGGCAGCACCCGGCACAGCAGAGGCACAGGAGATGCCAGCACAGGAACCAAGGAGGCCAAGGGAATGAGGGACAATAAGACAGGCAGAGCACCCCAGGGCAGGGTAAAGGAGCTGGGGGTGGAAAAAGCAGGGAAAGAGGCAACATGTGAGGTACGGGAATAGCATAGCACAAAGGCTGGGACACAAAAGTCCAAGAGCGGAGCTTCGTTGTTGGCCCATGGTTCCTATTCTCTCTCTCACACACACAACCCTCTCTCCTGTGTAACCATCTGCAGCGCAACCAAGGATATTCTGACCCCTTCTATCTTCGTGTCTTTTGATTTATTTCATATTTTTGTCAAATCACCTATTTACAAAAACTTGAAACAAACTCAACAGGTGACGCTATTCTCCACAGACCAAAGTCGAGCTTGATCTGGTTTACATTTTTCTTGCATCTTCTTGTTAAAATTTTCCAACAGGCTTTCAAAGTGAAATTAGACTTTTTTGTCAAGCCCAGCTCCCCAACACGGCCTTATTCTCAAGTGGCTGGAGATTGATTAATTTGGGTTTTTGATTTGCCGAAGTGACAAGAAGTCAGATGTTACAAAAGCGGGAGCGGTGAATGGGATCAATTAAAGAGCAGAAGCAGCAACACAATTAATAGCACCAGGTTCAAGAGGAGAAAGAAAGCGCTGATGACGAAAACAACAGCAACAGCTCTGCCTGCAGCAGGAATCTTTGCAGCGACCCAAGGAAGGCTGAATCCAAAGAGGGTGTTTCAGAACTTTCACTATGCCATTAGTGCTGAAATGAAATAAGTTAAAGATGTCGGGAGCTGGTGGACTGAATAATAAAAAAATAGCTGGACACTTTCATCTTCCACACATGTGTTTTAAATAAAGGTGAGAAAAGCAATCCTTTTATTTAAACAGGGGAAGCAAGAGACTATAACTATCTGTAGTTTGTATTTCAGACCCATTTCCCCGAGCTGAGATTTTTCTGGCTGTGAAATCCACTGCTCTCCAGCTTCCCTTTACAGCTATTACCATAAATGTTCTATCAAGTTCTTTATCTTCCTCCTCTGCCTCAGACCGAAGTTAAAGGGATGCTGCAATCGCACAGCAACCATGGAAGGCTGAAGTCAGGGATAGATGTACAGGACTGACACTAAAATCCTGTCAGAACTGCAGCTTGGCACAAGTCTGTGGATGTAAGAAACACTTCAGAGTGGAGGAGAAGGAGTGGCACAAGATTACAGCCTCCAGGATGAAAAAAAAGGCAAATATTTGTCAAGTACATATTTCTTCCACCTTTGGGAGGAATTAGGTGCATCTGGTCATCACTGAGCTAAGCTCAGCTCGGACACTCAAGCTATGGAGGGCTTAAATTAACCTGCTGCACTAAGGAAATTAAAGGGAGCTCAGAGCTGGTGGATGGACACCAAAGAGCCTTGGGAGTCTTCCCTTTCCACGGCAATCTCCCGTTTTTGCAGCCTTGTGCCCAAAGCCTGCAAATCTCAAAGCTGTCCTGTCATTCTCAGGAGGCCCTACTGAACGACTCCTTTCCTCCAAGAGCAATTTCAATTAAATAAGGAAAACAAAGCTTCCTTCTAGACAGCAAAAGAGGAATCTCTCTGCTTTTGGAGGGTCTGGCTCTTGCTGTGTGGCAGCACCTCAAGTGACCAGACCTCAGGGCATGAGTGTCCCTTCCACTTTGTGACAAGGGAGGGACATCATCCACAGCCTTGGGAGAGAAAATCAGTCTCAAGATGCTCAGGCACAGATACTGGAAGGCTTCAGTAATTTTGGAAAGACCCTCATTACAATCTCCCTTATCTAAAGGGAAGACAAGTCACCTCTAGCTCATTCCCTACCGAAGTACAATGTTGGGCCATCATAAAGGAAGCATGAGAGCAGAAAGGCAACAATAGAGTTAAAAAAAACCCCACAAAAGTACATTTTCTCTCCTAAGGAGCAACACATTACAATGCTGGCAAAACAGCATCCTGTTCCCTGGAACTTGAAGGAAGGCTAGGAAGAAAAGAAGCTCCCTTTCAAAGGAAGCTCCTAGTTTCCTGGAGGAATTCACCCTCTCTCACAAGCAGAGGACACAACGGTTCCTACGTGAGTCTCTCCTGTGCTGCCAGCACGGTGACATGCAAAACAAAGACTGTGTTTTAGAGGACCTGCAACCTCAGAACGAGAACTGGGGATGAGATCCTAATCTTCCTCCACACATCTTGCCTGCAGCAGGTTTAGGTCAGGGATGATGTGAACTACTCCCTGAGCGAGCAGGGTTTGTTAATTTATCTCACCCCCCGTTACACAGACACATCCCTACACTCCCCTTCTTTGCTCTGGATGTGAACATGCCCTGTGGAAAGATCAAGCCTGACAAGTTGTTTGAACACATAAGGACAACAAATCAGGAAAGAGATGTGAGTGTGGGATGCTGCAGGATGCCGCCACATCCCAAGGCAAACGAACTTTGCGGCCCCTGCTGAACAACCTACGGTTCACAGGGATGTTACGACGCACAGGGAACATCCCTAACTCTTCTGGCAGAAGGTTTTCACTGGGCAGCGCGAGCCCTGTGAGCCTTACATGGTGTCACCCTGAATTGCTACCAATGGGGTGTAGGATGCTGTGGCCGTCACTGGCTCCCCAGGCCATTGACTGTGATGTGGAACAGAGAGGTGGAAAACAGCATGAAAGGCAGAAATTGTGGGGAGTCACTGCAGTTAACTTGTTCATTTCAGGGAATTTGTTCCCTTGCCATAAGGGAGAAAGGAGATGGATGGTCCTCTCACACCTCAGGGCAGAACTCCACGTTCAATTCCAGGTCACATGTTGGATCTGTCTGGGCCAGTTTGGATGGGGCTCGGAGCAGCCTGGTCCAAGTGGGTGTTGGAATAGGATGGTCTTTAAGGCCCTTCCAACCCAAACCATTCTGTGATTCTGTGATTCACGCTGTTACTGGCTTCTATCTCCCCCTCTTGCACCTCAATAGCAGCTGCCAACTGCAGCACCCTGGATGTGGCAAATCCACTGGGACCATCCCCAGGAAGAGTGATGTGGGAACAGACACACACTTGGAGCACACTAAAAGAACACATTTTGGGTAAACAAACTCCATCATGGTCAGGTTTTATACAAATGTGTGACAAATTCTATTTTAGATCAAAATGAGATACATAATAAATTTACCTTAATTACACAGAGGGGGCAGAGCTCCACCCTGGTCTAACCATCAGCGCTGTCTTCTCACTGCATTAAAAAATCCTCATTTAACAACGTTTTGCTTTGAAATAGAGCCTGCAGGTCACCAGGCACTTGGAAAATAATGAATCCATGGCTTACCGAATCACTTCCTACTAAAATATTTACCTTGTGTTTCAAGATAGGAAAAGTAAGACAGAGAGGAAGAACTGACTCTCTTCAAAGAGATGCTCAGAGCCAGAAAGATGTCTCGTCTCTACTCCTGTACTTTAACCTTCCGTCTGTATAACCTGTGGATAACTTCAAGCTTCAAACCCACTCTGTGGTAATTGAGAAGAGGTTAGAAACTCTCCACTGTCAGTCCACGAGATTTCAGTGACAAGCCCTAATATCAGTGTTTTGGAGGGAAAAAAAAAATCAAGAGACTTTCACTATTAACATTTTCCAATTAAAGCTGAATAATTGCTGTATAGCAAATTGGCTGTTAATTGCATCATGCTAGGCAGGAAAAAGCGAAGGCTTTCCTGGTAATGTATGCCACGAGCAGCGGTGTCAGAAAGGAAGAGAAATAATGGCAGCAACACCAAGACTGCTCTTAATCAAAGGCAAAATCAAACATTTTCCTATTGCAGAGACCCAGAGCTGAAAAGCAAAGCTCTTAAAACACAAAGCTCTGTCTTTCAGAGGCGTCAGGTGGTGTAACTGCCATCGACAAACTTTTTTTTTTTTTAATTTTCAAGTTTAATCAAATCCTGTTTCTAGCCCTTGGATAAGTAAGTTGGGGCCCTTCATCAGAGAAGCCCGGGGTGCACTGGATACTCCTGGTGGCACAGCCACGGCTGCATGAAGGGATGAGATCAACTGTGACAAATGAAGGGCCTGGGGACTTGAAAGGGGAAGCTGTCCCACCTGCAGGAAGGGAAGGCAGGGCTCCGAGCTCCAGCTGGCCCCCAATAATTCCCAGGTTGTGGCCAGGGCCCGGCACAGAGGCTTCTTTTACTCCCCGAGCTGTGTGTGCTGTGAGGCAGCTTTGAAGTGTTGGATTCCATAGGTAAAGGATACACAGCTTCCCTAAAAAACCCCATGCTCTGGGATCTGGGCTGGGGAGAAACCCAGCCTGCCAAATACCACGCCTGAGGAGGCAACTGCTCTGCTCCTCATTGCAACAGAAACTTCATTAAGCCCCAGAAGGAATAAAAGCACTGAGTGTGTTTCTTGCACACTCTTGCTCCAGACCCTACACAACAACGCACTGCACTTCTGGCTGTACATTAAACAAGAATGGAACTATTACAAGCATCTATTGGAACTTGTAGAGTGTGGATGTTCAGAGAAATCCTCAGATCAGGAATTGCTCCCATGGGAGTTATAGGTGAACATTTTGCTTTCTTAGCTTTGCATTTCAACCTTTACAAAACTTCAAATAAATTTAGAATTTACATTATTAGATAAATTTAGCTTATTTAAGCTAAGATAAAAAGATTAAGAAAAAATAAAAGCTCGCTGATTTGGGAAGCTTATTTATTTCCCTCTAAGTTTTCCTTATCAATTCCTTAAATACGGAATGCACTGAGCTTATCAAATTTATAAGCCATACTACTTGAATCGAAGAGTTTATAAAATGTCACATTCTGCTCTTGCAGTATTATGTCTTTCCTCTGTGTTTACTTGAGAGTGTGTTTCTCAATTTATAATGTTCTCTGCAAACATGATTTTATTTTCAAAGTCCATAACCTCCTGCAGGATATTGTGTGAATCCAGCTCATTTAATTCCTTGCAATTACTGCAAAGATTTCAGATTAAAGCAACCTAAAACTGCAAACATGCAAAATAAAAACCTTTAAAACTTAAACTGATCTAAATACAAACGAGATTACAGGACAGCCTCCCTGATGAAGAGTTCCCCTTGTCCAGAGGGGTGATCATCTTCAATATTACACCTCACATTAAAACGTTTTTATGTCATGATTCAAAATAATGGTTCTAATATCAAACCAGAGAAGAGAAGAGAATACATTTTGCAGATTTCTAAGAGCTGTATCTGTCAAAAGTCAAATGCCTGAGCTACACAGAACCATGCTGGGTATCCAGCTTCCTTCCTTGAGAAGGCCTGACTTTTGGAAAGTGTTTCTTGGACAGGAGCTTGAAGAGCTGATGAAGACAACATTCACTCTCCTCACTATTCAGTCAGGTTGAAGCCTAAACTCCAAGAATAAAAATAAAGTGCTTTGGCTTGTGGGTTTTTCCCCTCGTTTTCCCTCCTGAGTGGGGATAACGGAGAAGGTGTGACAACCAAGCCCAGCTATGGGCAGAAAAAGCACTGATTTACTGAACACTGCCACACAATCAAACCAGATTAATCAGCATCAGCAACCAGAAATAAATCACCTTTTTTTCCTGTTATAAAGAGCATGCTGCCTGCATTTTTACTTCAGTGTAAATCCTAGGCCAAACTAAATGCAAAATATGTATTTAAACATCCATAAGTAAATGCTGGGAAAAACCAGACTTTTATAGCTCAGTCACAAAGTTAACTTAGTTCCATGAACAATTTACTGACAGACATTTGGCTCCCCAGCCTGCGAACAACATTAACATTAGTATCAGGCTGCCAATGTCAAATTACCTGAGGATGCAAACTCGTGTTTCTTGGAATCAAGAGGAGTATTTAATTGCTGAATGCAACAATTCTTTGTGTTTTAATCAGGGGGAGAGCAAAAAGAAGAGGATCTTCAACAAGAAAAGCAGATGGAGAATTGCAAAAATGTAGCTCAGGATTTAAACAGCGGCACTGGATAAACAGAGGAGCAGCTGAAACTCAGCCAAGCTGTGCAGAAATGCCCACGGACCCAAAGTCCTTCCTAAACCAATATCATGGCAGAGTTCAAACCTCAGAGGGCTCTTGGTGCCACCACAGACACAAAGTAAAGTGCTGCTTTCAGATCTTTCACTCTTTTTTGTCACTTCTCTGCGGGATACAAGGCCCAGTGAGACCAGATGGCAACAGTTCACCCCCAGTTTGGTGGTCACTGAGCTGCCACCCAGGGCCTGGATGGGCAGGAGAAAGGCACAGATCCACAGACTAATTTAGGTTGGAAAAGCCTTCTGAGACCCTTGGGTGCAACCCCTCACCCAGCACTAAAACATACTCCTAAGCACCACACTTGTGTTTTTTAACACTTCAGGGGTGGTGACCCCAAAGGTTCCCATGAAGCTGAGATTCCTTTGGTCTGCAGAACAGAAGGGGTAAGCACTGGATCCTGCTGCTTCCAGAGGCTAACACATTCCTAAAAATCCCAGGCAGACAGCACCAGCTGGATTAATGCTCCAAACCCCTTTTCAGAGCACTTATTTATCACCATCGCCCTCCAGGCCTTACATTATTCTGGGGAACCACAGGTTGCAAAACCCCATTGTCCCCTGCCTGAATTAAAACCAGTTTGAAATCTCAAGTCCTGCAGGATCAGCAAATCCAAAAAATTACCAGTTTCCTGTTTCCTAGGACATTGCTACATAGAATTTTTTAGTATTTCTAGTTGACTGGGCTATTTCAGGTGAGAGCTTGTCAAGAATGCCAGGTAAATTTAAATACTGTTTCTCAGTACACAACACCTCATGCTGAAAGGGGATGGTTTTCCAGAAATTGTTAAGAAGTAGTGCATTATAACCACCCAGGTTTCCTCATGATATGTTGAGAAAGCTAAGGCAATAATAAGTTGCTGTTAGAAGAGTTTACCCTGCTGAACTGCAATAGTTTCTCTCTGGAACTATTTTGCCAAAAGCAATTTGTGGATCACAAAAAGGTATGAAAAGTAGAAGAATGTTCCTTTCCTGTCCTATGTAAGATAATGTAACCTATGTGCACATAGTGAATTTTATTATACTAAGTAGTAAGAACTACAGAAAACCCCAGAGCAGCACTAAAGCAGCTGGAAAAAAAAAAGGGAGAAAATAAATCTGTATTTGCTGTTCAGTCACAATTTCCATATTTAAAAAGGAGGAAAAAGCTCTTCCAACCTAAACCATCTGTATACACTGACCAAAAATAATTCCAAAATTCTATGAATCTACTTGAAATTATGTAATTGATCCTGGTCAACGACTTGCCTATGGAATCTCAACACCTCTAAATGGTACTTTCTGATGTCAGGTGCAAGTTGAACCATTTCCTTTTCCAAAGCAGAGCAGAAGGTTCCATCATTTAATCATTCCCAGCACTTAGGATCAGACAAGTGAGCAAAGTTGCAAGGTCTGCATTAATATCAACACTCCAGCGACCTCTCACACCCCATGGCACAGTGAGAACTCAATTTTACATTAATAAACCCTAACACCAAACTGTTAGAAACTCAGAAGACACCAGGTATTACAACTTCCATAAATTACAGCCGAGCTCAAATGGCCCGTACAAGCAATTGTACAGTGATAAAGCCTAAGTGGATGATATTTAAACAGATACTTGATTTACAGCAGAGTTTTACATCATGCTGGAATTCAAATGACAATTTACAAGTCCAGAGATGAGAAATCCCTGCTCCATGCAAAGTGCTGTTTGCAGTGCTCTGGCAGAAGAGCTGAATGCTGAATCCTTCAGGAAGGAATCTTTCCCTCTTATGGTCTCAGGGCACAGAAGCCAAATGATAAAACAGGACATTTAAAAAGAGAATGAACCAAGCTACTGCTTCATCCACAGGTAGGAAATTACATCCTTGATCTTCTCAGAGTGATGTCTCACAAACTTCACTTTTGCAAGGCAGCTGCCTGTGGTTCTTGGCACCACAAAAACTTCTGACGGCAAATTTGGGGGTCTACCTGTCAGGCTCTTCAGAGATGCACAAATTGTGAAGACTGGAAAGCAGACAGACCCATCTCTTTAGTGGCATCAGCACCACTAAAACCATGCAATTGTAAAAGCCCTCCAAGGCCACCGAGTCCAACCTGTGACTGTCCCCAGCCCAGAGCACTGAGTGCCAATCCTAAGTGTTCCCTGGACACCTCCAGGGATGGGGACTCCAAATCTCCCTGGGCAGCCCCTTCCAGTGCCTGACCACCCTTCCCATGGGGAAATTCCTGCTGCTGTCCACCCTGACCTCCCCTGACCTAGCCTGAGGCCGTTCCCTCTCCTCCTGTCCCTGTTCCCTGGGAGCAGATCCCAAATCCCCCCCGGCTGTCCCCTCCGGTCAGGAAAATGTCCCCACTGAAAGGGTGGTCAGGGAAGTGATGGAGTCATCACCCCTGAAGTGTTCAAAAAACATTTGGATTTGGCACTTAGGAACAGGGATTGTGTTTGGCTTGGCAGTGCTGGGTTAAGGGTTGGACTTGATGATATTAGAGGGCTTTTCTAACGGCAAAAATGTTTTTTTATGAAAATAAGAGCTAGATTTACAGAGGAGGAACTGTGGGATGAACAATCCAGAACAGAACTTTAACACTCAGGTCACAAATGGCTCCTCTGAGATGAGAAACCCTCCTGTTCCCCAGCAATGAGCAACTACAGATAATTCTGGGTGATAAAAAACCCCAAAAACATCAAGGAGAAGATTTATCAGAGGAAAAATCATCGCAGGCTTCCAGTGTGATCCAGGAAAACCTCTGGGCCAATAGCTGGAGCAGCAGTAATTGTTCCAAATCTATCAATAAAGCTGAGCTGCTCCTTCATTGACTGCAAACACCAATTTCTTTCATGGGGGATTATAAGTTGATGTTCATGGTCTCTCTACCACCGTTAGGGTGATAAACAGTTGAAACTACATCAGGATCTGACACACAGATCAATTCTGGGTCCATAAAGAATCTACACAAGAGCTTCCTGGACAGGGATTTACTGCCCCCCGTTTTTATTCTCCCTCGCTGCTAAAATTACTTCTGTCAAGCACTTACAAGAGTACGGAGGAGAAGGGGAAAAAAAAAAAAAAAAAGGAGGAATAAAGGCAAAAAGAATTAATTTTTCATGTGCTACTAGAACAGCCTTTTGAAATTTCGGGAGTTTTTAAGGCAAATATGTTCCTGCATTGGAAATGATGCTGAACAGCACGAGCTGCTCACTATCCAGCACGCAGCAATTTGAAACACCAAACTAAGCTGTCGAGATTTTCTCCCAGGGCAGTCGCAGGCTTCATGTTACCAGCGCCAAATTATATTAGACATTTAATTTTAAACCTCAGGTACTTAAATGTAAAACCTTACAACAGTAATAGTCATAAAGCAGTGGGGCATTCCATTTCAGAGAATGGATTTTTCTATTTTTCCCCTTTAATTTAACCAGCACCTCCTGTTTTGTGGCTCTGCCCACTACAAAGTAATTTATCTAATTAGGAGATGTTCACAGCTGCTTGAAAGACAGAAGCCCCAGGAAACCAAAGGTCTGGTTTGGAAGACTTTGAAAAGTTCTCTGGAGCCACACAAAGTATTAATTTAATGTGAAAAAAAGGTGCAGAGAAAAATTGAATCCCAATATGTTATTTTGTCTACAATAAAACCACGTGACAATAAGCAGGCATATTCTCCAGTACATTGGCATTTGAATTCCAAAAGATGCTTAGCTTCTTGCCATACCTGCTGCTTTCACAGTATTAGCTTTTTATGACTAAAATTCAAAAATCTTTTAATGGAGAAAAACCCCCAGAAATTAAAAAGGGTTTTTCATGCGTCAACTTGCCAACATAAAGGACACATCTCTGAGCTTACCCAAAGATGATACACTCAGAGCAATCAATTATTCTTGAGGTTTTGCAGGAGTTTTAGTGCAATACTTCTGAGTTTGCTGACCCTTAGTTGCCTAAAACTCGTTTTTAATCCAATTTTCTCTCCATATTTACAAAAAACCAACCTCTTAAAATTGTTTTAAATATTAGAACCTCTCTGCAAGAAATTATTTGAGGTAAGCTTATTCACAAGTACCCACCAGTCACCTGCAATTTCAAAATAAATATTTAACAGATAATTCTGGCTGTCGTCTCTTTTGAGCCAGAAGTAATCCCATATGAATGTCAAGTCAGAAACTGCACATACAGGGGCGTGCAGAGCTGGGGTGGGACGGAAGGTTCCCTTGGCCAGGAACTGCAAACCAGCTTGGGATCAGCAGCAGGAGGAAAAGGCAAATCCACCAAATACACCATTTTGGAGTCAAGAGGATGGCAAAAGGCAGGAATTTCAGTGCTATTTCTACTTTTTAAGATTCTATTTCCACACTGCTTGTAGGAGTTCACTGAATTCTGAAGGTTTTTCTGCCCTGCAGCCTCATTTGGGACATCTGGCACTGCTCACCTCCATGCAGGTGTGTCAAGGTGCACAGGACTGCAGCCTACAGCTCCTGCTTTCCTCCTAGAGCCAGCGCTCAACGTTCTTCATCTTGCCTTAGAAAAGCCACAGGATAAAAGGCACAAAAAAGCCAAAACTTTGGTCTAACCTTTCAGAAGGTAGGTGGAGTTGGGGTGGATTAAAATGCCAAAGCAGTTCAAGAAATAGAGGCAGAAAATATTATGTTTTTAAGTGTGAAACCAGCTCAGCATCCATGCAGGGCAATGCTGCCTGCCCCAAAAGCTTAACCAGGACTGGGTGGGCTGGGTGGACACAGAAGAGAACAGGGTTGGAGTATTTCTTTCACTGTGCTGCTTCACAACATCCCTGCCTTCCTGCAAGGCTCAGGCAGAAAATTCTTAGGCAAAATCTGGACCATTTTAATGCAAATTCTTCTGAAGTTGATGCCCTCATGTTTACAGCTCCAGAAAAAAATCTGTGCTTTGGTAAGTATGAATTTGATAATTTATGCCACTCTGAAACACGGTGATTATGATTTTAAACCCTCTGCTCTCCTAAGGTGGCACTAAAAACCTGTCCAGAGCCAGAGATGCACTCAGGGCTATACTCATATTCAGACCTTATACAGACACAGAGATATATATGGGACATGTGAAATAGTCCCCATATTCCCCTAACTGTTCCCATTTTAGGGACAGCCGTAAGAAACAGCAGTCTTCCCCTTTCTCCTGACCTATTCACCCTGGTCTGGTAGCAAATATCACATCTACCCTTTAAAAACAATTATTGCTACAAGCTAATAATGTCAAATAACCACCAGGAATAGTGTCTGCTCCTTTTAATGCTGTTAAATGCTCCACAGAGGAAACACCAAGGCTATGCCAGGAGTGTGCAGGCAATGGAGCAAGGGCACAGCAGAGAAAAGACTCGCTGAGAAGATGTGGAGGGTCATTTACTGCTAATACCCATCACACAGGGCAAGGAATCTGAACATCAAGCAAACATCACACATGATGTGACAGCTCCATCCCTGGGGGTGTCTAAGGCCAGGCTGGACAGGGCTTGGAGCAACCTGGGATAGTGGAAGGCGTCCCTGCCCATGGCAGGGGAAGATGGACTTAAAGGTCTCTTCCAACCCAGACCATTCTGGGATCCTATGATCACGCACCTGACATTAAAATTAAGCAGTATTGTAACGACATTAGCTCTTTCATGCTGAAGAAAGAACCACAGAATTTTTTCTGGTTGCTCCAAGTCCCATCCAGCTTGGCCTTGGACAATTCCAGGGCAGCCATAGCTTCTCTGGGCAACCTCTGCAGGGCCTCACCACCCTATCAGGGAAGGATTTCTCCCTAATATCCAAGCTAAACCTCCTCTCTTCCAGCTCAAAGCCATTCCCCCTTGTCCTGTCACTCTGTGCCTTCATAAAAAAAGTATTACATCCATCCATTCCCTTTCTTCTAATTCCAATTTTTCCCTCAGATGCTGCAAGTTCAGCACCCAACAGCACAACGGGGTGGGGGCATCGTTCCATTTTTTTTTTCCTTTTGAAAAAAAGAAGCAAGAGCACCAAACTCCCCGTTGAGCCCAAAGCACGTGACCCCCCCAAGCTGCAGGTTTCTTACCACTGCTAATGCCAGAGTTGGCAATGACTGTGGCCTCGCTCCACTGATCTGCACTGGAGACCGAGTAGGAGCGCTGGTGCAAACCGTCCGGGCGGCTGTTGAAGGACACCAGACTGATCCCACTGGCCATCTGAGACACAGATGTGCTAGCAGTCACGTTCCCTAGGCACAAATGGAAAACAAATTCTGTCAATAGAGAGGACAAAAGGGATTTTGCATCAGGATGGATGGGGGGTGTCTTAACAAGAGCAGGAACAGGGGTTACTTCACCCACACAACAACCCTCTCTGAAGCGCTGGAGCTGACAGTCCTGAGACCAGCTCAAATCCAGCCAAGAAGAGAAAAAAAGCCGAATTTTTCATGGTGTCACCTCATTCTGTTCATTCACCTTCAGGGAAACACGATCTTCCACCACCCTGCTACCAGGCACACTCTCTGGAGCTTCTCTGCTTGTTACACCGCGCACAGAAAATCAATTTATCCCTAAAAGTGACTGTTCATACAACTGAGCCAACTCCAAGAGTTTAAAACAATCCACCTCTAAATAATACCTGACACATGTATGTGCCCCAAGAACACAGTGATGGGGAGCAAATGACTGCCAGCACTGAGACACCAAGGGAAAAAACAAAACTTTCTTGGACATTTAATCTTAAAACAACATCATGACACAAAGCAGCACTGGACTGCAAGTATCATTCCTGGGGCTCATCCCAGGAATGTGACACAAAAGGGGACACACAAAGAACAGCCTTTCCCCAGTAAACACTTCTGTATTTTCACGATCACTGAGGCCTAGGACATTAAAATGCTGGGAGCTGTGTGCAAGAGGGAGTGACAGGGACAGGTTTCTTGCCATAAAACGGGACAAGTGGGATCTGGTTGAATACATTTTAAAGTAGAAACAATTAAAACCTTTCCAGAAACTCCAATTTCCAATGGTTTTACTTACGACTTGCTACAGGCCAAAACGTGCTCCAAGGTTTTGGCTTCTGAGCACATTTTATTCCATTCCTAGCACAGGCCTTGCATATCATAAAGCCACAAAGAATTTACAGTGCCAGTTTCATTCCTCGTGGCAGGCTCTCTAAAGGTGCCCCACAGGTCCTCTATGGATTGAAGAATACTCTTAAAAAACACATGCGAAGAGAAAGGAGCAGACGCAATATTATAACGTACCCTCACACTTTGCATTTCCATTGCACCTTCTACTGATGAGTTCAGAAAAATTAATGAATTAATTTTCAATGCTCCTGTGAGGTTGTTAATTATCTGCTATCATTTCCCCCATTTTTCAGAGGTTAAATGACCCAGGGCCACAAAGGAAGATTGTGGCAGACTTGAAAATAAAACCCAGATCTCCTGACTCCCAGTTCTATCATTATGTCTTTTCCCAGAGCAGCCTTTGGGAAGACAACAGAGCTTAGTGAACTACTTTGTGTTTATTAGAGTTGGCATAATTGTCCCTTTCTCTCCTCCCCTTTCCCAAGACAAAATCTCCTCTTTAGTCCCTAGCACAGATGCATCACAGTATCTGTGCCTTCAATGTACTTACTCAGCCCTCAAGAACTTTGCCTGGCCATCCCTGCTTTGCAGACATGAAATACAGAGAGAAAAACTCATTTGTTTAATTATGCAAAATCTAAGGTGGGTTTTGGAACCATATTGGGACCTCCCAAGGCATGAGACTACAGAGCAGAAGACTGAATTGCAATTCAGTCTTTTAAAACCACAACAGAAAATGAAAACATGAGCTGACAAAAATTGTATTTTGTGCTCTCTTAAAAGAAATCTCTCCTTCCAAATCAGCTTCTGTGATGCTCACTTTGAAATCCCTTTTTCCTCTGGTTTTCACAATCCAGAAAAACTATGGATATAAATAAATTATTTTGATGAGCCATCAAATTAAAGGGAATGGCTGATGTGAGTGACAAGAGTTTGAGACTGAGTGGGTTCTACAAACTTGAGATTTAGGCCAACATAGATACAACACAAGCAGTGATATTTTTATGCTGACATCTTCCACCTAGTCCACAAGCTTTTGAACACAACTGTCCAATCACCTTCAAACCACGATGCAAAACCTTGGAATGAGAACATCAAGATTTTTATGTTGTCTTTCTAGCACCAGAAGCTCCACTCTCACCTTAATGCCACCTGAGGAAACTCCAACCCCATGCTGTGACTTGAACCTGTTGAGAAGTGACTTATTCTGGGAACCAAAGAAGAATTTTTCTTCCACTGCACCTCTCTCAAAGGTATGGGCTGCTGGCACAAAACAGGTGCCAAGTGCATTCATGGGACACTTTACTAAACTGTGATGAACCCAGCCCAGCTCTCTCTTTCCTACTCCATAGCCTGGTAACCTTTATCCTGCAACCTTTATGACAATATTTATTGAGGATTCAATTCCACTTTGTGCAGATGCTGCAAGGTGTGTATTTTGTGACAGATCAGACCATCAAGTCAGAATCCACGAGTAGGTATCAGAAGGGCCAGACTATAGAAAATAGTGTGTATTTCTTTTCCTGTCCTCCTCCTCGATGTATTCAGGTCTAGCACAAACTTGTTACTTAGAACCTTATTTAAAAATCATTATTTCCCAATCCAGTGCTAATTTTTCTACTTCTCAGTCCAACTGCAGGACATGAATCCCACACTAGGCAATAATGCTGCCAGCCCAAAACAGGGACTGCTGCTCTTGCTGTGTCTCCAACACAGTCCCACAGTTCTGCCCATCTACAATGGGCAAGCCCCAAACCAGACCTGGCAAAAGTCCTTTAATTTTCCTCATGGATAAATCCTCGACAGCAGAAACCACCTCAGACTTTCAGCAGACAAGCAGGAGACAGTGAAAAAGAGGAGGCCAGCAGTACCCAGTGGAAACGCTGAAGATGGCAGGGGGGTTGGACCAGATGAGATTTAAGGGTCCTTCCAACCCAAACCATTCCGTGGTTCTGTGATCCATGATGTATGTTGGGGTTGGCACAGAAGCCTTGACATCCTGCACCTCTTGTCCCTCCATCCACAGACAGACCCCCATCTTCAATGGACCCCGAGCTCCTGGCCTGCTACCTGGCCCACGCTGGAGCTGTGAAAGAGCTGCCTATTCAAATGCATCCTACGTGCATCAGCTGGTTGCTTAAGTTGATTAGCAGGGGGCAGTTAAATTACTATGCTAATCCATGTATTCTCAGCACTGTTTCCTTGATATGGATATGTGTATATGCTTACTGGGAAGCCTTGATTAGTTCAAGCTTCAATGTGTCAAAGGCTCCAGATTCTTTCCAAAGAATAATTTTAGCTGTACTCACATCCCTAAAGTGTGGGAGCTGATTTGAAAAGGTACTTACCTCTACCATATGCTATTTTTCTTTAAACAATTTGCATTTCAAAAGGAATATGGCATTTATATTTGAATGAATATCAGTATGTTGCCAGAACTGGTCTCAAATGAGCAAAAAAAAAAAGATGCTGGTCTCCTATTGAACAAAAATGTTTTCATCTACCAAAGGAGCATCAAAGAAAGAGTTCCTCTTTCTAGCTCTAGACAGCTTTATTAAAACTATCTTTTCTGATGTTGTAAAACACCCCGTTAAGGCTGCGCTTACAAAACGTTCAAACAATTAAGCCCCACAAAACCCATCCAAATTAAGATTCAAGGTAATTTCCAGGTTGGCCGCTGCTCAGCAGACGAGCCCCGAGCGTGCTCACACAAAACCCCATTTAAATACCCATTGACTCAGTGTAAATCCCTGCAAAGAGCAGGTGGAGGCAAGAGGAATTAGGCTGAGGAGTGCCCGTGTATGGAGAAGCTGAGGGTTTGAAACACAGACTGGGGGCAGAAGGAGAACAAGGAGTCACTCTGGCTCCTCACACACAGCCCTTTGGGATTCCCAAAACGACAGAGAAGAAACGCAAGACTTAGAAATGAAATGGAAATAACCACGGTTTACACAAACATGGGACCGGACAAGATGTGGACAGTGTGTGACTAGTAGGTAAAAACCAAAAGGTAAAAGGTCTGTTGTAAAAATTGTAATAAAATATGCAATTAAGGTCAACAGAAATGCTGTCTTACATATATGCAGTGACCTGTCCAACAAAAATAAACCACTCAGGGTTTTGGTCATATTTGCTCCTGTAATGGAGCAGTACGAGGGACAGCATGTCTGCAATCCCTCTTTTGCTGGTTTTTAACTTAATAATCCTGTGAATCATCACAGGTTAATGGTACAGACACATCATTTCAAGCCCTCACCAACTACATCACCTACTAATTACAAATGCAGAACGAATATAATACACAAGCAGACCCTGGGAAGTGAGATACAAGTGACACAAACGATACTGGGCACAAAAGATTTCCATTCCCTGCTGCAGACACGTCTGTGATTTCTTCCAAACAAATCAGCTACCAGAAGTTACATTCACAAGTGCAACTAATATACTGCTGGATTTATGAGACAAGCAGTCAGTGCAGGAGTTGTGAAGCAGAACTGTATTTTTCCACGAAGCAGCAGTGTATGAGACTCACAGGGGGCTGCACAGAGACTGAATCAGATAAACTGCAGCCCTACTGCTCTGCTTTCACCGTGTTTCATTTGTGCCAAGCTCCTCGTGTCCATGATGAGTTTCTCTTACAAAAAAAGGAAAAAGAGAAGGAAATAAACCTCTTAAGGCCAGAGGGCTGTGCTCACCAGCTGTTAGAACTAATGAAAAATACATTAGAGTTGTGGGTCAGGAAATCCTGACTCTTGATATCAGAGGGTTAATTGTTTCAAATCATGTTGGGTCAATTTGTGTTGCAGGAATTCTGCCTATTCTTGATATGCCCTCTAATTCAGCACCAGGCACTGTCAAGTAGGTTAGATTGGCTGTGGATGCCCCTTCCAAACCCATACCCAGCACTGCTCCCTCAAGTCTCTTCAGAGTGGAAAGGGAAAGAGAGAAGCCCCACTGCACTCCCTTCCCATCCTCAGCTCTGCATCACGCTCAGAATTAATTCCCAGAGTTGTGCAAAAACCTTTCCTGAGAAGTGTCTGACCATCCCAGCTGTGTTTCCTGCCTCTCCAACACATATAGAAATGAACCTTGGGACCAGGAACATTTGGGGATCCTGGGTTCCATTAGAGTGCTGCCTCAGCATCCATCTTTTCCAGGCACATCCTGCTTTCTGTGCCCACTCTGGAGGTCGACAGTGTGCTACACTGAAATCTGGGAAAACAGCTACTTACTGCTCCTTGCCTCTCCCACTGAGCAGAGTCCCATGCTGGCAAGGGAGGCACTGCCCAGGTGTCTGGCCATGTTCTGAGGAGATTGTGGGACCTGAAGGGCTCTGAATTTCATAGCCAGGTTCTTGAGGGGGGTAAAATTCCCTTGCCACGGATTCTGGTTCACCATGATGGCAGTACATGGTCTCTGCCCTGGCTTTATCAGGCACCTAAAATTACCTGAGGTTCCTCACACACAAAACAAGAATGACTAAGAGGGAGGGTTGGAAATAGATGATCTTTTGGGTCCCTTCCAACCCAAACCATTGTGACTCCATGACAAAAATCTTTCCAAACCACCCTGGTTCCAGTGCTCGAACTCTCCCTCAACACGCTGACAATCACTTTCAACACTGCGGCAGCAAACTCACTTGTGTGTTTTACTTAGTCTTAAGACTTTTTTTTTTTTTTTTTTTTTTCCCAGAAGCATTTACTCAGTGAACAAAATTCCTAAGGACAAGCAGCTATTCCTAAAGGAAGCCCTTCCATCTCCATCCCTGCCGAACTGGGCTCGATTAGCAGCACACAAACTGAGCAGGGTCAATACTAATGAACAAACAAGGCAGTGCCAAGAAATATCCTGGCAGTGAAGGACGTGGTGCTGGGAATATAACGAGGAAAGCTATTATTCTCAGAGCATGCCAAAGCAACACAGCAAGTGTGGAGGAAAATTAAGTCATCAGAGGAGACATCTCTTCTAAAAGAAAGTTAAACCCAAGATCTCCACTGCGGGCTTCTGCTCGAGATCCCCGACTATTTACTCTGCTGGGATCAAAGACTGCTTTCCTTCCCTGGCAGGCATATTATTATTCTGTAGTTTTAACAAATAACAGTAATAAATAAGATATGCTTGGCTTTCTGGGCAAGTCATGATTGAGGTTATCTACTTGTTCAGGGACTGCAGCTTTAAGACCCAGAGGTGAGTGTTTTGCTGGGAAAAACTCTGTTTTTTGTTGCTCTTATTTGGCTGTGAATCCTGACAGGAACCGGGGATTTAACTTTGCGAAAAACAACAGCAGAGATCCAAATCATTCCAAGGTAGGAACAGCAGAGCATGTGCAGGGCCCTGAGGCAAGGGATGTAAAATGCTTCCTAATCCCTTCAACTGTCTGTGGAAATTATTAATAATGGAATTGCAGAGGGGGTGGTGGGTCCTACCTGCGTGCTGCACCGGGACTGCTGACACGAACCGGGCTAACTTTGGGAGCTTCCCACGAGCTCCAACCCTCCCCAAGCCCTGGCAGAGCCTCCAGGGGTCGGGAGGGACCACTGCTGGCATTCAGCGCCTCTTCAGGAAATAGAACAAAGAAACTTTATTTTCGTAAAAGAGACAATAGATACGAATGTGAGATGACTTTTTCCCCTTTTTTTTTTTTTTTAAATAGCTATTGCCACTGTAACAGCAGCTAAGTGAATGCATGTCTGCAGTGTGAGCAGTTTTGATAAACAGCCTCTGCGGGCCACACAACGGGGATAATGTATCCTTAAGTACTGCCAATGAGCTGCCATTCTGCACAGCCAATTACTTCTTTGCGTCTGTCACTCAAAGGAAAAATGACTGAGCCCATTAGATCAAACCTTTGTCACTGTTCCTAATGCACTCTTAGGCCTCATTAATCTGAGGGAGCAGCAACACAGCCGCCGGTGCCTCATTGCCTCCCCCACAACAGGCCCACGTGAATCTTCTCATCTCTCCCCCAAGTGCACCACGTTAATCAAGCTCTCCTTATTACCCCGGTCCCTGTCACGGCGGAGAGCGCTCTCTCTCTTAAATGCTCTCATTATGGTCCATCTTTAGAGCCGGCTGAGTGGAAAAAAAAAAAAAAAATTAAAAAAAAAAAAAATAGGGGCGGGGGGGGGGGGGAAACCGAGCCAGAGAGAAAGAGAAGAGGAAAAAGCAAGTCCGATCACATTAATATTCATGACAATAATTAGTATTCTAGGTCACTGAATATTCATGCTATTAGTTTGGTTTTTTATGGGTTTGCTGGATGTCCTGATTGCTGGAGTGTGGAGGAAAACAGCATGGTTGGGACTTTAGATGTCAACGGCAGTTCAATACTCCAAACACTTTTGTGAATTTTTTTTTCTCCCCTCCGTTTGGTAAATCAGCTTCAACCCTCCCGATGGCTTTAATATCTTAAAATCACTGGGGGGAAGAGCACGGACAATCCTGCAAAGGTCTGAACAGCCAAGCAGTTTGTGCTGCGCCGTGTGACCGTCACGACACCGGGATTTCACTGGGTGGACAAGGCAGATCTGGGATTTTATCCAGGATACAGCACCACAGAGGCATGAAAATCATCCAGAGGGAAGCAGGCACCGACTGAGGGCTCCAGTCACCTGCCTGAAGCTCCACGACACATTCCTACCCTTTATCCACCTCATCATCATTAGGGATTTGCCCATCTCGAGAAAGGAGCCTCAGTTTTTCCTTTTTTTCCCTGAAGAAAAAAATCCCAGCAAACTCATTTTTCTCAATATTTAACTAATGCAGTTATTTTATCAAATATTTATTTCATTATTGCTAATATGTGCCCTGCTCCTTTTCTCCCACTATATATAGGAATATACTAACGGTGAAAGTTTGTATTTCTCTAGTTCTGGAAAGGGCAAATCCTAGTCCAAAGGAACTGGAGAAAATGACCTTGAGGGATCCCCCTCTAGTGGGATGAAAGGGAAATCTCGGATGCACTTGAAATTGGGCTTTTTTCCTTTGAAACGAGCAAACTGCCAACTTCTCCTTCCCGTCGCTGCAGTTGTATATCACTGAACCTACAGCAAAGCCACCCGGATGGAAAATTGACTCTGGTGATTGATGACAAAACCAAGTCCCAAACTTGCATCTGCGATCTGTGCAAACGCATAAAACTCACGCCGAAGTTGGAGCGCGGAAAATGTTTCACGTCAAGTCACCTCACGTCCCTCGCCAGACTCCAGAACTGGTGACAAATCACTCCCAACAACCAACCTCTGGCCTTGTGGGAGCCACATCAGGTCACCTCCAAGTAGGGAATTCAGAGCAGATTCCAGAATTTAGGACTCAGTTCAGCATTTATTTACAAAGGTACCTGAGATCCATGGTCTTTGGAAAAACTGCCCACTGCTTCTGAGCTCTTGGCTTGATAAATGTTTTTACTCATCATCAGCCTGATGGTAACATCTGAATCCTCACAGTGACCCCCAATTAAAAAAGATTATTACATGATCCCCCAAAACCACTGAGGATTTGACAGATGATCACAAGTAATAACAGCCAGGAACCTCACAGTTATAAGAACATGGAGCTGCCGTTCCTGCAGCATCTGAAATGTCACAAGCAGTTTAGCAGATAAGAACCTTCAGCACTTAATGATGGCCCTGCAACTAACACATCTTGGGATACTTCACAAACTGTACAGTCACCATTTTAAGGAAATTTAATAGCACCAAATTATTTAAATGAAGTGTTAATCAGGAAACAATTTATCTCTACACCATAAGCTATTTTTAGACGTGAACTTTCTACATCAGTGGCTCTTGCTACAGCTCAGGCTTTGGGTTGTTTGGAGAGGAGAAGAAATAAATGACTCCTGGGAGAGATTTCAGGAATAAGTTCATCTTCAGGTCAAACAGCTCAAATGCAATCCAATTCAGGAATGAATGAAACCTGGACCCACTCCTGGCTCCAAGGCCAGGCTGAGCCAGCTCCTGAAGGGCAGAGGGAATGGCCAGTGGGATGGATAGAACTCTGGCCATGCTCCCAGCTCTTACAGAAAGCTGGAACTGAGCAAGTCCAAGAATTACCCTTTTCTGAAGGACTTCCAACTGAGCTGCATCAACAGAATGATGCCCAGTGCCATGTAAATTTAATTTAAATTGCAGTTGCTTCAGCATTGTTTGTCAGCTTGGACTGAAGATACCACAGAAGTGACATCATTTTAGATTAAAGGGCGTAAACATTCAGTTCCCCCAGCTCACAGATTGCTACAAGTTAGCTTGCAGGTGTGAGCACCTTCCCTAAAGTCACAGTTAGGAACCTGTTATCTAAAGTCTACACAACATGAATAACACAACTAAAACAACCCTATGTTTCTCTCTATTTTCTGCAATAAGCTGCCACACAGAATCCCAATTCTTACCCAATAAACCCCAAACTGCACCTGCAAGAACCCAAGAAGACACCAGTTTTCAAATCAAAGTCAACCTTTTTTCCAGGCAAGGTGCCTGGCTTTGCAACAGCAGGAGCAGCCCAACCTTCTATTCCTACCTCTGCTTACAGAGCACAGAAAATATTCCTTTTTCCTACTGCTGTTTCACTTCCAGTTTGTTCACTGTCCCACTATGACTGTGACAATGGACTGTGACTTGATGTCAAGGAAAAAGTGTTTTCCCCAGCCAGTGGATTTTTCCTTGTGCCAGTGGAAACCCAGCAGGGAAGAGGTTTTTTAATTGACATATTCTCACAAAGGTCTTTATTTATTTATTTTTTTTTTTACATCTCTGAAACATAAACTCTCAAGGACTGGAACTTGGTTTTGTTATTATGATTTTTTCCCAGAGATACCTGCTTCCAGAAGTTTGGGATGTAAACACATTTATGGATTGGGAGAGCAGTTACGGAGAGATGATTTTATATGTCTGTTTGTCCCAGTCTTTAAAAACAGAAAATCCATCTTGTTGAGCTCAGAAGTGCCCTGAAGTGTGACAAAATTCCATGTGATAGGAATGACACACTCCTAAACTTTCCCTTCTGCATGTGACACCTACGTCAATTAAATCCAACAGAAAACTCTGCTCTTGCTGCTTGGCTGCTGTAACTTGTAGTGCCAAAGAACAGAGTCTGCCCCTCCTGAATCCTCAATATTGCCCTGATCAGCCTCATTCCCTCTATTCTGCTCACACACTGTTATGGGGAACACTTTGGGAAAGATCCTCCCCATGTGGGAGGAAATTCAAGGTGTCTGATCCATCAGTGAGGTCCAAAAATGCTTTAGAAAGGGAAGGGGATGACAAGAAGGAGAAGCTGGAGCTGCTCTGCTGCCTCACAGACCATGGTGGGATCAGGAGAGCAGCTGAGCCACAAGAAATTAAGACTCAGAGAAACTATTTGCTGGAATATGAACTTAAAATATCAGTTACAGGCAATAAAATAGGCATTTAATCCATAGATTTCTTGGCAAAGTGGGCACTGAAATCCACCCTCAAGGGGCATCTTCCAAGCAGTGTTTATGTGTCAAATGAAGGCATCAACCAAGCCAAACAGAATTTAACTGTTTTGGGGAAGAGGCAATGTGAAGCAGAGAAAATATAGTGAATTTACAGGCCTAAAAATCAAAATAGCAAGTGCTGATTCTTGCTGTTTGGTCCAAACTTCTTCCATGTGGCAGAGCCATGTACAAAAGCCTCCCAGTAACAACCAGTGACAAGTTCAGCCCTGTGATCAATTTTCAAGCATCACACAGGCTCAAGACACCACTTTTCCCAGCACTAACAGGTGAGGGGAAGCTCTGAGGCAGCAGCACACACTGCAAGGCATAATCTGCAGTGTTCTGAGCTGCATGGCAGGTCACTGCAGATATTCCAGGTGTCCTCCTGGCACTCCAGAACTCAGCCCCAAGTACCTACAGGTACCCATCAGGAGCTATGACCACTCAGATGAAGAAGGCAGGCACAGCTTGGGACAGTGCCCTTTTTTTCTTTTTTTTCTTTCTTTTTAATCATTCTTAACTGACTAGCAACTCCTTTGTATGTTTAAGCCAACAAAGTCTCAGTATTTCTAAGCAAGAGGATGAAGAAGCCAAGAGGGGGGAAGAGAAGCTCCAACTATTGCCACGGTGTTATTTGAAATTCACTATCTATATTTCCCAGCATCTGGAATTTCTGGCATAATTGACTTCTTTCTGTGGGATCAAACCTCAGGCTGGCCAGGACACACACACACACACACACACACACACACACACACACACACACACACACACACACACAGAGCTGCCTGCTGAAAAAGTTTCACTCTGACCCGGCAATCCAAGTAGATGCCAAAACATGTAAATTCCTTGCTATAAACATTAAATTCTTATGTACCTCTAAATATGTTTCCAGAAACTTGCTTCTCTGGAGCTATGAAGTAATTTTTGACCGTGTTCAAATGTGTTAAAAGCTGAAATCTCTTTATTTAAACATCTCACCTGAAGTTTACTGACTCAGTCCAGCACTTTCCTTCCCTAAATTAGGAAGTATATTGAAAACTAAAGCACTGCCCCCACCTAGTCATCTAAATTACAGAATAAACTGGAAAAAACCAACCCAACCGTGAATAGTTTTCTCCTATGAACTCTGCCAGTGCCAGGTCAAAACTTGAAAGAGTCTGATGGAATCAAGGCTTCAGACACCTCAGGTCCCAGGCCAAGATTTCCAGGTGTGTCTGCTCAGTGGCACCACTTTAAAAATCCATCTCAACCACTATCATTCAGATTTGGAAGGAAAAAAACTCTGTTTTCTCCTAATAAAGGGGAATGTTTCAAAAAAGCAGGGAATTCACCTTGGCTTGATGGACTGGGGGTTGGAATTAGATGATATTTAAGGTCCCTCCCAACCCAAACCAGCCTGATTCTATGACGCATGAGACAGATTATTATTATTATTATTATTATTATTATTATTATTATTATTATTATTATTATCATCATCATCATCATCATCCAAGAGAAGACACCTGAATACCCAGGAATCCCAGTGTGTTTTGCACAGCAACAGGAATGTGGGGATGGTTTTGCTGGCACATGGAGGAGGTGTCTATGTTACCCATAAATGCAAAAGGCACTTGGCACTTTATGGATGTCATCCCAAACATGCTGACAGAACTTCCACTAGACCATTATGAGTTTTGTACAAGCTGTGCATTTTACAAGATAAATTGTCTCAAATGTTTTTCCCTTAATGCAATTTTTTAAAATCCACTTAGCTGTATGGACAAGTACTTCAGCAAACAATAAACATCTTTGTTTAGAGCTCAGAAGGAGCTATAAACCACTTCCATCAATAAATTAAAACAGCTTTCCACAGAAGAATCTTGCTGTTAGTAGAATGCACAATACTGAACTTTCCAAAAGCAGAAGGAAGGGCTATGGATCTCACCAGGAAGCCATAAAAAGCCCTTTCAGATCATACAGCATTTGCTTTTTCCTAAGTATTAGATAAGCAATCATAAATTCCTCCCATATGTTAATTACTGTGAAATTATAGGATTTTGGCATGTACAAGGTAGCAAATACACAAAGACAGACACTGAAGGTGACTCAGAAATTCAGAATCTCTTGTGGGGGACAGATCAGCAGTCAGGGCTTAAAAACTTCCACATGAGGGGGTTTGTAAATCCCAGAATGGTTTGGGTTGGAAGGGATCCTAAAGTTGATCTAATTCCAGCCCCTGCCGTGGGCAGGGAAACCTTCCATGATACCAGGGTGCTCTGAGCACTACCAGCCTGGCCTGAAACACTTCCAATAATTGAGAGATATCCATCCCTATCCCAGCTGTTCATGATAATTCCCTACAGACACTAGCAATGCAGGTTTTCTCCCATTTTTTTTCCCTCTAGCAAGGTCTCCTCTTACCTGAATTTGGCGAGATGTGTAAACTGCTCATGTCTTTGGAGAGGCCATTGGTTTTGGGGCTGGAGATGGGGGCACAGGCTGATGTGGCTCGGGGTGGCCTCTTCCCAGGGACCTTCACTGTGGTTCTCAGCAAGTCAATCTCTTTCCCATGAACGTTCTGCATGTAATCCTGGAAAGAGAGAAAAAAAAACCCAAACCCAACATCAGGCAGGGAGTTCTGTGAACAACAGAATTAATAAACCTGGTTTCACAAGGCTTTTGACCCTACATCCTCTGCCAGCACCCACCATATGGACTTCTCCTTCCTTCCGTGCTCCTGGTAATCCCTTCTCATGTCAATTAACCCCAAAAGTCTGGCGCTTTCTCATGGATCCTCCAACTACCAGCTAGTTAAGAGGTGATCCACAACACAGCCATGTGTGGGAATTCACCAGCTAAAGGCCCCAAACAGAAGGAGAAGACAAGGCTGAGGGTCACTCCTGAGCATATGTCTTTGTGTCTCCTCTCTGCCAGCGTTTTATGTCCTCATCCCTTTCTCCATCAAATCTGGCTGGAACCGATCAGTAGGCTTTGTATCATAGTTTTGTAACTGAAGTTACAAAAGGCCACCAGCAGGGAAGGTTTCAGCAATTCCAACATTGTTTCCCTAGAATATGACCCTTCCTGCACCTACACAAAACATCACCAAAGGGGATAAAAATCATGCAAATTGCATCCGATTAGAGCAAACTGGGAGCCAGAAGTGGAAAAGGCCTTTACTAATTCTTGCTTGGAAAATCCACAAAGGGGAAATAAACAGAAAAGCAAATGGACATGGGTGTTTTCATCAGAGGGCAAATTGATCCTGGGATACACCAGCACAGATATTTCCAGGAGAGATGGTGAATGTTAAAGGCAGCACATAAGACACCAAAGCTCTTGGTACACGAGGCTGTGGTCACTCACATTCCAGAAAAAAATAATTGGAACTGGAACAACTATGAGGACATGAAAAGCAACAACAGAGACACTCTCTTGAAGAGGACATGCAAGAGGGAAAGCACACGAAAGTAAAATCAGGGATGAAAAGGGGAAAGAGCATTGCACAGAAAGATATCTGGGCTGTCCAGACAAGCTGTGGCTGTCCCTGGATCCCTGGAAGTGTCCAAGGCCAGGCTGGACAGGGCGTGGAGCAGCCTGGGACAGTGGAAGGTGTCCCTGCCCACGGCAGGGGATGGAATGAGATGAATTTTAAGGTCCCTTCCAACCCAAACCACTGCAGGACTCTGGGATCCCAAGGATCCCAAGAGAAAAACAGGGATTTGACATGGCTGGGAGAAGATCTGGGCTCCCTCTTCACAAGAAATTTCCTGACTTTACCCAATATCTGTAGCACTGCTGCCACAATCCAGGGAGCTGACTGCTCCCTCATCAAGAGTCTTTGGCAGTTTTTAAAACACAAATTATTTATTCTGCTCAAAACCCATGAGAAATCTGGACCAGCAGTAACTTCGTCATGGTTAACAGAAATTAGTGATAAAACTCTCAAACTAAGCCATCACGGCAGCTTGTTTTTCCCAAGGTCTCTGAGAATCATTAACAGGAAAATGTAGAGAGGACACAGAGCTCTGCTGCCAAGAGAAAAACAAAGGCAATCCACTCAAGACAATTCCTTTAACTAGGTGTTGGAGAACAAATATCTTTCATCCATAATTTATGAACTTGACAGAACTTTCTTGTTCAGGTGTCACTTCTTCACAAATTAAAACACAATAAGCAGAAGGTAATTGAGCATTTATTGCTTGTGGGCTCTAAAGTGAGGTGTAATCAGAGAGTGACTAAACCTTGACACATGCTCTTTTCTAGTACTTTTATTTAAGGTACTTAAAGTGGAGCAGAGGGTTTTGGGTCCAGCTCGGGTGAAGGGTAGGAGTGATTTCACAACCCGAGATGTGGCAGGGTGTTATTAAAGGTGTGTTAACTGGGTGCAAACCAGCCTGAGGTGAGCCACAAAGCCACTTGAGGAAGGAGGGAGTGTTAGTAAACACAAACCCTCCGCCGCCGTTAGAGCGAAGCGCCCGAACGACAACAGATGCCGGGTAGGTATTAATGTCAGCTTAAATATTTATGGGGATATATCAAATGTAAATAATAAAGAGCCTTTCATCGTGTGCAGGATGCACTGCGATAATCGGCGGGTCTCCCCGAGGAGGGGAGGGCAAGGACCGCGTTCCCAGCCCCGTCTGATCCCTGCTCGGGGAAGGGAAGTTCAAACCACAAAATGACGCCGGCGCTTCAGAAGCGCAATGGAGGGTTTGATCAGATTAGAACAGATGAGGGTCTTGCTGTCATCTGGAATATGCTGTGTTAAAGAGAAGACAGCAAGCTGGATTTTGATATGCAAATGATACAGGGATAACTCCCCAAGATGTTAGTTGTAGAAAATGCTGATCCGAGAAAAAAGGGGAAAAAACCCTTTAACAAGGCATGAGGGTAATTCAAAGCCAAGTACTTTTAAACAGCACTTAACAAGTCCCTAGAGCCCACTCAACAGTGGGCCACCCCAGACGTGCCATCTTCTGCCCCTCAACAGCTTGAAAAAGTAGTAATTGCGAATCTATTTGCATTTTTCTTCTCAACTTGTCCGCGTTCATCATTCAGCAAGGCGGGGGAAAAAATAATAAAAAAAATAAATTAAAGCCAGCAGCAAAGCAGAGGGACCCCTCCCCAAACATGTGGCGCAGGGGAGACGCGGGCACCCCGATCCCCCACACCCCGCGCCCGCACCTCCGCCGTCGCTTGTTTTTTACATTTCGCTCCTAATTATGTTGCATCTATTGCCATACACTTAATTAGCTGCATTAATGTGATTTCTTTTCACATAGTCAAGCAATTAAGAGCTATGATTGAGTTTCATTCAATTAGCCTCAACAAACATGCTAATTGATGTCCCAGATGCAAATGAGGTGCAGTGAGAGAAACCTGCTAGCAATTGAGAGTTGTGGCGGGGGGACCCGGGGCTCGCAGCTCGCTGGCAGCAGCACGGCTGAACACGGCTCCCCCTCCTCGCAGGGCAGGAGGGACAGCAGCCATCAGTGCCTCCGCTGTCCCAGAGAGATCCCTACAGGAACATAGCACTGAATCCGATCGGCGCCACCTGCGGTTCTGGCGGCGGAATGCGGCGCTGATACCGCGATCCGAGGGCCACCCAGGGTCTCCATGGCGGCTGCGAGCTGCTGGGACGCCGGGCAGGTGATGGCCTGCAGTCAGCCAGCACTAACCGGCAGCTCCATCTTAGTCAGAGCGGGGCGACGCTGCCTCCGCAGCCATCAATCCACAAGCCCCCAAAACGCGCTCCCCGCGTCGATTCTCATCCCTTTTAGTCCCCGGGTTACCGCTCCGCTACGGCGCCACCGAGGTGTTAATCTGACTACTCTAGGCCATTGACCATTAGCTACAGGACTAAATAAACTGTTAAAATATCAGGGGGAAAATAAAAAAAGCCGCATTGACTGAAGATGACACCAAATACTACTTGACAGCCCCACAAAATGAATTGCCTTGAGTAAGAAATGAACGTCACCGTGACACAGAATAATGTAAATTTACTTTAGTTCTGCTCTTAATACAGCAGCTCTCTGTTTACAACAGCAGAAATTAATTTAACCAATTAACTGAGCAGAAGCCTTTCAGACATGCAAATTGAGCAAACGGGCACGATGGTGTTTTCTAAACAGGCTACCAAAAAGTGACACCACGGTTTTGGGGGCCCTCTCTGGATTTGGAATGCCAGCAGTTGGTGAATTTACAATGATTTCCCACGGTCCTCACAGCTGGAGAACACACTCTACCAAGGGCCACAAGCTGAAGCCAGGCTATGTGGTGGCTCCAGCTTGATGCCTATGTCCAAACTAGCCCGGAGCACTCCCAGGGATCCAGGGGCAGCCACAGCTTCTCTGGGCACCCTGTGCCAGGGCCTGCCCACCCTCACAGGGAACAATTCCTTCCCAATATCCAATCTGAATCCACTGTCCTTCAGTTTAAAGCCATTTTCCCTTGTCCTATGCATGGTTGTCCTCTAGAGCCATCCTTAAGTTAAAGACATGGCTCAGATTATCAAAAACATGGATATTAAAAAGGTTATGGAGTTTGAACGTTTTCAAATAATACAAGAGTGGTGGATAGGGAGAAACCCCTTCACTGGGGTTGTAGTTTTACTCTGGGCAAAGGGGTTTCCAAGCTCACATTGAAACCACTCACACTGGGATAAACCATGTGTCACAACACTAAAATGTAAAATAATATCTGCTCCTTCCTAGAGGTCTCCCCATGTTTCTTCCACCTGTCCCACTGCCACCCTTTTCCAATGCACCACATATGAAATGAGAGACTCTTCGAGAGCAGTGACTTTCCAAGGCTGTAATGGTACACAGGTATGAATACCACACTTTCTTCTTCCTTTTCAGCTATTCCAATCTCTCATAAGTCTGTTTTTCCATCACTAGGAAAAAGTCCAGGCTAAGAATCCTCCCCAGATCTGTGCCTGGTTTCCACTGAGACATGATGAAGTTCTAACGTATCTCTGGAAGTGTCCAAGGCTAGGCTGGATGGGGCTGTGAACAACCTGGGATAGTGGAGATGTCCCTTGCCCATGGCAGGGAGATGGAATGAGATGAGCTTCAAGGTCCCTTCCAACCCAAACCATTCTGTGGTTCTGTAAAATACACCTTCGTTTTGCAGAAGTTTTCCCCCAGTGTTCAATCGGACATAGCATTCTTTAAGGCTCCACTTACTGAGGTTGAAATAGTGTTTCCTGATCTGAGGCGTAATAAAAATTATTATGGAAAAGGAAGTTTATGGTTGCACCTCTGGATGACATTTTAAAGACTGTGTGCATTGAAAGACAATTCCAATTTTGTGAGCTGACCTATTGGACCCACAAAACCTATTGTTCACCCTCAGCAACAACCAAATCCTCTTCCCCCCAAACCAAGAGCAGCCCGGGAAATTGGATGGAGCCCTGACTTTTGTGCCTCTCTGTGGCAGTCAGACATGTTTATTGCAAAACGCCGTCTGGAAAAGATGCAAAACAAAATTGCTAAACTGCAAAAAGAAGAAAAGGAGGGGGGGAGAAGAAGAAAAAAAACAAAAGGCCCCCTTCCCTTTGCTTATTGAGTTCAAAGGCATAACATGCAGCACCCTGCAGCAAATGGGAAGCTACACTAATTTTAAAGCCATAAAACGCTATAAAGTGCCCTGCGGGGCAGGACTACACTGGAGCTAGTTGCACCTAAATAAGCCATGGTTCATTTACTTCGCAGCTTAGCCTAATGTAATCATCAGCAGATTCCTAGCCTAGAGTTGTAACAGGCATGGAGCCGCTGCCGCCGAGGCGACACTCCCAGCCATGGAGGGGCCGCCGCCACATCGCTGTTGATTAGAAAATTTTTCAGTTTTGACAAGCCCTTAATGAACATAAATCGCTCCTTGATTGGTTTCTGTGTGGGGCCACAGGCACACCTAAGAAGAAACAACAACAACAACAACAACAAAAAGTCTCCCCAACTCCTCACCCTCGCCGCTTTTCCCAGGAAGGGCCTGGACGGATGGTCGGGATATGATCCACGGTGGAATATATTCATCAAATGGTCCTGGGGAATTAGCTGTCCCCCCTCTCGCATATAAACACGGCCATTAGATCATTCAGCTTCAGAATACACTGTTAATCTTAAGGAAAGCCATGAAATGTTATTTTCTGAGGAGAACAGAGGAATGGGAACACATTCTGGAAAACACTGATCACCCTAAAGCGCTCTGTCCTGACAAAAGGAAGGTCATAATGAATCTGTTTGCTTCACATTGGGAATCAAGAATATTAAATTTCAGTAATAAAAAGCACTGGCTATATCTATACCCTGGTGTTAATCAGCTTCATCAGTGTTGCAGAAGCAGGAGAGAAAGTCAGGGCAAGACTTGGAACACAAGAGCAAGAAAATGTTGGTCTTTTTCTAAATACATCCCTCATCTGCATAAAATTTTAACAAAACTCTTCCCCTTGCACTTCACTTCTCATTCAGCCTTTGAAACGAGAGCTGCTGTAAAAGACAAACCAGAGTTTTACCATCCTGAGTAATTTATGAAGCATTTATACCCACAGCAGTTAGCTTGGCTGGACAGGAAGCTCTAATTTTATAAACACCCCTGATTAATTAATAGCTTGGCTTTTGCCTTTTAAATTGCCACTCAATCTGATGCTCAGAATTTTCCTTGACTTTCTGAAGAAGGAGCAGACAGATATGATACTGAAATGTGTGTTTGCTCCAGCCTGTGCAGCTCTGCCAAAGCACAGTTGTGTTTGCCACACTACTGAGTGTTGACCCCCTCAAGGGCATAGGGGCCTAGACAGATCCTTGTGGGTCCCTTCCCACTCCGGATATTCTGTGGTTCTATGATCTTCAGTTTTATGTTTTTCTCCCAAATTTACCTTCACTCCATTACATCTTTCAGATTAAAACGCTGAAGAATTTTTCCAGGAAGATCAAAAGTGACTGAGTGATCTGTACAGCTACAGCACTTTATAAAAATCAGAAATTACTAGCCTCATATTTAACTGTTCCTATCATTCATTTTCTATCCAACCAATGTTTTAGGCATGCCAGTGGATGCAATAATAACTACAATAAAAGCTTACACAAGTTTAAGATTTATCTTAATCAATATTCAAAACTGCAGGATTTGTTTTGATCATTGCTCTTTCTGGAGGAAGACCTACATCACTCATGAAAAGTAACGCAGAATCCTAGAATGTTTTGGGTTGGAACGGATCTTAAAGTCCATCCTGTTCTGTCTTCTGCCAGGGACAGGGACCTTCCACTATCCCAGGTTGCTTCAAACCTTCTCCAGCCTGGCCTTGAGCACTTTCAGCATCCTTCTGTCAGTCCAAGTCTCTGTTGATCAAAGGCTGATTTTGAGGATTAGCTGTTGATAGGAAATGCCAATTAAAAGGCCCTTCAGAGCCAGGCAATATCCAGCTTTACATTCCTTCAGAGCAAAAATGGGGGGGGGGGGGGCGGGAATGGACATACACAATGGTATTTTAGAAATATTTGAGCATGACTATTTCTATTAAAGCAACACAAACAAGACACTTCAGAGCTATTGAACTGCCTGAGGTAGCACAACCCTGCAAATAATGTGAGCTGCAATGCTGGCTGTGGAGGATATTCCTACTCGGCTGGAGCAGCACCAGGCTCTGGGTGCTGCCTGGCCACACAGGACACCACCCTGCTCTCGAGGATGAGGGGAGATGGCACCCTGCATTTGCAAGCAGGCTTTCTGTTTCCAAACACTTCAGGAAAATCACAAGAGCTGGTAATAAAATTTTTAACTGCAGCTCTGAGAGAAACGCTGGGACCTGAGAAAAGTGCATGGAGCTACAACACTTCCAGATCCCAACACAGAGGACATCCTCAAAAGCCTCCTGCTTCTCACCATCTGCTTCTTCTGGAGGAAATGGCCAAGCAGTGAAAGCTCAAATGACGCCTCAAGCCTTAAGGAATTTTACAGTGTTTGTAAGGTCTTCCCAGAGAATGTGTCCATATAATGTATTGCTGAAGCTCTTGTGCTAAGTTTAGCCTAGTGTTGGATCTGACTCCTTACTAGGCTGAAATGTTGCCTTATTTATTTTTTTTTTTTTAAATCTCATTTATTTGAGGATAGAACAACACTGCTAAGGCTCACGTGGGCTGCTCACCCAGCTGTAGCGCTGTATTTAAGGGAGAATTTGGAACCATGGCTACTGTCAGATGAATTGAGCAAACCAGGTGAATCCACACCACCTTCATAAAGTCAGATATCCCCCTCAGTCACGTTTACAATCCCCAGGCCATGACACCAGGCCAGTGAAGATGAAAGTTAAAGGCTGCAGCACACAAAACCCAACCCTGCTGCATAGGGGTTTGTATACCAGATGTGTTCTAGATGGGCATCACACCTCCCTTCTCCCATATTTAAGAAGCTCATCTTCCCCCATAAGGTGCCCCAGCACTGTGCTTTTATTTGAAATCAAATCTAGACCAAACTAAACATAAAAAGGGAAAACTGCCCTTACCAGAAAAGAGCTGTTTTCAGCCCTTTCCCCCCCCACCCCCGCCTTTTCTTCTTTTCATGCAGGATGGTGAAGATACAAGAGCAGAGAATGGACATCCACAGCTAAAGCTTTGTCATGTGCTGACCTGTGGCACGCTGGCAGCCCTGTGGCAGGCAGCCAGTGGTGAGCCATCATCAGCTATTCATCAGGAGAAGGCTCAGATAAAGCAGAGCTGCCCAGCAGGTATCCTGGTGAATGCATTCCAGGAGCCCCTGTGCGGGGCATCCCACCATTAAAAAGCCAGGAGATGCCTCGACAAATTCCCCCAGGGCCCTCTGGGGAGGCGTACAAGGAATTTGCCAGCCAGAATTTCAGTGATCCACTCCACGGCTCTGCTCCAGAAGCCCAAGATGAATAGGGAGCTCTGGTGAACTTTGAAGCCTGCAGGTCAAAGTTCTCTCTCATTATCCCCAACCATTTTCTATCGGCAGAGCTCCTCGGTGTCCCAAGGGAAAGGAAGGTTTGAGGCTCTTGAAAAAACCTGACACGACCAAGTCAGGAAACGGTAGGGTGCTTATGTACATATATTTTTCTTCCCCCGTTTTCCTCTCCCCCCACTTTCTTGAAAAGAAAGAAGAGGGATTTCTCTATTGTGTCAAACATCAACCTGGTGGCACCAGGAGTCACTCGTGCAGCTGGCACAATGCCATGCTCATTTCAGCACGCTGCCCTGCCAAACAGGCCTGATCCTCCTAGGGACACCTCCTCTGCAAGAAAGGGCCTCATTTGATTTTTCCCTCCCCACCCTAAAACCTTTCATTCTGCAGGCAGTGCTTTCGAGGAGGATGTCAGGGCTGCATTCTGCAATACCTGTTTTCCATGTTAAAACCACTGCTTCGTGCCTGAGCCAGCACCGAAGGCATCTGGCAGAGACAACCGATCCACTTGTGGCCAAACCTCGAGCGAGATTTAACACAGTGCTCACTATCAGCCACTAAACTCTGTAATTGGTCCTTCCAACGCAAAGTGTTAGGCTCTGACTCAAACCACAGGCTGGACAGACCAAATGATCTCCTAAATTTCCTTTTCTGCTACCACTAGAGGCCAGCCCACCTTTCACTGCAATTAAAAATTCACTCCAGAATTAAAAGGGCAACATTTTGATTAACTAAAATGATCTGTACGCTTCAAACAACCCAAATCTGATTAGAGCCAGGCTTTACACAAGAAGGTTAGAAAACTGACTTTAGATGGCTAACAAAAGCTCTTTTCTTCACTGCTGCTTAATGGTAGAAATAAGGCCCTGATTTTTAAAACAATGTAAGAAATTATCCCAGACAGCAATGCAAGCACAGCATTAAAAATTCATCACTTTGTTGGGAAAAAAAGGAACAAAAAATTACTGACAAACAAAAACCAGCAAAACCAAACCAGAAACACAGTATCAGAGCCCTGTTTGGGGGAAGATCCTCTCACCTGGCAATCCCCAAGAAGAAATTGTGACATTCCTGCCAAGAAAGCTGAGTACAAAGTGTACTGAGAGCGTGACCGAAAATATCTGTGGTTCCCTCACAAACCCCTCGGATCCATGCAAGGAACAAATGGCGACACCGAGCCCAGCACCTTCTTCTTGGGGTGGGGGGCAGAGGGAAACAATTACAGGCTGGTAATTACTTCTTCTTTAAATGGATTCTCTCTAATCTCCGATGGATTTACCTCTAATCTCAAAGTAATTACCTGTAACCTCGATGGATTCTCACTCTGGGGGCACGCTGCAGCTCCGGAGGAGCCTGCAGAGGAGAAGTTTCTCCATTGTCTGCCAGAGCAATGAAAAACTCGCACGTGCACGGCCCTGCCAGGAACAATAGAGCCTTTTCCAGCAGCCAGGAAGGGGCCAGGACATATACAGCAGCCTCCTCCTTGCTTGATGGCCAGCACAACCTAAGGCAAGCTCAGCTGGCACCTCCGTGGGGGCACACAGCTCCCCTGCTCCCCTTCTGGGAGCAATACCAATACACAAATTTGGGTATTTCAGGGCTACTTCACAGCAGAATTAGTCAAATTTAGAGGCACTGAAAGTGACCAAATTGGGCAGAAAGATGTGAACTACATCACACAAAGGAGCAGTGAAAACCCTGCCCCAGAACACAGGGGCTGAGGGACAAGGTTTCTGATGGGAAGCAGCAATGCCTTGGAGCTACTTGTCATCTAATTTACCACATAATTTTTAAGAGACATGGACATCACATCAGACACCAGAGCAAAGCATCATTATGGCAGGACCTGAGACTATAAAATCTTGTGTCAAGGCAGAGAAAAAGTGCTACTTTTGCACAGACAGGGAACAGCAAGTGGGGACAAGCACAGCTTCAGTGTGCCCAGACATGGATGTGGCACTTCGGGATGTGGTTTCATGCTGGGTACAGTTGGGCTTGATGATTTTAGAGTGCTTTCCAACCTTAAAATTCTAGGGTTCCATGCTCCTCAGACATCACCCACCTAAAGCAGAAGTTTCCTGCTAGTGCCAGCTGCAGGTCTATAAATCCCAGAATTTATAGAAAATGCATCAAAACCTTGATTTTCACTCCTTAATGTAAAAGTGCCCGGGAACTCAAGATGCCACCAAGAGGTTTAGAAACAAATGGCCCTAAAAACATTGCAAGTGGCAACCCTCTGATCTGCATACATGGGATGATGATAAAATATAAGATCAGATATTATATAAAACCACACACACGTACATATATATATGTAATATATATTATTTAACCTTGGTGAGGGGTCATACCATGATTTCTAGGGTGGGTTAGTCCTGAGTGGGATCTCTGTGCTCCTTCCACCCCCAGATCCATATTAGGAATTGTGCCACACACTTTGAGACACAGCATCCTTGGGACAGGGATAGATGCCTCAACTGGCTGGTTGTATGGCTTTTAAAAGTTGTATGTCTATTTTAATGGCTATGACATTTCCAAAAAGCTGCTCAGAATTACTCCTGAATAAACCACAAGCCCTGCACACTGACAAAGACCTCTCCTCACTCTTTACTAGCTCTAGGAAACTTTTTCTTGTAAAACACTTGTTTTTTAACCCTGGGATGAACAAGTCCATAAAAGAATTAGAAGAAAATAAGGGCTTAAACAGTTACAGCAGCCTCTTGGGATGCAAAGAAGCCTCATCCCAGTGGATTCAGAGGAACTGGAGTGCACTCAGCCCTGCAGCAGGGCGTTTTATTTCAGGTGATGATTCTTTGAGAGGGAGGGGAATGAGAGAGAGGAAGAAGCTGCCCCACTGCAGTGGTGTCACCCAAGCCATGCCTGACAGGGTTTTTTTGCAGGGCTGAGCGTTCTGAGAGCAGGAGTACTCACATGCAGGCTGGGATGGTAGGTCAGCACACCATTGTCACACAGCGTCACGTATTTCTTCTTCCACTCCTTGTTCAGGGACTTGCCACTCCGCTTCAGCAGCATCCCCTGGTGGGGCAGAGACAAAGAAAAGGTGAAACACCCTCCAGACAACACACACCTGCCTAAGACACAGACAGAGAGAGGCGAAATTGCACTTTCAGACAGGCTTTCAAGTTATACTCTTAATTCTGCCTCTCCCACAAAGCATGTTCCCTCCACTGGCTTTGTCCAATGGGTAGAAAAACCCCCTTTTCCAGTGAATTCCATGCCTCAGGAAAGCACATTTTAGTGTGACCCACACGGATTCCTACCTGATGAAGACACCATGCTCTGCATTTCCTTACCCTGTAAAATAAATGATGAGCCCCAGGTTGAGGGAGGATCCTGCTGTGTTGTCCCCCTGCAGCATGCCCCTGGGGATTCCTTGCCCACAGAAGAGCACACATCTGTGTTCTCATTCCCTCTGCACAAAGGTGACACCATCATGGAAACCTCTCTTGGCTACTCATTCCAGAAAACCAAGGAAAGAAAAGAAATCCCGGTCCCAGGCAAGAGTAGCAAAACAAAACCAGAGCAAATACAAAGTATTTCAAGTAAATCCTGGATAATTTAATGACAGAGGTGTGACTGGAGAGGAAAGGAGCTGGGCAAAGTAAATCACCTTTCCACCATATTCAATCACAGGGATTAATGCCAACAATCACAGAATCCCAGAATCTGGGGAATCCCAGGTTCAGGTTGGAAGGGGTATTAAAATACATCCAGTTCCAAACCCCAGCCATGGACAGGGACACTTTCCACTGGACCAGGGTGCTCCAAGCCCTGTCCAACCCGGCCTTGGAACACTTGCAAGGATGGGGTAACCATAACTTCTCATCAACAGCAAAGATTATAAGTCATCATTGTGTTCCAACAGACAGACAGGAACTGCTACTGTACATTGACCTGCTCTCAGCTGCAAAACAGAAATTCACTCTGAAAAATAAAACACTACATGCTGTAGAATACTCAAGGAAGTAAATGAAGAATGCACTTCTTTAAGGAATTTTAATTTCCAAACCCAAGCCAGAAGGCAGTTCCTAATGGATCCAGACAGGATTATGGTTGTGCAAAGTCTTACTGGAATGTCCAGGGGAGATCCCATGGTCAGTATCTCCCACAGGGACACACTGGTGTCACTGATCAAAGTGAACACATATCCATTTCAATAAATCACAACCAGGAATCTACCCAACACAAACCTCAGTTCCCTAATCCCTATAAAACAAGTTTTTCCCTTCTCATTGTACAAGGCAATTAAAATAAAGGGAAAACAGAACATAGATGCCCTACCAAGCACGGTGCTTCCAACTCCCATGGAGTTGTTCTTGTTAAAGGCGGTTTACACCTTGAAAACGAGTTCCACTGTTTGTTTTCCCATTAGACCTGCAGCTTTATGAAGCTCCAAAGCCAGGAGGGGACATGGATCAGTTCTAGTCAAGCAGAAGTCCTGCTCCTGGCCACACAGCTGGAACAGAACTTCAGAGAAGAACCCTTCCCAAATTCAATGCACTCCATGGATGGGACTGTGAAGAAAAGCTCATGCTGGACACCTGAATAGCAGAGTGATCCAAACTCCCAACTTTCTGCCTGTCTGGGGGTCACATGTCTGTATTTTTTTGTGCTGCTCCTTGCTAGAACTCAAACTTTTTCAAGGAGAATGGGGCTTCTGAAACGCCTCCTCACAAAAGCTCCTGCTCATCCCAATTACCGCCTGCCAGCGCTTGGAGACGTTGTTTTCTTCTATCAAAAAATGAAAGCTTATTTCTGCCTTTGACTCTCCTGTTTGTCTATAGGAGGTGATCTGTCTCTTCACCTTTCCCATCTTTCATACCTCACCTGCAGCACGGTGCTGGTGTTTAGGGGGACCCAGTTCTAGTTAGTGCTGTGCCGTGGGGATCAAAAATTACTGTTTCCCTGCACTGGTTTGTTCTTCAGACCTTCTAATGGGGAAAAAGCAGTAAGGATCACAATGTGTTTTTTTTTTCCCTCTGCTCTTTTTTTTCAAGTTTTGAAGCCAGTAAAATGTATATATTTCATAACCTTTTAACTGCCCCTTTGCTATACAGAAAACATTTCATTACTTAGATAATTTTCAATTCATGCCAATTATAATCTCAATAAAGAGTAAAAATCTACCACAGTCGTGATTTTTTCTACTTAAAGCTTTGCTACTATCTAAGTATGAATTATGACATTCTAGTTTTTGATCTAAATGAAGAAAATTATTCCAAATGAGGTTTTACCATGTTGTTAAAGCAGAACTCTGTGCTTTGACGTAAAAAAAAAACCAAACAAACCAACCCACCCAGCTCAGAACTGAATATGGATGACAAGACCTATTTATGCCTAGCTAACAAACTAGACTTCCCAATCTATTTTCTTCAGGCATTCCTTTGGCAAACAGAATCCTTTTCACATTATGTGATAATTAAAAGTATCTTGAAGTACCTGGAGAGGAAACTATTCTGAATACAGGGAGCTAACTTAAGGTGCTATAAAGCAAAGCAGCCCATATAAACCACGGTTTTTATCCCCAAGGCCACCACTTGGTGGTAATTTTAGAGAATGGTCTGGAGAAATGGTCTTAGAATCACTTTAGATCAGTTATAAACACAATTTAATGTTACCTACACTTAAAAAAAATAAATGGCCCACATATGACAGGAAATGTTACTTAACAGAAAAAAAAAAATCCCCTTGCTTCAGTCACATTATGGCTACATTTGATCCTTATGGCACATCAGATCCTGTGCTGAGGAAATGAGATCCAGGGGTTCCTGCTGACCTCTGGTACCTCCAAGGCAATTCAGAGGCAGCTTTGGCACATCCCCAGTCACTGCCAAACAGGTACACACAGCACACTGGAAAATCCCATTGAGCCCCCAGGCTATGCAGTAAGAGCCTAAGTCAATCTTCTACTCCAAATACCAATTTTTTTGGTCTAAATAATCCCACTCTCTAATTATTATTAATTGGACTATGCTACTTTCCCTAATTTGTATGAAATGTTTAATTTCTTATAGCCCTCCATGGGCAGTTGGGTGCAGCTGACCCAAAGCCTCCAGACTCAACACCAAGAATTTAACACCTCTGATTTCCACGCAAACCGAGGAGAACTTCACAGCTCAAATTGCTTTTTTTTTTTTTTTTTTTTTTTTTCTTTTACCACCTTCCCTCCAAAACTGCAACTCCGTGTTTAAGGGAGGAATGGTGAGTCCTCCAGCTTGTGGTTTTAAGGAGCTGGAGGAAAAAGGCTCCAAGTGGAGTGCAGCTCAGTCCCTGAGTTTTGCTGGAGGATTCACAGAGCAAATGGAGCTGGCTCTCCCTCAGTAATGTGTGTGCTACGTCTACTCCCAGGAGGTCATTGCAAGCCAAAAGCAATGTTAAGTGTACAAGCCTTAAATAACTTACAAAGTTAATGTAATGAATGCAAGTGTGATCTGAAATCCATCACTCAGTGGCTTGCTGTAGCCTCAAGCTGTGATAAAACACCACTCATAAATTTATATTAAAACTCTGTTCGATAGCAATTATTTACCAACAAAGATTTATTGATTGCATTTGCTGTTAGGGACTGGGGCCCTAACTGAGTCAATCAGCTTAGGCTGCTGAGCTCCAGGGCACCTGGGGAAGTTACAGACTGCCAGCAGGCTCTGCAATCCCAACATTACTGTGGGAGCAGGAGCAGCTAATGAAAAGCCGCCAGCCTCGGACTGATTGGAGCTAAGGTGGAAAAAACCCAACACACCCAGCACTGGTCAAGAGATCAGGACATGTAATACACCCAGTTCATCTGAATACACAGCAACCAGCAAAATCTGGCTGCTCTGGGTGCCTTCTGTGAGCTCCTGACCATGCCTGCTTAAATAACGACTCAGTGGCAAAACAATCTTCAATTTGTTCTTTAGAAATATTTTAGGTCTTAAATAGCAAATTATCAGCATTTCAAAAAGTGACCCCTTGAAGTTGCTTAATGCTGCACTGAAGATGCTGGCAGGTGAGAAGCCTTAAAAATGGTCTTTGAAGTCAGCAAAGCCAAGACTGGACCTTATGGAAGAGGGAAAAGGAGATATGGTACCTACAAGACAGGGGCTGGAACTGGATGAACTTCAGGCTCCCATCCAACCCAAACCATTCCATGATTCTACTTTGGTTTCTATTTTCTTTCAGAAATTTACCCCACTGCCATGGCTGAGGTGCAAACTTCTGCCAGCCTTTTGTTTCTTCCCCTCCCTCATTTTTAGCCGACCCCATATTGTTTCCCTGATGCTGTTCTGACAGAATGAAACAGGCAATCTCACACTTCATCATTAACAACATAAATTCCTAATTTTCCACTCAGGTCTGTAGCTCCCACAGCCACGATTAGCAGCTAGCACTGCTAGGAATTTTCTGCAGCTCCTGTGCATCCTGTTCAGAAAAGAAAAACTCTCAGTAGTGAAAAACCTTCTCCCTCAAACAACTCTGAAGGCAGCCATTCATTCAGGATCACAAACTAATTGTTACATACAAATTCTGGTCAATAAACCCCCCACTTCCTGGAAATCTATAAACCTGGAGAACAAATGCTGGTGAAACCCCCAGGATTCAATGACCAGCCAACTCTGCACAGTCTGTCCGACAGCACTGCCATCACCTGATAATAAAGATATTTTTTGCTTCCAGATGATTTAGTAGTAACAGGTTTCTGGTGCTAACGTCCATTCTTCCAGCATATGGCAGCCACCAGCTCACACTGTTTCACCTCCAAACAACACCTGCATGCCAAAGTGAGCTTTTGGTAATGACTGAATCATTGATCCATAGAGAGTTGGAGAATCCCAGAATAGTTTGGGTTGGAAGGAACCTTAAAGCTCATCTCATTCCATCCCCTATCATGGGCAGGGACACCTAACAGTAGAGCAGATTCCTCTAGGGAATAAATTGTTAAAGATTCCTAATGTATTTGGAATCCTTCCATAAATATGTAACTTGTTTTCTCAGTTTCTCAGACTGAAGTCTTTTTTTTTCCCCAGCAATTTAGGGGAATGCTGCTTAGTCTTCTGGCCAATGAGACATGAAGCTGGTTTTTACACTTGGAAGCCTGTAGCAAACTTCCCTCTCCCTTCTGATAACTAAAGGGAGCTTATAAAAAAGAGGGAGAGGGACTTTGGATATTGGGAAGGAATTGTTCCCTGTGAGGGTGGGCAGGCCCTGGCAAAGGGCGCCCAGAGAAGCTGTGGCTGCCCCTGGATCCCTGGGAGTGTCCAAGGCCAGGCTGGACTTTGGAGCTTAGAGCAGCCTGGGGTAGTGGAAGGTGTCCCTGCCTGTGGCAGGGAGTGGAATGGGATGAGCTTTAAGGTCCCTTCTAACACAAACTGTTTAGGGATTCTATGACCTCTTACAGTTGCAGAACACAACTGGGGTCCAACTGAACCCTCTCAAAAAAAAAAAAAAGGTACAAGAGCCTGGATTGGCTCTGAAGAGCTCTGAAAACAGGAGAGCTCAAATATTCTCCAACTTCAGTATCTAACAATAACATTGCAAAAAAAAAAAAAGTATGTTCTTACTACAGTTGTGCACATAGAAAATCCCTTCCACCTCCCCTAAAAACTGCCACAGTACCAGCAGCAGAGTTTTCCTACAAAGATGCTCCCACATTTCAGAAACTATTCAAATTTCTGTTCTGCGCCTTTCCGAGAAAATGAAATCGGAACATTGCACCCAATTCTCTTCTAACATTCCCTAAACACAAGGCCGTGACTATGCAGCAGGTAATTACTTCATGAATGGTTACCTAATGCTGGGGCTGATCAGCCACGATTTCCATTAGAAGACAAAGAACAGAGAGGATCTAACACCTGACTTGGGGAGCAAAAGATAATGGCTCTGCTTAAACTTGAAGGACAATCAACCTGCAACTCGTTATTTGCCTTGCCAAGCTCTCTGCACACAAACTACGAAAGAAAATTAGAAAGATGGACTGAAAAAACCCTAGTGCTGATTAAGCAACTCTTACAATTCAGCACAGCACCAGCAACTAAGATTGCCACCTCCAGCAAAGGACAGCCACCACATTCCTGCAAGGAACAGCAGCACTAAGGACAAACTTAATGGGAAGAACAAACTTAGTGTTCGCTGTTACTGCATCTTTATTTTTAATCCCAGAATCACAGAATGGTTGGAAGGGAGCCTAAAGACCATCTCATTCCACCCCCTGCCATGAGCAGGGAGACCCCTCCACTGATGATCTAAGACCCATCCAACGTGGCCTTGATTACCGCCTGCTCCCATAGTTCGGCCTCTGGATCTTGCCAACACCGGTGATGGACAAGCTCCTCCAACTCTTCTTGAGATCCCCTTCAGTTGGCAGCTTTGGGACAGGGGCACTCTTTCCTTTGCCCGACTTAATGACTGTTTCTAAAATGAGACTTTACAAAATCAACAGCACATTGCAAACTCTACAGTTACAGCCACCACACATCCTTCCTGTGGAGCTGAACATTCAAGTGTGTTATGAAATGCAATCAGGTATTTAGGGACTGGCATATCTTTCACTTTAACCCCAGTTTACCTCTGAACAGGACACAGCATCGAGAAAATCACATTATTTTCCTGCCTTGCAGGAGTTTCTGCCTCTGTTGCCTTCCAAGACTTGTTCTGCTTAGTCTGGACTGCTAAAAAAATGGGAAAAGAAAAAAGAATCCTAGCCCTTAATAATCTGCAGTAGTTGGTTTATTAACCCCTTGGCACTGGCAGCTGTGGTTTCCCTGACACCAGTAAAATGCACTTCGATGCTGATCATTACCTTGGGCAGACCAGAGAGCATTGGGAAGCAGATCTGGTGTGAGCAAACACAACTGTGGGAAAGGCTCCGAGAGAGGGAACCTTTGGGAACGGCTGAAGGGTCAGGCATGAAAAGGAAGCCACAAAACACTGACTTCTCTCAAGAAACAAACAGTGCTGACTGGGTGATGGAAAATGAGCAATCCTCGTGCAGGCATTACCACTCCTAGGCAGAGGATCCGCTTTTCCTTACAGGAGTGCTCTGCTCCCCAGTCCCTGAAATTCTCTTTATCACATTTCATATAAAGTAGGGATTTGGTTGGGGGAGCGGAAGGGGAGAAAAGCCATGAAAACCTTAAAACCCAATTTTAACTTTCTCTCCCGACACTGTAGTGTTTCCATAGAAACATCAGGAAGACCACTTAAGAGCAGCTTTTTTTTTTTGTAGCCATGTTTGGCACCATACCCCTCCCCTGGACAACCTATTATTTCACAAATGGATGCTTTCTGCAGCCCGTTCTGTGCAGGCTCCGATGGAGGGGGGAAAGAAAAAGAACCCTGGATCTTTAACCAGTTCCCTTGTGGTCCCCTCCCTTTTTTGTTGGTAATATTTCTGTCATTCTGCCGAGGCTATATGGTACAAAGGGTTACACTTTAATTGAGCTGTCAGCATCTCCAACAATCCTATAAAACTCCGATTATGCACGGCGGGGTTAGTGACACACTTGTTATTGTGGATGCCCTATTTGCTAAACCCGGGCCCCCCCCCCCCACAGGTCACCTCACCCAGGCGACCTTCCTGTCATTAGCCTCGTCTATTCCTACCTCACCGCTGTGAAAATCACACAAGGAAAGGCTTCAAAGCCCTTGCCAGGACTGAATTCGACCAGGAGCTAATCACCCACAAATCCAGCTCAAATGGCAATAATTGGCTAAACTGCTCACCTCTCCAGAGCTCAGCAGTAATTTGGGATAATAAAGAAAAGAATTATTCAGCTAACTGCCCTGAAATGTATGCTTTGTGACCGACACACTTCACATTTTAATAATGATGGACACAAAATCCAATTTAATACAGCATCGGCTGAATAACAAACCCAAGAATGCTGGCAGGAAAAAAAAAAAAAAGAAAAAAGTGTATGTGCATGTGTTCCTTTTTTCCCCTTAAACTGTGTTCCATGTTATTGTACAGAAAGGATTCACACTTCATGTCAGGAAATTTTGGGACCAAAAAGGCCTTCAACAACCAACCTCAGAAACTCTGCTCCATAACGAGATTTTAGATTTTGTTTTGATTTTTTTAAATCAAAAGGAGTGTCCTCCTTGAAAAATAAATTTTGCTGAACAGTTATACCTCTGGTCCTCAAATTTTTGTCGGAGTAGGAGAACAAATATCCTTTTTTTAAAATTCTGCAGTAGAAGCCCACCTTCTTCATAATTCTAATTAACAACATTTCCTGATTGTTCCATTTTTCTACTTTTACGCCTCATCCTCTGGTCAAGGACCATCAGCATCAATGACCCCACTGGAGAAGGATCTGTCAGGACACACTGAACTGGTTCAACACTGCAGAGATCACTGAATCCTGGAATGGTTTGGGCTGGAAGGGACCTTAAACCTCATCTTGTGCCTGCCACGGGCAGTGACAGCTTCCACGAGACCAGGGTGGGTGATCAGGGCCCATCAGGATGCTCCAGCACTCTTCCATTCACACACCCCCTTCTCTTTCCTCCAATCTCTCGTAAGACCAAGAGAAAAAAAGGAAAATAGATGAAATAGGAATTCCTGGTGATGTTCCTGAGATGTCCAGTTTACTCAGAGGAATGGCAATGAAGGTGATGATGGTTTTTCAGAGATGCACTTCATGTATGTTGGGCACTGTCCTCTCATCATTGTAGCAGAAAACAAATCAGGAATCTAATGAGGAAAAATTCCTTCCCTACTGGGTGCTGTTTCCTAAAGTTCATAAAATCATGTTTCATATTCTCAGAAAAAGTTGCAAAAAATGTAAATTCCACCTGCAACATGAGGGAAATACATTAAGAAATGTAGAACACGCCAAGACACAGAGGACAACTGCTTGAAGAGACAGCTACAACCCCATCCCTTTACTACTTGCTCAATATGTAAGTAGTGATGGAGCTAAGCAGCTTGTAAAAATGATTTATCTACTGGTGCAGCAGAGATACATCTTTTTAAAGAACCCTTTCCACAACATACACAATTGTCTGCTCTTTATTCCTAATGAATCAATCCGCACTTTACCATCTGAAAACAAAATCATTTTGGTGTCAGCTGGGAATACATAAAAATGTGCAGATAATTCACTCAAAAACCTTCCAGTCTTGGCCAAGGACCATGACTTGGGTCTCACTGGGAGAAGACATCTAAAAGGGTGTAAAATTTTGCTCAAAAGCCACATCCCCACACCACCTCAGCTTGTTGGGGCGTCTGTGCAGGGTCAGGATTTGGACTGAATGATCTTCATGGGTCCCTTCCAGCTCAGAATGTTCTTTAATTTGTTGATTCTTTTACACCAAGGCATCTCCACAACTCCATCTCCCTGAACCCAGGGAAAACCTATCCAAGGCCACTTCCCAGGATTTAAGGGTACAGCTTAAAGACAACTTTCAAGTACAGGTTTTTTCACCCTGTGTTCTTAAATTGTTACAGAAAAAAGGCAAAGTTACTGCTGTCACAAGTAGAACTCACCCATTTTTACTATAGTAGTTGCTCTAGAAATTAGTGTTAACAAAACATGAGACATTGCCAGTGCTACTCATCTGAAGGAACTTTGAGAAATTATAAATCAATGCTTTTGGTAAGATTATTATTAGGATTTCTCAAGTAATAACCTGAGACACCCCAACATTTGTTTATTGTTACTTAATATTCTTCTTCTGAGAAGAAAAGGTTGGTTTTGTCTTGGACTGTCTTCTTTATATACACCACTCACTCCTCCTCTCCCCCACTTCCTGAGCTCAGCATTAATCAGGGCAATTTCGAAAGAAAGGATTCTGCATATTGTGTCAGCAAGTTAAAAATTGTAATATTGCTTTAATGTTAAAATCACTCCAGATACCATACTTCCTGTGTAGTATATTTCATGGCTCATTTGCTTCAACAGATATTAAGCTTCAGTCAACAATTAACTACTGACACCTTTTTTTATTTATTTTTTTAAACCAAGAAGATTTAGCAGAAGAGCTAAAAGCACAGCTTGGATTTATCAGATGGATGCTAATTTGATGTCACCAGTTTATTTCATTTCTATCAAGTATCCATTCTTGTGAATGATAGGGTCACTCAACCCACATTTCAGCTGAATTGAAATCCAGATTTGAGCACATCTTTCAGCCCAAAAATTGCTGCAAAAGCGCACCAGTTTAAAAGACCATTTGAACTGTTAATTGTTTCTCACTTACCATACAAGATCATTCCCAACACAGCTATTACAGTGAATGTTTAAATGGAGTTTTGGATTCAGCACTTCTTGTTTCCTGCAAGGAACACACTGGCACTGCCTTCAGCCTGGTTTTGCCTGTAGTTTCATGGTGCTACCCCTGGGACAGAAGCCCAACTGTCCCAATTCCTGAACCAAAAGGCATTTCTATGGTGACAACAGCAAAATCAAGCTATCATCAGAAGGCTTTGTTCTACCTCTCTCTGTCCAATCCCCACAAGAGAGATGCAGAATGCTGGAATGCTTTGGGGTGGAAGGGACTTTAAACACCAGCTACTTCCAACCCTTCCAAGAGATGTAAACCCAAGCCAGATTTTGCACTTCATGAGGCATCTCCATCATCAGAAGCCTTGAGAATCAGGAGGCAGATGACACATTTTTGGATCGCTGGCTTGTACCCAAATGATGTCAGGAACACAGTGTGACACCAGCCAGGGAGGTCTGGCCCCCAAGCCCAGAGCAGTACAATTAACAAGATGGTGTAACGAAGGTAGCAGTGACTAAATACTCCTGGAAATAAGTATCTACTCCTAGAAAAAGCTGAGATCTAATGCAGTGGCAAAGTGTGATGCACCATGAAGAGTGAAAGACCATGTTCCATTCTGAGCTTTCCTGGAAGGACATCTGAGAAATGTTTCTGGAAGAAATTTTTCCCTGATTTCCCCACATTTTTCCCTGCAAAGCCCGGAATTTCTTCATGTGTGATCTGTAAGGCAGAAGAGAGACTGCCCTGGGAATTTAATGCACTGGTCACTCAGCTTCTGAATGTTTTAGAATACTCAGCAGTGATAGCAGATATGGCAAGGGTTGTTATTATGTGCTGTTTAAGACTTACTCCTCTATTTATTAAGACATTAAAAGGAGTCACAGAATCACAGAATAGTTTGGATTGGAAGGGAGCTTAAAGATCATCCAGTGCCACCCCTGCCATGGGCAGGGACACCTTCCACTATCCCAGGTTGCTCCAAGCCCCGATGTCCAACCTGGCCTGGGACACTGCCAGGGATCCAGGGACAGCCACGGCTTCTCTGGGCACCCTGTGCCAGGGCCTCAGCACCCTCACAGGGAACAATTCCTGCCCAATATTACCATCTAACTCTGCCCTCCTTCAGCTTAAGGAGTCAATCCATAAGCTGTTAAAGCAGAAACTTGTAAGATGTTTCCACAAACAAACATATTTGTTCCTTCCCAGAATCATGTAAAGATACACACTTTATCTTCCTTTTAAGAGTGATCTTGCACACATGTTGATCCCTCAGTTTTAACCTCATTAATATTTTAAAGGGAGAGACAAGAAGAACAGAAGCTGCTCCAGAGGCTACAACTGTTTTATGAGAGAGTATCCCAGATCCAAGTGGCTTGCAGGCAACACAGAAGAACACCATGTTCAGAAAAGGTAATTTATAAAGCTCATTTATGGATTTCTCTGTGCAGTTACTTGGCTGTAGACTAGGCAAGCCATAAAATGTTGGAGACAATCTCCCTCAAAAAACTCCCAATATAATCCATTATTTATTACGTGATCAGCCGTGGACAAGATGAAAGACTAATTTTTAACCACCTTTTCCAAATTCCTATAGATAAAAAATGTGTTTGTAAAGACAAAAAAAAATTAAAAAATTTTATATATATATATATATATATAAATAAAAATGCAAGGTACCCAGAGTGCGGCTAATGGGATTTGACGCTGGCTTTAATTTTAATGAAGAAAGTTGCCAGTAGCAACAAAACTGTCAGCAGCAGCCAAGCACCATTAATAAAGACCCAGACAACATTAGTGGTACGGCAACAGTACAAAAGGTTCCCCCCGGTTCATGCTGTGCTAAATTGGCTGCCCAATTTTTCTTAAGTGTCCATACTATTTAGAAGACAATTTATTAATTTTTGTCATCCATTGTCACTTGACAGGCCATCATTTTGCATCCCGAATTTGAGACGAAAACTAATTGAAAAGACTGGCAGTATTTATGAGGGGTATTATTTGTCAATTATGGCTGCTGATGATCCCAGGTCCTACCAACTTTAACACGCCATGCTCGGGTGTTGTCAGTCGGACCTTTTTTTTTTGTCATTTCCATGTTAGTTCTAGGAAAGCGACAAAAAGTAATGATAAAATCAATTCAGCAAACTCGTTAAGGAAGAGGGGCCCATCAATCCCTGCTCTGAAACCACTGGAGTGGGGGGAAAAAAGCACAGGCTTGGCCCAGGGAATCACAGAACACCTTCCAGGGAAAAAACCCAATCTCTTTGTTCCCTACAAACAGGACAAATTTTCAAATACATCATAATTGAAATTAACCCTGCAAATTTACCCAGGCTGCCTGAAAGGGAAGGTTTCACTCTCTTCTCACTGCTCTTAAACTGCTCCTCTGCAAGTCTAAACCCCTCAAAAGCCCTCAAATCCCTAAATGCAGGGAGTCACAGAATCACAGAATATTTTAAGCTGGAAGAGACCCACAAGGACCATCGAGTCCAGCTCCTTCATTCCAACTTGATTTGCACTAATAACTCTTGCCCAGCCTTTCAGAAACAGTCTCCTACATCCCATCTTCACAGACTTCAAAAGATGATACAGAACATCCCAGGAAAACCCCAGTGTTAAAACGGCGAAGAAAATGAGGTTACAGCACCCATCTCAAGCCTTTTCTGCTTCCACCACCTGTGGTGGAGCCCAGGGCGAAGCAGCTGTGCCCTGCAGCACGTGGGAGTCCATGGTGGGGCTGAGATCTACCTGAATCCCACAGAACACCCCACACCAGAGTGGGGAGATGCCCAAAGGAACCTCTGGGCCCGTGGGAAGCTTGTGCTGGAGCAGGGTCCTGGCAGGATGTGTGGCCCATGGATAAAGGGACCCACACTGGAGCAGTTCCTGCAGGACTGACCCTATGGATAAAGGGATCCACACTGGAGCAGTTCCTGCAGGACTGACCCCATGGATAAAGGGACCCACACTGGAGCAGTTCCTGCAGGACTGAATCCCTGGGAAAGGGACCATGTGCTGAAGGATCTCTCTCTACCGTTATCCCAGTCTGTGGGCCTATTTCCTAAGTTTTGAAAGCCTTCAAAACAGTATTGATCTCTTTCCTTCTTAATTCTCTATTTAGCATCAGTAAATCTTAGTATTGATTTAAATATGGACATTTCTTAACTAGTCCTATAACATACTCCACTTGCTTCTGAAGATCTCAACACTTAAAGATCACACCTAAAACCTGATTTAAACATTCCTTTAGGTATAAAGCACATAATTTCCTTTACCAAAAGCAATTAAAAAGCCTGAAACTGAGTTCATTTACTATACCAAGTTTTTTCTAATACCTATAGCAAAATGAGCACTAAGAAAAACCAAGGTGCATTTTCAAAAGAAAAACTTGAAACTAAACTACATTAACATGTATTTACTAGTCTCTATATAACTGATAGTTTTTTATATCTCTATTTGCAATATACGGGTGATTAAATAAGAAATCCAGCGACAACTCAACAAGAAGAATTTTCTTCTATCCTAAAACCAAACATGTAAACACAAGACCAACCCAGCTGAATCCATCCTATTAATCCATACATGTCGAGAAGACACTGCCAGCTTTGATTTTAAAAAAAAATTGTTCAGGGATAAAATTGCCCTATCTCTTACATTTCAGAGGCAAATTCAGAGCAAAAGCTTTTTCCCTCTACTGTTTCCCAGAATTAAAAATAATGTGCATTTAGTTACCCTTCTGCATGAGGTAACACCATCCAAGGCTGATGTTCATTTGCAATATAAATCCTCAGCCTGGAAAACACTTTGGCACGGTTCCTACATCGGGGATGATAATTATCTTCTTTCCTTCCACTGTGTTCATGTTTGGTTTCTCTCACTTACAAAACACACAACTGAGTGTGTCTTTGGGAGACAAGAAGGCTCTTTGCTCCCTCTGGTTCACCACCAGTGGCAAGATCCAAATCCAAAAGTCTGAGGAGCTCCATGTCCCCTTGGAGCCACCTCCAAAAGTGGAGATTTCACAGTCCCTTTAGATACTTGCTCCAATATTTGAACCTGGTGGAAAATAACATGTTTCTGCATCTCCAATTGGAATCTCTCCTGTCTCAAAACGTGTCACAGACTCACTTCCTCCACATTTCCTATCAATTAGCAGCGAGGTACACAAGAATTTGCTTTCCTGGGATGAGGTGCACATCCTGCACAACTGAGGGGCTTCACAAACCACAACCATCACAGCCTCAGCAGCTGCAGGGCTCTACGACCCACCAGGACAACCAAGCTGTTATTCCAAACTGGAATAGCTCCAATCTGCCATCAGCAATGTCTTTTATGCAGTTACACTGTGCCATCTTAAATGGAGCTTAACTCATAGGCTACTAATTCAACTTCCAGGAAGATCCTAGAAAGGGGTAGGTGTGCCCACGGAAGCTTGAATCCCAAAAGCATTGTAGTCAAACTAAAAATGTATATTGCTGCCAAAATGCCAAAGAAAGAGGAAAACTTTACCAGTCTATTACAGAGACCACAGAAGAACAATGCTTTATGTATTTTCAAAAAGAATCAAGCTTTTCTTGCATTGAGAGACTTGAGTTGCATTTCCTAGTGCTGGCACTCAGATTAAGGAGAACCAGCGCTCATTCCAAGCCTGAAGTCGATGCTGTAAGATGCAGGAGTCCTCATCTCCAAAACCTCCAGATGAAGGGAAAACACACAGACTTGCTCCTGAGCCTTGTTCTCCTCTGGCAGGTAAACCTGTCTACAAACCCAGCCCAGAGCCATGAGCCCACTGTAAACACAGTAAGAAAGCTGCTCCCTCTGATGCATCTGTTAAAGGAGGATAAATTTAACATCCGAGTTCCCTTCATCTGCCTCCATGGGCAGGGGCTCGACACCTTTTACAATCCTGATGCTTTTAAGATATGTGGCTCAAGTTTCTCCTCTACCTCAAGCAAACAGTTCACCCCACAACATAAGGATGATAAGGCCACCAAAAGAAAACAGAGCAAAATCTAATTTATTTTCCTGGTATTGTCGAGGTGAACGGCAGAAGAAATTAAAGGTCCTTTGTCAGCATCCCAACTTTGTGAAGAAATGCCCCATTTCTTTGGCTAAATCCACCTTTTTAACCTCTTTGTTGCAAAGTGTCAGTGGCGGATCAGCGCCGGGCAGGGTGACACAGAACACACAGAGGCCGGGCGGGAGCTATCGGGACTCGGATCTGGAGCTCACCTACACGTTAACTCCTACTGCTAATTCATCATCCCGCCACGACAGCCGGGCTGATTGCGATCCTGGCAGGACAATACGGGGCCCAGCTGACCACCAAAGCCCAGCCCAGGGGAGGAGGGGCTGATGGGCACGGCATGGAGAAGGCCTGAGATAAGTGCTGGCTGTCAGCGCAAGGACAAAGAAGGGCAGGCCCTGGGGAGAGAAAGGAGATAAAAAAAAATCTCGACAACTGCTTTATCTGATGAGGGTTATGGCTAATTAATTATAAACTCAATTACCTAACCCTTACTTCAGCAGTCTCTATTCATTAAGAGATAAAACCTGACTGACTGCTAACTTTCCCTTGCACACCCGCACTAACAGCACAGTGGCTTCGGGTTTGCACACTTTGCTGCACAATTTCTTAAACAAGATCTCCAGAAGCCTTCGTCCCTGTCAACTTTGTGCTGGCAGGATGGAAGATTCCTCCTTTCCTTCCCCGCTGCCACCCAACGCACCCTCTGTGGCACCATGGGAGGGCCAGGCCTCCATGCTGTGCATTGGCATTTAAAAGCAAAAACCCCTCGGCATTAAACAATGGGCATTAGGGACATCAAATCTCCCCTTCCACAGCCAACTCCTGCCTCCCCGGGCTTCTGATCTGCTTCACATTTCCAACTCAGCTTTTAATTTTGGGTGCTAAAAGTTTGGTGGTGCAGCTCAGCAGCCTCAACTGAATGTTACTTTTCCAAAGTTTGAAGGTAGCCATGAAAACGAGAACAATGAACTCTAAAACCCCTCAGCCAAGCTAAGGCTTGCTAATAACGTGAGCTGAATTTTGCATGTAACAATAAAAATGCCTGTTTTATCACTGTTCAGATTGCGGCCGCGTTCCTATGGTGCTTGGCCTCTCCTCCAGCTCGAGTTCTTGCCCCCATGCCTCGTGTTTGACACAGGCTCAAACATCCCTGCAGAATCAATCCTGCCCATTAAAAGAAGGCTCCTCTTAATCTCTTTCCAAAGCTGCAGACCTGTCTCGCTCCCACCTTTTGAATCCACGGATATTCTCAAATCCACGTTTTGCTTCAGCTGCCCTTTGCTCTGGCTTTTCCATTTCTACAGGATAATGTTCTTTACTTACATATTTTATAGAGAGGTCTCATCTATATGTGTGTGAGTATATCCATAATTATCTATAATTATCCATATTTATATGAAACAACAAGGTGACCACATCACAGGATGCTTCACATCATAACTTTTTAAAGAAAAATTTTTTCCACTCTGTAGAACAAGGGATCTTAGGTCTGGGTCTGTTTCTCACACTAAATCCTATTTCAAACCCCTGTAAAGTGCATTAATGACACAAGATTTTGGTTTACTCAAGGTGTATGGCCTTTTAGATCACTTTTCCATAATTTAAACACACTAAATGAAACAAGACAACACAGGAAAATAATCAGGCTGGGCGACACACATTATTTAACCCATTCATGGCAAAGATGTTACTATTATTATTATGCTAATATTTTGGCCTTGATGATGATTATTATTCAGTCTTACTATATGGCCTTGGTTATTATCTTATGAAATAGAATTTATTTTACTAATACTTATGGGTTTTGGACTTGAATGATGTGGTCCAATGGTTCACTTCACTCCTGTGATGCTTAGGTATGGCAGTGCTTTCCTGACAACATTCTAGCATTTGGCTCCCCCTTCCTTGTTTATCCTGCTGGTACCCAAGGCCTTCCTTATATCCCACCTTGCTCAGCTTCATCTTTCAAGATTTCCCAAAGAAGATACAAATATGTTGTTATACAAACTTCACAGAGAGACTTTTTACTCCATAATTTAACAACTTCCATTCAAATTGTCTCACGACTTTAAAGTGTATCACAAAGACAAATTCAGCTATATTTAAAGGGTGTCTGCTTGGATGGAACCTTTCGAAATCTGAAAATAAAAATTCTTAAACACCATAACCCCATGGAGCAGCCAACTCAACTTTGTTTATCTTCTAGGTAACATGGCAAATAATATCACCCACCCTGAGCTTCTGTGCTATTCTGAGTATCAACTCCATACCTTTCCTCACCATAACCAATTCCAACCCAACTCATATTTACCTCCTTGCTCCCCTTTTCCATTAAGTTGGAAGGTTTATGCCATGCTTTTATGCTTGAATTCTTCCCACTGAAATTTGCTGATCTTCTGAGCTTCTTTTGGACTTCCAGCTTTTTTACTTGGCAGCACACACCACACTGCAAAATCACCCACGTCTGACTCACCCTGTATTGTCTGTACGCACTCTGACCAACAGCTCTGAAGATATGTCAAAATCACAGAATGGTTTAGGCTGGAGGGGATCTTAAAGATCATCTCCTTCCAACTCCTCTGTTCCATTAATGAAGTTTTTACATCAAGCTCATTCCCTGCAGCTCTCTTAATCCTTCACCCAATAAATGCAATTACAGGTGATTAGTATACCTTGAATAAAACTATAGTTTTCTGTTTGTATTCTGAAATATTAAGAAGAAGGTCTGCATCAGGTTTATTTGGAGTTATTTATCTGAAGTTGCCAAGGTAGCTGACACCTCTGGTCAGATCCCAAACTCAAGCTGCTGGGAAAGGCAGATGCACCCAACGCCTTTGTTTCCCATAATGGTAATGCCATGAAATCCCTACAGCAAAGGAATGAGGATGCACCAAGCAACCAAACCCAAAACCTCTCACTTGGTTCCAAGCTCCCTTCCACCACACTTCTCCCTCTCTTCTGGGGCTGTAACTCCTCCCTGTTTTGACACGAGCACAAATCCAGTGGTGTTCTGACCTCCCCCCTCACCAACGTGTATGGAGGAGTTCACTGTTCCCTCTTTATCCAGCTTTGCTGCAAATAATGACCATTTTGAGTCTCTTTCCCCATACATATTCACTTTTATGTGGTCCTATAACTTTTTATCTAAAGGAAGATGATTGTACTTTCAACAAATTACAGCTTAAAAGAAAGAAACAGAAACAGTAAAAAAATCCAATGCCGTTTTCCATTACCAATTTCACACAGCTCCTTAACTTAAAAATATAAACTAGGCTTGAAACCACCCCATACTCTGCAACACTGTTGTCTCAACTGCCTTCCCATCACACCAAGGGGATTAGGGAAAAAAACGGAAGACCTGTCCCATTCATCAATAGAGGAGTTATTCATCCGAAGTTTATTATCTCAGGTAATTTGATCAATACACTTCACCTTTATAGTCCCGTTGTCCTTGTGAGCAAAGCATTTTGCGTTTTATAGTGAGCTGGTTATTATGAAGGCTATTCGCAGGGAAATTCTCTGCAGTTAAAAGTTTTTCCAATTAACTACATTTAACATCATTTAAGCCATAAACTGGCGGTTACATTTCACATCATTGTTGTCGGAGTGTGGCGGTGCTCAGGAGGCAGGCAGAGCACATTTGGCAAATACATCAACCAACACTTTGGAATGCGAATTGAGGAAATGCTGCCAGCTAATAGAGAAAGACTTTTCCAGTGCAGAGTCAGAAATATACAACAACAAAAAAGGGTGGACCAGTAGAAACCCTAGAGAAGACAACAGAGAGGTGCCTCACCCCTTGGAATGCTCCTCAGATCAATCCTTCTCCTTTCATGCAATGTCAGAACTCCTGGGTTGGAAAGGATCTCAAAGTTCCTCTCGTTCCACTTCCCTGCCATGGACAGGGACATCTCCCACTAGACCAGGCTGCTCCAAGCCCCATCCAGCCCAGCCTTCCTGTGCTCCCTCCTGAGTTTTCTCATTCCAGAAAACTGGTGTTTGTGTAACTGAGCTAGGAACTTCCAAATGCCCTGGTGTCCTCCAGGTTAGGATCTCCAAACCCCACTAACCTCACCCCACACCTGAGCTGCCCCCTTCTCACTTCCTAACCCTCAGCACAAGACATCACAAAAGACGGGGGGAAAGGCTTCCAAACAGAAGCAAAACACCAAATTCCCACAGATCAGCTGCTCTAAGGAGAGAAACCTCTAAAAACTTGCTCGAAAATAAAAATTTATTATTCCTTGTGAGATATCCTCAGAACAAACTAGTTCATTAAAGTCGTATCAGCACTTGTAATTGGCCCTTGTTGGCCAATAGAAGGAGACATTTGCAACTTTTCCCAGGAAATTATATTCTAAATCCTTCATAAGGTGGACCTTGTCCTTTTCTGAGGAAACTTGATAGCAGTCTTTAGTATTCACTGGCATAATTAGGACTGCAGTTAATTTCATTAAATTCTCTTGCTGCTAAATGAAGCAGATTATGAGACATCTTTTATTGCAAGGCATGAAATTACAGCCTGTCAGCTGCCAATGGTAGAGTAAAACTAATGAATTACAGGGTAAATAACACCAGAATTAACCAGCCAATTTAACATAGCAGAGAACAAAGTCATTTTTACTTGGAGCCACCACTGCCGGGATCCCTTTCAGCTGAAAGGGAACCAACCTCAAATCTAAATAACAAGAAAAGCCACGTTTCTTGGGCAGCAACGTTAAAAAACCAACACTGCCAAGAAGTTGGGAGAAAATTGGTCGGATACATACAGAAAGGCATCGCTAAAATATTTAAATTGTGGTATGTCCAAGTAGTTTGTGCTGATGTATTATCCTTTGCCCAGCCCAGGAAAAAGGGCAGAGGAGCATTAATTTGTTGCTATTATAACTGGTTTAATGGGGCCAGCTCTTCCCAGGCAGCACGAGACACAATCCCCATTAATGAGGGACAGACACACTGTGGGGAGATAATTAAAGGAAACGGAAAGCAGGTGTAACCAGCCACTTCCATTTCCTACTTCTGTCCTTCCAAACCTCTAACACAAGGCACAGAGGTGTCTTCTCCCTGCACAGCACCCCAGGCACCTCTCCCTGCCAGGAGGGAGTGCTCTTTGGAGCCTGCAATGAGGGCAGGATGGATGTCCCTCTGACCAGGAGCTCCCACAACCAAGGACTCTTCCCAACACAGTCCTGAAGCCTGTCAGGCTGTTAGACACACACGCAAATTTTTGGGGCAAAGGAGAGAGATTTGCTCTCTCTAGGTTGGTGTCTCATCCCTCCTCTTCTTTTGAAATTGTCTTAAATTATTTTTATTTTAGAATTTTATTTAACCCTAGTTGTACAAGGAACAAACCCCTTCTCTGCACTTACACGGAAATCTTGTTATGTGGAAACAGAGTCTGAAGAAAAGAATGGCAAAGTGCTTATCCCCACTCAAACAAAGGAGGGCAGATAGCTGAGTGCCTGGACAGCAGAAAGAGCCCCACAAACCTGGCTATGCTGGTGAAAGCAAGCAATAAACCCAAAGAGAAATGTAAGTAAAGCTTTCACCTCAAATTAACGCTCTCACTTTTCTGCACATAACCCAAGGATTGTTTTTCCTACAGTGGCGTAGGAAATCTCCATCTCCAGGGGCAGTCAAGGTATACGAGGTGTCACCAAGGAAAAGGTGCAGGGAGAGAGAAAGACCCTGTTATTAAAAGGACTGATCATGTCCTCCTTTTAGCAAACATTTCATATCCGTCATCAGTCCTACATCGAGCAAAAGGCTTTAAAAATGATGCTTATGGTTGTATTTTCAACAGGTTTCTAAGACACAACACCTCAAGTCACCTTTCCAGCCTTTCAGAGCTTTAAGCTTAACATCAACTGACTTCAATGGAGGGGCAGGAACACTAGGGAGTGTTCTGATCGGTTTTGTGAATTTTCATTTATACCTGCAAGACTGAAAATTCTTGATTTAAGAGAACAGACTGCAGCTGTAATATTCTGCTAGAGGATGGAGCAGAAGCCCACCTGCACTTGGTACCAGCTTAGCACACATTATTCCTATCCCACAGACGAGGAAGGGTGAAAAAAAACCTCATACAATTTATCCTTCCGGTGGAAAGTGTTCCAGGGGGTGGAATGAGATGAGCTTGAAGGTCCCTTCCAGCCCAAACCATTCTGTGATTCTGTGTTTGACTTGTGCTTTTAACAGAAAAACCTGAGATGCTCACTGACCTTTAGAAAAAAAGTAATTTACATTTCAATTTCCAAATGCAAATGTAAATCTACAAACCCTACCTAGAATAACTAAAAGCAAACAAAAGAAGAAGCACAGAGCAGAATCTGTGAACACCTTCCACTAGACGCTGTTGCTCCAAGCCTCAGCTATCCTTCGCCCGTCTCCATGCTGGAGTGGGAAAAGGAGGGAGCAAGAGCCAAGGGAAGCCCACCAGGCACCTGAACACTGCAGTGTGGTAGAACAGCACAACTCCTGTGCCACCACTGCTGATGCCACTCCAGAGCTCTTTGGGACCAAGACACCAGCACCATTCAGAGAGGCTGGAGGAGATATCACCTATGCAAAAAAGCATTTTTGGCAAAAGAGCACACCTTAAACCAAACTTGATTTTAGAAGTTCCAATCCATGCCATGAGTTCAGTAATGGGGTTTCCCTGGCAGCCAGGTTCTCCAAGCACACACATGTATCACATAGGAAAGATTTATTACTCCCTGGAGCTTCTGTCCAGCATCACCCAGATCACCAAACCCCTTCTCTAAGTGTGTCTGAGAGCTGATTTGCCTTCTAGTCATCCCCAGTCCAATTCAGGCCTTCCACACTCCAGGCAGAGAGATGCTGCCTCTCCTGATTTTTCCTTTCTTTACTCTCAGTGGTTTCAAATTCCCATCATGTTTCAGGCAAACATTTTAAGACCCCCAGAACTACTCTGGACCAACACTGATACCTTGTCTCCAGCAGTGGGAAGCTCAGCATTCTGATAGCATGAATGCATCAGCTCCAGGGGTGTTCCTGAGCTCCACAGACCCAGAGCTCTGGGAAAGATCAGCTGGAACCAGCTCCAGGCACTGACAAGGAGATCCAGCAGCACCAGTGTCACTTCCAGCCAGGAATCAATCATGGTGCTTCCTGCTTGGAGACAGCAGCACCTCCAGAACCAACACCTCTGGGGACTGCTGGGTTACTTTCTCAGAGACCCTCAAGATTCCTGATGTTACTGAGAGCATCACCTGGTCTTTATTCTCACTTCCCATCTACTTTCAGAGTCTTTGTTCAATGTTTACCCCCCCCCCTCACCCGTTCAATACAGATTTTTTTTCTCACAGCAGCACAACTTTTCATTTGAGCTCTGTCCCTCCAGTTCTGTTTTCCACCCCACTTCTCTTACCTTCAAAGCCCTTGCATTTGTCTGCCTTCACCTGGTGCAGAAAATAGGGAGCTTGGAATCCTTGCGCTGCACAAGCAGGTAAGAAACCTCTTACTTCAAAACACCACAACATTTAAAAGTGTCACTTAATTGGAACTACGTATGACTTAAACTGTATCAGGAATTACAGCAGTCACTATGCTGTATGATTAAAGCACCAACAACAGTGATTGTGCACCTATTATTTCTCAGCTAAAATACAGTATTTCCATGAATTCCCAACTCACAGCAACATTTGCTGTGCAAAGGGAAAATTCATAAAATGTTCCCAAGCAGCTCTTGCCTTGCATCAGGCTTAAGCAAACGCAGAATGTCAATTCTTAGAATGCTGGGCACACCTCAGCACTGGATGGATGCACATCCCTCCTGCCACAGCAGGAAGGGGTTGTGCAGCACACCTGCTTGACACAGCACAGCAAATATGAAAATCTATATCCTTCAAGAGATCTGCCTCACACAATAAGTCAATAAACACATATAATTCCAGATTTTCAGACTCAGATCTGAGTATTTATTTAACATGAAATACACCAACCATACATATCTCTGCATTTACTCAGTTTGCATCCTGAAGAAGAGTTTTCACCCAGTTTGCTCAAAGCTCAGCCTTTAGTCAAGGATTTCCAGTGCACCTCTCCCTCCAAAGAAAAGGTTATTTTGTTTTTAATTTGGCCATGAAACAGCCTGTCCAATTTTGACTCCTAAAGTGATGATACCTGCCACCTTAAATAATCCCCGCTCTTCAATTCTCCTCTGTTCCAATGTATTGCTCACTTCAGACAGCAGAATTTCTAAACAATTCAACCACTTCGGTAATTTTAGTTGATTTTTCTTTCCAATACCTCCCACACGTGAAGATTTAATTTCTCCCCCTCCCAGAAATATTCAGAGAGAAGAGAGCATTAGATGTTAATCTAGCTCCTTGATTTGTAGCAGTTCTGCAGTTCTCTACCCAACCATTTAAATGCTGTCATTCATAATAGGGTGATATACTGAACTATAAACCCTTTCACAAATGGTACGTCTTGGTATTTTTCTTTTGTGACAAAGACTCATATTAGTTATAAAGGGGAAAGAAATGGACTCAGTGCTCAGATCTACCTACATAATCTCACTGCTCAACAGCCTCTCCCCCTTCTTGAAAAGAAAATCCACACCCTCTTCCCTTAAAGAAAACCAAATTCACTAAGCTTTTATTTTTCCTGGTAGAGAACATTCCGTGGTCTGACAGCCCCCAGAGTTCAGCAGCTTTTTCCTACAGTATTAATCCTGAAACCACAGAATCCCAGACTGGTTTGGATTAGAAGGGACCCTAAAGCCCATCCAGTCCCACCCTTGCCATGGGCAGAGACACCTTTCACTGTCCCAGGCGGCTCCAAGCCCCAGTGTCCAACCTAATCTGGGACACTTCCAGGGATCCAGGGGCAGCCACAACGTGTTTGAGGTCTCATGTCAGATCCTGGCTTTGATTCCAGGCACAGGAGCCTGTCCCTGGGGGTTGCTGGAGGAATGTCTTGGTGAGGTACCAGAAGCACATAAAAGCAAAAGACCTTCCAAATTTGGGTTAAAGCAGCAGAAGTTTGAGTGGGTGGGGTTTAGTCCAGGTTCCATTCCAGTTCATTCTCCCACACTGCCATTGTCTTCCTGGTCCTTTTAAACAAGGATGGAGATACATTTTTCAAGCAGACACACGGCACTGGCCCCAGAGCTGAGTTTAGTCCCCTTCCAGCCAGCCCAGACCACACTCTGGCTTTAGGGCTTGTTTATACCCACACAGACCAGATCCAACCCACATGGCAGCTTTTAGCCAAACACATTTGGATAAACTCTCAATTAAGATGTAGAGAGGCTGTATCAAAATATTATACATCTGCTATGTTTGCTTCATGCACTTAGTTGGAAATTCTATCAAAAAAGCAATTGAGTTTCCCTGGCAGGTTTTAGTCTGTATAAAACCACTGTCTGTTTCTCACTGAAATAGCTTCTGGTCAGGAAAACTGAACCCTAAAGAGTGTGTTTGCACTCCTTTTGTCTTCTCCCTAACAGCAGTAACAAAGTTCATTTCAAGCTTTACAGCTTTAGGACATCTCTAAATGAAATATATCCAAGTCATCTGACCATGACACTCATCCCCAATTTATCACCACCTGAAGGATCCTTTACAATAAACAAAACACTCAAGTCTTTGTATGATTTTTCTCCCTGTTTTAACTCATGCAAAATAAACTGAGAATTTATTTGTAAGAATTGCAGTTTAATCATAGAATCCTTGAATGGTTTGGGTTGGAAGGGACCTTAAAGACCATACAATTCCAGTCACTGCCGTGGGCAGGGACACCTTCCACTATCCCAGGCTGCACCAAGCCTCAGCCAACCTGGCCTGGAACACTTCCAGGGATAAGGCAGCCACAGCTTCACCGGGCAACCTGTGCCAATTACTCCCTTTAAATTCAAAATATTTAAGTACCAACATCTGGCCTGGCTGCTGAGACTGTTATGTAGTCGGAGGATTTTTTGTTAATAAAAGCAGGTTTAGAGAAAACAGCATTTAAACCAAAGTGCAAGGACTTCCATACATATTTCAAATATCCAAAGCAGTTACAGTCAGAGTACCAATGTTTTAAACACCCCCTGTTACCCCCCAAGCAATATTCCTTTTTCATGCCATTTCTGGGTTTTAATTTGCCACTGTCAGCTATACTCTGGGAAAATATTTCCTCACGTGTTACACACTGAAGTGCCAACACTTCAAAATAAAACAACAGACAGAAACCCACAAAATAAAACAGGAAATGAGGGATGCTGGGCCAGCACCTGGATCCAGATTCACAGACAATTACCACACAATTAAATGGGAGCAAAAGAGTGATGAAAATATTCAGAATGACCAAAGTTTGCTTTGTTCAAAAAATTAGGCTAAAGGGCTTTAACTGCGTGCTGTTCAGTTTACTCTTTTGATTGCTTTACCACTATGTAAATCAATTTGTTAATGTTCCTTACAAAATGCATGAGCCAGTTATACTGACAAACACACAAAGCTCATTCGTAATTAGCAGTTAATTAGTACGAAGGAACAGATGCTGTTAGAGTTTCAGCAGGCGAACAGGTTCTGTAAACAATGCTTATAAATCTAAATGAATTTATTAACCACAATGCAACTGTCAACGTTTTGCTGGCAACCATACAAATATGGTGGAATCCCCAAAACATCTTTACAACATATTAATAATCATTGTGTCAACCCAAGTCTATCAGGCAGCCTCACTTGCTAACTGTCATAAGCTTCCTACTTAATCTTCTTATGTCACTTCTCAGGACTAATTCCTCATGCCCTGGGAGGAAGAGCTGCAGCCACCAAAGGCAGCCCAGCTGCACACAGATTCACCTCCTCGGAACAAAGGCGTTTTCCCACTGCTGCCTTCAGCAGGCTCGTCCTGCTGGATGGCACCTGGCCCTGGCCATGGTGACCCTGTTCATCTGAGCTTTTGGTCTAGGTCATCCTTAAAGGCCCCTTCCAACCCAAACCGTTCTGATTCCAGATCTCATCCACTGAAAATAAGCAAAGGCTAATTCTTCCTGCTCTCCTGGCTAATTTGGACATGTCCCCCCACGGCAGCACTAGCTGCTGCTGACACAAGGAATTGTGGGGAGTTTTGGGAGCTCAGAAGGGGTTTAGGTTGAAGATCAGAAAAGGTTCTTCCCCCAGAGGGTGCTGGGCACTGCCCAGGCTCCCCAGGGAATGGGCACAGCCCCAGAGCTCCAGGAGTGTTTGGACAATGCTCTCAGGGATGCACAGGGTGGGATTGTTGGGGTGTCTGTGCAGGGCCAGGGCTTGGATCGATGATCCCTGTGGGTCTCTTCCAGCCCAGGAGATTCTGATTCTGTGGTTATAAACTCATGCACTCAGCCACTGACTGATGCCATCGTTTAGTGGGGGTTTTTTGATTACCTGGGTAGGTGAAGGTGGCCCAAATAAACAGACTGCGTTTTGTAAAGCATTTTTTAGTGGTTCATTTCCATCGAACCACCACCTCGAGTCAGAGGCTTTTGGCCAGGGGCCAGCTCCGACTCTTAGGGCAACAGTGAAGATCCCTCAGTGCCCTCACTGCTGTCACTCTGCATGTCACACTGACATGCCACCCTGATATATTACACCATTTCAACACTGGAAAATTCCAATAAAAATTTTAAAGTCGTATTATGGCTTTTTTATTGATGTTCTCTTTTACACCTCCACTGCAGTTGCTCATTCCCTCCTCCTCTCCACCGAAGCACTCTGACACTACTTCCCCTGTTCCATCCTATGGACACTCCAGGATCTGCAATATCCAGCACAAAGAAGAGGATGAGAATATCCCAAACGTATTAAATCCTCCACAGTCTCAACAGAGAGACTGCTTGGTTTGCTTCCTGTAGGCTCCAGTCTTACTAACTGCATTGGTACTGGATCCAAACTCCTGGAATTTGGGGGAGCCCGTTCTTTACTGAAATCCAGCACCAGGCAGAAGAGGATGTTCATGGTAGAGCCTCAGAGAGACACAAATACCCTCTTCCCTTCTCTTATGAACACAGGAACACAGATCCTTGACGGTTTATGATAAAGAACAGCACCTGCTCCTTTTATAACATAGAGATCTTCCCCTCGTTTTTAAAAAACTGGCATTTTAGATAAGAGAAGCTCTTTCTCTACTATTTCTGCAGAGGCTGATAATCTCCTGGCACTCTCCTCCTGCCGGCTTCCACTGTCCTTCCAGTCTCTCCAAGAATGCTTAACCTGATCAACACTATTCCAAACAAAAGCTGGAATGTCTCCTCTTGAATCTTAAGGATGAGCAAGAGCTACAGTCACACCTGATGTGTCAGCTGGGAAATCATCAGCTGCTACTCAAACCCACAGGTTTGTCCCTGTCTCTTCCACGAAACATCAAGAGCATGACATTCAGATGGGATTTAAAATAAATGAATAAATAAATAAAGAGGATGGAGTTGAACACTCCTTATTGGCAGTCATAAGTAATCTGTGACCTCTCATGGCATTAACATAACAAACATTTAGGAAACATAGAATTTCCCTCTGGTTTTAAAGTTGGTGATTTGGCTACTTTCCATCATTGCCCTATAAGGCACTGTTCTCCTTTGCTCTCTCTGAAGGCTGGATCACACATAAATGTTTGAAATTGTGTAGCCCCTGCCCAAATCAACGTTAATAAACATTTAAATACACCCTTAGCTCCACGCCACAGCAAGTCAAAAAAATAGATGGAAAGTTAATTTTTCTCCGAAAAGTTTTTTGATAATATTTCATTTATGGATCCTTAAGTAAAGCCAAAGAGGGCTCACCTTGGTCTGAGAATGCTTGGGACTATCATTGTGGGACAGTCCTGGGTATTTAAAGTATTTAGAGATAAAATAACAACATTTTATAAGATGCAAAACAGGAAACTCATGCTTTAGGGACTCTGAAAAATTAGGAGACTAATTAATATTAGCATATTAGAAAGTATATTAGAAATTCAATCTTGATAAGCCAAAGGCCCAAACTCCAGCTCCTTCCTGCAACCCTCAGACATCCCAGGAAGGGAAACCAGTGGACTCCAGAAAGCTGGAAGAAACAGATGGGAGGATCCAGTGGGACAAACAGATGGATGCATGAGGAAAAAGAGGAATTGTCTCAGTAAGAGAGGCTGAGGCTAATGCCCAGGTCTGCCTGCTGTGGCCAAGGGGCAGAAGGGGCCATGCCCTTGGACTAGAAAACAGATTCCTGGGCAAGGGAAGGGTTTAACACCCAGAGCTCCCAGCTCCACATGTACAAGAGAGCTTTTTACTTCTATTTTATTCCAAATTCTAAGGACTACAGCTTTTCTTGGGACGGTATCTGAAACTCATCAACTGGAAAAACCCACAAACCTGCCTTTCACAGTCAAATTAAACATTATTCCAGGCAGGTACATGGAGCTGAAGCCATTCTTCTGATGTAAGGGCACATTTGATCTAATTGGAAAAAATATTTCAAGTGCACTGGGAATAGTCACTGTTAACTGAATGCAACAACGAAAAAGGAAAAAAGAGCATGCAGACCCCAGGGAATTACCAAATCAATTAACAACTAATTCAGGAACTAATTTCTGTATTGCCTCTTAGCACAAAACTGTATCTTTAATTTCTCCTGCAATAAGCATCACCATGATAGTCCTAACACACTCTGACGCTTTAAATGAGTTTACAAGTATCTCTTTTTGATTGGCTATATAACATTATTTCTTCACAGTTCAATGCAACCATAGCCAAGTGCTCTGAAATATTTAATTATACTGGTAGCGACCAGTTAACAATTTACAGAACCACAGTGAGCACAAAACATTTTAAAACTGGTAATCAGCTAATTAAAAAAAAAAAGCCAGCAAAATGTGTATGTTCTGATTATAAACAATTGCAGAGGGATTACACAGAAGATTTCAGCACTAAGAGTATTTGGCTCAAAACCATACCCTGGTGTTTGTACAAGCTGATCTGGAGACTGATTATTGTGATTAGACAGACGTGTGACAGAGGAAATTACACCTCATGCTGGAGATAAATAAATCAAACCATGTCATCTGCCAGTTCCTTGTAAATCACATCACTTCTGACTTTGGCAAAGCTGCTCCTTGGACACCCAATGCTGGCGTGCAAACAACAGTCTACAAATCTACCTGAGCATCAGGAATCAGGAAGGAAAAATACAAAGCAGGAGTTTTGGAGAATGCTCCTTCCAGGACCTGAGGGGAACCTCAGAGTAAGATGGAGAGAGACTTTTCACAAGGGCTTGGAATGCCAGGACAAGGGGGAGTGGATTCAAACTGACAGAGGGCAGTGTTGGATGGGATATTGAGAAGAAATTATTCCCTGTGAGGGTGGGGAGGTCCTGGCACAGGGTGCCCTGAGAACTGTGGTTGCCTCTGGATCCTGGCAGTGTCCAAGACCAGGCTGGACAGGGCTTGGAGCAACCTGGGATAGTGAAAGGTGTCCCTGCCCATGGCAGGGGGTGGAACTGGATGGGCTTTAAGGTCCTCCCAATCCAGACCATTCTGGGATTCTCTGTTTTGGAGCAAAAGCAGCAGCACAGGGGGCTGGGTCTGTGTGTCAGTGAAACGGGGTTCAGTGCAGAAACACACAGCTGTAAGGAAGGGAAGTAAATCCTGGGTCCTGTGTGCCCTCCACCTGTTTGCTGCCATCCTCCTCCTCAAATGCTTTTGGCCCTTACCTGCATTAGTCACTTTTATTTCAAAACAGAACCTGATGTTGAACTCAGAGGAGAGAAGCCATCAGATAAGCCTTGGCACTGCTGGCTGTAGCATCATCTGTCTGTCGAGCTCCTCTAGATAGTTTTTTTCACCCTGTCAAGTCAGATGAATTAAGCAGGAAGAGCTGCTAAGATCACTGCTTATTTGTTCTCTCTTCTGGTAGACTCCAAGTAAACATTTGCAGCCAGGAAAGATGCTGCAAAGAGCATTTACTGCTCGTGAGGACGGTGAGTCTCGGATGTGACACTTGCCCGGAGCACTGCAGTGCTCTTGTGGGAGTGAGGATGACTAAGGACATCACTCTGACTGAGCAGACATGGCAGATGATCCCTTTTCACAACCCATTTCCAAGACACTGCCGTGCCTGCTGAAATGCTCCAGCAGCTGGACAGACAGCTGCGGGTATTTTATGGGAAAAGAGGTTTCAGATAGGATGATCTCAGTGGAAGGACCAAGATAACAGAGTGTTGTGTGCTATTCCATGCAAGATTTGTGTAACTGGTGCTTAAACATCCCAGCTAGGGCTAAAAATGAACAAAAATGAGGTCAGGAAGTTGGAATCACTAGTGAAGCAGAGGAAGTAGAAAATCACTACTGAAACAGAAGCAACATTGACCTACACCTGTAGGGAGCTGAGGAGAAGTGATAGGTTTTTAATGTCAAGTTTGACATTTGATGAGAGCATCTTCCAAGTTACCTCTGCTGAGTTTAATGACATTTTTATAAAATTCAGATGTACATTGGGAAGCACCAGTTTTGTTTATGTCCATCTTAAGGAAAAACTGCAACTTGTGCATCCAGGAACCAAACGCTTCTTCATGAGCAACAAATCAATGACACCACCCCTGTGCCTTGACATAAAAAACATTTGCCATTTTTAGGTCAGAGTAAAAGGAAAAATAAAAAGACAAAATACCTAATTTCATTAAGATTACTTTAATGTACTTAAATATGCCAAGCTGGCAGGCAAAGAAGGTCATTTGAAATATCACCTAAAAGTAAAGCCTGAATAAGATATTCCACTTTCTCCATTAATCCAGCCATTTGCAAACTGAGGGAAGGGAATGGATTCTGAAGTTCACCTTTGCAAGTCATGGATGGCAAATTTTTCACTGTGTCATCAATACAGCACTAACCATTAGAACATTTATTTCTAATCCAGGCTTCGAGTTTGTCATCCCTAAATGATGCAGCAATTTGGGGGCACCAGAGGTGCAGCACCTCTCGGGGTAAGCCAAGGGTGGAGGCAACGTGTCAAACACCGATTTTGGGCAGTTTTTGGTAAAAGAACAGCCAAGGTTATATAGTTGGAGCATATCATGATGTGAGCATCTGTGATTAAGTGCAAAGGGCAAAGAGAAGACGGCTGGGAGCACAAAGTCAAGGCCAGCTCTTACGTATTTATTTACACTCCAGTCAGGGGGGGATGGGGGCAGAACAGAGGAAAAAAATAATAAAAATTAAAAAAAAAAAAAAAAAAAAAAAGAAAGAGCACACAGCTGCCATCCCCAAAAACAGACCTCCCATCTGCCACCCACGATTTGCATGTCACCTTCTCCAGGCTCATTTGTACTTCATTAACTGCCATTGACTTAACAAGATTTATGCAAATGACACCATAGGAGCTCGCTAACTCCCACTGCAATCAAGTGATTATGTATGTACAATTCTCCACAGCAATGAAAAATTAATACATGACAAGCCCCCTCACCGCTGAGTTGAGCTTCTTGCTTTTATTTTTCTTGTTGTGTGCAGTTTTTTTTTAAATTTGAATATGCCCTACTGATAAAGATTTCCCAAACCCACAAAAATCAAAGTAACTTTCCCAAAACGCTACAAAACCTCCCATCCTGGAAAGTCAATTCCCCAAAACTGCAGAGATGAACATGTGCTTGAAAATATTCTTCAAAATATTCACTCAGGCTACCAGGAACAAGCCTTCTTTTCCAGAATAAATGGTTTTGGAAGGAAGATTCTCCAACCAGAGCAAGCCACTCGCTTTAAGAGTATTATTAACAATGATACAAAAAATAGCTTAAATATTCTTGGTTTAAGCACCTCTCTCTCAGAAGTAGAGAACTTCCTATGGATTTTGACTTTAAGCCAATATTGCTCAAGACTTTTTCTGACTGTCTGATTTGCAAAAGATTTTTTAAATAGCACACAAGTGAAATTTTGTATAATAAGAAAAAAATAAATAAAAAACAATCTGACATTCCCAGTTCTGAGCAGCTTCCAGAAGTCCAGGATCTAAGACATACTGATATGGCTGTGCATGCCATATCAGGCAAAGGAAATCTGCCTTCCCAAAATTTCACTCACTTTAAGAGTATTTTGGCAGGAGTGAGCAGCCACCCTTTAAAAACAAGCCTGCTTTTCATTGCCTACATTTTGGGTTTCTGCTGGGAGCAGGAAGGGTCATCAGGGCAGTTTTATATGGCTTAGCCCAATAAAATCAAATTTAGCACTGCAGTGAAAAATCAGCTTTACCATGTAGAAAGGACACAAAGAATAAGAACATGAACTCTTTTTGACCAGGCTGCTCTGAGCTAAGGATAAAGCCCTGAAGGAATGAGGTGTTTTCTTGGAAGGAAACAGGCTGTTCACAATTTTACTAGTCCATGGAATCCTGGAATGGTTTGGGCTGGAATGGACCTCATAGTCCATCCCATTCCAACACGCTGCTACGGGCAGCAACACCTTCCCCTAGACCAGGGTGCTCAGGGCATCATCCAAACTATCCCAAACTCTCAGGGATTTTCCTTAAACTCACAGGGATTCAGGCACCAAGAACTGGAATGCAGGAGTAGGTTGCAAACTCTTGGCTTCTTCTGACCAAAACCCACCGTGCAGGTCCATATCTGGGTCCCAGAATGATGAGGAACTCTTTTCATAGTGCTGGGAGACATTCCGTTTTTTCCTCAAAACCAGAACATTTCCAGCCTCCAAGGAACTTGTTTTGGCTGGAGGTTTTTGTCATTTGAGTTTGGTTTTGTTGTTTGCTTGGGTTTTTTTGGTTTTTCTCTCTTTTTTGTTGTTGTTGTTTTTTGTGGGGTTTTTTTTTTGTTTTTTTTGGTTGGTTTTTTTTTTTTTGGTGGAGTTTTGTTGGTGTTGTTTAGTTTTATTCTCCCACAGCAATCCTGGGATTGCTGCAGCCTGAAAACAGATTTCTCTCTCTATTGCCAAGTATCCCAAGCAACAAGAGACAGGACAAGAAGAAACAGCCTCAAGTTGCACCAGGGAAGGTTCAGGTTGGATATTAGGAAAAATTCACAGATACGGTGGTCAGGCATTGGCAAAGCTGCCCAGGGCAGTGGTGGAGTCCCCATCCCTGGAGGGATTTAAAATCCATGAGGATGTGGTACCTGGGGACATGGGTTAGTGGTGGCCTTGGCAGTGCTTGTTTAAACACTGGACCTGGTTATCTTACAGGGCTTTTCCAACCTCATTGACTCTGCGTCCATTTGCCACAGAAAATGGATCATGATGGAAGGAGGTTCTCATCTTAAGAAGAACAGCAGTACAAAGATTTTCAGGTCAAGAAGTTCCCTTCCACATCCCTCTGTCTTATTCCCAGTTAAGACATGAAATAAAAGGCACCAGCTTTCCTTGCAGGAATTTCTGCTGCCTCCCTGGCACCTGTTGAGCCCCCTCTACTGAACTTGGAGCCACCTCTACTTACCAGACCTCCAAAATCCCTCCTCCTGACTATCTGAGTGTGATGTCAAATCCCATTGGAAGCACCCACCCTACAGCACTGCAAAAACCTCCCATCCTCAAAGCCCAAAGAACGGGCTAGATGTGCTGAGGATGCACATCAAGGATTTGTAGGTAATGGCTTGCACGTGACAAAACAAAATTACCATAACTGGGGTTAGCAACAAGAAGGCCACATTCCCAAAAGATTGGTCATATTTGGTACACAAGCAGGGCTGAAAGGAGAACTTTCCCATACAGAAATTCCAGATATTGTAAAGGATATTTCCTTACAATACGCTGTGGCACAATCACACTTAGAATGTTTATCTTACAATACTCTTCCTACGAGCGTATTTTTAATTAAACAGATTCCATACAACAGCATTTTAGGAAAGAACAGTACGTATACCTGGAATAAATATTGGCACACCTATTCCTCAGTTTTATATTCTCAGCTGCACTTTTGTTTAATTAGCATTACCCAAAAGGATTGCAGGCGGTCTAACCCATCCTGTACTGTACAAAAGCTGTAGGAAAATAAAATTGTAGTTTGCTTTAAATGCCTGGAATCGCCTCCCCTGAATGCAGAGCCAAATACTGAGCTCCTCTGCTTTCAAACTGCTCTTCTGGATTGCAGCGTGCTTGATTAAAATTTGCCTACTAGAGATTCACACACAGCAGCATTTTTGCTGCCTGATGGTCTCAAAAGGTCTTTTAGAATGACTTTAGGAAGAAAAATCACAGCTAATAGTTAAGGGTACAAAATCAACTCCTCCTCGCATCCAGAAATAGAGGAAAAACATGACACACCCCAAAGCACGTAAACTCAGCTGCATACAGGACACCCAGAGGTACCTGGGAGGATAAAGCATGGACTGACAAGATTAGGAGATGCAAGTGAGCCTCTGGAGGGCAGGAAAGGTACCAAAACAACTGGAAAGAAACGTGAGGGAAGAAAAGAAATGGAAAAGAAAGGGTACTTATCTCGAGTAAACATCATGAGTAAACACTTGCAAACACTAACACAGAAACTGTGTGAGAAAAATTCCATGGGAACGTGGAGATCTCAACCACATGGATTCAGTGCGATTTCATTTGAGAAAGTAAATCATCTCATTCCCCAAATGCTTCCCATCCAACGATGGAGCTGCTTTTGCCTTTCAAAGGAGTGTTCCCAGCTACAATTTAGGATCGAGTTTCCAGGCTAATGAAAGTGCATCTAGGCTAGTAAAAACACACCAAAACAAATCCTTGCTTCAAGTCCTGTTGTGTAATGAGAAAGTTTAATTAAGGCCACACATTACAGCTGTAAACGTTCTCTTATATAATAAGGTCTAAATGAAACTGAACCTAATCAAAGTTACAATTCCTTCATTAGCAAATTACAAACAAGAGCACGCAGCTGACACACCGGCCATGATTATCACAACTAATTGCCTCGTTGTTACGAAGCAGCCTGAAACTGTGTTCAGATGTCCGTCTGTGGTAGCAAATTAGGGCCACATCAGGCTATTCCTGCGATCACAAGGGGCTCTTGTCGAGCGATCTGATTTACCCTGCGCCTGGCTGCACTCGGCCCAATCAAAGCCTCCTCTACAAAGGCAGCTTTGAAGCCAGCACAGCCTAGAAACCCGCTCCATATGCAGGCCGGCAGACTGCACTTCATTAGGCCTGTTGTCACATTTTCCCTCTTCTTATTCTAATGATCCTATTTTAATACACATAGGAACCTCTCCTAATTGATGTCAAGTGAGTGACTTCCACATTCATCACCGCGCACATCAAACGCCGCTCGGCGCGGCCCCAGCACCGCAGTGCCCGGACCCGAGGTGTGTCTCCCAACTATGGAAAGCAGGGGAGAAAAAAATGCAACTATTTCGGCATTACCTGTTTAATTGGGATTGCACGGCCGCTTCCAATGCTGTCTGTTCTGCTCTCCAGGACCTTCTTCTCTTTGTCTGGGTCACTCCCTTTCCGAGACTGCAGAGCAGAAAGAAAAGTTTGTGCTCCATTAAATGCACACAGAGGATGCTTTTATTTGCCTTTTATTTTTTTCTTTCGGGGCAATTAAAAAATGATTCGGCAGGTAAATATAGGCTCAAAATTGGATCTACACAAGTATGCAACCATCCTAAAATCTGAACAAATTTCCCACCCACCACCCATAAATTTGAACCATCCAATAGTCTGAAATGCATTTGGGTTTAAAGAGTTACAGCTCCACTGTCTGAAGACCCACAACATCAGAGGACACATTTCTAAGTTTCCAACAGTGGCTCCAAAGGGGAATGAAGGTGCCATCTCCTCATTAAAAACATTCAATATACCCATGCATACATTTAATTCACACCTGTGTGGTTCTTAGAAATGTCAGCATTTATTTAGAAATATGATTTTATAATGCTAGGTTTGACCATGTGGACTTCAACCTATTATTTTTTTCTGCCTCGAAATGGTTAGAAAGTTGGAACTGCAAGAAAAGCCGGTGACTGGAAAAAGTTATTTGAATACAACGTGGAAGAATTAGCACGAGGAGAATTTTACCAATGCCTAAAACCTGAATTGCCTCATCCTGGCCTTCCCCAAGGCTGAACTGCTGCCGGAGTAAGGTCACAGCGCTCCCTTCATGACTTGAGCAAGTTCGATGGGAATTTGAAGAAGTTCTTCAGATCGCAGCCCGTTATTGCGTTATTGCGACAGAACGCACTGGCGCAGTGATTTTGACGGATTTATTTTATTACAAAAAGAAGACCTGAGAGTCATCCTCCTTAATAACTGCGCTGACAAGTGACAACTTCACTCCATTACTTTCCAATGGGAACATTACTCACACAATATCGGAAACGGGAAAACATTTTCGTGTGCTTTTCAACCCGGCGATGATGTATGAAAGGAGCCCATTTGCGGTGTCCGGCACCACCATGGGGAGTCAGTGACAACCGGGGCCGCATCAGAGCCCGCTCCGCGCTTCCAGCGCACACAGACACGAAAGCACGAGCAGAATCGGGATGGTGGAACGCTAATGCCCGTCTCCCCCATCCTACAAAGGGGTGGAAGGAAGAATAAACCCCCGGAGCAGCTGCCCTCGGGCGCGAGAGGAGGACTCCAAGTAGGAGCATTCTGAGCAGCACATTCACCCAGCGGGGATCCCGCGCTGCCGGCCCCGCTCCGCCGGGAACGGGCTCCTATCACCAGTTACTATGGTTGGGGCAATGGAATGACGTGCCGGGGAATTAAACAAAGAACAAATGAAAGCAAGCAAAACAAGTGGGAGGGATGAAATCCAGTGTGCAGGAAAACTATTGTTCCTCGTCCTTCAAGACAGATTTCTGCCTCTGAAAGTGCCACTTCCCAAGAATACAAGGCAAAACAAAGCTTCAATGGCGCAAAGCGCCCGTAAATGACATTGTAAAGAAACTCAGAGAAGGTGCCCAAATCCTTGGGAGGGGAGTTGTCAACTTGAATGTTTCTTTTTTATCTGACTTTTTTTAGAGAAAGGACCCGGCCTCTGAAACGCAGGCTGAATATCTACGCTGATTTTCATTCCTTGTTTTAAATCATCACCATTTCTTCAAAGTTCCTGCAGCTGGAAATCACATGCTGCACGTGGAAGGGAAATATCTACGTGCAAAACACTGGTAAATGTCAGGCTAATTCCCTTGTAGCTGCTCGTAATCACAGAATCCCTAATGTTTTCCAGGGGAGAATCTTTGCACGCTCTGCTATTTATAAAGATAAATTGTGCAGTGAAAGAGAGATCTGATCTTTTATGCTTTTGTACCTATGACATATGCAATATGTCTTATATCCTAGCAGAAAAAAATCCGCTCCAAACCACGCTGGAGCAACACTTCCCACGACTTTTTCTGATGGCACATCCACACAATAAATGGTTCTATTTAAAACTTTGTGCCAGCAAACCAAAGAAGGTGTGGAAAAATTAAAGCACATGCACTAAGATCATTGGAGAGATTTCACCTTTGCCCTGGAAGTCACTCACAGACTTAAAATCCACATAAAACTTGACCCAAGATGTCACATCTGAGTTTGGGCACAACCAGACCCAGATGAGCAGAGCACCCCAAAAGTAAAATACTCATTTCTGACAGTAGATACTGAGACAGAGAGCTCATTTTAAGTTTGAAAAACTCTCTTGGATTTCTGTAAATATGTAAGACAGATAACACTGAATGTGGGAAAGGTGATGCACTTTTTTATGCTAGAAATTCCCTTACCCAATGTGGGATCAGACACGCTTAGAATCAGCTGCTTGCTCAGTGAACCTCATAAATGCATTTTAAATCCTCACCTGACCTATACAAGATTATTTGGTGGTCCCTGTTATCACACTGTACGAAACAAAGGATATTAACTCTTCTAATATTTAATCTATCTTATCACTTAAGGGGAAGATCAGCTGCTACAACAATAGCTTTACAACAAACATTAATACTCAATGTCAAGAAGATGAGATGCTGCATATAATGCACTGAACGTGTTTAAAATTCTCCACCCTATTCCAACTCAAAAACTGCAATTAAGAAGAATCAAGTATTTTCTACTTAGCCTGGTCATCTTCCAACAGCAGAGGACTTAAAGATCACAAAACAGATTACCTGTTTACGGGTAACTTGCAATTATTAAACAGAAATGTATCTGATTCTGTAAGAAATAAACGCATAAGTGACTGGGAAGAGAAGCACAGCAAGAAACCCAGAGCTAACCAGTAAAATATCTTAATTACACACTCTGTTCATAACTACACAGAAAATACTGGTTATCTTTTTATTCAGTTAAATAATTCCAGGTTATAACTTGGCTCAAAAGCTGGGTTACAGCAGAGTGGGTGTTAAGTACTTCAGGACATAGATTACAGGGCAACTCATTAAACAGTCTCACTACACCCACCTTAAAAGACACAGCTACTTCTGCAAAGGCAAATTCTTATCATTTTTCCCAGTTATCAGACATTAAGACAACTATCAGCACCCTCTCACATTAGTAAAGATACTTCTTACTAATTATCACAAAGCAGAGCTTTAGTCTGTTGGTTTACAGCTGGCTTAATGCACTTCTCAAACCTTTCCTGTGACCGTAGATGGTCTGTTTTTCTCTCCTCCCTTTCTCAAATTTACAGCTGCTCCAAACTGAAAGATCCCCAGTTCCACAAATGTCAGCACCACCTCCAGAGCCCTGGCAGCACCTCACACATCCCTCAGCCCGGACATGGATGGTCGGCTATGTTTTCAGCTCTGCTTCCAGAGCTCTGGCTGCTACTTGTTTCTGGGCTGACAGTGACACCTAGTGGGGTTGGGAACTCTGGAATTCTCCCACCGAACTCCAGATTATTTCCACCAATGAGAAGAAATCCGCATGACTGTTATCAAATATCGGCGTCAAAACAGGGACACTTTTTCCTAGGCTGCGCATTTATATTGTTTTCCACCTACACATTTGCACCCAAACACAAATGCATGCTTTCCTCTCCTTTAAAGGAGTGGGAGATCTGGGTTTAAATCAAAATACCTCTGTTGGGATGGACACAGGATTCCTGGGGCTCTCTACTGTCACTCAGAGCTCCGAAACGGTGACAACACTTTCCACTTGCCGAAGGTGGAGGGCTCAGATTTCCCTCAGAGTATGAGGAAAAGATGTTATGAGGTTTGTATGTGGGAACTGAGCATGACATCACCTTTGGAATAAAATATATAAATTCTCCATGCTGACAGGGAAATTGTAGGTTCCTAAACACAATTAACATGTAGCTACAACCCCCAAGGGAGTTACACGAGAGCCCAGAGGCATTCTGAGTTTGCTATGATGTGTGCGAACTGTTTAAAAACTGCTTACAAACCACAATTTTACCTACAACATGATCCCAGAGCTTTCAGCAAGAGGGCTTAAACCAAGGAAACCTTCACTCAGGGCTTCACTAGCATCTCCCAAACTACTTCTGTATAACAAAGACCTGTCATATTGTACCAGGCAGCTTTCTGTTTAACTTTTGTTTGATTTTAGGTTCTTTGGTCTCTCAATAAAGCAAAAATAGGTGGCTTGGAAAGAAAAACAAATTACTTTAATCTCCATCATCTTTTTTAACCATGGATAAGAAAACAATGATCTGATTCTGTATAGTAGTAAAAGTAGCATAGGGGAGTTATGCAATAGCTTGGTTTGGGAAGGAGCTTAAAACCCATCCAGTCTTACACCTGTCATGGGCAGGGACACATTCCATTATCCCAGGCTGCTCCAAGCCCCAATGTCCAACCTGGCCTGGGACACTTCCAGGGATCCAGGGGCAGCCACAGCTTCTCTGGGCACCCTGTGCCAGGGCCTCCACACTCTCACAGCCAGGAATTCCTTCCCAGTATCCCATTTACCCCTGCCCTGTCAGTGGAAGTCCCATCACTCCATGCCCTTGTCCCCAGTCCCTCTCCAGCTCTCCTGGAGGCCCTTTAGGCACTGAAAAGGGTTTTAAGGTCTCCCTGGAGCCTTCTTCTCCAGCCTGAACAACCTCAAGCCTCCCAGCCTGACTTCCTAAGAAAAGCATTCCAGTTTAAGACTCAAACAGAACCACCCAACGATAATTCCAAGATGTTCTTGTTTTGGAGCTCACAGCCCCATCTTAGTGCCCCTGTGGCATCAGAGCAGCCCAGCAGCACAGGGCTGAAGGCCAGGCTGTCCCCCAGCACACACAGCACAGCAGAGGTCCCCTGGCTCACTCACCGTGAAGAGGTTGGATCGACGCTTGGACTGTTTACGGACAGGAGTTGGTGTGTTGGCAGTGGGAGGAACATCAATCCGCAGCTCCTTCTGGCTGGTGCTCGGAGTTGATGGGACAGAGGAGGAATAATCACTTAAACTCCCTCCTCCATTACTGGTCTGCAAGGATTAAAGGGAGTTTTAAACAGTGGTACACTGCTTTCAAGAAATGACAATCCATAGCTGTTTCTTATTTACTCCTAATTTATGCAAAGTGCAGCCAGTGCTCAGGCTCTCAGCAGGGCTGCCCTACTGCCACTTTTCCACACATTTCTATTCGAAGCCTTTAGACATCTCCCCTGCCATTATTTTTCTGAATACTTAGATAGCTCTGTTTATACAGCAGGCACATTTTCATTCTACACCATATAACCTTAACTGGGTATCAACAGTTTAGTTTGTTTTCTAGTGAACGAGTAAGCAAAACATTGGGGAAAACCTTCCAAATCTGGATTTCTACTAAACCAAATTCTAACCTAAGAGAAAACACCCAGTGCCATGGAACTGCATAGCTGGAGTTAAACCTGCTCTGGAGACAGCAGATAACTGAGAGTTGATCAAGAAAATGAAAATAGTTCAGGGTTATAAAATGGCTATTATGGGGTTGGATAAATCCCAATGTATTCCAAGCACCACAGAACCTCCTGAGGTGCAAGGGACCCACAAGGATAATCGAGTCCAACTCCTGGCCCTGCACAGGATTTGCTGAAGCCACTGGTGCAAATATACAAGACTTGTAAGTAAGATATCCCAATTTGTTTAAGGCAGCCAAAACTGTGATATTGTATCCTAGCCCTGAAAGAAAGACAGCATTGAGCCTATAAAACAATAAATAAACAGAGACAACAAATTCCTAAAAGCAGGAAGGTGAGGAAACTGGCCAGAATGGAAAGGACCAAAAGGTGATTACGAAAAAAGTCTTAATTTTTTCTTTAAAATGACTTGTTAGACATAACGCAAACAAGTACTAAAAACACCATTAAAGGAAGAGATGCTCTATGTGCTGATGGGGGACTAGGGCAGGACAACAGGGAAAATTCTGCCTGCTGGGGATGAAAAACTCAGCAGAGGATGAAGGTGCTGGGCAACAACTCACACGGAGCTTTTGGGGAGGAAAGAAAGGTCTGGGATGCATAGAGAAGGGGGAAAGGCCATCTTTAAAGCAGTCAAGTTTCCTAGAGGAAGTGAGAAAAGGCGGTAAGAGGTTATTTCCAGAATTCCTGAGGAGAAAGATGCCCGATGGGACTTCTGCCATGCTCCTTGGGGATCGGGATCTCAAGCTGCAACCAGTCCGAATGAAAAAGTAGGAGACAGTCCCTTACAACCCCCAGCTAAAGCCTCTCCATGTTCCAAGTTCGCTTCTGATTCTTGCAGCTTTTCCAAAGCAGGGAGCAGAGGTGAAGGCACTGAAAGCAACAGTGGGGCTGGAGAGAGATCTCCTACAACATTCTCAAATGCCAGAGGAAGTAGCAGCAGAGTTGGAAGACGTGTATACAACAAAGGAGATGAAATAACATAATTGAAATTATAATTTTTAGTGTCTTAATGGAGAATGAGATGAACAGGACAAGCCGGGAAGAAGTGGCCTCAATTACCCCACATTTGCTTTTCCTGTCTCTGTGGCAGCTTGTTCCCAAACCACTGGATGTGTTGGAGACGAGAAGGGTGGCAAGGAAATCTTACTTTTTTTTTTTTTTAACTGAAATTAACAGATTTATACCCTAAGAGCCTACTTTCCCAGACGGAGAACAAGAAGGATTCCCTAAAATTTTACCTTTTAAATCCTTCATAATTTTATAGCATCATTTTACACTTTTTGCAGCTGTCTCCTGGATTTCTATGTGATTTATTTTCTGGGAGTGAGTAACTCCTAAAGGAAAACACAAACCTGTTGGATATTCTATTCCCCAAAGACACACAGAGTTTCTATAAAAGAAGTCCTGCAGGCAATGCTTCTCTTCTCACACACCAAACCCAGCAGATTTCCAACTTTGTAACTAAAACTCCGAGGTGATTTCAAAATAAGCCACTGGCTGGAATAATGAAAAACACAACCAGAGAAACACTTGGAAACCACAGAATGGTTTGGGTTGGAAGGGATCCCAAGGATCATCAAATTCCAACTCCTTGCCATGGGCAGGGACACCTTCCCTATCCCAGGGTGCTCCAAGCCCCATCCAGCCTGGCCTGGGACACTCCCAGGGATCCAGGGGCAGCCACAGCTTCTCTGGGCAGCCTGTGCCAGGGCCTGCCCACCCTCACAGGGAGGTATCTAAAATGCTTGTTTTAGATAAAAATTAGGTTATTTAGAAACAACTCTGTGAATACAAAAGGATTGTGATATATGTGACATTAAATACATTATCGTTCCTCTCAGATACAATGTGAGAAATAATGGATGACCAAGCTGGCTGCACTTTGCTTTTAGTAGTTTAATTTACATTTTTGGACAATTATGTTGTATTAAAAACTATCTGGAGGCATTGTGCAAACATAAATAATTCATCACTACAGATTTGCAACAGGTAGAAAGGAGCGAGCTTGTGTGGCAGCCACACCTGAGCTGCAGCTTTGTAGTGGATGTTAAATTCCACACCCTCCTCAGGAACAATGCAAATCTGCTTGGAGAATGATAGTGCTGACCAGGAAACACAACTCTTGGCACTGCAGTCCATGTGGATGGACACTGAGGGCCTGGAGCCCCAGGAGGGGCTGAGGGAGCTGGAAAGGGGCCCAGCCTGGAGAAAATAAGGCTCAGGGGGCCCTTGTGGCTCTGCACAACTCCCTGACAGGAGGGGACAGCCAGGGGGGATTTGGGATCTGCTCCAGGAACAGGGACAGGAGGAAAGGGAACGGGCTCTAATTGCACCAGAGGAGATTTAGACAGGATATCAAGGAAAATTTCTTCACCAAAGGGTGTGTAAGGCCCCTCTGCCATAGAGGAATGCATGGAGACCATGCAGACATGGAAACACGGTGCCATTTTCAATCTCCTCTCACAGCAGAAAGTAACAGCTGAATTCCAGGAAAGCCAGCCACTGTGAAAACATATGCAGACTGCAAATTTCAAGGAATTGTAGCCACTGGTAAAACAGATCTTTCCATCTTTACCTTCAAAACTGCAGTTCACAAGCTCACACTGCTAGGGATTCCTGGAATCTGCACATCAGTCTGTCTGGAGAGGGGCCTGGAGTCTTTCACACAAACAGCAACAACAGCTGTTGTGCCAAAAGATTTTCCAGCTGTTTTTACACCAGTGCAAACTCAAACCCAGGCCCAGCTCAGGAAACTCCTCAGTAGCTTATCCAGCCCCCCCAGAGAGGCACTGAGGACCAAAGGGTGGGAGCTGGCTGAGCAGCCCCATGGGTTTGAGAACCAGATGATCTCCACTTCCAGGGGCTGGGCGCAGGAAACAGCCCTTTGGAACTGTTTTTACTGGCACTATTCCTCTAAGCTAGTATCTTAAAAGTGCCTTCCTGACACGTCAGTTGTAAAGGACAAGCAACTCCTCTAGCACCAGAGGAATTTAGGGAATGAATTTACGGAAGGAAGGAAGGAAGGGAGGGAGGGAGGAAGGAAGGAAGGAAGGAAGGAAGGAAGGAAGGAAGGAAGGAAGGAAGGAAGGAAGGAAGGAAGGAAGGAAGGAAGGAAGGAAGGAAGGAAGGAAGGAAGGAAGGAAGGAAGGAAGGAAGGAAGGAAGGAAGGAAGGAAGGAAGGAAGGAAGGAAGGAAGGAAGGAATTAATTTAGGGAAAAGAAATGCCTCTGTGAGGTTTTGTGAGGGAAAAGGGAACTCCTTCTTCTTTGAAATTAGACTTAGCATGATATACAGGCATATCATGCCTAGGAAGATTGTCAAGGGATAGGGGAATGTGGAATAGACATGCAGAGCGGAGACATACAGAGGTGACTGGTCTATACTTGTAAAAAGTAAATTAAAGACCTATTCCAAGATGCCCCGTGGCTAATAAGAGGCCTCCAATCCACTGCACAACACTTCTTTCCCTCTAAACAACTCAGTCTATCTCTTGAAGTGTTCCAAAAAGCCAGACAGTAGCTGTTGACAGGAATACCTGGATGCATCAGACAGAATGTAAGCCATGTTGCACCATCCCTCTTGTTGACAAAGTATATAACAGTTCTGTCCATCATAGTCATGAATGCTAATCCTTGGATTTGAGAATAAAATTCTTTCCATGTATTCTGTGCTGCCCTGAAAGCCAACAGAGGTACCTGAAGTACTTGCAAGAGTTGTTGGCTCTGGGTATCACAGGTTTTCAAGGAAAACCTTCCACTTGACTGGCATGCACGTTAAAAACTAAGAAGGAAAACTGAGCAGCATCTACTACAAAGACAAGTGGATTTTGCCTTTGGAATAGGAAGTATCTTACTGTGTGAAACAGGCCTCTGGAAATACGTAACTATGATAGCATTTTCTGGAAGGGGATCTTACTGAGGTATTCACTGCCTCAGACTCCTGGACATGCAGATAGAGAAGCACCCAAACAGACAGACAAGTCTTTCACAGAATCCCAGAATGGTTTGGATTGGAAGGGACCTTAAGGCTGATCTCATTCCAGCACCCTGCCATGGGCAGGGACACCTTCCACCAGACCAGACTGCTCCAAGCCCTGTCCAACCTGGCAGACTGAAACCACAGAAGCCCTGGATGGTGCTGAGCCTTAGAATTGCTTCCAAGGTATGCTAAGGACTAGCCTGGTTAAGGTGACACTCTTTTTTTCTTTCCTCTAAAGCCTAAGCTTTTGACTGCAGAGTCATCTGGAGAGTTTGCAGGAGTTCAATTTCAATCCCCAGGATGATCCAACCAGAGATGGAACAATATCTGACTTTATGTGAAGTGCTGTGTGTAACCACTGCCTCTGAAGGCCTTTGCTCCCGTGGAGAATGCAAGTGGCAGGGCACTGCACCGATAATGGGTTTGATTCATGGAGGAAATCTTCAGAGGAACTTCATTACGCCAAGAGAGATGTTCCAAAGGGCAAGACACCAGCCAGTCTTCCAGCCAAGATCAGAGATGGCAAATCTTGCCCCAGATCATCTTGAACTTGGAATTGCAGTTGCAAAGTTCTTTTAAGTCTGGGATAAGGATTCTGCTTCCTTCCCTTAAAGAAGGTCATACTGCCTTTAAGTGTAGCACAAAGAAGATACGACATGAAACAGATTTCTGGCCTCTACTTTTAGGTGTGACATCAGTCTCAGGAGAGAGACATCTTTAACCGGTGATGCAATTGCCCCTTTAGGTAATTATGACACCTGGCAAAGGCAGTAAAGAACATTATTTCACTGTTATTGAAACAGAATCTAGGGAGCTTTATGGCAAAAGCTACTTTGCCTCGATTTTCCCAAACAGTTCTTATCACTTGCAAGAAGTTTGCTGCACAGGCAATGGTACTTGTCTAGAATTTGGTGGCTGCTGTTGACCTTCAAACTAGACTTGGGTAGGAAACAGGTGAACCCCCAGATATTTGATGTCCTTCATCACCAAAAGCTGCATTAACAAGAAATGCCCTCAGAGAGGGCAACTTCCAAGGCCCTGTGGCCATGAACTGAGCGATTGAGGACACCTGGAAAGGAGAGAACCTCTCCCATGTGAATACTTGTACTTCACCAGGAAGTGCCAGGGTTCTTCTGAAGAGCAACACACCTTATTCAGCACCTGCTTTAGAAAGGGGAGTCTGAACTCCAGCATCCTCTTTGGGCTCATCAGCAAAAACCACAGCCACAGTCTGAGGTGGTATCAGGACTCAGCCTGAAGCAGAGTAACTCACAGCAGAGAACTTTTAAGACCAAACTGGCACCTGGATCTTTAGGGCTGTAACCCAGTGGGAGAAGTTACTCCTTTCTGCCCAAAAGCAAGCACTGTGTGGGATAAAGGTCCATAATCAAAAGAAATCCTCACAACGGGGGCTCAATACTGCAAAATAACCCACATATTACTGAGTTTAGACTGAAAACCACACCAGAATGGCTGTGGGTATCTGACATCCCTCAGTTTATATCCATCCCAACTGGGGACATGCCCAGAGATTATCAGTTGACACTAGAAAACAAAGACACTGAGGAAGGGCATTGCCAGGGAAACATAGGGGAGCATGCAACACGTGGGTAAAACTTGTGCACGTCAGAAAATTTTGGTATTAACCATATGCTTCTCAAAATACCATCAAGTGTAAAATTCCAGCACTCTCACCACTAGGACACACCAGCTCAGCACAGCTGAGTGACAGTAACCACCAAAAACACAGCAAGGGGATGATAAACCACAGCACAGCAAATCCTGCAACTGTAGTGATTGGCCTACTCAGACCTGCAGGCTGCTGGGTATCAATGAGAACGATCAAAGCAGGCTTATCAATCCAAGCAGGCTTTAAAGCCAAATTATTCTACATTGCTACTTTGTTTCTTGAACTCAAGCCAATCAAAAAAATTCAAATATCACTTCAAACTACAGATCACTGACAGCATTAAAAAAATAGCAACTACCTCTTGAGCAGCAGAAAGAGCACTTGAAATGGCATAAAATACATCAGAGATGAAAAGCAGCTTATCAGTTCCTTTTCCAAGCATTTGTTTTATGTGTACCTGGCTGATATGTACGGCGGAAACCTGGGCAGAACACACGGAGGAGTGGCTCGGAGAGTTGGGCAGAGACTTGCAGGGTCCGATTGAGAGCTGCTGCTTCTTCTTGGTGGAAACAATCTTCTGAGCAACTGAAGGGAAACAAAACATCCAGGCAGGTGAGGCAGATCACAGCTGGAAAGCAAGGCACGGTGGGAAAACACACAGTGAACAGGACACAAACAGGGGGGCTCCACCACCAAAGCCTGCTCCAAAAATGGGGTGTATGACAGGGAAGAGGGAGGGTGCTGGCTTTCCATGATGCTCCATGGGACGCTCCAGCTTGGCTCTCCACCTGGAGGATGGAGAAGTCTCCACCCAGAAGTCCATCTCCATCAGTCTCATTCCACCAGGTGAGCACCAGAGGACTCCAAGAGAAAATTACAAGCAGCAATACCAGGAATTCTGTACCAAGTCTCTTCTACGTTTATAAAAACACACTAACAAAGCTCACGGTAGCAAACTTTTTCCTTTCTTCTTTGGGATACTTTCTTGGCAGACAGAAGATACCAGGTCTCTGCTGCCAAGGAATAAGATGGATTTCCCTTTTTTACCAACCGTTGCACCAGGGCAATGCACTTTGGAGTTCAAACCAAACGTAACTGGAATATTAGAACTGATAAAGGGTCCCTGACATGGAATAAATACCAGGATTAGAGGTACCACAAATCCCAGTGAAATTCTTTATGGAAAGAAGCTGTATCGTGATTTCTATTTTCAGCTTTTATTCCTTAGCAGCACTAGCACAGCTGGGAAAATGCCTAATTTGTTTTGCAATTTATTTAGACATTTTCTTCAGCACGGAAAGAAAAGCAGCATTTATCAAATGGATACAGGGATCAGAACCATAACATCTCTATACACGACTTGGCAGACCCATAATAAAAAAGATCAAACAGAACTGATGTGAAATGCAGCAACTTCCAAACCTCTCCTACAAATTTTCCATTTAAACAAGTCAAACTATTTCAGAAATTCATCTCATCACACACTGGAACTTGAATTCAGGCTGCTAATTCAGCTAAAGCCTGTGGAAAGAGCCCTTTTTATGTCATAAATACATAAAAATAAAATTTCTCGCTACTTTTTGTGTCACAAATTAAAAACTAATCAAAATTTCAGTCTTTGGAAACAGGTACTTGTGTAGTACCTATTAATCAAAAATGTCCCTAACTAAATCTAGCTTCCTTGTATGCAGTTTTCTTCATGAAGGTAAGCACTTCATGGAAATTGTGCCAAGGAGTCTGCAGTCACTGGCAACACCTCCACCAAAACCAGTGACATTTATTGGCATCTCCTTAAAAAGTCCCTCAGAAACTCAATGGATTTAAGCCAATAGAACCCAGTCTGTCTCATCCAGAAAACACAAAAGGATAATTATGTAAATTCCAAGATTATTTTTCCTTACTACATTACAGCACAGGGACAGTGTAAGCATAGTTTCTTCTCAAATGAATGCAATTTTAATAACAATGTGGTCTGTGGCTTATGTTTTTCATGTAAATGAATGATGACATAGCCATGATTTAGTGAGAATACATTGTATAAAGAATGGCTCATATACATGAAGAAGCAGCTTCATTAGTTACATCCCACCTCCAACAGGCCTCTTATCATCCTGAAAGGATGATATCAATTAATTTATTTTCCCCTAGCATATTGATCATAACCTTCATCAGCTAATCATGTTTAAATTAAAGGGGAATATCGCAGCACTCTGTCATTTCAGACCCATTGGGTTATTGATCTGGTGCCTGGGAAGCTATATATTAAAATATTTTAAAACACATTAGTGAGTGAAGAGAGCAAACCAAAGGTCAGATTTTAACATATGCACATGGATTTGTCTTCATCGTATGTGGTAAAGACCTAAATTAAGACCAAAACGGAACAAAAACCACACATGAATGAAAACTACCTTGTCTGCAAAAGCTCCTGCTCTCACATGGGAGAGATAATTAGCCAAGGAAAACATTTACCTGTTCCCTTCAGCACAGGGGTGTTGGCAGCATCACACTGACACACACAGCACGGTCTGGGCAAGGAAGGGGAAGGGACAGGGAGGGAAACCCAAGACAGTCTGAACTCAGTGACTCAGACACAGGACCTGAACACACGAGCAAAGCCCCAGTGTCCAAGCTGGCCTGGGACACTGCCAGGGATCCAATCCAGGGGCAGCCACAGCTGCTCTGGGCACCCTGTGCCAGGGCCTGCTCACCCTCACAGAGAACAACTCCTTCCCAATATCCCATCCATCCCTGCCCTCTGGCAGTAGAAGCCATTCCCTGGGTGCTGTCCCTCCAGTCCCTCTCCAGCTCTCCTGGAGCCCCTTTAGGCCCTGGAAGGGACTCAGCTCTCCCTGGAGCCTTCCCTTCTGCACATGAGCACCCATCCCCAGCTGTCCCAGCCTGGCTCCAGAGCAGAGAGGCTCCAGCCCTTGGAGCATCTCCATGGCCTCCTCTGGACTCACTCCAGCAACTCCACATTGTTATTCTGGGGGCCCCAAACTGGACAGAGGTGGGGTCAAAACAGACCTTTCCTCCCCTCAAATTTCTTAGCTACTCGCTCCATCAGGACAATGATGTTCTGTGAATAAAAAATTCAAGAGAGCAGAAACACTTTTGTCCCAAGCCTTCAGGTTCTGTCTCATAACCAAGGCTGCTGCTAAATACAATATTTTAAATTAATACTCTCTAGAAAATATTTCTAAAACAGATGCATACCAACTTAATCTATGACAGATATCAAAAATAATCCATAGAGTGAGAAGCATTTCAACCATTTTTAAAAATCAATTTAATTGTCTGTACTTTTATATACTCAAGCTATCAATTTGGGACAGATTTTATTGTAATATATCAGTAGTATGAAAAGCTAAACAAAATTTATGTGAGAAGTCAAGAACTCCTCTGCAAATAAACAGGGATATGCCATTGTAAACAAGGAGAACTGATATTTACCAAAGATTTGGTCTAGGAGGGGACAGTGACGCTTATTTTTTATACATTTAAATTTAATTCTACGAGCCAGAATGACTGGGAGTTGTATTCTGCTTGAAGGCATTGATAATTAAAAGCATGTGAAATTCCCGCTCCGAGTTGGGAGGGAAAGCTCTTGGCTTGAATGCCTCTTCTTCCATGCCTGACCTAGCGCACCACAACAAAATTAACCTTCCCACCCCCTGCCACTTTCATCTGAAACGCGACTTTTTGTTAGTCAAAACCCACTCAATTCCTCAGCACCTCCCGCTCCCTCCCTGCCCGCAGGGCTTGCAGGGAGCCCTAAGCAGGGAAGCCTGAAGCTGCACATGGATGTTTATGTTTCCACGCTGCAGCTCTGCGGATCTCCGTGCAAGCCACCACGTTTTCTGATGGAGAAGTAGGGAGCACACGCTCATTTCCCCAAGCAAAGCCCTCCCGCTCTGCTCTCGGGGCTGAATTCCCTGGTGGGGACGAGCCGACTCCTCTTGGTGCTCCGTTTGGGAGCTCATCCCCCTTAGGAACGCTGGTGCCACAGGAGCTGAACCGACAGAGCCGTGCCCTGGCTCACAGGGCTGTTCACACATCAGCTCCTCCTCGACCTCACTAGCGCAGCTCCAGCCAAGCACAAGGACAGGAAAGACAGAGAGCCGAGGGGAAAACACTCCCGAGGAGAAGTTCAGGGCACAAGGCGAGAGTCTCATCCAGCTCCACATCCCGGAAAGCTGGGAACACTCTGCAGCACCCAAGAGATGTGCTGAGGGAAACCACATCTAGGCTGAGACCTGATCTCTCCCTGCTCCGAAGGTGGATCCTGGAAAACAACCAAAGGTATCAACAGTCTGATCACTTTTCATTCTCCCAAAGGCAGGAACAGTTATTCCTCTGCTCTGTGCTTCGACCAGCGAAAGCCTGGAATATGAAAAGGGAAGACTCGAGGCATACAAGACCCATAACATCTGGTGCCATTTCTCTTCTCCGCGCGATCACAGTACAGGGGCGCTGCATATTTTAGGAGATGCAAACACTCTTCTCCAATTACCACTAATTTAAATCAAAACTGGTTTCTCATAAAAACCTGTGTGAGACCATTCATCTCCTCTGCACGTCCAAGAACAAGTAAACAGCAGGTTCAGTTAAAACCTGCCACTGGTGCAAAAGATGGGAATGCAGGAAATTTTCTTTCACTGATGGACAGACAGAAAACGGCTTTCAGTTGAAGCTGGAATGCTGATGACTGAGTGAAAAACATCAGCAGGGATAAACACTTGTTTAAATAAATACCTGTTTCAACTACTTGGGGGAAAAAAACAATGCAAAATTGAGAATTTTGTGTGAGCAAGTATTTGCTTTTACCTTAAAAAACACAAGTGGAAGAAGTTAAGATATACAGCAGCTTACATTTTTACAGCAGCTGCCTTTTAGCTTAATATTCCATGTTTACAGGATAAGTAAGGGTTCAATAAAAGTAAATTTATTCCACAATTACATATTGCAGGAGAGGCAGTAATAACTACCAGAGCAAGCCCTAACCACAAACACTTCCAAATGGGAAACATTAATGTAAGTAGCCACTATTAAGGCCATTGTGCCTGTTATTTTAAATTCAATCCATTTTCTCAGCCAAACAACCTTTATGTGTTTAAAAGGAAAGCTTGGCATCCCACATGTCACGTGTAACAGAGAAATGAGTGCTGGAGAATTCTAATGTTGGAGTTTGGAAATGGCAATTTATGCAGCTCATTCCTGGCCACATGCAGCCAGAAATGTCTGAGGTTACTTTGCCCTGAAGAAGCAGTGCCACTGTAAAGTCACACCAGGGCAGAGGAGTTCCTGCTCTACACTGAGCACAAACTCTCTCCATGCTCCAACAGCCTGTGGGGGAACTTGCTGGGAGAAACCTCGATGACCAAAAAAGAAAAGTCAAATTGACCAAAAAGATATAGAACTGCAGTGCAAGGCACCAAAAGCATTACAAAGTTGTACAGGACAAAATGCTTGGTTAACAAATCTTTGCTTCTTAAACCTTGTCTTACAGGATATGAAAATACAGCTGTAAATCAGGCTCGGTATTAAATATCTTTAATCAATGCCAACATGTATTTTTCTTCCTCCACAGGTAACTCTTAATTAACATTGCGCATCACTTATTGCCAACCTCCATGCAAATTACTGCCTTCCAAGACTAGGTAAGCAAATACGCCAATAAATCCACTGGAAACATTCTGGCATCTGAAGCAATTTAAAAAATAAACCTGTGTTTTCGTCACTGCTTCAACTGCGCTGCAAGTAGAAGCACATGACTGGAGGATTTAAGGGGAACATTGTGCCAGACACACAGGTAAAGTCTTCTGCACACGGATTTACCTCACCAGTACCTTATGGAGTTCTGCTGACCTTTCCATGAGGGGCAGAATCAAGTCATAAATCCTGTTTTATCTCACACAGTTGTAATTTTAAATTGAAAAGGTTAAAAGATGTTGAAACAAGAAAAAAAGACAAACTGAAAAGATTCAAAGAATGTTGTCATATTGATGTGTTTTGTAAAATGCCCACAAAGGAAGCAACAGAGTCATTAATTACACTTTAAGAATAACATCATGGTATGTATTTAATCCTATGTCAAAACACAGTTGCTTTTTAAGCACATCAAAACATAGATTTAGGTAACAGAAAGTTATATGATGCTTCAGGATTTTACCACCTTAGTGAGCAATTTCCTCCTCCCATTTTGCAGCAGCTTCATGGAAAGCACATTTTGGGGCACACACTACCAAATGACAGCTTTCATAGAGAACATTTCTGCTCTCTGAAGATCCATGCACACCCAGCGAGGTCACTAATAGAGCAAAGAAAAGGACACAAAGTGACAGAAAGCTGCTGGCTATCTTAGCGCATCTCAGCTGCAACCAGCCTTCAGAAAGAAAGAAACTAATCATGTTTACTAAATCAAGTGCCTCATCCACACAGTTCCATTAACTCAACTTAAAAAAAAAAGGTCATCAAAAGACCAGAATAATTAATGATTTTCTTTTTTCAACTGCCAAAATGACACAGTAATTGTTACCTAACAACTCAAAGTCTGAAGTCAGAGTGTAACCACACCATGAGGTCACACAGCTACATCCAGACAGGATACAGCTCCTTCCAAAACAAGGGCCATGATTGCTGGGACATCTAAGAAAAAAGTTACAGTCATGTAATACTTTGAACAAATATCACTTTTTTCACATTCAGTATTCACAGATATTATTCCTCAAGATGTGAGTATTCTCCTCAGAAAAGAGCAATCAGGTTTACTACAGCAACACCAAAAGAGGTGCATAAACACATCACTGCATCTAAAGCACAACTTATCTATGCTGTTCACCAAACTCAAGCTAGAGAACTTCTCATACTTTGAAGAAAAATCTCCCCTTAAACAAACCACCAAGGACCTAAATAAGATTAAATAAACCGCCTCAGCCCACGAGCCATCAAAATCTACCTCTCAGGCACACAGAGGCCTGTTGGAGAGTTAAGTTTGTGTTGCCAACATTGCTTCAGTGCAGGTGGAATAAATCCTGCTCCTAAAACACCCTCCAGAAATCCAGCAGCAGATAGGAAATCATCTCCTCCACCACTACAGCTTAAAAATCCTTTGGGTTTGTGGGTTTATGCACATCCAGCTGTCACAAAAGCAGTTCCCTGCCAGAGCAGAAGCATCACAGAGCATTTCACATAAATCTCCCAAAACACATAAGCCCCCCCTTTGCACTTTAATCATTTGCTAACAGTTACAATAAGATTGTATTAAAAATTTAAACTGCCCTACTTAATGCAATTTACCTTCAAAGGTCCATTTCCAGAGAATGAAGTCGAATGATATAAATGTCGAACACTTGATCAGATTTATGGCGCCCAAGAATATTTCTCTTGATACAGATCTGACGAGTGAAGGCTAATGGCTTTAGTTTTATTACTTTTTAAGCACTTAATGGGAAAATTCAGACATTTTCACAAGACTAAGCTCCAGCAAGAATGGTGCATTTAGAGGCTGACAGCAGAGGAGAAAGCTGTGTGCTCTCAGTGGAGATGACCGGTTAAACAGCATTATTAAGCGAGAGAGTAACGCCAAGTATTTATCCAGATAATTTGTCACACAACAGTTAGGCCTGAGTGCCTCTGCTAAACAGGCAGAGTGCTGACTCTACAGCCAAGTTTCCAGATGGAACTGGGGCCAAAATCCCAGGGAAAGACAACTGAAGTCACACTGGGATTGTAAAAGCAGAAGCTGAGTGATAGTGTCATAGGTGCAGACCAACCAGTGCCTGCAGGTGATTAGGAAATAGCCCTTTCATTCCTTAGGGAACTCCACCTTTGCAACCATGTTCTCCACAAAGGCGACAAAGCCATAGTTTCACTTGTCCAAAACCACTTTTTTTTCTCCTTTTAATTTTTTTTTTAAACTGAAAGACAGCTGGGAGTGCTCAGATTTCAATTAATGTCTAGGTACTTTGCCGATCAATCAGCGAGCGCTATAAATTCGCCTCTATTTCTCATTAGTTACACTATTGCACAGCTTAAATCTAACCGTACCTTTCTGGGAGACTGTAAATTACCAGGCCTAAGACACAGGCGAGTGCAGCAGGCATCAGGAGGGGCATAAATGATGGGAGGGAGGCGATTGTACGTGCGCTCAGCTCCGGCTGATTTACTCCTCGCCAGACCTCTTTGCACACACAAGGAGCAGCAGCACAAGTGCCACCAGCAGCACTCCATCTCCCGCAGTTTGCATATCTGACTTGAGACCAGTAATGACTTGTCTTTATTAACAAGTTTTATGCCTCAAATCCAATTTTCCATGGAAAAATATATTTCTTCAGCATCTGCCAATAATGTTCCTTCATTAAGTGCAGATAGAGCTTGAAGAAAAACAAACCTCTGCCTTAATTTAAAATTGGTTCTGTGGCTCTGAAATCTACCTTTAGCCTTTTCAAAGGTGAGACAGTGCAGAAGTTACCTTACACAGCAGGAACTTGTGCTGAAACGAAAAAGAACACATATTCACACATTTATTAACAAAACTATTCAATTTTTAGTCATGTATCAGCTTTTATAATAATTCTTGAACTAAAGGTGATAAGCCAGCACTCCACAGAGGTTGCTGAGGGAGTGTACTTGTCACAGATGACAAATATGTTCCAAAAAATGTCTTCTATCACAGTTAAAATTTATTCAAAAATGTAATTTGAAGTTTTGAAAGTTGCAGGAAACTTTCAGTCCAGGGCTATAAGCAGCCAAAAAAAAAAAAAAAAAAAAAAAAAAAGAAGAGAAAAATCAAAGAAAATCAAAAACCAGCAAACTGTGACCAATTATCAGCAGATAATGAAGGCACACGTGGAGACTGTCAGGGGACCCATCAGGAATCACAGGATCCTTTAGGCTGGAAAAGCTCTCTAAAATCACTGAGTCCAAGTATTACCCCAGCACTGCCAAGGCCACCACTAACCACATCCCCAAGTGCCACATCCCCCACTTCTCCCAATCGCTTAATAAAACCTGTGAAGCCCCTGTGTTCACATTTAATAATTGGGATAATTTTCGTAACTGAGGCAGCCCACGCAGTCCCATGCATCTGCCAATTAATTTTCCTTCCTGATTTTAGCTTACTTCCTAACCAAAATGCAGCATGCATTGCTAAAATAAGCCCACACAGATCCCAGACTGGTGCCCCAGGAAAGACCCAGCTAAAGAAATAACCAAAACATACAAAGAGAGGCTGTTCACAAGTAGCTCTGTGCTCTCCAGATTCAACTCTTGAGTTGTACAATATGATGCTGTGCTGGATTCTCTCTTTTCCGCAGAATATTGACCAGATCCCGCAGCAGGTAGGACCTGACCTTGCTGCTTCTGGGTCACACACAACTCCAATAACAAAGGAAAAGAAAGGAAAGAGTTTGATGCAGAGAACAAGTCTCGATGTTTAAGACTGGCCAACAACAGAAACTGAAATAAAAGGAGGAGCTTACAGATAAAATTCACTTTGCACCGACATTTGATGAAAATCACACACCAGGATCACTGCAAATGCTTTTCTTCTAGAGGAAGGGGTGGAAGTTCCAGTTTTGGTGGGCACGAGTGGCCTTGTGCAGCACCACCCCATCAGACCTAACCTCAATTTCAAAATTGATTATACGCAATTAAAGATTCTCTACATTCTAGAGAAGGAGGAAGGAAAAACGCATCTCATAAACTCGGTAGCTGCGCTGGGAGTTTGGCGGCGCAGGAATTCCGAGGCGAATGCCACCACCGTGCCTTGCTGCACTCAGCACCCCCAGGCATCCAGGGAGCCTTTGAAAGGCTGAATGCACGATGCTAATCCCGGCCACGCAAACAGCTCAATGGGATTTGCATATGCATGCGGATTAGCTGAAAGGCAACGATTTGCAATGCGCTTCCGAAATGGCTTTTGAGGAACCAGCTATGCTAATAATCAACTTTGATGTTGAAGATGTGTTTGTTACACAACAGAGAAGGTTACAAAAGGATTATGTTTATTACACCAGTTTTAAACGTTTGATAGCTCAGACAAAAGCTTCTCTTCATTATGAGGGGGAAAAGCAGGATCTTCTCTTTAATAAATGTTCCTAAACACACCCAGAACAGAATAAAGGTACAGAAAGGGCATTTTCCCTTCCCTTTCTCTCTTCAGACAACACATCTCGTGGGTGAGCTCTTAATCTTCCATTCATCAATATTAACCCAGCAAAGCCATTTTTTGCGAGCAAATTTAAAGATATGCCCACAAAGAACAGTTAAAACCAATGGCCAAGGGAAGAAGTATTGAGGATAACTAAAAAAAAATAATAAAAATCAAGTTTTAGACATTTCATGCTGCCCTCTGTATGTGAAGGCTTGCTGGAGAAGCTGTACAGAACATGGCATAAAGCAGCAGACGAGGTGAATGGGCTTTTAAGATTTGTCAATAAAAAATTAAAAAGAAAAAGATTAAATGAGCAAACCATAATCATAGAAGTGTAACAAAGAGCACAGCAGTAGGAAGAGAGACAAAGATATGCTGGGCAAGGAAGAGCATCCCCCAAAATGCAGCAAACAAGGCACAGTTTACACAGAACACTTAGAAATAAAGCAGACACGAGGAAGAAAAAGGTTCTGGCTTAATAAAGCAAATATAAACTGGCACTCTGTGGAGGTCACGCTCTGCTGAAGCCCTTCCTGCCCCTCACCTGACCTAGTGGTCCGTTCCTCTGCAGCATCATTTCGCAGCTGCTAAAGAATCCTCGCTCTAACAGGTATCACCAAGCAGTATTTATTTCATTTTTATTTGTTTCAACCCTCCCCTCTGGACACAGCCCATGACAGAGCCCTGCTAGCAGCCGTGCTGTGCCATCAGTTCACTGTGCAGCTCACTTGGCTCACAAAGCTTCGCAGAAATTGTCACTGCTCCTTTCAGCTTCTGGCACCAGCTCCGCCAGAAACTGCAGCATGACAACACTTGTTTATGGCTTATTTCTATTCTGCTTTTCCTTTACTGAGAGAAGGAGATATGAAAAATTGGGGATTTTCAAACTTCCTCCTTCTTCCAGAATTTGTTGTTTCTGTTTCTAAGGGAAAACAATTCCTACTTGCTCGCCAGACACTCCCCAAATGTGTTTCTAACACTTTATCCCCCAAGCACAACACACATGAGTCTGTCAAACAGACTGGTTCTGCCTCTCACTCTCATCTCTACTGTAAAATTAAAAAAAAAAGGCAATTTACCCCCAAAGAACAACCTTGCTTCCTGCCCCAGGATTTCAATTAGAGTTTGCATTACAGAACATTACTTTACTGGACTAATTCTGAATTGTCACTACTGAAAACCTGAATTCTTTTGCATTTTGCTAAGATTTATCAACGTTCTTGTTGCCATTTAATGAAGAATTTGTCTATGTTGAAGTAGGTCTTGCATTTATTGTACTCACAAAAAAATTCAACAGCTGTCACCTATTGCATAAAATCAGAAGCTCTGCTCTAGGTTTTAAGTAACCTGCCTTACTGCATACACGTCATATTAAGACTTAAAGGAAGTGCCATAAAACAACTGCTATAAAATTAAAAGTCACACAAAAAGTACTGCATGAGATTATGGTTTTCTACGAGTCACCTAGTGAATGACACACCAGAGCTAAAATCAAAACCTCCCTGGCACTTTTACTGGCATTCCATCATTCGATTCCTCTGTGCTCACTGTAGCACTCCTTAAATTCCATACCCTGCACTGCAGCTCCTCATCCCATTATCTGATTCCATGGATAAAAAATGGATGCAGACAAGTCACTGGAAGGCCTCTCTTCTTTCCTTCACACATTTGTGGATCCAGGTGCGGTGTTGAAAAACCTGACAGAGCAGTACCAGTCTCAAAGTCCCCAGAGCCTGCAAAGTTGCTGCAATTTTCACAAAAACTGGCAAAAAGGTGAAGTCTGTGCCCACCAAACAGCACGGCAGTGATGCTGAGGCGGGGCACCAAGCACGAGGGGACTGCAGAGACCTTGTAAGTCCTTGAGAAACAGGAGGAAAAAAAAAATCTTGAGCTGTAATGAGTGAAGTGGGAAGTCTGGTAATCAGTCAGAAAATATAAATCCAAGGATTGGATCCATTTTCCAGCCCAATCCTATTGATGCCAACTGTTCCCCAGGATGAAGGCTTCTTCACCTGGTTCACCAGGCACTGCCGAATTCACACAGCTCATTTCAAGCCTACGTTTTATAAATTTTGGGTATTGGTTAATTTCCTCCTGCTACCTAACACTGGGCTTCCTACAACAGCGTACAGGCTGATTTGTGACACCAAGAATTGTCATCTATGGGAATGGGGCTGAGAGATTACCTGGAAACGTCTGTGCAAACAAAAAAAACAAACCCAAAACCACAAAAAAAACCAACCAAACAAACAAACAAAAAAAAAACCCAAAAAAACCCCACAAAACAAAAACCACAAACCAAAAAAACCCCTGCTCATTTATTAATGGCCCCTAAGAGTTACAGGCAGGCAGGAAGGGTAAAAAGTAAGGGCAAGGGCAAAGCAAGTTCAGAATAAAACACAAACGGAAACACCTCACAAGACGAGAGCGAGCAGATCAGTGTGTTCACGTCTCTTCCCTTTCCAACCGACTCTGGCGGCCGCAGCGTTTGTCGCTGCCGGCGCTGGGACACAAAGCCCCGAGCGGCGCCGCCGCCGCCATCACGGGCCCCTCACGCCGCGGCTCGGTCGCCCCCTGGCGGCCGCTCCCGCCCCGCTCCGTTACTCACAGGGACACGGAACGCGGATTAAAGATCAAAAACCTTCATTTCACGTTAAAAATCAAAGTCTTAAAACGAACTTAACACTGAAACTACTTCAAATGAAAGGGGGCTTAAAATGAACGCGGCTTGAGCTTTTGTTGCTCCAGGCTAAGCCATAATATCGAGGAAAAGAAATTTACTCCCTCATGTCATTTTCTCCTTCAAACAACCCATACCAAACAAACCAGGAACATACAAATATCTAACCGGCCAAAGTGTTGATTTCCCAGCGGTTCTGAAGCCTGCCAAGGAGTCAGCAGGCTGATCCAGGCCGTGGGTGACCAGCCTGAATGCTGAGAGAAGCTCATGGCTGCCACAATCCCGCAGGCCTCATTGAAATCCAAGGAATTCCATGGAATGCCCAGAGCCAAAGGAGCCGCTGCCTCATTCTGCCCTGCCCTGGGGTCCCCACCAGCTCCCCAAGCACAGAATCCCTCAGGCCACATCCAGTGCCAGAGTAACATCGGATCTTCCCAAAACACCTGTCGGGATGGGACCGATTTACTTCGCTTTTATTTACTTCCCATAAGGCTGATTAGCATTTCCTAATGAAAACACATCCATAAAAGCTGACTTGAGCACGCTGATGACAAGTGACAGCCCTTCTCCTCAATCCGCCTGCACCAGCATTAATTTGTCATCCCCCATCCCTTAACAGAGAAATGGTGCTTTGAAGTTCTCCTTTTAAAACACCTTTGTTCAACACCACACTACACGGAAACACTATTTGGATCTGGAAATAAAGTAAGTCTGGTAAGTTTTTTACACAGAGCAGGCACATTCCTTAATAAAAGATTAGTTAATTTGTCTGGGAAATGGATTTGTAGAGATAGTTGGCTTCTGATTGTGATGGTGTGAATTGTAACATCTATGTTGTCTCACCCCTCATATGAGACTGAAAATGGAATAAAAGTTTTTTAAAACGCCTCTCAGTTGCCCAATCTCTGGGTCAGAAAAGGGCAAAACCCCACAAATTTGCAAATAAAGCATCCAAAAGAACTGGTAGCAGCACAGCACCAGAGCAAAGTTGAAATCGTGAGGCAGCACCAATTTTCAATAATTTTGGCCTCTGCCACCACATACTGCAACTCCTGCCTCAACACTCACAACTTTCTTGCTATTTTGGGCAGTACTAGATCAAGATCTGGGGTTACAGCCATCTAGATGAGGTAAAACCCCTTGGTTGAACTGCTAAGCAACAGAGATTCAACTCTGAACTCAAGTTAGACTCAAACCCTTTTGTTTCACGCCCTGTGATAGTAAAATTTTATCCTCTAAATATTTGAACATTTGCTCCTTCTTGGTCAGGGACTTGCATGGCCCACAGTTAAATGGGTCAGGGAAAATCTGAACGTAAAGCAGGGCAAGACGTGTGGTTATGAATACACTGTGAACAGAAATAAAAGCAATTCTCATGCATTAATGGTACATCAAGCTAATTCAAGAAGGCTAAAACCATTAAAAAGGCATCCTGGGGCAGTACACAGTCATTACAATACTATGCTGACAAGAACTATTAAAATAGTAATTTCCAATGTCATTGATAGAATCCATTCTGATAAGCAGGAGGAAAAAAGTCTTTAATTCTTAATTGGGAATATGAAGCAAAATGGATCTTACTAACATTTATCTGATTTTTAAAATGCAATTCCCTTATTCAACTATTCAAAATACCAAAAAATAAGAAAGGATTTATTAACCTCCATAGTTGGGCACATTACTAAGCTAAACCCTTGAAACATGGAACTTCTCTTTTTTATTTCAACCGGAAATTTAGGTTTTTACTCCCAAAAGTATGTGAAATTACACCTCAGTGGGACATGGCTGAAGATTAAAGAACAGCCTCTAAAACAGCAGAATGTGAAGGAGGATTTTTGGCTTTCATTTTCCTCAGCATTCCTCTTAGAAAATATGAACCAGTGGACTTAATGATCTTAAGGGTCTTTTCCAACCCAAGTGATTCAATGATTCTATCTGTTACTATCAATAGTGAGCTTATCAGCTGTAATGAAGCGTTGGAAACGAGGTATTTGGATTTAACTCGAGAATAAAGTAGCATTTTCATAATAACAATAATCATTCAAGTTAAATTATTTTACCACTCAGCTGTGGAGAAAATGGGAAATGAGTTATCACAAAAGAACCGAAACAAATGACCACGGGTTCAGTAGCTGCCTGCAGGGGACAAATCAGAAATTTAATTTCCAAAGTGTGTGCAACGAAGGGGTAAAAGGCTCTTCAATGCCATCTCCAATTTCTTCCTCCAAAAGGTAGGTGTACATCACAGCAAAGCACAACATAGAAACAATAAAACTGATTTTTAAAAAAAGCCTGAAAGCAAAGCAGTCCAAACCAGGGGCTAGTGTCAAAATCCACTAATTGTGTGCTTCACAAGAAAAGTCTGTGGGCTGGAACATCCTCAGGTGGATTTTTTTGTTTTGTTTTTTTTTGTCTATCAGAGAATCCCAGAATAGTTTAGATTGAAAGGGACCTTAAAGCTACACTGAACCTGAAAGCCCCAGAGCAGCACAAACCAAGGGATATTTAATCAAGTGCTTCCTATTAACAGCTTGCAGTGCTCATTCACACCCCCTCATTTAATGGGGTTAAGAAGTTGCTTTGTTTCCTGCTGAAATAAACAGCAAAAATTATCAGGAATTGGATTCGGTCCCAGACATGTCTGGCAAGTGTAACCCATTCATAGAGAAGCATTTCTAATCCTATTAGCTGGCAAATATTAAAGAGTTGGTTGGCTGCCATGGGGGTAAAACAACACCCTGATATTTCTTAAAACACATGATCCCTGTCAATTCTTTCTTGTGGCCAAAGAGAGACAAATGAGCCTCCTGAAAGCTTACAAGTTTATCACACTAGCTTTGTGCCAAGAGGCTTCTCTTAAAAACCCTGAGAAAGGGGAAAAAAAGCCAAGAAGGGGACTGTAGAAAGAGTCAGAAACACCAGGACTCAGAATATATAATTAACAATCTAACTCGAGCCAGCACTCAAAAATAAGTGTGCTAACAAAACCCCCTAATGGCTCTTTGAAACTCCTAATCGATATAGAAAATCTAGGCAGTCAAAACAGTAATTTTTGCAACTAGTTCAAAAGAAAACAGGGAGAAGAGCAAGAAGAGGCAGCTTCAAATACTCCTCTCCGAAATCTGACCAACAGCACAGGTAAAAAACAGGTGCATGCCAGTATTTTCCACGTAAAATGTGCAATGTTTTGCCCCTTTTCTTCACATGTAAAAATTACAACAATTTTATTTTTCCCCAGTGTAAACATTAGAATGTATCACCTTTTTATTCCATGTAAAAATATGGAATTTTTGCCTTTTTGTTTTGAATTTGAAGTGTCTTTTCACACCCCACTGCAAGGTGCTGATGTGACACTGCCTCAAGTAAGCACAGGCAGAACAAGACAAGAAGCTGGCAACAAAAACCACCAGAACTAAGGAGCTCAGAGAAGCGTTAAAACTTAATTAAGGTTTTTAGACACAGAAAGCTGCCGTGAGGAGGGGCTGACACGTTCAGCCACCAGAAGAGCCTGGCCAGAAGAGAAGCAAGCCAAGCCCCAGGACACGTGGCTGAAATTCCACTAGAGGGGGCACAGATCCCATCTCATACAACTCCAGGATCATGGACTCATAGAATATCCTGATCTGGGACGGACCCACAAGGATCAAAATCACTACATAGGACTCTCAAAGAGTCCCAGAATGGTTTGGGTGGGAAGGGAGCTTAAAGCCTACACAATCCCACCCCTACCATGGGCAGGGACACCTTCCACTGTCCCAGGCTGCTCCAAGCCCCAGTGTCCAACCTGACCTGGGACATTGCCAGGGATCCAGGGGCAGCCACAGCTGCTCTGGGCACCCTGTGCCAGGGCCTGCCCACCCTCCCAGGGAACAATTCCTTCGCAACACTCAACCTATCTCTCAATTAACACCCCATGAGCACTACGGTGCTCAAACATAGTATTTTCAGCTACTCTGCACAAACGGCCCCTCAGCCTCTCCACGAGCACTACAACCAAACCAAAGAAAACTTTGCTAAAATAAAGCAAGCACCAAAGAAAACTGAAAATTAAATAAGGACTAAAAATAGCCTAAGATGCTTAAGACTAAAAGTGCTGGTGGAGAACACATCAGTGCACATGCACTGCATTCAAGTTAAGGAGCTGTCTTAGAAAACAACAAAAATGCCTAAAAATCAGGCATTTTCTTGAACTGAGCAGGCAAGTATCTGAGCTATCCCCGATGAGCGGTCCCTTAGACAGAGCAGGCAGAGGATGGAGCGAGGTGCTGGATGAGGAGGGGCAGCAGTACCGTCATGGAAGACTCTCTCCACGTTGAGCCCGTAGGTGGCACACGTCTCGTAATAAGTGCATCTCTTGAGGTCGTTGGACAACTTCCTGGCTCTGGCATCGTCGATGACACGGGGGTTGGTGGAGCTGATAGCATCTGCATAACGACAGGGGGAAAACACCCATTAAAGGTCACTGGCAAACACCAGCCTGCGATTCACAGTCACAGGAGAGTCCTGCAAGCCTCTGAGATCACCAGGTGTAATGTCAACCCACCGTCAGCACTAGCCCATGTCCTCAAGTGCCACAACCACGTGGTTTTTGAGCACGTCCAGGGATGGTTCCAATGCCTGACAACCCCTTCCATGAGAAACACCCAACCCGAACCCCCCCTGGTGCAACTTCAGGCCAGCTCCTCTTATAATGACCAATACCCAAGCAGAGAATTTAAAGACAAACCATGAAATAGGGTGCATATCACTCCAATTTTCATTTCCTTATTAAAATTACCAGTACACTGATTCCAAAAGCCAGGGGGAAAACCTCCAATGCTTTTCGTTTTTCTTAAATACATATACTGAGCTCAGTTGCTGTCAAAAAGGAAAAAAAAAAATACACCATCACATGAAAGAGCATGAGCTCTGATGTAAAATATATTTAGGGAAACAAGTGGGTGATTAGTAGAAACATGTCAAATGGTTTTTAGGCCTCTGTAAATATCAGTGACTATAGAGTGTGAAATATGAAACATTCTATATTTACAAGAAATAGAACTTAATTGTAAATTACATTTTCAAACTCTACTGTAAAGTCACCCAGACATGTTATGGGAACGTATTGGAAAGCTGATAAAAATTGTATTTTTCTAAATAATCACACTTGATAACTCTCTCCAAGAGCTTCTTTTCATGAAAGCTGAAAATCAGAAATTTCATTTTCTAGAGCTTATCCAGAGGAGTTGAAAAAACCTTACAGCAGAATAGACAGAGGAGAAACTTCTTTCTTGCTATTCCATCATAGTGATGAACTCGGTATACAAAGGTGATACTATTTGAAGTGATAATCTTATTAACAGATCATGAAAAGGAACTTTTTTCCCCCAGGAATACAGTGTTACTCTTCCGCCCTTGGATCCGTGCAAGTGTCCCAGGCCAGGCTGGAAGGGCCTTGGAGCAACCTGGGATAGTGGAAGGTGTCCTTGCCATGGCAGGGGGTGGCACTCAATGATCTTCAAGGTCACTTTCAGCCCAAGCCATTCTGGGATTCTACAACAGGCACTAATTTCAGCATTTACAGCTGCCCAGAAAGTCTTCCTTGAAATCTGCAACTGCCCACAGCAGCAGAACAGATCTGTTCTTTGGGAAAAAAGCATCACCTGAACCTCAACATGGAATCAATGCCTCTGGAACGCTGTACTTGAGGCTTTGCCCCGGGCATGACAGGACCAGACATCAACTGATGTAATCATTACCTTCTCATCAGACCCAATTAACAAAAATAAAGCAGGAATTAGGAAAAGTAGGAGCCTATTTTTTATCAGCAGAGGGCGCTGATAACATTTAACCAGAAAGGAACTGACAGGATTCAGCTCCAGAACAGCACAGCTTCCCAAAGTTTGCCTCATTGTTCCCAGGTGCCTCAGGCTGGGGCACTGAGTTAGCTTTGGAACTCAGGGGAGAATATCTGGAAGCACTGGGCCAGTGTTGATATTTTGGGGAAGATTTCATTTCACGTCTCGTTTCAGGGATATCTGACACAACCAGGTTCAGGTCGGACAGGGCTTGGAGCAACCAGGGCTAGTGGAAGGTGTCCCTGCCCACGGCACAGAGTTGGAATTAAATGTGCTTTAAGGTGCTCTCCATCCCAAACCATTCCGGGATCCTATGATACGAAAGAGGTATATTTCAAATATGCATTTTAACAAGTGTATTTATATATTTCATATATTTTATTTCTCTGTCAAACACAGACAAAAAGCTTTTTGTTTTTTCCTGATGCTTATTCCTAGAATTAGCATTATTTCCATCTTTTCAAAAAATCCCCTTTTGCATCAGCGCTGCAGCAGAAAATGAACTTTTCTTTTTCTGGACGTAACAGGAAGGAGATGGAAAACCATACCCCAGTGTCAGAAGGGCACAAAGGAAAAAAAAATTGGAGAAATGTTTCCCCTTCATCTTTTCAACTCCAGCTTCAAGCCCAAAACGTGGCCCTTCAAAGCAGCTCCTTTCTGCTTTTTGGTGGAGTTTCTGCTGTCCTAAGACTTTTTCTGTTCCTACTTCCCCTTCTCCTTCTTATCATCTGTTTCCTCCCTGCAGCTGGATTGTGATTCCTCCTTCCCTGCTGCCCACACATCCCCTCTGCACTGTCACCCCTTGGCAGGAGGCAGGGGAAGGCTAACTGCTCCTTGACCACTTGGCTGAAAAAACACCAAAAAGCTCCAACACCACCAAAACCACTGGGACACACTAAAGAGTGGATGTCCAAAATTAAACCAACAACAATTCACCTGAGTTCTGCCTCCAACACAGAACAGCAAGTTGGGGATACTCTTGTAAAAGAGATGCTCCAGAGAGAAGGAATTTAACAGGAGTGAGGAGCAGCTGGGGGAGCTCAGCCTGGAGAAAAGGAGGCTCAGGGGGAACCTTCTGGCTCTGCACAACTCCCTGACAGGAGGGGACAGCCAGGTGGACTCTGTACCCAAGGAACAAGGGACAGGACGAGGAGAAATGGCCTCAGATTGTGTCAAAGGGTTGTCCAGCCCAGGGCAGTGCTGGAGTCACCATCTCTGGAAGGATGTAGAAGTGCTGTGGATGCAGCACCTGAGGACATGGTTTAGTGCTGGCATTGGCACTGCTGAGGGAACAGTTGGGTTTGATGACTTCAAAGGGTTTTTTCCGACCTTAATGATTCCGTGGTTCTATATGGTCAGGAACAGAACAGCCTCAACTCTACAATGCAGTAAACCAATCACAGTATGGAAAACTGGCGAAATATTACTGGGATATGCTGGCACAAGGCAAAGAATATTCCAAAGACCACTCAAATGCCAAAGAAACTGAAATATTTTGGGTACATTTCCCCTGCCATATTTTCCTTCGGGACAGCAGAAGGGAAAACTGGGGGGAGAGGTTGGCTCAGGTGGCAAAAAGCTGCATTTCTACTTGATTTACAGAAGTCTCCCAGAAGCACAGCCTGAGGCCAGGGTTCACTTCTGCTTCCTACTGTGCTGCTGGAGGTTTTCCACCTCTCATCCTTTTGCCTCTCAGCAATGCCAGTGTGTTGAACCTTTCCAGACTGCCAAGCACATGGAAACTGGTCTGGCTGCAGAACTTCCCTACACAACTGATTCACCTGCCCAAATTCAACGAGGGTATCTCCCCAGTGAGCAAGAAAACCGCCATGACCAGCATGCACTGAAAGCATTACTTAAAATTTCTTTGCAAGTCATAGATTCCTACAGTGAGTTGGAATGACCTTAAAGATCATTTTGTGCCACCCCCTGCCATGTGCAGGGAAACCTTCCACTGTCCCAGGTTGCTCCAATGTCCAGCCTGGCCTTGGACACTGCCAGAGATCCAGGGGCAGCCACAGCTTCTCTGGGCACCCTGTGCCAAGGCCTGTCCACCCTCACAGGGAAGAATTTCTTGGACATATCTAACCTTAACTTCCCCTCTTTCTTCCCTGCTGAAGTCCCACACTCCCTCTCTCCAAATGAGCTGCCAGGGCATTTTTCCCTCCCCTCAAATACAATCCTTGCAATGCCACAGCCCTGTAGCAAAGGGGAAAGGACAGGACACGGCTTTGCCAGCTTGAAAGAGTCACTGTGGTGTCCCAGCCCCAGCTGGAAATCGGGGCTGCACTTACCCTGGGTGCCCACCAGGACCATGGGGATCTCATTAGTGTTGCGATAGTTGGCCATGCGGCTGTAGTAGTGGTAAACAGTCTGGAAGCTGACTTCATCCTCCAAGCTGAACACAAAGATAACAGCATCCACCCACATGGCAAACTGCGGGACAAAAATGGAAAAGGCCAACTGTGAGAAGAGCAGCGAGGAGGGGGAAGGAAAGAAAGCCAAGAGAGAAACGTTCTTACCTTCCTGCAAGGCAAAAAAACACCCCAGAAAACTCACAACCAACCAGGGCCTCAGCAGAGGGATAAGCTGCTAAAATGCTCAATCTCATCACCCTGTAAGCCATGGGATCTGGGGTACACAAGGCATTTCTCCATAAGAGCATCTCTTCTTCACTGGGGTGTGTAACCACCAAGCCAGCTACTGTCAGTGCACACTGGGTTTGATTCCCAGAGAACACAGCAGGATGTGGACTGCTGGATCTGTGCATTTGCAATGAGCAGCACTCCTCTGCAGTGCTGCCTGAGTCCCCATGCTGTGATTTGCATGCATGCATGCTGAGGTGGCTGGCAATGCCAGGACAGACATTGCTAGGAATCCTCACATCTTAATCCACGTCCAAAAGCATTCATTTGAGACTTCCAGTTCTTCACCAAGTGCCTTGTTCTGCTTTCAGTGGAAGAGCAAACTGCTCTCTCTTGGCATCAGGAACCTGCTGAGGGACATGCAGGTGCACAGGCCAAGCCAAGGTGCTCCTCAGTGACCATGCAAGTGAGAAGCCTTTAGCTCACAAGTGAACTAAGATTGTTTAAAGACACTTCACTTAACAGTGAATATAAACAGGATGTCAAGAAAAAACTCCAGCTTACCTCGCTGCCTTTATTTTTCCCTAAGTGACTCCATTCCTACCCAAATTTAGAGCAATGGAAACAATCTTCAGCCAGGGGATTTTCATGCTCTTTGTTATATTATTATTACAACATGCCAGGGGACACACTGAACAGAGAGGCTCAATGGGGAAAGGCTCTGCATATTAATGATGATTGTACTGAAACCAAACATTGCCTGGACTGTTATGGTGTAAAAATAGACGAAACATTGTTTTGAGGTTTTCAAGACAGTCCAGGAGGACAATCTTCCAGAGGGAAAAGACAGGACTGGTTAACACATAGCACAGTCACTGCTAGAATAAAGTCAACCATCACTCTGTTAAACTGTTCAAACCAGAAGATGCAAGCAGAGGAACTGGAGACAGCATCATTATTTGGGAAATGTGGGCTTGGGTCTCATCATAAAATGGTTTTTGTTGACTGGACTCAAGCAGCATCATGCCAAAGACTCTTCCCAACAACTGCAGTGTCCTTAAGGCATCCATTTGGAAGCCAACAGTCTCTATAAACCCTCTGAACGTCTGAGCAGTGTGTACAGCAGCCTTCTAATAAAGACTACTTTAAAATATTCCACAGATTTACATAGTACAGTTCCTGCAGACACAAAACATTTCCAAAAATTCCTTATTTCTCTTTTCGTTTTGAAATGCAGCTTCATCTTTGTGCATATCAGACCTGTGGTTTAGAAAACCAAAGGAATTTTGGGAAACACAAGGTCTGGAAGCCCTGGATGTCTCATCCAGAGTACTGTGCAGAGAATGGCTTGAAACAAGAATAAATCAGCTTATGGTATAGAAATCCATTCTCAGACTTATTACTGTGAGTGAGCAGAGCTGGTAGTTCAAGGCAAGCCCAAAACCAAATTATAAAAGAAGTTTTAAATTTTAAAAGTTGCATGCAGCAGCTCATTGTAGGTCAGTCACTAGGTTAATTTGGTTTTACAATAGGAAATTGAATTATTTTCATCTTTGAACCATTTTATCTTAGGCAAAGAAAGGAGAGATCATAGACCCACAAAAAGAGTCTTCAGGGAAGTCTGGTTTTTCTCCCTGCCAAAAAGAAGGGGACAGTAACCTGGGGAATACCAACAACCCAGTGCCAGGAACTCCACATATCAGCTCCTTACTTACTGCAGTTGGAATTCAATCCCATTATTCATGAACCCACAAGACAACTTTTCACTGCAGGAATTCATCAACAGATTAAAGATTTCGTTTAACAGACATGCAACTTGAAATTACACCCAAAAACTCCAAAGGGAATTTACAGGAAACCCTCGTGCTGAAAGGTGAGACACCTCAAACCTCTTCGGCAAATCATGAGGATGGAGAACAAACTTCAGCAATCACAGAATCTCAGAATGGTTTGGGTTGGAAAGGACCTTAAAGGTCATCTCATTCCAACCCCCTGCCATAGGCAGGGACACTTTGCACTGGACAACAGCAATCAAAGCCCCAGATTCACCTGGCACACACCAGGAGCACACCCCATGCTGTTCATCAGTGTGCAGGCAGCTCCTGTGAGCTCTGCAAACCCAGTTCTGAGGGCACCAAAGCACCTCAGATTGCTGTCTGTACCTCTACACCTTTACAGTGAATGTTCTCTAAGCATCAGAGGCTGGAGACCAGGGGGTGCTTCAGCCAAATCCCTCCCAGCCCTAGACAGAGCTCTCCTTGTAGCTCCTGCTGACACGGCTGCAGATGTGCCAACGCTTTATTTTGTCCTGTGACTTCCTTCCAGGATGTCTCTCTCAGCCTCCATTTCCTCCACGTCCTTTCTCTTCCCCTTTGTCCTGGCACCTTCCCCCACACTCCCACCCTCCTCGTGGAGCTGTGGTGCTGCACTGAAACCCAAGCTGCTGCTGCTGGCACTGCTCCCCCTCCGCTGTTTGGCCACAGCGCCATCAGTTCCTGATGCTAAATCCCTGCTTGTTTGGGAGCTGATCCCTCCCGGAAGAGCTGAGCAAAGCAAGGCCAGCAGCAGCCAACACTCAGGAAATCCTGCCAGTGCCCAGGTGAGGAGAGGTAGAGGAGGATGCCCAAGACAAGGATGCTGCCTGCAGGAAGTGTGGCTGGGTCTGAGGTGATTTAAGCAGCACACGAGCAAACTCTTACTCAAAACAGAGTAAGGGTCAGGCACACAAACCCACAAGTGTCTTCTCCAAGGCAAATGGCTTGAACAGTCTGGGAGAGCTGGGGGTGTTCAACCTGGGGAAGAGAAGGCTCCAGGGAGACCTCAGAGTCCCTTCCAGAAGGGCTTCAAGTGGGCTAGAAAGGGACTCGGGACAAGGGCTTGGAGCAGGACAGGACACAGGGAATGGCTTCCCATTGCCAGAGGGCAGGGATGGATGGGATACTGGGAAGGAATTGTTCCCTGGCAGGGAGGGCAGGCCCTGGCACAGGGTGCCCAGAGAAGCTGTGGCTGCCCCTGGATCCCTGAGCGTCCAAGGCCAGGCTGGATGGGGCTTGGAGCACCCTGGGGGCAGTGGAAGGTGTCCCTGTCCATGGCAAGGGGTGGAATGAGATGAGCTTTAAGGTCCCTTCCCACCAAAACCATTCTGTGATTCTGTGAAATCCTGATGTGTCACTAGGCGAAGCACATTGCTTGGGAATTCAGGATAAATTAACTGTATATCTTTACTTGAAGGTCTCAGTCAGAATCCTAAACATTTGCTACACACACTCATCCATCCATCATAACTGAAATCCCAACCATTTGCTGGACAAAAACTTTTTCACCTGAGAGTGATGCTGGAATTCTCCCAGCAGGAGGATGACAAGGACCCAGGAGAGAACAAAGCAGAGCTAGTTCTTTCACAGGAAGTTTTGAAAAACAAGGAAAGCGAGGCTTTGGGCTCACCTGTGCCTCTGGAGGGCCTCCTTCATCTCTGATCAGCAGCAGGTAGCTTTGTCCATCAACCACTATTTCCTTCTTGAATCTCCCACCTGCCACACAAAGCAGCTCGTTACACACAGCAAGGATACAAGGCAGAAAAAGGCTTCGCTTGTGGAAAAAATATGTCTTTTGCAAATTAACCAACTACTGGAATGTAACTGAAGTTTATATGGGAACACATGGGAATTACTTAAAGTTCATGTACTTGCCTTATTTATATATATACGTTTTATATATATATATAAAGAATAAGGATAATGTGGGAAGAAGCCAACAATTGCATTAGAATCCACATGAGGTGTCCTTGGGTTGATACATACACTTAAAACCCTGTAGGTATCACCTTTGTTTTAGATAATTGTGAGAGAAGTGTCTTTAAGAAAGGCAAAGGTGCACACAAACAACGTCGTGCCTCACTACCAAAATCAGTTTCAGCATTTCCTCAAGGGAAGCCCAGTTCTCAGAGCACACGTGGGATGTTATGGGAATGAGAGCTCTACACTCACACACCACAGTTAGGGGAAGATACCAGACACATGTTAGACAAAAAAAGCTACAATGGTGCTACCTCTGCAGAGATGTACTAAAGCAGCACAGAACCCCGTGCTGCTGCCTTGGGATGAATCCCAGACCTGCTCTGGACACCTGGATAAAGATAGCAGAGTCACAGCCCTCAGCCACATCCTATTCCTGATCCTGTATTTGCAGGGAATGCAGAACAAGGGCTGCCTGTGACATAAGGGAGGCTCCAACCCCAGCAGCTGGAGCAGCTGCTCTGTCACCTCCTGTCCCCTGGCTCACAGGGACTCAGCCACCACCCCAAGGCAGGGTGGGGATTGCTTCTTTTGGGGCTAAAAGCCCATTTTGGGCACTCTGCTGCCTCTCTCGAAAACGACAAATCCCATTTAGGGCTTCTGGTGTGACAGAGCCTAAGCCAGGATTAGCGAGTTTGGCCTAAGCACTGGGGAGGCATTTAGGCTCCTCTCCTGGAGCAAGCCCACTCTTATCTCCCCACCTAAGCCCCAAAGTCCCCAAGGCCTCCAGCTTAGCATCACCCACCCTCACAGCTGGGCTTCCCACACTGAGATAAAACACACCCACCACTAACACACCCTAAACTTCTCTCTTCTTCCTCGTTTTTAAAACTGGAATTACTTCCCATTTGAACCCTATTTCCCAGCTTCAAAACTTGTAATTCTACCAAAACCAATGCACTGAAATGTGCTGAGAGCCAACAGCTCCAACTTGATCTCCAAACAAGCTCCCCAAGCAAGTCAGCACTCCCAGCTAACGCTGATCCTCCAAACACAACAATCTGCACAAAAACTGCTGCCTTAGGGGAACCCCACACTGCCTTAGACCCACCATCTCCCCCCCCAGCCCAACCACAACAGCAACTTTCAAACCAACATTACTCCACAGCTCAGCTCTGTGCAACACTTAAGCATGTTTAAACACATTTTGTGTTTAATAGAAGATGTAAGAACAGGAGGTTTTGTGGGTTTGTGCTGGGGTTTTTTGTTCAGAGTTTTTTTTAATCTTTTCTTTATAAACTTACCCCATAAGCAGTATTAAACATGCAACAATTAAGATTATCACATTTCTGGTTGTTTAATGGCACAGAAGGAGCAGAAGAGCTATGTATGGATTTTCATTATCTCGCTCACAAAGTGGATTTCAGTCCTGCCTTCAGAGATCAAGTGTCAGATAAATATATATCATTACTGAACCTGAAAAGAACAATCCCAAACAAGTGTAAAACTTGTAAAGGAAACCAGTCTCAGCTCTCAGGAACTGGATTTCTATTAATCAGGCCATGATTTCGATATGTTGTCCATTAATTGCACACTCTTCCCAATGAAGTGTTAACTAAGATGAATTACTTAATATAGAGCCCTCCAGAGAGGGGTTTTAAAGCTGTAAGTAACAATAGAAATGCAGTATATGTGTGATCAGAGAGGGAAAGTTCTGCCTAATTCCCATTTCCTAGTTCCTTTTTATTTTTAAACACTGAAAGTTCCCCCAGCTAATTATAAAATACCACACGCCAAATGCATCGAGGAGCCAACTCATTATTCCTATGGTCAACAGGATGCCTTGTCAGTCTGACTGCACCTTCAAACACTCCTCAGAGGGACAAAGGAGGTACAGGCAGGGTGGAATAACGTAGAGAACTGAAAAATAAAGAAGTATCTGAGCGTACATATATCCAGTTCACAAACGTGAGCCCTAAGAGATTTATTCTTTCTGATTTGACTGTTTAGAGCAGCTTGGAAAAGGGTATTGAATTTAATAAATACAATGCAAGTTAGTCAGCAGCTCTTTTCCTAAATGATCACCTTGGGGACCTGCTCCTTGCCTTCCCCAAAACCACTGGGCGTGGAGCTCAGTGCAATTATTTTTATTTCCAGTATTAAATTCAGATCCTGACATGCTGTCCCACTTCACCAAGGGCTGTCACCCTGCTGCAGCCAACAGGCACAGCCAGCTCAAATCTGCTCAAGTGGCTTCTTCACCCTTGAAAGCAGGATGTGCTCATTAGCTGAAATAGGCACATCCTCAAAATCCTTGATTTTTGTTTGGATTTAAGTATCTCATGACAAATAATTGGAATTTAACACCCCTCCAACCAAACCGTTTCAGAGAGTGCCCTGCATTTCCAAGCTGTACTAAATATTTCAAAACAAATCTGAAGGCTCAGAAATGGAACAGCAAACTCACGCTCATCCCTCGAGTAAGAATTATTTTATGCAAATCTCCGCTCACAGCAGGATTCATCCCTAATAACTTGTGCTTCTACACCATTAAGGAGCCCTTATCATGAGCACACCACAAAATTAGGTGCTGCACAGGACAGAGATTAAGAAAACCCACCTCAATATCAAGAATTTACACAAACAAAAGCATAAACAGTGAAGAATAGAAAGAGCAAGGCTATACCCTGCAGGTATCTGTGGCCGTGGGATTAAGGCAGACAATAAACTGCTTCTGCCTTTGATTTGCAGAGCCTTGATGAGACCCATGAGCAGTCTGGGCAAGCAAAAACAGGGCAAGGGCAGCAATTTTGGGACAGTTCAGCTTGGACAGCACCGCGTTCGTTATTTTTACAAAAATACATCTTGGAGTTTGTAAAGCACCAGAGGCAAAGAGGAATTAGATCAGCCAGTTCAAATATGGGACTACAGCAACCCTTGAGGAAGCCAAACACTCTCCCAGGGCTACAAAATACCCCCTCTATTTTCCTAAATATCTGTGTATGTGATGGAGCCAGGAATTACAGTCTAAACCAGCATCACTGAGAACAAAAGAAATGACCTTCATATAAAGAAGGAGCTCAAACCCCATAGCAGCACTCCCAGGGGAGGTGGCTGGCTTTGCTCTGGTCCCATCAGGATTATGACACACGCAGCTTTTTAATGAGAGAGTCTCTCAGCTCCCAGATGTACCTGCCAGGGGAGGCCAAAGGATGGGGCACCACAGACACTTCCAGGCAGTTATTCCCAGTTTTCCAGGGCTAGAGCAGCATCCATTCACAAAGGCTCATTTTCAGAATTTTTACAGGTGACAAATGCTGCTCCTGTGCCCAAACCCATCCAGCACAGCCCACAGACCACCCCAGCTCTCCCAGGTGCATCTGACCACGCTCCTGCTTTAAAATGCCCCACACAAATACACAGCTTTGATCACCATCAAGCTGAATAAACTCTGTGCATCAGCAATTTACAACCAAGCACAAATGGGAACGGGAGGGATGAGCAGCAGCTTGCTGATCTCATTTCCATGCACCACACTCCAGAGGCGAGCGCGGAATCAGCGGCAGCACCAAAATTACCCGGTGAAAACTCAGTATTAATTTGAAACACTGCACACATTTGTAATCAGAGGTGCTCCCCGTTACAAAAGCTGGATATTACATGGGGAATTCCGGGGATGAAGGCTTCAATCCAGGCTCTGACAGCCTGGCCACTCCCTCCTCTCGCCCAGAGCTGTTCCACCGCGTAATTGCTCACCGGAGCAGCCGCTGATTTTCCTGCTGCATCCCCAGGCTCCACTGTGCTCACCAGGCTCTTTATTCAGGCGAATTGCCACGGGGATGAAGTTATTTAGCCATATGAGAAGGATAAATTTTGGGGCATGGCCACACAACAAGCGCAGGCAGCAGCTGAACATCTACTGTGGCAGGGCAAGACAGAAGGTAGGACTGAGGCAGCTCTAAAAGCCTGTATTTTATATTCCCAGTGACATGTGCATTTTGACAACAGCAGCCAGTTGTCTCACACATGCACATTCTCTCCCTTTTTTTTTTTCCTCCCCTCAGAAGATAGAAAATAGTGCCAAGAACCTGGCTCCTCTTCAGGGAAACACATTCCAGAATTCTCTGTTCAAACAGATGGCCAAATAGTCTCCGTTCAAACAGATGGCCAAATAGTGCTCTTCCGGTTTGCCATTCATGTTTTTTTATTTAAATAAACTAAAAAAAAAAAATTAAAAAAAAACGGAAAAAAAAAGTTTCTTCCCCCAGAGGGTGGTGGGCACTGCCCAAGCTCTCCAGGGAATGGTGGTGGCCTCAACCTTGCTAAAGCTCCAGGAGTGTTTGGACAATGCTCTCAGGGATGCACAGGGTGGGATTGCTGGGGTGTCTGTGTTGGATCAATGACCCTTCCAGCTCAGGATATTCCATGATTCTATGGTTTTGGGTATTTCCTGAATACAGCCACTGTGCTAAACAACAATTCAGCAACTGTGCACAGCTGAGCTGGGCTGAGGATCAAAGACCGAGGAATCATCGCTGCCACATGAGACTGAAGCTGCAGAAGGAGCCCTGGGCCTTCCCAACAGACTACCTGGGTCAAACAAACCCCAGAAGCCAACAAAAGCAGCCCAGACTGAGCTTTTCAACCCCTACTATCTGCTTCTCTCAATAGGTTTAGGATATAGCTCAGGAAATAGGTGGAGAGGTCTCCTGGAAGGATCAAGCCATACTCAATTAAAGCAAGGTACCCTCCCAGGGACACCATATATAAATGCAATATTGCATCATACAATCTGGTCTCTACCTAAAAACATTCGAGGAAGCACTACTATATGATCTTGCAACTCCATGGGAAGAGGGCTCACTGCTGGAATTTTAGTAGCAGCAGCAATGACATTTAACAACTAATTCTGAGATGCATTCACTGATGTATTTTCAGTGTCTCTCCAGAAGGGCATGGGAATGGGTTCCCAAAACCTGGCAGTGATAGCTGCATAGAATCTCCAGGTTGGATGAGACAGTGGGAAGAAACTGTGAGGGTGGGCAGGCCCTGGCACAGGGTGCCCAGAGAAGCTGTGGTCGCCCCTGGATCCTGGAAGTGTCCAAGGCCAGGCTGGGCAGGGCTTGCAGCAACCTGGGATAGTGGGAGGTGTCCCTGCCCATGGCAGGGGGTGGAATGCGATGGGCTTTCGGGTCCCTCCCAAGCCAAACCATGCTGGGATTCCATGATAAACAGGCTGAGCTAGATCCAGTGTTTTATCTCAAGCAGAAGGAGAGGAAGGTGATTGATTAACCACCAAGATAAATGGGAACAAACCAGAGCCGGCCTCTGAGCAATTAAGTTTCCCTCATTACCCAGAGACAGGACTCAGGAGCAGAGCAGTGCACGTTCTACTTTCACTGCAAAGCTCCTGACAGCCAGTGCAGGCTGTGCTAAGCCAATTAGAGAGGGCCAATCTTAAAAAAATCACCCTAATGTGAGTGCAGACAGAGAGGTAAAGCACACTCTGTTCCCATCAAATGACTCATCTGAAAGAAGTAGCACGATACTAATCCAAGTTTCTGCAGCAGTTTCAACTCTCCTGCACCCAGTTTATTAATAACCTAGAAGATGGAAGTAACATGCTATTTAGTTTCTAGATAATGAAGCAGGAGGGACTGCAATTATGGTAGAAAATTGGATTGTACTTTACTTGACCGTAACGAATTCGAGAAAAAGAGGGGAAAAATAAAAGCAGCATCACAGGGACAAAAGCAGGGACAAACCAGCTGTGGACAGATGGGGCAGGATGGCAAAAATCTCTGGCACAAGAGAGAAAAGCAGCTGGGAATTCCTGAGAGGGCAGAGAAGGGGACAGCTTGTCCCAGCCCATGTCACCACGCCAGCCTCAGCCTGTGTTGATCTGGACATGGCAGCTAAGGACCAAAATCTGCCCAGAAAATACCCAGTCAGAAAAACCACCAAGTGAATAAGCCTGGTTATTTCAGAGAAGAGACCAGGAAGGGAGAAGAGGTGTGAGCTGTTACTAAGAAATAAACTGCTGATCCCATTTTAGGGCAAGGAAAATACTGTTCCCATCTTTCCAGTTATTCATTATTATGGTCCCAGGTCAACAGGCAAGAATATCGAGTGGAAGCAGACACACAAAGCTCTACACCCCAGTTCCAGGGATGAACCTTGGCTTCAGACACCCCTCAGTCCAACATGAAGCAGGAACACATCTTTACCTTTATCTACATCTTTGTCATCTTTATCTTCATCTACACCCACTGCACATCAATATACAAAAACTGTGGCACCAAGCAGGTAAAAGCTGAACATGCTGTGTGTTCTCCTAGCTCAGAAGCATTTCTGATGGATTAAAGGGAAAGAAAAACAACCCCCAGGGACCTGTGGGGAACCCTCTCCTCTGACACTCACCCAAACCTCCCCAAAACCAGGAGCCTCTTGCAGCCACAAGCTAACAAGGACCTACAATTCAATCACTGCTCCCGTTTCTACTGATAGCTCTCATTTTTCATCTTTTTTTTTTCTTCCCTTTTCTTGGTTTATTTTACTGACAGCAGGTGCAGAGAGTTGCTTACACCTCACACCCACTAATTGTATATGCACAAGTCTAATTTTAAAAGCATATTTTTATCAAAGCAGTCAGAGACAAAAAAACCCCAGCAAGTCAGCTCCTCCAGGCAGGCTGTGATACCACTTTAGCACACTCCTACCTTTTTCCACCACCAGTCTTTTCCAGTTTTAAACCTTTACAGCCCAAAACACCACTTTCCAAACAAAGTTCCTTACAAAGTCAGTCCCATGATGTAAAATACCATCTTTTTTTCTTTGCTGCAGCTCCTTCTAAGTTGGCTTCTCAGGCATTTCATCTTCCAAACAAACCCATCCCAACTTTTAATCTAACACAAAATTCATCTGCTCAAAATTTCTGCTTGACCTCACAAGCTTCCAACATAATTTCAGAATCTTAACATGCACTAACAAACCCTAAACAGCTCACAAAGATAAGCCCAAGAATTACCTCCTGTAAGCCCTGATGCAGATCTCAGGCCTTTTCTTACCCCTCCTGCCTTTTCCAACATCCCTTTGCTTTTTATACCTACCCAGCTTCTCTAATACCTGTCCATTCATTATAGTTTTACTTCACAAATAGCAACCCTGAAGTTAAAACTGGACTTAGCAGTGATTACACCATAATCTGCCGTCCCTAAAATGGGTACAAACATTTGGTGACAGCCTGCTGTGGCAGCAAATCTGTTGAGAACTCAAAATACTGTGAGAATAAAATACTTTCTGATACAACTTCCCAAAACAACACATTCGGTGGAAGAGGGGGGAAAAAAAGCTCACAATAAGAAATCAAATACAAGCTGAACAAGGAACATGTTTGAAGAAAAATACTAAAATCTGGCTTTGAGCTCAAGAGTGAAACAGTGTGCTGTGATTCAGAAATCCAGAGCTCCAGAAGCAGTATTTGAGAAATAAAGCAAAAGGCAGGTCCAGCAGGAGCCACTGCAAACTGGCTTCAAAAGCAACAGCAGCAGGAGGCAGGGAGCACTGGAGACTGAAAACCATGGAATCCCAGAAGTGTTCAGGCTGGAAAAGCCCCCTCACATCACCAAGCCTGACCCTCACCCAGCACTGCCAGGGCCACCACCAAGCCCTGTCCCCAAGTGCCACATCCAGGGCACAGTGATGCCACCACTGCCCTGCACAGCCTGGTCCAATGCTTGACAACCCTTTCGGTGGGAAACTCTTCCTTAATATCCAAACTAAACCTGCCCTGGGCGCAGCTTGAGACCATTTCCTCTTGCAGCATCACGTGGGAGAAGAAGTCAATTTTATTGCTGTTAAGAGCCTAAAGTTGTAACAGAAGCTATAAATCTGCTTTGCAGCTTTTCCACCTTCAGAGGAGCCCATAATGAGAAGGACACAAACACAATGACACAGCCATTATTTCCCAAAAATCTCTGGGCATCCAAGGTACGAGGTGTTAAAGAGAACACTTTAAAGACCCTTGAGGCACACCACCTAAAAGGGAAGCCCTTTCTGGAAATCTGCTTCCTCAGCACCTCCTAAAGAGCAAATACTTGAGTTTTTCCTTTAATTAACAGAGCTCCCTATTTGTGTGACACTTTAAACAGTCCCCAAGCCGACAGCTGGAAGAGAAAGATTTTCAAAGGACTCCAACCCACACAGGCAGTCCCGGGAGGAAGAGGAGAGGGAAGGGCTCCAGAGGGGAGAGGGCAGAATACATAAACACCCTCTTTTATGCTGAGCCTGAAAGGCTCCAAAAGCCCAAGAGAACCTGCTGCAGCAGTGCTTTAAAAGGATCAAAAAAGAGACAAGTGTTGTTTTATATCTGGGTGTCAGCATGAAATGCCAAATAAAAATAATCAGTCGGTACCATTATAGCAAAAAGGCAGACAAAGAATTGAAAAGAGGTAATTTTGAAACACATGTCTCAAGTTATCACTGTCTTCTGAACACGACACAGCGTCTGCCTGTGGGTTTACAGGCCAAAAAAAAATCCTTCATCTGCCCCGAAGTGCTCAGGGGGCTTGTGAAAACTGCACCAAGGATTTGAAACCAACACAGAAAATTTCAGCTTCCTCGGGTTGTGCAGCCCAAGAACCACAAAATATGACTTCAAGGTTAATGTGGCTTTTTTGAACTCATGTTGGGATTCTTTCAAAACCACCCTGTGTAAATTCTTACGTGTATGATGGTGGTTTTTTTCTGGAATTACAAAAAATCCTGAAGGAAAAGGCATGAATGTTTCCGAGGAAAGCACCCAAGCACCTCCACACAGGACACAGTTCTCTGCTCTTCATTTACATCTGAGCCAGCTGCTCCCCGAGAACAGAGCACACAGATTAGTCTGGGACACATCCTCCTTTTTATCCATCAAAGATCAAATCCGAGTGTTTAGTAAATATGGCCTTCCTACATACTTGAAAAATATTAACTAGATAAAAATAGCAAGTGGCTTCTGTAAAGACTGGCAGCCTCAGGCATCTAATTGTTCCCAGCAGGCAGAATTGCATGGATCATGTGGAGAAGGGGATGGGAATCTCCGTGCTGCAGCAGGAATATGTCCAGCTCTGCTGCAGCTCCCATGCTCCACCCCACCCAAAACACAAACTGTGACCCCAGCCCAATGGTAAATCTCAGCACAACCAGGTGCAAGCAAAGAAGGATCCCAGAGTGGTTTGGGATGAAAGGGCCTTTAAAGCCCATCCCATTCCAGCCCCTGCCATGGGCAGGGACACCTCCCACTATCACAGGCTGCTCCAAGCCTGGCCTTGAACACTTCCAGGGATGGGGAGTCTTTTGTCCCTTTGCTTTTTTTTCCCCCCAGGTGAACCAGACCCACACTCTTGGATTCAAGCCCAGGATCAGACCTGAATGAAGACACCTGGAAGGTCATCCCAGTTCATAGATTATGCCTGAACTTTCTGCATACATATTGTGTAAGGGTCTGGGACCAGGAGAAAATCTCTTAAGAGGATGTGAACAGAAGCAGCTGAAATTTTAAAGCACTCTTCCTCAATCCTCCTTGCATAATTACCCTTTGCTAAGAAAGCATCAGATGGAAATAGTTACTCAAGATAAACTGAAAACCATAGACACCCATCCCTCAAGATGTAATTTGTATACAGAATCTTAATCCTTTAGGTTGGAAAAGGCTTGAAGATCATCAATGCATGTTTTTGTTACAGCTGGCAACTTATTTTCATGATGCTTTCATGACATGCTTTGAAGGGAAAGCTGAGGGTGACACTTCATTTAGTATTTTGATACTAAACATGACCATTCCTGCTGTTTTATGACCATTTCTGCCATGCAAGTGATACACTGCTCACTGTGGTACCGAAAAAAGTTATGTGGTGAAGGCTGCAATAGTATAAAAATACTCTTAGGTCAAATTTGGAAAGAGAGTAAATGATCACAGCTTTCTGAAAAACACATTAAAGGCTCAGTTCTGTACCTTTTACTGGGGGAAAATTTCATTTTTATTCTAAGTTTCTCCACAAAGAGAGAGATGAAACCTCCACTGACTGCCATAGCTACTTGCTGCTCAGGGTGCAGTCAGGATGGTGGATGGCTTTCATGCTTTTTAAAATACTAAAAATAATTATTCTGCATGAAATTAATAAATAACTCTTAAATATATCCCGAAGTACGTAGAGAAAAAAAAAACCTCTTTTTTTGTCATCCCAACTGAGATACCCTGGACCACAATTTGTCTTTTTTTTGTTTTATTAGACTCACTGGAAAACAAAGTACTGAAATAATCATGACATGACTTAAAATATTCGCAGACAGCCAGAGATGTGGAAAAGCCTTTAAGTCACGTTTCACATCTCTGTGGCTTTTTGGAAACAAAACCCAAACAAGCAACAGAATCCTCCTGATACTGACTACTCCTATCTATAAACTTCACTTCACCTTGGTCTGCAAAGAATTCAGTCTCAAATTCCACCAAGACCACACATTTCACTTTGCTCCTACGGGCAGAATTAAATTTTAGATGAGGGGAAATAAAGCCACTTCCCACACCTCACTTGTTGTTTCAGCAGGTAAAGCACCCAGCAGTTCCAATCACTTAGAGGCTCCTTAGAAGATCACAAATCCCTAGGATTCCTTAGTTCCCATCATTTCCTTCTTGTATCATCAGAGAAAAAAACTGAAAGTCCCAGACTGAAATTCCCCACTTACAGCAGGGTAACACATTGCTGCTTTTCTTCCATCTGATTTAAAATGTGTCACTCAGCAGCAAGCTGAGTGTATGTTAAATATGCAAAAGAAGAGTCTCAAGGCCGTTTTTCTTCATAATAAAAACTTAATTCCTTGAGAAAACGAAGGTTTGCAAGTTACAAAACACATGAGGGACAAAAAAGTTCTGAAGAGAAATAAAAACTGGGGCAGGCAGTGAGAGAAAACTCCACTGTGAAGTGAAGGATTCCTTCTCGTGGTGGGCAGCAAGAGAAATCTCTCACTTAGAGAGCTGAAGGAAACTTGAAACCATCTTTACATAGTTAAGATTCATTTTACATAGTTAAAATTCATTTACTGGAATGCTGAAGCCTTCAAGGCCTGCAGGAGATGTGGCACTTGTGTGATGCAGGGCAGGTTTCCTGGGAATTGTAGCAATTTGAAAGGCAAAGGTGAGCAGAAATGGCAGTCCCTGGCCTTAATCACCACTTCCACGTGCAGCAAATATCCATCACTTCACCCATTAGGGCTGATTTTATGATGCCTGATAAATTTAGCTGTTAGGAAGCCATTCCAAGCCAATAAACTTGGGTTTTTTCTTAACTGATCAAGCAGCTGACACCTTAACATCCTATATCCATCTCTTCTTTATCCAATTTAACAACCTGGCACGTTTACAGTCCCTCAGAAAAGGAACAGGGGAGGATCCAAAGGGCTCTCCAGTATGAAGGATTACACTTTCTTTTCTAGGGGCTTGTTTGAAGGACCTAAAAGTGCTCCAGACCAGGTTGGACAGGCCTTGGAGCAGCCTGGGATAGTGGGAAGCGTTCCTGCCTCTGCCAGGGGATGGAACAGGGGGAGCTTTAAAGGCCCTTTAACCCAAACCACTCTGTGGTTCTGTGATTCTCTGACAGAGAGGTAAAACCCCACTAAATCACCACTAGAGATGTTTACTGAGGGTAATTTATATGGGTTGAATTTCCTTTAATGCTGACTGGACTGGAAACCTTGACCTTATCCCTCACAAGGCAAATCAGAGCTCTTAATTATTCCAGTTTTCCTCCTGTTAATGAAATGCAACAGTGTCATTAGTGAGGCTTGTCAGCCACACTTACGTGCAGAGAAATTATTTGACACTGCTTTTGTCATCTAATCCTTTCAGGAAAAACAGTCACAACATCACATGAGCACTGTAAATAAAAATCCTGCAAGACAAAGAGGACAGATGGCAACACTCCCAAAGAATATCACCTAAAATATTCATCCTTTAGGAGGAGAGCAGGGTTAGCCCTGTCAACAGTCAGTAGATTTGAATCTTCCAAAGGGGGAAAAAAAAAATCCAAATATCCTCTGCTCATGAAGAGAGGGAAGAGATGTGTCAAGACAGTGATTTTTGCTGTACTCAGTGACACTAAAGCCTCTATTAGCATCCAGAAGCATCATCCACACACACTTCTGTGCAGAGGCTCAATTGCTATCATCAATTATTATTGCCAGCAAAAACATTTAGGGCAAACTTAGAACCTGCAAGAGCTCAGTGTTAAGTGCAATTCCACAGGAAAAGCTTTGTCCATCCCTCCCTTCCCCTCTCCTCCCATTTTAACTACAATTCCAGGCTGTTAAAATGTCAACTACCAAGCTAAACCAGCTTCCTGTGGGAAGAGTTAATTAGAAACAAATGTTATCAGAGATGCATGAAACTACAAACTACTGCTCAAGAGACAACTACAGCAAGAGACAAAAACAGTGAGATGTACTAAAGACTTGAAATCAAAAGGAAACAACTCAAAATGATACACAAAACAAGGGGGAAAATGCTCTAGTACAGAAACCACCATCTGTCCCTTCAAAACGAGAGCTGCCATGAAGACAATGTATAGTTACCTGCATCCATATCTGCAAAGAAGGGAACAGCCAGTAAGGAAAAGAAGGAACCAGAAATTCAGTGTCTCAGAGTTGGATTTAAAAGTTCATAAGGAAAACAGATAAAGAAAAATAATCAAAAAAGTATTTACTGTAAAATAAACCTTGATAAGGTACTGTGATATTTTTGATTTCAAGCTACAAACTAGGATTAACGTTAAGCACTACAGCATACAAATTAATTTTCTATGCCATAAGAACATTAAAAAAAAAAAGACCAAATATTTAATATATTAAACAATAAGCAAGTTACACCTTTAAATTTAGGCTGGTGAAGATTTTTTTATTCTCCCAACATCCTGATTGAACAGAAATCCACCACTACAGACAGTAATTGTGGATTTCAACAGCCCAAGTGAAAGCAGCAGCACTACTGAGAGCAGTCAACTCCTCTCCATCAGGACTAATTCTCATTTGGACACACACTGCAGGTCAAAGTATTTAAAGAATTCTAAGAAGTCATGGAAAATCTACAATTATATTCATCGTGCATACTTAGCTCGGTCTGGAGAATGTTAAAGCAAAAAAATTCCATGAATTTTGAAGCAGCACATGGGTGGTTGTTTTTTTGTTTTGTGTTTTTTTCTGCTAATCCTTTTCTGCATGACCAAAAATGAGTAAGGATGTAGTTTGTGGGGGCAGAAGTAAGAGTGGGGTTTGTATATGGACATACCCTCAGGGGACTCCTCCTGGACGTAGGTGCCCGTCAGGTACCGGTGCACCAGCGCTGACTTCCCACTCGCCAGGTTACCCACGATCCCCTGCAAGCAAGAACAAAAAGGAGGAGCAACAAGAAAATCCAACTGCAATCAATCCCTGCAAGAAGCAGTGTATTCAAACAAAATCTCCACACCCCAAACCACAGACACAGTGCAAAATACGGCAAGAGATGAAATAAACTGCAGAGTGCTTTGGAGTGGAAAGGACCTTGGGGATCATCTCATTCCAGCACCTTCCACTCCCCCAGGGTGCTCCAAGCCCCGTCCAGCCCAGCCTTGGACACTTCCAGGGATGGGACACTCTGTGCCCACCTCCCCACCCTCCCAGGGAAGGATTTCAGCCCAAACCAGAGTTTTCTTCCTGGAGGTGCTCAAATGTAACAGTGGTACCTGCACCATTGCATTAGGGGCTTGTCTGAAGTTTCTTTTGTCTTCACTCAGAGCCAGGATTAAAAACACAAAGGAGATGAATTTTCTCGTGTTTGGGCTTGGATGTTTATTAAGTCTTATCTAAAGTACAGAGAGTTCAGCAGCACTTCCAGCCACCAGCTAAAAGTGAGCAAAATGGAGGAGAATCCAGCTGGCTACAAGAAGCTTAAAGCTAACCAGTCCAATAGAGAATTAACACCTATATTATTTATACTTTTAACCCAATAACCAAACTCTTGCACCCCAGAGTGCAGCACTGTCCAACCAGAAACTACTGCCTGAAACCATGGAGAAGAAGGAAGAAGAACAGAAAGGAAACAACACCCAAAATCCTTCATCTTGTCCCATACCCATCACTATATTATAAAAACCTCAAATTTAAAACCCTTCGCCGTGTGAAGCCACACACCTGTCACTCTAACTCCATCACTCAAATTTGGAGCCTTCTCCAAGGCCTCAGGTCACAAGCAGTGTTCTCCTGGGGGTCAGTGCCAGGAAGCACAGAAAGCACAAAAACCCCAGGTCTCTGGAATCCAGCACTCAAATGCCAAAAGACTTGAAGATATTTGGGGTTTGCAGCTTTGAAGGAGCTGAGGACATCCTGCTCCATTCTGGGGGGAGGGAGGTGATGGGAACTCCTTTCCCCCTTTGAAACAAGCCCAGCCTGCTCCGTCCTCTGCTGTTTTCCTGACCCTCAGCAGAGGTTCAGAACAGAAGGTCCCTGGAGAGAAGATGAACTCTGCTGCTCTGCCAAACAGGCCGAGGCAGCACCCATGAGCTGCACGTCCCTGCACATTCTCTACTCCATCTTCTTCATCCTCATTAATCCCAACCACCCTCCTTATCAAAAGGGGCTTGACAGGACCCAGCCATGTGTGCTGGCACCCCCAACACCCCAAATACCCCCTGCCTTGGGCTGATCCCACAGCGTGGGCAGCAGGGGGAGGGATTCTGGGATGAGTCACAGGAAGAAAATGACATCTCTAACATGTGTCCCTTACCACCAGAACACGAAGCAACCTCCCAAATTAATGACTTTTCCCTCCATTATATGCCCACGAACTGCAGTACATTTGTCTACTCCCACTCACACCACAAAACCACTGAGACCTGGGGGAAGCCTGTGAGTGAACAGCTTGGCCTTGGCACCTCTTCTCATCACCAAATTGACACATCTCCCCATACAAAGCCTCCCAATGAGAAGTTCCTTCCCACTTTTTTTTTTTTTGCCTACAACAATGTACAAAATTCCCTCTCCTCAGGATTCATCACTGAAAAATAATTAATTTAGTGTGTGAAAGCTGAACTGTATTTTTAATGGTGTACACGATTGGTTCCAGTGAAATTATCACTTACAAATGATTTGCCTTGTGTGCATGGAAATTAATGCTGTTTTCTATTACATTAGTGCCAAAACTGTAACTGCCAGGGACAACAGAAAAGCATCAACTTGGGGGTCCAGTCAGAGGCAACATCCCATGGCTGGGATGTCTTATTCTATCCAGAGATCCCCCCCAATATTTTAAAGACATCAAATGATTCAAGAACACAGTTTCATATTTTGATTTTTTTAAATATCCCAAAGGTCTTATCAGGTTACACCATTTGACAGTACTTCAGGTTCTCTGACACACTCCTACAAAGTAGGAGCAATAAATCCTACTGGGAGGGGGAACAAAAAAATCTGACTTCTAATACAGTTTCTCTCTTCATCAGCATTAATATTTTCTTTAAGGCTGATCCCCCACCTTATGACAAAAATGCCATCCTGTTTTCACAGCAGTCATATTCCTCTCTTCCCTGTTTTATACACAAACAATCCAAGTCATCTCCATTTATTTATGGGTATGTCTGAAATGCACCAAGTTATGACAAGCATGTTAGGGAACAAAAATACCACCCTAACCCAAGCTCAGGGAGGAGAAAATTCAGCTACAACTCACTGCTCTTTTCAGTTATGACTTGTGCAACACTGAATCATTTATTTCCACGTGCCACACATGCTGCAAAACAAACCCAAGCCACTTTGCCCACTCCTCCTAAAACCTGTTGGGAAAAATCATAAACTGTATTGATGGCACTTGGCATTTTAAAGCAATCCAGGAGAGGAGTCTGACTGCATATTTTTTTGCATATGCTTTTGCAAAAAATTCGGGGATTTTATCCAGAAATCTCTCACGTTTATTCTGCCTAACACATCCTAATTTAATATTTGAATAAACATGACCCAGAAACACCAAAGGTAGTGGTCTCACCATGCTCTTGACCACAACAAAAGCATCAAAAGCCCGAAGTAAAACTCAAGTACTGGATCAGCAGGAACCAATTACAGAATCCCAAACTGGTTTGGGTTGGAAGGGACTTTGAAGCTCATCCTATTCCTGCCCCTGCCATGGCCAGGGACACTTTCCACTATTCCAGCTTGCTCCAAACCCCCTGCAAGGTGGCCTTGAATATCCTTCTGAACACTGGAAAGAAACCAAGTCTCATTTTGCTAAAAAAAAACAAAACAGGAGGCAAAGACTGGTGTTCTTTCCTCAAAGGTACACTAAAAAATACCTCTTTCCTTTATTGCAGCCCTGGGGGCTCTCTGCTCTCCTAGAGCCAGTTTCTGTTCCCTTGAAAATTCTGCAGAGCCCAAAGGGTACAACAACAGCCACTCTAGAAATAAATCAAAGATAAGTATCAACCAACCCCGTCAGTTTAAGGACCTCCCAGCCTGTACCGGAGGACAGCCTCTCCCTTTGGCATGGCCGTTACATTGCTCAGGCACAGGGAGCAGCCAGGCTGAGGCTGAAGGAAGGGAATGACAGAGGTGACTCATGGCAGACGTGCACATTTCAGCTGGCCTTCCTCATTTACCCTTCCTGTTGGAGCACAAGTTCACAGGCACAGCTGGTGCTGCTGGCTGCCATCATTTGCAGTGCTATAATCAAATTATTATTTTTGTAACAGCACAAGTTCTGCTTTCACCCTTGGGTACACTGACCACTGCAAATCAATTCTCTACAGCTGAAATCTGCTCTTCCAACCCCTGCTTCAGACAACACAGGGGCAAAACACCCAAGGTAAGCACTCACATGATGCAGCCAGGCTATGACAAGAGAAAAACGTACCCCGAGACCATCACCTGGTGCTTGGTAATCCTCTGTGCTCTGGAATTACAACATGGACTGCCTGCAGCTCTGCTCTCGCCTGCAATTCCCAATTTTCCTGGTGGGTGCTAAGAATTAGCAGGGCTCAGAGAAAGGAACCAAAAATAAGCCAGCTAACAGTGTTGGACTCCTATCCAACCAACACCTTCCAGCCCTGAATTCCTGGTTTTTCATTGTGTGAGGTATTTGGGGTCTTCCAAAGGACACCTGTTAAACAAAACCCGCTGACCCTTCCTGTATTAGGGAATTGCATCCACTGACTGCCAGATTTTTCTTGTACTCACCTTGAGCACTGCTAAAATCAAAACAGGCACAGAATTGTAGTTGTCAGGATGATGGTCCCATTAAAATGCCTCTCTAAGTGCATTTATCCTGTTAAATGTGGCCTTGCAGATTCTCACACCTCTATAAAACACTATTATCAACTCAGATATAGGAAATGCCTAAATTCTTTAACGAGAGGGAGAATAACACTTAGTCCTTTAAGAAATCAGGGAAGCTTAATATGGGGAGATAAAATGAGCTTTATGTGTCAGCTGCTAACTTCCACTGCCTCATAAGACTTCCCTGCTGAGAAGATGCCCCTTGGAAGCTGCTTCTTGGAGCAGAACAAATTCAAACAGCAATAAAATCCTGAGAGGTCTTTGAAGTGTGATTAGAAATATTGAATATACATCATCTTCATAAAGCCAGCCTCAGGCCTGGAAGTGTTCAGGGTCAGGTTGGAAGGAGCTTGAAGTAACTTGGGATAGTGGAAGGTGTCCCTGCCCATGGCAGGGGATGGGATGAGATGAGCTTTGAGGTCCCTCCCAATCTAAACCCTCCTGTGAGTCTATAATATGTAGAGGGAAACTTCTTATTTAAACCGCTTTCTACATTTTTTTCCCCAACAGTAGCTGGAGTGAAGCATGGAGGACCCCCCGCCTTGTGTGTGACATTCCCAGGATGTTTTCCAAGACAGGAGCAAACGTGAACTCACCACTTTCAGCTCTGGTACAGATCGGCTCAGTGTCCATTCCTGGCTGTTTACAAAGGCATCTGTGGAAGAGGAGAACATTCCCAACGTGAGGATAATGACATTTACTGCTTGCTGCACACAATTTCACAGCACAGCTTTGGGAACACGAGACCAGAGGTCACTCCTGATTCTGGGGAGGCTGACAGTCCAACATGACAGACACCAGGGGTTTGGGGAAATGATATCAAAAATCCCAGAAATTCCCATTCTGCAAGGATCTGCTCTCAGCAGCAAGTGCTCCCACACCATCAGCAAGCTCAAACTATCTCCAGGTCCTTGGAGCTGCACACAGGCTCTTCCAGTGTGTCCCTGCTTAAATCACATCCCACCCAGAACAACACATTCCTTCCCTGCAGGAAAAGCCTTGGATTTGTCACACTGCATGTCACCAACTGCAGCTGCCACCGTCTGCAGTAACTTCTCCATCCAGGTAAATGAGAAAATTTGCTGTTTCTGAAACATGTTATTTTCTACTGCACATCACACTTAATGTCAGCAACTGCAGCAGCCAGTCAGTGGGAGCATACCTGCTCAGGCAGGGGGAAATCTCTCTTCATTCCTCAAACATGCCATTGTCTAGGCAGAAATAAACCACAGAGCCATTTACTACAAAATTAAAAACTACTTGATTTCTTGAAGAAAGGCAAGTTTATCACAGAAGTTGATAACTGGCTCCCACTTCACTGTCATTTCCACACCAAAGAACAGAAATAAGGCTCAATTTTTCTGTATTTAAAAACTTTCACGATTTTATTCCTTCCATAAAGGTCAAGACAGCTGTATGCAAACAGACAGTGATGCTTCTGTTCCAAACCCAGTGTGGATGCTGATTTAACCCCTCCAGAACCATGCAAACCAGCTGAATGCCTGTGCTGCACAGGATGCTCCTACTGAGCAGATCAGCTCCAACTCCACTGAATGAAGCAGCACTGAGTCTCCTGGTGTTTCAAGCAATTCCTGATGCCACAGGAAATGGCAGCTGGAAGGTTACACCTGACCACGTTGTTTTTAAGCAAGCCACTGCTTCCCCTCCAATCAGCAGGAGGAGAAGCTGTTTCATCTGATTTTTTAATCTGAAGAGTAAAACTGGAGGCAATTTCCTACTCCAGACGTGCCTCTCACTACCTTCAGAAACCATCCAAGCTTTCCCATCACCCACCTAAAAAACAACCGCAAAACAAACTTGTATTTCCCAGTGTACCTCTATGAAATACATTGCTTTTGCCTTAATATCCCAAAAAGACCTATTAGCTGGGAATTCTCCAGTTTCATGTAACACATCCCTTGGTATTTCAGCCATTAATAAATCCTGTGAGTACCCATATGAAAACACGTGAGAAATAATCAGTATTTTGGTACAGGTATGAGCTGCCTCCCACACAGCCACTGGCAGCAGAAGGAAAACCAAAGGCTCAGAGTGAATGCTCTGAAGACTCAGGTTAACCTTTGGCATTCCAGGGGCAAGAGAAGACACTGCTCATGCAGCTCCTGTTCCATGACCTGAAGTCCCACTGGATCAAGACCCCCAGGAAGAGCTTTCTGTACCACACCCAGTGACAAGAACTTGGGATGGAGACCAGACAAGCAGCAATTTCCATTTGGGAACACTGCATGCAAGACCTGCTCGTGATTAAAGGGACCACAGCTTGGTCTAGGATGTTCTCCTACCTCCCTGTGGGAAGGAATGTTTTTCTAGACAGGGAGCAATGGAATGGGGATCTTTAGATTGGGCATTGGGAAAAATTTCACTGCCCTAACAGGAAATATCAACTCTCACACCTTGCTCTGAGCTGCTGTGGATTTGGGAAGGAGCAGCCTTGGCTGAATGAGAGGAGGAGGTTTCAGCTCATCTCCAGACTCTCAGGAGTCAAGGAAAACCATCAGTCTCAGGCAGGTATTATCCCTGACTGTGGAGGTTTAGGTGTGCAAAACAAACTGGGAGAGCTCCCTATTAATGCCAACAAGCTTCCATAAAAGAGAATTACTGGATTTTATCACCATGGAAGATTAAAAAAGATGAGTGAGCAAATCACTGCTGCTGGCTTGGAGAACTGCAACAAAATCTGCCAAGCCAAAGGGTAACTGCACAAAATCCTGTTCTCTAAAACAAAAACCTTAAAATATTACTTTGGAAGATCGGTGCTTTCAAAAAGGACAAATCAGGGAGGCAATGAAAACTAAAATCCCAAAAAGCACAGAAGCCAAATGACAAAGCAGAAGGTAGGCAGCTGCAGAGAGGAAGGATGACCCAGCCTTGGACATGGATTTATTCCTCCTACTTGGTCCTTCCTTCATCGAAATGCACCAAAACCCAACACCAGGACCTTCCTAAACTGTATCAGCTCTCAATATGGGCAATATATGCATTTTAATCCTGATTAGCAATATAAGAAATAAAATAAAGTTCACTTGACAAGGTGCTAGACTTCTTGACAAAGCTACCTTCCCCTTTTCTGCTAAGCCCTCAATTCCTGCTCCCACACAGATTTTAAGTGTACAAAATACTTGAGAACAGCTGAAATTTCATTTTATTGCCAAAATATGCCTGTTTAAAAAAACAAAAACCACAACACAACAAAAAGCCAAACAACTTGACCTCAACCCAACTAGTTTAAACTAAAATCTCCCACTTAATAATATATCCTCAGTTTGCAATTACTTTACATAAGGTCTTCCAGTACCCTTTAAAAAAATAAAACCAACTCATTCCTATTGGGAGATCTACGGGATTCCTTTCCACTGGCATGTTTACAAGGAATTACTGCAGCTGAACACAGAACGTGGCATGTACCAGCCCCTGGTCTCTTCAGCAGTGTGAGCTTTGTGTACCCTCATTGGGAGGGACATGGAAGCACCCTCTGCCCAATTCACCTTCTAGGAATGCCTCAAGAAACACTGATTTATTCCAAGATCCACAGAAATTAAGGTAAAAAGGTCAAACACTCAGAGATAGCACATCACAAGCAGGTTTGGGGATTATTTTCCTAAATAAACTAACCTATAGGTACATCATGAAACACTGGATCCATCAAACTGGAGCATGCAGAGCCCAAACTGTGCACCCCACAAAAATCCTCTGCTGAAGCTGCAACCCCCCCACCACCACACGTTGATTTAAACATATTGGAAGAGATTTGCATAATAAATAGAACCACATGTATGAAGTTGATCAACTGGGGTCTTGTTTGCATTACTACCCAGCTCTGGAATTCTAGTGAACTCAACCTTCACATCCCACTACAGGCTCCAGACATGCAAGGAATTGCTTTTGTCAATAATTAATCACAGTTGCATGTGCTGCTCCTTTCATTTCTGCATCACTGATCAAAAGCTTCAAATATTCATGGTGTCACTTGTGTCTTTTTAAGATGTGCACCAAGAAGATCGTTTAGGCTGCATTTCCTTTGCAAAGTTTACTTTGCCACAACAGAAGTCTTAATTTTTTTTTTTACTCAATTATTTTGTTTTTATTTCTAGCACTACCCTAAAGCACGAACTCCAGGAGGATCCTTGGCTGTTGTAAAACCTCAGTTCAGTAACTCAGCCCCACCCAGAAGAACCTTCTTAATTCCAGTATTAAGAATGAGATGTAGACATTGGTTCCAACCACATGAATCCCAGAATGGTTTGAATTGGAAGCAGCCTTAAAGGTCATCCATTCCACCATGGGCAGGGACACCTTCCACTATGCCAGGCTGCTCCAAGCCCTGTCCAGACTGGCCCTGGACACTTCCAAGGATGGGGCAACACCTGCTGAGGTGAAATCCTGGGTGCAGGTCCGTGCACTCCATGGCACAGCTGATTCCAAGGAGGTCTGACTGTTCCAACACTCCATATTTAAAAGCCTCGACAGAAAAATCCAGGAATGACCACTAAAATCTAAATAAATATTAGCAAAATAATGTTAGTGAGCAAATACAGGCTCAAGGCCAATCTCAGCACCCATGATTCAGAAGAGGGGAGGGAAGTAATGAAAACCAGGAAAGCTTCCCAGCCATTACAGCAGTAAGCACAGCAAGGGCCTAGCTGGTCAGAATCCAGCAGTCTGGCTCAGCCCCTCCCTGAGTTTTTACACTGGAGACCCTCCCCTAAATTAACTCCATTTACTGCCACAGGCAATAGCAGCAAGGCAGCTAATGGCCCTTCTGAGAAAATGGTTCTAACTGGGGCCAATTATTGACACCACCCCCTTTGTGTCCATCCTGAGGAAAAAAATCCCCACCAGCCAGTGCAGTTTGTCTGTTTATTGTTTTAGGAGAGCCTGGGCAGTGCCAGCACAGCAGCCTGCCCATCACCAGCCCTTGATCCACCGACCTTCTTCTGCCCTTTTCTCACCCAGAGCTCTCACCCTTGACTAGCAAAAAGCTGAGCAGCTCAGAGCTTTCTCTTCCTCTGATCCAGATGGAAACTCAATGGCAACCTGACCAAAAGGAGTGGTGAGGGAAGGGCAGGCAGATATCCCTGCAGGATGACATGAAAGGACTTAAATCTTTCACGATTCTTGGAAAGCTTCTTAGCAAGAGCTTCCCTCAGGCAATCCCAACGTTACTTTGCTGTCCTGCTAAATGAGGAAAAGCTGTAAATAAATAAAATATAGAAAAGCTAAGGGATTTCTCTGGAAACTCTCAGCTAAAAGGTCCTTTCTGCTAAGAACAGGAGCCCTCAAAAACACAGGAATGAAGTTGAAAGTATCAATGTCACACGCTGCTCTCCCCTTCAGTAATTTCTGCATTACAAGTAATATTTAGAGTTTCTTCTGCTTTGAAATAAAAACCTGAGAGTGAACAGGTACAGAAAACATTCCTGCAAGCTCCCACTTGCCCACAAGGATGCAGATAAGGCCATACATCTCTCTCTTGGAGCTGTATCAAAGCAGCACTTTCAGGACGTAGCTCCCAAAGCTCATGTGCTGTTTTTCAAATGTGCAGCTTTTGGGTTGAGACTTGTGATCCTCCTAAAAAAATGCATTTTTCAGGAGGGGTAATCTTGCAGCACATCCTCTCCAACCCAGCCCCCAGCACTTTAAGTCAAAGCACTGAGTCAGTTCCAACAGAAAACAGCATAAAACCATCCTGACATGTTGATTTCCAAGCTTTGCATAAAATATTATTTGGAAGATCGTGTCACGTTTCAAAAGGCTTTTTTAATAGATTTTATGGGGCTCTGAGCAACCTGGTCTAGTGGGAGGTGTCCCTGCCCATGGCAGGGGGTGGAACCGGTTGGGCTTTAAGGTCCCTTCCAACACAAGTCACCCTGGAATTCTATGAATTTTTATATCTGCTGTGTTTGAGTTTTGAAAATCAGTCTTTTATATGGGCCCTCTCTGCTTATTCACTCTGTTCCATTGCACCACACAATAACTACAAAACAGTAACAAAACCTTTAAAAAACCACCAACAGCAGCACCAGGATGATTTAAGGTTTTATTTCCTCCCTACTCAGAATCATGGATTCTATGGCTTTCCACTGTATGCCAGTTAGGAATTACTGCTGCAACCACCCAGCTCCAAACAGTCCCTTTTTTCCTTCCTGAACTGCAGATGTGTAATTTATAATTCCCAGGCAGCTGAGGCAAAAAGCAGCATTGCAGCTCCCTGCCCTCCCCCGGGTGGGAAGCCCAGCCAGGCTCTGGGAATCACATCCCAGCCCAGCACAATGCTGTATTTACACTTCACCAACAGCATTAATACACACACTGCAGAACAAGTCACCAAACTGCCACAGAGCAATTCAATTACAGCACTAAAACCAGGGGGATTTCACGAGCTGTCAGTTTAAGGCTCCTCCCATCCCCTGCCAGCACTGTCAGGACGGATAAAACCCCACGAGCTCTTCCAGCTCCAGCGTAAATGTTTGATATTGGACAGATTTATCACTGGCCATACCCAATTCCTAATTATAAACAGGAAAACGAGGCTGGGCTTGGAGCAGTGAAGGCACCAGGAATTTGAGCCCATGCTCATCAGAGCCTCTCATATCTGTGACATCTGAAAAACCTTTCCCTGTAACTGAGAACTGTATTAAAGAGATATTTAGGTCAGAGCTGTAATCTCTCTTCCAGCAGCATCTGGCAGCTGCAGCAGCAGCGTTATCCTTTGTGCTGCCATGGAAACAAAAGGAGGACCAGGGATGCAAAGAGCTGCACAAGCTCCCCAGCCAGCGAGCCAGCCTTTCCCAAAATACGCTCTGGCCTTGGGAATTGCAGAGCACTGGCTCTCATCACAGCATCCGGGGTTTGTCTTCAATTTTCAGATCACTAAAATAAAAATATTTCAACGATTTGCTGCTGTTAATATCCCCCCCTCTCTTTCCCATCTACAGCCACTCCACATAGCTTTCAGGGGGCTGCAGAGATGTTACCTCCTTAGGGTAACCCCATGCTTCCTACAAAAGGAATGATGGATAATGGATGCAAGAATATTCCCAAATCCAATCTCATGCACAAAGTTTTACATCTAACACCACCAAGTTATTTCTTTGGCCCTTAAATACAACGTAGCTCCAACCCTGACTACTTATCCTAACCCTCCCCACCCCACAAAACAAGACCCTCAAACCAAACAGAGCAGATATTTTGGCTGCAGGCTTTTTATAAGGAAAAATAAATTACATACTTAACAAGGAAAACTTCCCATTCCTTGTATTTTCCCAGTGGGTTGGGTTCTGGAGCTGACACACACAATTAGTGTAAGGGAAATTCAAATCCCACAGACGAAACCACAGTTTTCTCCTGAGACACCTATGCCGTGGGAGAAGCACAGAGCACGTCAGCAAGGGATGTTTGGAGCGAGGACTGTCAGGAATACAACTCCATTCCAATCAAATGCACATTTCCTAACACATCTCTCAGAGAAATGTGGCACTGGAGAGCTGGGCCAGCCCCTCTTCCAGCAGGCAATGACAACCCCACCAAGAGGCTGGAAGGAATATAAAAAGCAGACAAAGAGAAAATGAAAGCATCCCTGTAGTACAACTGCTCCCTGCTCCAATAAAACTGGGGAAGGAAATGATCATCTCTGCAGTGCCGTGGAGAAACATCGTTTTTACCAGGCAATAAACAGTATTTCCTAAGGGCCAAATCCCCACAGAAATTCAGCTAAAACAGAACCACAGCAGTAAAGGCATCCAGGAAGAAAAAGAAGGCACTGGAGATGGAATGTTTGGTAAGTGCCTTGTTTTGTTGGGTCTGCCCAAAATCAGGGCAGTGCCAGAGGTGAGGTCTGCTCTGTCCCCTCTCCTGCCTCAAGGGAAGGGCAGTGCCAGCACAGGAAAGATGATCCCACAAGGAACTCAGTGAAAATCTGGAGATAAAGTTTCGAGCTGTTCAAGTCACACTTGAGAGAGGCAGGAGGGAAAATCCACACCCCAGCAAGGACGTCCAAAATATCCAAAATTAAATCCTTCAAAAACCATAACCTGGGCTGCCTTTCCTGACTACAGACACAAATGAGGAATTAGCCTTTCTTATTCAAATCTGAATATTAATGAGGAACCTCCCTGAGCAGCATCAAAGATGAAAAGGGACAGCTTTTGCAGTTGGCACAAGAAAAAACGATGTCAAAAGATAAATTAAAAAAGATGAAGTGGGGAGAAAGAGCATTTTGAAAGAATATAGGAACAGATTTATCTGACAAGAAAAATGTCACAATAGAGATGCAAAAAAGAAAAAAAGAGAGGCTTTGCTAGGCAGGCTGAAAAGACTCTTAGCTTTTCAGATAGGTAAGAATGGCTGCAACTCAAAAAAAATTACAAAAAATTAGCAAGGGGGACTTGGTGACTAGTTGGTAGAAAAGAAAATGGAATCATGGAATATCCTGAGCTGGAAGGGACCCAAAAGGATCACCCAGTCCAAACCCCTGGCCCTGCACAGACACCCCAACAATCCCACCCTCTGCATCCCTGAGAGCATTGTCCAACACTCCTGGAGCTCTGGGGCTGTGCCCATTCCCTGGGGAGCCTGGGCAGTGCCCAGCACCCTCTGGGGGAAGAACCTTTTCTGATCTTCAACCTAAACCCTGCCCTGACACAGCTCTAGAGGCAATACTAAATAGAACCCAAGCACACAGCAAGCCACCCTGCACAGGATTCCCACCACTGGGATTACACAGAGGAGATGTTCTGGGGTAGTACTTGAGCATCACCAAAATTTCAAAAACAGAACATGAAGCACATGGCAGTAAGTGAGCAAAAGCACATCAACCTTGGGGGAAAAAAAAGCATAGGAGGAAGGAGAGAAAAGGAGTATCAAGTCATGCTCAACAAAGCAGTGACAAAAGTACAAACACTCGAGAGTGGCAGACACCAAATCCCAGACTAAAAATTGACAGGGGACTGGAGGGACAGGGCACAGGGAATGGCTTCCCACTACCAGAGGGCAGGGATGGATGGGATATTGGGAAGGAATTGTTCCCTGGGAGGGTGGGCAGGCCCTGGCACAGGGTGCCCGGAGAAGCTGTGGCTGCCCCTGGATCCCTGGAAGTGTCCCAGGCCAGGTTGGACATTGGGGCTTGGAGCAGCCTAGGACAGTGGAAGGTGTCCCTGCCCATGGCAGGGGTGGGATAGGATTGGCTTTAAGGCCCCTTAACCATCCTAGGATTCTGTGAACAAGCAGTTTAGATAGAGGCAGCCTCTTCCCATAAACACAACCCTTGAAGTGTTTTACTCACAGCTGTGCATCTCTGCTAAGGTCCTACAGGGACTCACAGTTCAACTGTCTTTGGGATTACAACAAAAGGGAAAACTATTGGGCTGGGTTTTAATCTGCCTCTTACCAGTTTCACAACGTGCTTCTTAATCCTTATGGAAGGAAGGATAAGCAGGAGTGACTCCATCTTTACCTCCCCCTCCTCTCTCATGCTGATCCCACCTGGCTGCCCCACTCCTTAGGAGGATTGCTCTTGCCTGGACCAAATTCACCTCCCTTTTACTGTCCCCACACTACCCTACAGTAAGTTCAAGCCACCAGGATGTCCACCACTAACCACCACCAGGTTCTTCTGCAGCAGTGCACAACCAGCTCCTGGTTTTTGCTTTCTTTTTTGCCTGGGCATTCATCATTCTTTCATCAGTATCTCAACCTGAAGAGGAGGCTGCAGCAGATTCCTCCAGGATTTGCTGCTGGATCTTTTCAACATTAAAAAAAAAATAATCAATTATTTATTCGTAGACATGATTCCCTACTTTTAAAGAAGTTTTATGCACAAGAGGATCCTCCCTCTTATCTGATGGTAGCTCAGCTCAAATTTCTACTGAGAGCAATCAAAATGAACAGATTTCCTTTGTCCTCCCCTACAGAACCTGAGTAAATGTGAGCTATGATTTTTCCCATAAAAGCCAAGTCACCCTTCCCAATACCTCAATTATCCTTCCACCTATAGAGCTCACTCTCAATTCCAGCTCGCTGGTTGCACAGTGTGATTAATGCAGACAGAGGCAAACTCTGCCCCTCGTCACACCCAGGCAGCCACGGTGAAGTCAGCCTACACTCTTCCCATCCCCAAAATGCCCCTCCCCTCTCGAGGAACCTGCAGAGGAGCGATGGTGCCGTCAAGAATTCTTTATTCTTCTGCTGCACCCACGTGCCAAAACCTGCAGCATACACGTTCAGTCACGAGTTCAGTCACTCTCAGATCAGCTCATGGCCCAACTTCCTTGCCTGTCAACCCAAATGTGTGCTCTGACATCATCTGACCATTCACAGGGACCTTTTTCAGTGCTTTTAACTGAGGCTACAGAAACCAGGTCCAGAGGGTTTGTACAGAAGTACATCTAGAAAAACACTTCCCCTCTCCACCAGGGAAATGATGACTTGTTTATGCAACACATTTCTGAAAACATTTTTTAGAACTAGAGTCATGTCTCCCAGATTGCTATGCTGGTTGTCAAAACAGAGCCTCTTTTTCCCTGACTGTACCATATGTAATCCTAAATCCACTTTCCCTAACTTGATATCACCCATGCAAGATTTGGAGATGATTAGTGGAAAATACACAAATGAGACACTGTTCTCCAGAGAACAGCCCAGCAGGAATAATCTGATGGCGTTTATATTTATTAGCCTGATGCACATCTAACTTGTTTAAACACAGCTTTTGTCAAATGTCAAAAAAAAAAAAAAAAGTTAATGCAATCCAAGGCATGGTCTCAAAGGGAATTAATGCTGAGCTGGAAGCAGTGCAAAAGCCTTGGTTACAGCAACAAGGAAACAGTGCAAAGGGGGCCCATTTTATTTCAGTTGTGCAGAGATCCATTATGAGAAAAAGGCTGATTTCCTAAGAGCCCACATGGAGAACCTAAAGCAGGCAAGTAGGATGGGGAAGACGTGGTTTGTGTGGATGAGAGCCTCCCCCTGACCTCATGGGGCAGGGAGATGGTCCCATAAAGCTTCCCAGTACAGGCAGGGGCCCTGGATGCTCTCCCTGTGCTGTCTCCCTCCCCCTGGGAACTCTGCTCTGGCAGCACACCTGAGCAGTGCAGACTCACCTCAGCTGCCCAATTAGCTTTTATCTTCCTGCAACAAGGCCACTACTCACTCACTCCATTACATTACCAAGAGCCTGTAAAGCCACCAAAACATTAAGCCAGCACTAAAAACCCGGGACTTAGCACTGCACAGCTGAGCCAGGGATGCACCCTGAAGCTGACAGAACGCCAAGCAAGCAGGGGAGGGCTCAGGTCTGCCAGCACCTTTTGCCTGAAAACTGCTTAAAAACAGCTAGTAATAGAAAAGACAATATGTGACTAAATGCTCCGTTAGGAAAGAGTTTCCTTTCACAGCTCCCTATTCAAAAAGCACTTGCTACCACCTGGCATTTTGGAAAATACAGGACCCCTGCAAGTCCAAAGGATTTCTTCTGGAAACCCAAAACATTGCTCACATGAACTTTAGACCGGGTGGCTGTAACACAAAGCTCTACCCTGCACATAAAGCTGCAGGTTTGGAGGGAGGCAGAAGTGAGGAAAAGCTGCTGGAATGCCAAGGTCCATTCCCTATCGTTCCTTTGGCTTCTCCTCCCCTCCCATCTCACCCAGCACCCACGGCACCTGAAGAATTATTGCACTGACATCTAAATCAACAGAGAACCATTGCAAATATCCATTCATTAACCCTTCTCCATTTGAAGCTTAGAAAGCTGAATCTTTCCTTTGCCAGAACTGGTAATATGATTTCTTTTTTTTTTTTTTTAAAACCCTCATCCAGGAATCAGACTGTTGTGGGTCTTCACAAAAATCCTGCCCTCTGGCTACGCTCTTATTTATATTTCCTGGGTGAAGCCAAGAAACTCAAGTGTGTTTTCCAAGCTTCAGCAGGTTCCCATCACCTCAGGCACATACTTTAAACTCAAAGCATTGCACTAGAAATGGTATTTTTAAAGGAGCCCATGCAGAGCTCAATAATCAGAAACCAATTTTGTTCACCTACAAGACCAAACACCTCTGTCCTTAAAATCCTGGCTCTGATGCTTTTCACATTTGCTATTTTACAACATGCAAATGAGGCCTATTAAAGGATAATTTGGAAAAAATTAGCTATTTTTGCACAAGCCCTCTTTTGCTGCATCTTGACCTATAACGTGCTCTAGCAAACCACACTGTAGACTGAGTCCTTGCTAAACCCATGCACTCAAACACTTAAATAATTACTCTTTAAGCACGTAAATTTGAAGTAATCTTTCAAATTCTGTTCCCTACTAATCCTATAACCTAGTTCCTTTATATGAGCTGAGAAAGGAAAGCTGAGGGCCAGTTTATATTCTTTGTCACCTCTGTGCCACTTCCTCAGGTAAACTCGACCCCATCAGCCACTGAAATTCATTATAAAAAAATCTCTTCATGTTTAAGAAAAAAAAAAGTGCCAAAAAACCCACAGAAAGATCTAAAATGTAGTTCAAAGCCAACAAGAAGGGTGTCAGCCTCTACTCCAGCAACACCACCAGCACATGCTTTTAAGAAAATAATTAACACAATCAAGTGCAGCCCTAAATCCACACTAAAACGCAGCCACTTGGAAGCAGTACAGTTGGCAAACAGAAAGCCAACAGCCATAGCTCCAAATCTCAAGAAAGCCACCCCAAAAGCAGCAGCAGAACGTGTGACACTGAATGAATGCACACTTCCAGAATCCAGAGAGACCAGCTCTGCCCTTCCAGGGAGCTCCCAAAAGCTGCTCGTGCACAAAGCCAGGGGAGCTCTGTCCTTAGCGTCCCATACACACAGACAACATGTGGTTAGCACATCCAGGCAGCTACTGGGGCACGGCAAAACAATTCCTGGCTCCTCCTCCCCGCTTAAATGGATTTCTTTTTTCCCAGGCCCAGGCAGGGGGATGAGGAGTGCAGTGCAGGCTGCAGGTGCTGCCAGCAGCTGGAGCAGACCCCAGCACAGCCACAGCATCCTGCATTTTTTTAAGCTGCAGCACGTAAGAGTTCACATCCCAGAATGAAAACAAAGCAAACCCCAAAATAAACTTCACTTTCTTACTAATTAAAGGGATTCGTTCCTCCAGGAAGGCCAACACAAACCACTGCTGTGGGGTTAAGGATGTATTTTTAGCACTCAGTCCTTCCAGCATTTTTATGGAGGCTGTGCAAGGAAACCAGAGCCTGACTGGTTATATACCCCTATAGCATCATCAAAAGCTCTGGCTAGGAAGTTTTTTTTTTTCCTTAAATTTATTTGAAATATGCCACAAGACATTTGCACAAGCTAAATCCTAGCAATACTAGAATTTCTTCTCCAGCATCCTCATTTTCATTCCCTGTCGAGAAGCCAGTAAATTCTGATAGTCAGCAGAGAATCCTAGGATTGTTTGGGTTGGAAGGGACCTACCAAACCACCCCATTTCACCCCTTACCATGGGCAGGGACACCTTCCCCTAGAGCAGGTTGCTCCAAGCCTCACTCAGCCTGGCTGGAATGCCTCAAGGGATACAGCAATGTCAGTAGATATTTTAATAATTCTGGCACATTTTTAATTGCCTTTGCTCACCTTTCCACTTAATTCACAGCAGTGATGGAAGTTTACCATACTGCAGGTTACACTATCAACAAATAATACTATTTATAAGATAAAAGTCTGAACTTAACAGTAATAGGCATGGTTTGAAACCAAAAGAAAAACAAGCATTTCCAAATTTACTGTCTTCACCTAGCTCTAGGAAACTGTTCCCAAAGACATGGAATATAAGTCTCACTTTCCCAGCGCAAGTTCACTGCTTTTCTAACAAGCCAACAAGTTTCCACTTGTAACTCAGTCCCAAATGATGGCTGTAAGGTTGTTCCAAACACATTCCAGATTTTTTTCTCTTGAATGCTCGAGACATCTTACCATAGGATTAGAAAAATGGCATCAAGCTGTACCTGATGGAAACTGAGTTGGCAAAGCAAGGTGCATCCTACTCAGAGTGTTCTGTTTAGGGAAATCCCAAGCTGGTCGAATGCAGAAATCATCAGATGAAGCAGATGTGCTTATTATCCACACATGCAAGAAAATGAGGGGACAAACCTTCATATATGGCGGTAAAGCAATCCCAGCAGTGAAAATCTCTTCATTCCACAGAACTCTAAGGGGTTTTCCATGTTCATGGATAAACAAAACAGCTTTTATCCTAAACACCAACAAGAGGCAGACCAGAAAGCCCAACTCATTATAGATATATATATATATATATATATATATTCTTTTTTTTTTTTAATTTCTTTTTTCTATATTTTATGTAGTGGTTTGGGTGACCCCCAACACCTGAAATCCAAGTCTCCAGACCATCTGAACATAAGGCAAAGGTAATGCCATTGGTACCAGCTGGCTCCAATTGACACCTCACCTTTATCAGCTCTGGAAGGACTTCCTGGTGGGCTGAGAACCACCCACCATTCACGTCCCTGCTGAATCACACAAATACTAATCAGCCTTTAAAAGGTGCTGTTCCACCACGCTGTGTAAATTACAACCAACACAGGGAGATGAGGAGACTACAGTCAGGGATCAGACAAGACACACCTGGATATGCAACAGAATATTCATTATTAAATCAAAGTAGGATCAACAGTTCTAGCAGCTCCTGTGTATGTATGCAAAAACATACTTCCAGTTTAATGACTTCTAGTTATTAAAAATAATAGAATAGTTTAAGTTGGAAAGGACCTTAAAAGATCATCTACTCTCCTGGGTAGGGACACCTTCCACCAGATCAGGTTGCTCTGAGCTCCACTCTTCCTGTGCATTTGAAGAAAAAGTTACAGAATTTGGATTTCAGTTATAATCCCTATTGTCCAACTTACTCTCCCTTTATTCAGACTATAAGATTAATGTCTCGGGACAATTTGCCCCCCTTATCTGCCTCAGTGCCAGCATCCAAGGCAGAATATTTACATATGATTTGAGCCATTTCACTGGGAACACAGTTTATCAGGGAGCCTAAAAGAGCAGGAGGATCACATCCTGCTGCCCTTCCCTCTGGCAGGATCTACAGGAGGCCAAGAAAAGGCTCACAGCAGTTTTCAGCAGGATCATCCTACCAGGCTGCAGGACAAAATTAAAAACTGCACACAAGCCTACGCTTTTACAGAAGAAAACTGTTTTGATGGGAAAGCCGGACAGCACACAATACAAACTGAAAACATTACCTTGCACAGGATCAAACTCCCCTCTTTCATGAAACCCTTACATCCCTAATTCCAGGGGTGCCTCCAGGCTCCTTAAATGCTGCATCCATTGGAGGAAATGCTGTCCAAGTATTTCTTGTGAGGTGATTTTCATTAGCCCTGCCCAGCATTACAGCTGAGCATCATCAACGTGCCCTGCTCCATCCCAAGCACCACGAATACACTTTATCAGAAAGTGTCTGCATCCCTGTTAAAATCACACAAAAGTCAGGATGGAGAAGACCTTCAAGATCAAGTCCAACCTTATTCTAAGTAGCTAAGCCAGGTGTACACTTACAACCAGACATGTTTGTCATCTGTAAACCTCTAAAGCAATTATCATGGTGAATTATACCAAGGCTACAGCAGAGAAAAAAAAAATCAAACTCTGTTACCTATTAAATTGCTTTAGGCACTGTAATACACAAGAAGAATGAACGAAATTATCTAGGGAAGCATTACATGAGTTTTCCCCATTAAAAAAGCAGGCAGGCAGTCACAGAGGGCTCCCAAAGAATTGCTGGATGAAGAAATCTCTGTACAGACCAGTCTCCACATGAAGGAAAAGCTTGAGATAAATGCAGTAAAAAACCCACTGTGGATTTGAGGCTGAAAATTGTGCCTCTGAATTAAAGCCTTGCTCAGGATTGCATCTGACACTGAGAACTGAAGACCTCTGGCTACTCTCAAGTGCTGCACCGCTGCACCCTAAAATATCCACAACCTGCCTGCTCACAAGGTTTTGCTGTGCCACTTGAGTGACCCCAGGTGTGCCCACCCCTGCAGATACCCTGGATCACAAAGGCTCCATCCTTCCCAAGAATCCACGACCTGCCACACTCATTCCCACTTTCAAAGGAAGGGAGCATTTTCACCTGGAGGGAAAAAACTTTAAAGGTGTTTTCAGGCAGCTGAACTCCCCAGAGTCAGGCATTTATCTTTTAAATCAAGTAGACATGTCACCACAATCCTTGTTGCTTAAAAAAAGGGAAATATGATGAATTTCAAAAGGAGCTATTGGAAATCACAGCACAAGACATGGAAAGCTGCCATTGCCCAGCTGATATCTGGGGAATAACACATCCGAGATGAATCAGTGAGGAATTGGGAGATTTTCTGCATAAACCAAACAATAAGCACTTTAATTTCCAATTCTTTGATACAGACACTGTATTTGACAGCCCTTACCTCAGTACCTCCCCCAACACAGATATACAGTGAGCATTAAGCATTTTGAAGCTATAATGAATCATTTGTCAATTAGATCCCCCAAAAATCAGTCATTTATCCCAAAATATGACATGCACTGGCATTATGGACTAACACCCACGTTAAACATGCCACAACTCTCCAGTAAATAAATCTCACTACCCAAGCCAAAAAAATGCTGAGGAGGGAGAGCCCCTGGAGCTAAAAGCAGATCTTTTCTCAAGAGAGCAATACCTAAAGTTGAGCTGAGGAAGCCCAAAGCACACAAATCCCCTGCCTGCCCCCAAACACAGCACCAACAATAAAGGAGAAATGTGAGGCCATTCTTCCAAGGCTGCTTCAGCACAGGATGTTTCCTCCTCACAGCAATTTCAAGGCTGTTGAAGCTCTTCTCAGTAATTCCCAAATTATTTCCAGAAGTGATTTATAACATGCCCAGGGACAAAAGCCACAAACAGCACAAGAGCCTACTAAAAAACTTGACCTTTGGGGTTTTGCATTGATCTCCCAGCCTCTACTGGTACTTTCCAAGAAAATCCTACACTTAAATCTCACTTTAATATAAACAGCCACCGAGTTTCCAGCTAGAGAATCTGCTATAGGAATTAAATGCCACACTCCTTCCTGAAAATTCAGGTGACCAGAACCTCAAAGACTCAAGACTTCAAAAGAAGTGCTGTACTTCCAGCTGAAATTACACATTCTGGCTCCCACTTCATGTACCAATTATAATGTCCTGGAAATGTTCCTCAAAAATGCTGCCAAAATTGGTGACAGAACCATTAAAAATGCCCTTAAAACCCCCAACAAAACAACAAAAAGACTCACAACCACTTTGAGGCCCAAGGTTTTAAGCACAAGTCATCCACTGGAAAAAAACATGACATTGAAATGAAGGAAAAAAATACAAGTGAGAATGCTGCAAAACTGCTTATTTCAACACCCAGCTGATTTTATTGGTTCTGCAATCATTTTTTCCTAGGTTTGGCCTGCTGGGTGCATATTCCACTAAACAAACATGAAGAATTAAAGGTGGTAAAATTCACTTTAAGTGATTTCACGAGTTGGAGTTAAAAACAACTGCCTTTATTACTCAAAAATTCCCAGCTCAGAGAGCAAGGACACAGCCTGACTCCAAACTCCTATCACACAGCTCAGCAGCTTAGCCACAGCCATAAAATTATTAAATATGCATAGGAATGTGCCTGAAATAAAGGCATTGCAAGCAGACTTCATCTGACATGGATTTATACATTACATAAAAATTACATATATGCATTTCTATATATATATATATATATGTAATCCCCCCAAAATGCCATGCCATTGAAAAAAGGGAACTCCTGGAAAAAAAGGGAATTAAGGAAAAAAAATTCCTCTGAGACTGGCTGAAAAGGGTACAAGAGGTGACAAGATAAGCTAAACTACAGTGGTGTGAGCCCAAATTTAGCCTGGGTTTATCTGGGAAGCCCTTTGTGGAGGTTACATGAGGCTCCTTGAGCTCTCATCCAGCACCCACTCCTTGTTTGCTTTATTCATCAAAGCTCATCATCTGAATGACTGAAAAAACGCACAGAAATCCATTTTTATTCATCTTAGCGGGGAAAAAAAATATGCTCTATGTTTTTGCTGTGGTTTTTGTTCTGTTTTTACTGCACAAACCCTTCCTTCCTCCTCCCCTGAGGACTGCCAGCGCTGGGGGACAGGGGAACAGCACAAGTAAACAGTAAAGACCAGCAGTGCTTGTGATGACTGCAGTGACACATTCCTGGGATTATTCTGCAGGAAAGGAACTCAGATTGGGACCAGAAAGAAATCAGCTTTTTACTTAGAGTGTGAACCTGTAACTCTGCTGTAACAGTGAAATGCATCGAGAGAATGGGAGTGGGAATTCTCCAGCCCAAATTTGCAGAACTCACTGGAGCTTGGTTGGGTAACTCAGCTCCCTCCTGCAGGAGGGAAGGAACAGGGAAATTCCTCTGGTTTTATTCCCCAAGGGCAGCAGTGGCAGCTGTGAGTGGGATGGGAAGGAGGCTGGATAAGCCAACATGGACTGGGACACTCAGAGGCACCAGCAGACACCTGCAGTGGGTACCTGGGGACAGGACACTGACCTGGCAGCCAGCTACAGCTGAAGGAAAGCTGTGGGAAGTCCTGTGATGTGGAAACAGGGTCACACACACTTCATCAATCATTACTACACCATAGCCAGTTCCATCACCCACTAAATGCTGTCGAGCCCTCAACACCAAACTGGTTTTTCTTCCATACAGAAACAACCTGTCCCAATGCTTTACCACACTATCTGTGGGTAACATCACACTGACACAGCTGATTCTCAACCTGGGGGCCCTAAAAATACAAACCAGAGCAGGCAGGCTTGGATCACACTCTGTGTCTTCTTTATTTGGGGATGGAAAAGGATTTGTTATCAGTCAATTCCTGACATACTTTGCAAGGGTAGAGGTTAAGGCAAGCTGTGACAGGAACATACCCTGTAAGAATAAAAAAGAGGAGCTTCACCTTAACCCCTCTGCCTGGCTACTGCAGCATGGCCCCTGCTCCTGCCAAAGAAACTTCCAGGAGGGACTCCAAGAACAATTTCCTGCAGTGTGCTCATTTCTTTTCCAAGCCACCTGAATGAAAGCATTCCCAGGTGAAAGACCAAAAGGTGCCCACACACACATCGAGGTATTTCATACTGAAGTTTCAATGGTACAGCGTGAAATACAACACCTGGGATTGCAATCCGTGATCCACAAGGAAATTAGAACCTCCATTTTCATAGCAAAAGGCACCTAATCATAGGAAGGAATCATTAAACAGTTACCTAGAACAAAACTGTAATTAACACAGCGAATAAATCCCACTTTGTTCTGGAGTCCTTTATTTTAAATGCAGCTTTCTGTTCTGTTCCCCCTACTAAAGCAATCCCAGGAAGGTCCTGCTTCCCATATGCTTCCCTGCAGACCCTCAGACTTCACTCAGAAGGAACACAAAGGTCCCTCAAAATCAGGCACTGCTATTTCAAATCAGGATGGATTCCAAAGGGATCAGATGAAAACTGCCAGTAAAAGCCACCCAACAGAAAGGTTCCCTCCTTAAACAAAGAACATGAATCCTGGTACTGCTCTGGCTGAGATGTAGGTGGGACAATCTGGGAAGAAGGAATGAGTGGTACTGACATCCTGCTCATCTACAGGAGGACAGGAATCAGGAATGCTGCAGGTGCAAGGAGCCTGGATGAACATCAAGCAGCAGGTGAGTGACCTGCACTGAGAGATGTGCTAGAGCCAAAGGACGAGCACTGACCTGCACTTTAATCCCCACTGCCCTGCAAGGGAAGATTATTTGTTTTTGCCAGTAAGCTGCCAGCCTGGGAAGGGCATCTGGGGTGATGAACTGCTCTTACACAGCCTGGGAGAGCTCATGGAAAGGTCTCCTCTTGATTTTTACCTTCACCACTGAAGCGGAACTTGGCCACCGTGGCAGAAATACACAGGAGCAGGGCAAGGCAACACTGCACAACCACTTCAGGACAGAAATAACACATCTGCACAGGACTGTGATATCTTAATCAGAGTTAAACGGAATGAAACCATCTGCCAAACTGGAAAACAAAGTTTGACAGCCTTCATGTAAAATAGCAGCCATCGGGTTTCTATTTAACAGGCACAATTGAACTAAAAACATTCAGATTCCATGACTAAACAGATAGATAGATAACATTATATATATATATATACACACATACATATTTGTTTTAATTTGGGCATCTCTCAAAGTGCTTTTCAGAACAAGTTCATCCACACTACCAGCTCTGTTTCCTGGAGGAAGGAGGCACTTAGACAAACAACAAATCTTTAGATGACTGCAGTGCTGTCCGCTCAGCCTCTACTTAGCATGAGTTCTCCTGCCTGCTTTAAGTTAAAAATAGAGTCAGTTCAAAGGGCTGGAGGTCAACTGCATAAGCACGTGATTCAGTGGCAGACAGCAGTGAGGAGACACACCTGGGGCTCTGCAGAGCCTCCCCAGCCCAGCAGTGGGGAGGGAAAGCAGGTGGCTGTAGTAAAATGTGGCAATCATCTCAGGAATGTTTAAGTCCGAACATAAAGCAAACCAACTGCAGGATTTCGCTTTTCACTCCCCACCCTTTATGTTCACAAGACCAAGAGATAAGAAGGAGCAAAAAGGGAAGGATTCCCACAAGTTTTGTAGGCAGCCAAACAGACTTCCAGCATTTCCATGCCTCTGGTGCATACACACAGAAATAATCAAGCTGTTTACACATCTTTATGCACAGTCAAACATACATCTCGCTTATCTGATCCCAACCTGCTCTTTTCAGAGCCTGCCATTCTCAAATAACCTCACCCTGAGTCACCTGGGAAGCTCTGCAGATACCTAAACTGAAAATAAAGAGGTTTGGGTTTTTTTTCGGAGAACTTCAGTTCCCCTCCTTGAAGATCCCATCCCCACATCACCCAGTTCACCTCTTCGTTCTAATCTCAATTACCACCCTCTACCCTAAGCAGTGACTTTCCAGCTAACTCAGAAATAGCCAGGAATTTTGAAGACTTAAGGCATGCTAAGATGTTTTTGAGAAATTAGAATCAGATACAAAAATAACATATTTTGGCCAGAACTGCTCGCATTCAAAGGCATTTCACTAACACCCAGGTGACCCCACAGGGACAGTGCCCTGCAAACAGGGACCTTCAAACGCTGCTTTTAAAACATCTTTTTTCAGAAAATGTCTTTTAGCGTTGCCTTCTTCTTCCTCTGACCCTGGGGAAACAACCCTGCCATGCACAAAACTACATGGAATTAAAACTATCTCCAGTTAACCCTTGAATAGCACAAGGCTGCCCAACCCCATGCTGGAAAGCTGAGGAAATTCCTGGCCAAACAGCACAAAATCAAAGGTAACACCTTCTCCTGAGGGCAGTAATTACCCTCTTTTTATTAAAACAAACTCTTCATTGACAAATTTAACATGTCAGGATGTAAGAAAGCTCTGGGGAGATGTCACAGTGGACTTTCAGTACCTAAAGAGGCTTTTGACAAGGTCAGACAGTGACAGCACAAGGGGGGACTGTATTAAAGTAAAAGTTTAGATTAGATACTAATGAAATTCTTTATTCAGAGGGTGGGCAGGCCCTGGCACAGGGTGCCCAGAGCAGCTGTGGCTGCCCCTGGATCCCTGGAAGTGCCCAAGGCCAGGTTGGACATTGGGACTTGGAGCAGCCTGGGACAGTGGAAGGTGTCCCTGCCCATGTGGCACTGGATGGGTCCCTCAGGGGAGGGGACAAGAGGACACACACAGGGAGAGGGTACCAGTGACAGCCAAGGAATAACAGCCTGAGCAAGGAAACCAACAATCTGCAGCAGAGGATGAGGCAAAAGGCGACCTTTCAATTCAAGTCAGGTGAGAGAAGACAAAAGTTTAATTTCTCTCCAAGGCCTGAGCGCAATCCCCTGAAAGCTGTGAAGAGCAACACAGTGTCAATTTTAACAGGTTTAGTAATTAAACGTGGAGAAAAGTTAAACCTTGTATCCTCCATGAGTACAAACTTGGATTTTTCCCGGCAAGACAAAGAGGTCGAGGCATAAAAGCTGTTGCCTTGCCAACATAAATATTTCTGTATCTCTGAACAGAGGAGCTTCTGAGCTGGGATGTTGCATAAGCAACAGTTGGGTCAACATCCCAGTTTCCCAGGCATTTAACCCTGGATAACACAAGCCCTTGGAAGAGCAGGAGATGTCTCAGGCACTCTGTCATCCTGACACTCATCCCAAAGAAGGTTTTGGGTGCCCTTGGTTTTGGGAGCAGGGAGAGCATCACCTCTGCAGGAGCACTCCTAAGGGTTAAAGGGCCACTACTGATTTCTCAGAATTCAGCCTAAGAAGTGCCACTTAGTGGTGAGAACAAACAGTAACTCATTAGGGTGAAATATTGTGCTTTTAACACCCAAATAACATCTGCACCCACAGAAGCAGCAGAGAAACTAAGGAGGGAGGCAGCTCCATAAATGCCTTACACATCCCTACAAATCAAATCAAATGCAGCTGCACTGAGTGGTTCAGCACCTAGTTTTTCAAGAGTTTTCCCTTATGTTTAATACATTGGCAGTGTTGTTAAGCAACTGTTTGCATGGGAATAAGAGGAAAAATATTTGCATCAGTGATGCAGAACCTTCTTCCCAAACACCACACATGTATATGTATATGCATATACACACCAAGTCCTAAAGCAGCACTTTTAGGAATCCAGATTCTCTGTCAAAGGAGCCAGACAAGCTGACTGACAAATACATGCAAACAAAGAGGGATTATAAATCACTTGGAAGCACCAGGAGCTGGCAGCACTCAGCACAGTATTTGAGCTCCCCTTCATATCTAAGCAGCAAAACATCAGCATCTAATCCTTCCAAGTAGGAAAGATCTTCTGGGAGGCTTCATTCACAAAATGGGAGCTGGGAAGAACAAGAACCCCTTTACTAACACTGAGATTTTCCCAAGAAACTTTGAATTTATTTCTTATTAAGTGCCTTCAAGGCTGAAATGAACTTCCCCAAGCAGTTGAGACACATCATCAATTCATTTTAAAATCAAAGTTGCTTGATATAACCAGAACTGACATTGCTGAATCTTTAATTCAATAGCTCTGTCTATATGCTAGTGAAAATAAAGGTACAAATAACAGGCGTCAGGCAATATAGAGGGAACATTGCTCAAAGCAAAGGAGACAGATTTTGAGCACCACACACGTGGAACATTTACAGCCAGGAAATACAGAGGTGCCTACCTCGTAAATCCCAGGGACTGTACTGACATTACAGCCAGATCCTACAGGGCTCCCCATAAAGCCCTTGCTGTAACATCTCAATACACGGAGAGATTTACTCTGGGTTATCCCTTCAGACAAGTGACCTTTACATCTTCATCTGGGCAGCCTCAACAGAACCCAAAACACAAGAACAAGTACTGAGGGTGAGGTTAAATGATGACTTAAGTGAACCCACTCCACAAACATCCCCCCAAATGAGACCTACTGACCAAGTGACCCTCATGACAAACATACTGCCCGGAGTCCCTGCCTGTCCCAAACCCCTTCCAGCTGCTCCTGCAGCCCAACAGCTGCACTGCAGGTCCCTCTGCCTTGCTTCCCTTCTTATTCCCTAAGGAAACCTCAGTAAATAACAAGGCCGACCACTAGTGTCGTCTGTGATGATCAAAAAAAGATTGCAGAAAGCTGCAGCACACTGTTGGCTGATTCTCTGGCTGGCATTTGCCGCCTGCTTTGCGTTAGGAAAACATTTGGTACTATTTTGTCAATAAAGCACAAGTATTTGTCACACACTGTCATTATGTACCAGCCTGAACCATCAAAAATCATCAAGGGCCCCGTTTTCGACTCCCATCGAGATAACAGCTTTATGTTGGATGCTTTTCATGAACAAAATAGATGATAGTTTCACGGGTTCAATACAGAGACATTTCTTTTTCCTCACACATGAAAAAAGCCATTCTGTGGTTTTTGGCAGAATCGCCTCTCGCTGTGTGTTTACTGCAGTTGCCATGGGGAAATCCCAACACCACTTATCAAAAGTAACACCAGCACATTAACAGTCTGCATTAATGATTTCTTGTTAAATCCTATGCAGCCCAAAGTGAAAAGGAATATTCAGGCATTTAAAACATGTGCTGCTCTCTGCTTTCCAAACACCAATTCCTGAGGTTATGGCCATGCCAAAGAAAACCCCAGTACACGCCATCGTTCTACACTCATTATTTGGTAACTGGAGAGTTGTACTTGGGCAATCAGTGTTCAACTACTGCTGGTCATCAGCTCTGTAGGATCAAAATTAGCTCTGCTCTGTAGCAGAGAGCCAAACTGCTCGTTCAAATACGCCCAAGTGGTTCTTCAGTGGTGATCTAGGAATCCAAGACCTGGATGCAGCCCTGCTAATGAGCTTACACTGCTTTGAAATTGTATTTTGTGAAATGGGAGTGATGGCAGGTTCTGGCTGCTTCACTAGAGAGAGTAAGGGCTCAGCATCTGGTACCAGTGATCTCATTTTGCAGGGCAAAATGACCATTACATCCAGCAAAGAACTGCAGTCAAGTCATGCAGCAACTATGAGCAACTTAAAACCCTCCTCTGGTCTCAGCTCATCTGCCACCTCACTGACAGACTCCACCTCTGAAAATCCAGTAAATGTAGACGCACCAGGATGAGCAAAGAGTTCCAGAGGAACCCAGTGCTCCTCAGAATCACAGAATTGTTTAGGCTGGAAAAGCCCTCCAAGGCCATTGAGCTGAAGCTGTGCACGAACCCCACCTTGTCCCCAGACCAGAGCACTGAGTGCCACATCCAGGTGTTTCTTGGACACCTCCATGGATGGGAACTCCACACTGACCTGGGCAGCCCCTTCCAGTGCCTGAGCACCCTTCCCATGGGGAAATTCCTTCTGCTGTCCACCCTGACCTCCCCTGGCCCAGCCTGAGGCCGTTCCCTCTCCTCCTGTTCCTGTTCCCTGGGAGCAGACCCAAATCCCCCCCGGCTGTCCCCTCCTGTCAGGGAGTTGTGCAGATCCACAAGGGCCCCCTGAGCCTCCTTTTCTCCAGGCTGAGCCCCTTTCCCAGCTCCCTCAGCCCCTTCCCAGCTCCATTCCCTGCCCTGGACACCCTCCAGCCCCTCAGCGTCCCCCTGGCCAGAGGGCCTCCAGAACTGGACACAGTCCTGGAAGGGCCATTGGCCTCTTGGCCACCTGGGCTCGTGTTCAGCTGCTGCTGACCAGGACCTCCAGGTCCCTTCCTTACAGATCCCACTCCTCCTTCATCCTGCAGTGCTGCAGGGGTTGTTGTGACCTAAGGGCAGGACTTGGCACTTGGCTTCTGTCACACTGAACAACCTCAGATTCAAGGCAAGGAATTAGGAGGAAAGGAAAAGGAATATCATGCAAATTGTGCTTTGGTCATCTGCATGAGTTTCATTAGATAAGCATATTGTTACCTGGAGTGGTAAACCAAGGGACAGGCAAAACAACAGAATGCTAATTCAATTTACAGAGCTTGGTCTGGGAGCGAATGGAGATGAATGCCTGCACAACAATTCACAGAAGTGTTCAGTGATCTATCCCAACAAAGTTACCCATTACTGCCATTAGGCATTTAAGCATCAAGTTTATAGCAGAGAGGCATTAAAATTCTACCTTTCTTTTCAGTTTTAAGAGAAAAACAAAGACCACAGCTGCTAGCAGCTGGCACACATTTCAGTATTGTGCAAACATTAATCCATCTCATTCTCTAATTCAGCCAGTGACCTTAATACCAGTTCAGTTCTTAATCACCTGGCTCTATCAGTGCAGCTGGCATTCATTCTGCTTGACACAAGACCTACCCAATATATAATAATAAAAAACCCTCTTAGACAATGCTTGAAAATGCTTGACCCCAACTGCAATCTATTTATCTGGTGGGTTTTATGTTCATAGCAACTTCTAGACAACACTCACAAGAACTGAAACAGCTGAAAGAGTCCTAGAAGGCTTTTAGTTCATGAATCAGGGACTGTCCAGCACTGAAAAAGATTATGCTTATGCCAGCACAGCACCAAAAACCTGCAGCTACAAGCCGGGGAGCCACACAGGACCAGTTCCAGTGCATTTGCATCTTATTCCTCAAATCCCATGTGCTCCACATCTCTGCCCACTCATCCGTACCAGTGCACATCAGGCAAACTGGGCTGCACTGGGAATGCCAGCAGCACAGCAGAGCATTGACCAGGGCAGCAAGGAGATGACACAGAACTAACAAGAATTATCTCAAGTGAAGCTTTGCAAGGAAAAGGCTGGAGGCCTCCAACAGAGATCACTCAGCAGCTTATCCCTGCTTCCCACGACTCTAAGCTGCAGAGAATTTGAGATAAGAGCTTAAAACTAACTCCTCTAAAACCTCGGGGGAAAAAAACTCAAAAGAGCAGTTTATCATATTATAATGATACTCTTTCTGATAGTCAACAGTTTTGATACCCAGATCTGCTTAGTATATCCTAAAGAGAGTTTACTCAAACGAACTTATCTCAAAATAAAAGCAACAAGTGAGAACCACTGAAAAAGGAATTATTTTAACACCACCCCATCATGCCCTCAGCCTCAGACCATCCTCCTCCTCTTCCTCCAGAGCAGCAAGGGTTCCTCTCATCAGGAAAGAATCAAGAAGACTTTAAGGAGAAAAAAGTTTAGATGAGGAATAACATTTCCCTTAATGACTTCTTATAAAGAGTTTAAAGCAAAAATAACTTTTCTGGCTTGAAGTTTATGAAGTTTCTCTTTGCTCTTTTAGCCTTTGGGGAGAGTGGTCATGCACCAACTTTCTTCCTTCAAATAAACAGATCCTCTGCTTCCTCTTGCACAAGTTTTGGGAAGTGTTGCTTGCATAGGATTTGAGGCCAACGGTATCACAGCAATAGGGTTTGCAGGTAGAAAAGGAAAAGGCTTGATGCTCAAGGGCTATTTAGTGACAGCATGAATAACTACTGAGAGTCTATGGACTGATCCCAGCCAAAAATCAACCTTTACCGACTGCACAGCCTACGCCACGCTCAGTGACACCAAAATCACATAGATTTAAAAATTCTTGACTATTCTGCTTAAAAATTTGTTCAAAACTATGTTATACCCGACTGCAGCAGGTAAAGTAAGGTATTTATTTTCAGGAAATATCATCGAAGTAGACATCACAGTATCTGGGTGAGTATTTCAAGCTAAAATGCTCACAAGCTCAATTTTTAAAAAATTCTACTTCTCTTAAGACCCTGGGCAGGCTTTTTGCTGCAAGTACAAAATCAAATAACTCATGCACAGCACCAAACACAGAGAATACCAAGGCCATGAGGGGAATAAGTGTAGAATCATAAAATCACAGACGGGGAGGGACCTTAAAGCCCAACTCATCCCACCCCCTGCCATAGGCAGGGACACCTTCCACTATCCCAAGTTGCTCCAAGCCCTGTCCAGCCTGGTCTTCGACACTCCTAGGGATCCAGGGGCAGCCACAGCTTCTCTGGGCACCCTGTGCCAGGGCCTGCCCGCCCTCGCAGCCAAGAATTCCTTCAAGTTTCCAAGCAATATATCCCACACTGAAATTAAGGTTCCACCTGTGTGTCTGCAATTACTCCAGAATCTCTGCACAGGTCTGTCAAGAGTAAACCAACTCCACATCAACTAAAAGAAGCAAAAGACAAGTTCTGGCCAAACAGCAGCTTATTCCAACCTTAAAATATTAAAATATATTTGGCATGCTAATTGTAATGCCTAATTAAACATTCTTCCTAACATATAGTAGGAGAAATTAAAGACAAATTAGTTCAAGTTCAGCTTTCTAGCAGTCACCAATGAGCAACAGCTGGAGCTGTGCACAAGTTTTTTTTGATGGAAAAAGCTGCAATTTGATGGAAAAAAGGAAGGAAACAGAGCACACCAGGCCTGCTAACCCGTAACACAAGCCTGCCTACTGCAGCCACATCACTGGGACACAGGGACACACTTTCTGGAGAACAAGCCTCAAGGCTCCATTGCACCAGACAAATTCCGTAGTGGCACGCACAGGAAGAAGCCCTCTGGAACATCTCAGTGCTGTGTACCCAGAGTTATTGATTAATTGAAGTCTCCTCCTGGCTGAGAGGGCTGTGCTCCCAGTATATGATTGCGTGCAGTTGGAAGGGAGCAAGAGTCGGAGTGTGCTGGCACAGGACAGGCATCAAGAGCCGAATGAAGTAATTCTCTGTTGTGGTTACCTTGAACTTTAACCAAGGTCAGACCACAATTTCCGTCAAGATTATTATAAGCCCACATGAATGTCTCTACATCAATAAAACCTTACAGTCCTCAGTTACTAGGTCTAAATATTTGGCTCTGCTCCTCGTGCCTCAGACTCTGGGCACACTCCACTCACAGCAGGAGCTCTGGATATAGAAGGGGCTGGCAGGTGGTTATTGCTTTCCACAATAAACCACCTGGGCCCAACTCCACACCATCCTCTGCTGTACCAGGGCCTTTATGAAAGCATAATCTAATTGAGAATCATATTTTCAGAAAAGCAGCAACTCAGAGATTGTTTGCCACTTGATAAGCACTTAGTGCTCAAAGGCGATTATAATTGCTGGTTAAATGTTTCAACACAGGTATTTATTAAAGATCTAAAAGCACAGCTAGAAGAAAGCACGGTCTCACAATGAAGTTCCACAACCAGCATTTCTGGTTTGACACGTCCCAGCCAACGATACCAGGATCCTTGCAGATCCTCACAGAAAGCAGCTCGTCAGCTCTTCCCTGCTGTCCCACACTAAGGTACCTCCATCCCACATTAAGGTTCTTGTTCAAGTTTTTCTCGTATCTGAGGCATTCACAAACCCCCAGACTTCCCTATCTGATTTCCACCTAGACTAGAAACGCTCTGGCTAAGTTGTACACAGCTATATAAAATGACTCAAATAGTAAAATAATTCAAAGAGTGCGGCTTCTAAGTCTGTACTGTGTTTTTCAAAAATACCTAACTCGGCTCAAGTTCTTTTATTACAATGAGCGTTGAGGATTTATGAGCCATTTACACCAGTATTCACTCACTTCTCCAGCAGTGCCCATTCTAACCAAGATAACCCATCATTCAGATTACAGAAGTCTTTCCAAAAGGAGCAAGTCCCAGTGCTGTGCAGCACTGGGCCACCCAGTGACCTATATGCAGCAGCACTCCAGTTCAGCTTCTATTCCATAACGAAACGAGCGACGCTTGCCTCACACAGCTGTCCTAGAACGCACAACCAATCACCCCAGAGAGGGATTTCTGGTTCAGGAGGACACTCAGCCTGATCTGCACTCTGCAGAGCTCCATTACCATGTGCTTCAAAGCACACTGTATCGATAGAATCATGGAATGGTTTGGATTGGGAAGAGATCTTAAACACTATCTCATTCCACCCCCTGCCATGGGCAGGGACACTTCCACTATCCCAGGTTGCTCAAAGCTCCATCCAGCCTGGCCTTGGACACTTCCAGGAATCCAGGGGCAGCCACAGCTTCTCTGGGCACCCTGTGCCAGAGCTTCTCCACCCTGATGTACCCCAGTGCAGCATCTCCCTGCCGTCACACATGACAGACCCTTGACCCCTCCATCCATCCATCCCCCAGCACCGATGCCGAGCCGCCCAGACGAGACAAGGACGGGCACCTTTACGGGGGGACCCATTGATGCTCTCGGAGCTGGACTGCATGTCCACGGTGGCTCTCCTGAGGCTGCTAAAATAAGCCCTGGACCTGGAGAAGCTGCTGCGGGGGGAGCGCCCGTGGGGGCTGCCGAAGAGGGCGGTGGGGCCGTCCCTGCGGGCGAAGATGCCGCTGAAGAAGCGCAGCAGCCGGTGCTCGGTGCCGGCGGCGGGGCTCTCCCGGCCCAGCCGCTCCGAGAGCCGCTGCAGATCGCTGTTATCCAGGGTCCGGTTCTTGCTCCTGCTGCGCTCCCAGCGCTCCAGCCGCGACAGCGGGTCCGCCTGGCTCAGCACCTCGCCCACGTCCAGCGTGTTGCGCTTCTCGGGGGGCTCGGCGGGCAGCGCGGCGGGCGGCGAGGGCGGCGGCCCGGGCAGGCACCCGGAGCTGCTGTGCCGCCGCACCCGGGCCGGCTCCGCGCCGCCGCCGCCGCTCCAGTGCCTGAAGCTGAAGCTCCGCCGCAGCAGCCCCGGCTGGCGCCGCGGGCTCTGGCCCCGCTCCCCCGGGGCCGGCTCCGCGGGCCCCTCGTCCTCGTCCAGCTCCTGCCCTGGCGGGGATGCGGTGGCGGCCGCCGCGGCTTCTCCGGGCGCGGCGCTGCCCCGCAGCGCCCCGGGCACGGGCGGCCCCGCTCTCCTCGGCACCTTGAGGCGGCCCAGCTCCAGCTGCCCCGTGCTCAGCGTCCGGAAGGTGCGGAAGCCGCAGGGGCTGGGGACCTTGTCCCGCTCCTCGCCCTCCTCCTCGCCCTCCTCCTCCTCCAGCAGCAGCAGTCCAGCCCTGGTGAGGCTGGAGGAGCCCGGCGGGCGGCTCCGCCCGCGCCGGGACAGCTCGGGGCCGGCGCGGCCGCTCTCCGGCCCCAGCAGCTCCTTCTTCACCATGGTCACGGAGATGCGGTACACGGTCTTCCTCTGCGGGGTGCCCCGCTGCATCCTCTCGGGGGAGGAGGAGGCGGCGGCCGGCGGCTCGCTGCTGTCCAGGAGGTACATGATGGCTCTGCCCTTCAGGCTGCGGGCATCGGCGCCGAGAGGGATGGATGAATGGATGGATGCGGAGACGCGGGTGGCTGGAAACGCAGAGCCACAAACCACTGCTACCCGGTTAAAAAATAATGAAATAAATAAATAGTAATTAAAAAAAAATGCTCCGGTGTGACACCCCGCTCTGCGGCGGGGTCAGGCTGGGCTCCGGCTGCGCTCCCCGCCGGCAGCCGGCGTCCATGGCAGCGGCATCCCGGAGAGGAGGCGAGCGGCGGCTCACATCCACGCACGCATCCTCCTCCCGCGGAGCCCGGCTCCGGTCTTCACGGCACGGGAGCTGCGGCAGCCGCTGCCGAGCTCATTGTTCCAGCGCGACCGGGTTTTCCCGTGCCCTGTGGGCCGGGTAAAGGCGCCGGGCAGCGGCGGCGGGCCGGGCGGCGCGGCGGGCGCGGGAAGGGCGGCGCGGGAGCGGAGCCGGCGGTGCCGGAGCGCCCGGCGCACGCCCCGGGGCGGGCAGCGCGCAGCGGAGTGGCGGGGCCCCGCCGCGCCAGCCGGCAGCAAACAAGCGCCGGACTGGAGCCCCGCCCGTCCGGGAGCGGCAGCAGAGCGCGCACGGACTGCCTTTGCCACCTCCTCTCGGCAAAGGGATACACCTCATTCTTCCCTGCCAGCAGCATCGGCATGCCAGGAGCACGGAATGGTCCTCTGGAGGTCATCCAGTGCAAGCCCCTGCCCAGGAAGGGTTACCTAGAGCAAGCGATGCAGGAACACATCCAGGGAAGGTTGGAATGGCTCCGGAGAGGGAGACCCACCCCCCCCAGCCTCCCTGAGCAGCCCGTTCCCATCCTCAACGCACACAAGATCTTTCTCGTGTCGATGTGAAACTTCTCGTGGTTTAAGTTACGACCATTGCTCCTCATCCTGGCACTGGACACCACCGAAAAGTCTGGCATCACCCTCTTGGCACCTGCCCTTCGGGATAATTGCATATACTAACGAGATCCAGGATTTATAAATATATCCTGTGGTGCCCATCAGCTTGGACCACAAGATCAGATCTTAGTTCGTTCTGCATTCGAGGCAACACTTCCTCCTTAAAAGTCAAAATCGCCCAGAACCGATATATTTTTTTATCTGTGACCCTCCTTAGTAACTATTTGTTCACCGCAACGCTCTGCACAGTTAACGAGCCCCATTACTAGATTGGTTAGTCATGCAAAAACCCTTCCCAAGCAGCGGTTCCATCAGAGCCTTGCTCTCCTACACAGCTGGAGGAGGGTGTGACACACACACCCCCTTTCACACCAAGCTTGCCAGTGCTTCTGCAGGGATGCTGAGGTAATTAACAACCAATAAATGCCGGCTCTCAGTCACTCACAAACCAGGATGGCAGAAAAAAAAAAAAAAAAGTCAAGCAACATTAGCAATAAGGTTTATATGTTCCTAACATCCCATAAAAAGTCAGGCTTGAAAAACCACCTTCAGCTGCCTTGCACCTCCCTCCCATGTCTACAATCCAAACATCCCTACCGATGCCAGTGAGGGTCAGAAGCAATAAAAAATCAGGTGTAAAAAGGAAGGAGAGCATGGCCACTTCCACCACTAAACCCCAAGTGCCACATCTACAGGGATGGAGACTCCACCACTGCCCAGGGCAGCTGTACCAGGGCCTGGCTTCAATCTCTGCGAGGAACAGCTCCAGACCTGGAGACACATCTGGATAGGACACACCCCCAGGAGCAGTTCCAGGTGGGAGGCTGGACTCTCACACCAGAAATAAGGGATGCTCTGGGTCCCAGCCTCTACACATACACATTTATTGATGAGACAACACACACTGCTGCTCCATTAACACACTGAATTCCTGATTTAACTCGTTTCTTCAGGTGTCAGAGTGTTGTTTAATTAGCACTGATTATTCCTTTTAGTTCTATTCACCCTGGAATATATCTGCACGTCTCTCTTCAGCAGATATGGATTCAAGACCAGGTGCCTTGAGCAACCTGGTCTAGTGGAAGGCGTCCCTGCCCATGTCAGAGAGGTGAAACAAGATGATATTTAATGTCCCTGGGATTCTAAGAGGTCTTCCTTGACCAGCCTGAAAATAAATTTCCAGTTTCTCAAATTTCCAGTTTTTCAATGCTGTTCGCTACCACAGAACGATGTCACATTTTTCCATTTCTCCGACACCCAAAAGGCCATTTCCGATGGGTATTTCCAAAGGAAAAAAACGAAGGGAAGAGAGGAGGGGGAGGAAAGACCTGTTATGAAACATGAGCCTAAGAGTAAAAACACTGTTGCTTATGTTTTTCTCAATGTTTCAGATCTTGAGATGTGTAAATCCAGCAGACCCCGAGAACGCGGGGCTGCCAGGACTCATCCCGGCTCCAATCCAGGCCGCGCTTTCCAGCGCGCCGCGCGGGGAGCGCAGCCTCCTCACCCGCAGCGGGATCAACCATTTTTCATCCTCCCGGGATGACAGACGCCTCCAGAGGAACCACTTTTAAGCGCAGACAAATAGCCGGCACATTCCTCCAGCCCTCTCCGGAGCATCCCACACCCCCCCTTCTCCCCGCATCCCGCCCCGCTTGGGACTGCGCTCCGCTCGCACCGGACTGCAAACGCGGACATCCATCATCGGTTCGGGATGCTGCAGCAGCTCTTTCTGCGGGCACTAAGTGGTACTCGAAGGTTGCTCTGCTGCTACTCATCGCAACTGACCACCCTGCAACTTCTTGTAAGGCTTCCTGTAAATAGGATGCGTTGTTTGGCAGCCGCCTGTGCTGCTGGTGCAAAGCCCATCACCTAGTGGTCCTGCCACCCCCCTTCAATCCCCGGCCAGACGAACTACAGAAATCTGCTTTGACTGCTCACCTAAGGTTATGTCAGAGCAGCGACCTAACTCACAGCGCAGGGGATGCCACTTCGGTGTTCCGGAGGAGCTGCAGGATGCCCGAAGCGGGGACGCTGCCCGGAGCGCAGGGCAGCAGCGCTCGGCTGCCCGTGCCCACCCGGCAGGCCTGCGAGCCAAGCCCGGCTCCTGCCGCTCCTCCCGGCCCGCAATTAGCGCGGATCCTCTCCCAGAACGGGAGAAGTCGCTCAGGCCCTGGGACAGAGGAGCCAGGAGCCACGGCAGCCAACCCAAACAAGTCATTTGGCTAGCAGCCCACGCCGTGTGTCCTGAAAGGCCCTCGGCAGCGGCTCCCGCTCACCTTCCATCCCACAGGCGCTTGGGAGCAGAGCAGGACGCGGAGGCACCACAAACACCTGGCTCTGACACAGAGGGTGACACACTCCATCCCACCTCATTCCAACACTGCCAACTGCTCCGTGACCTTCTGCCAAGCTCACAAAACATCCCCAAAGGATTTTGCTCGACAAAGTTTTGCTGTCCCTCCAATGCGGTCACACTGGAAAGGAGAACCACGGAAATCCTCCATCCCCTGTAGCCAGTAAAGGGTCACATTTGCCCTTTCCTACGTAGGAGAAGCTCTCCACCAAAATTTCCAGTTTCACAATTCTCAGCAATGAACCCAGTAATTTATTTTTAATCAGTGATTACACATCTTCAGAAAGCTTCGAGCAAAACTCGTGTGATCAGGGGAAGGGAGGAGGGAGCTCTATGAACACACCATTCACTGGTGCCCACCCTGGCTGCTGTTCTGGAGCTGAGTTTCACACGCCCAGCACTCACTGCCTGCTCCATCAACAACTGCAGAGATGACCCTGCTGGCAGCAGAAGCATTCCTGCTCTCCAACAGCTGCAGAGCCAGCTCACTGCGAGCAGCAAATACTACTGATACTGACTTTATAAAGCAAATACTTCTCGTGGCCTTCCAAGTGATGCAAAGTAGGCGTTGCATTTTCCTCTTTTCCCAAGAACTCTTTGCAAAAATAATTACAATCATAATTCTTTGATTCCTCATTCTTAATTCCTTACAAGTGTTTCACATTCTGCCAGCAGATCTAACACACTCAAGTGAAGAACAGTTGGACTTGATGAGCTTAAAGGTCATTTCCCACCTGAACAATTCTAGGATTCTATGAAATGCCTCATATACACTAGCAGCATCTCAGAACTACCATGACCATGCTGAGACTGACTGGACAGGTTTGTCAAAACCTTTCAGGGACACAATTCCTGTGATGCATGCTGCTTGTTTGTATTCCCATGTCTGGGATTTAATGGGACACTTCGCTGCCTTCATCGTCTTTTTTTTTTTTTTTTTTTTTTTTTGGTAAGAAAAGCAGCCCTGACTATTATCATTTTTGCAGACTGCAGGTTGAACTCTAGATACACAGTATCACTCCAAGTAGCAGTTCCTTTGACAAATTGACTGTGGAAGGCAAAATGAGGTCACCTGAGCAATTCCTAAGAGTAATTGGGACTTTTGTCTCCTGGAGAGGCTGCGCTCCATCCACTGTTTGTCATCACGCATCAGCGTTCAACCAGCCAACAAGAGAAAGCATCTGGACCAGAATAACATTGTGCTGCAGGGGACCAGCAACACAGGGCCCAAACTCAGGGGCTCTCTGGAGCCACGGGCTCTGCATTAAGGCACTGATCTGTGCTCTCCTGTCACTCTGCACTTGTGCATTAAGCAGGCCCGAGTTCACTATAGGCAATTCTTCACTCAGATGAAGAACAGAGACATCTCACAACAAAAGGGAAAACAGGGGCTACCAGCAAGAAGTCAGCATTTGGCACCAATAATGATCTTACTGTCAGCACAAGGAAACCACATTCCTGTCCTAAAAACACTGGATGCTGAGCAGGAAAGGGAAAAAGTACAATGGGATGCACAATAAAAATGCAACTCAATCATTTGTCTTCGTCTCACCAGGAGAGAGGCAAAATGTTTGGCATTGCTTATCCAGGAAGACCATGCCTTATTGCCAGGGATATTCTACCACATGGGATAATAAAAGTCACAATAATTTTCATTTTTATTTCGCAATGTGGATTATGGTACTTCCTTTCACATCAATTATGCCTGTTAAGCACTTCATAGTCTAAAAGGCTCTTGCTTCATAAGACTACATTATTTTATAAATAGAATAATGAAACACCTTTGACTCATATCCATTCATTAAAGATGAGGGAAGGGATCACCTATCTTTATGTGAAATGGAAAAAATGAAGTGAAATCAGTTACGTTTTTTTTAACCATGACACATACTAGAGGTATTATTTTTTAAAAATCATCTTCAAGCAAATTCCAAATTCCATAAAATCTCCAATGTCAAGGCATAGCAGGTTTGGTCCCTGCAATTTACTTTAAAGAACAGAACAAAACCCCCCTTTTTTTAAAGGGAAAGAGCACAAAACCTCTTGAATTCTTCTGCATGACTGAAACCATCCTTTTGATTTCTGCCCCCAACCTGATGGAGCTGTTAAAATTAATACATTGTGCCCATCCATCAGCTTCTTCTCAGCTTAAAAACTAAACAACACACCTGACCACAGCTGGATTTTTAAACTGGAATTTTACTGAGTAAACCAGGGTAGTTGTTTAGTTATCTTCTCACTGAACAGAGGCATCCAGAGAATTAAGTGTGAGATTCATTTTCCCATTTTAAGTAAAGGTTTTTTTACATCACATCATCTGAGAGAGCAGCTGTATCCCTCTGCTGTATTTAACTGAAGCAGCAGAATAGGCAAAAATAAAACACAGGAAAAATGAAAGAGATCATGGAAACTACATATTAATACTTCAAGCTAAGACACTAAAGCTCGTTGTCCTGAGAGCTACACCTGCTGAATTATAGATATAAAACTTGATTTGTATTTCTATAAACTTGGTTTATCATTCTGCCATTCCCCCAAGGCCCCGGGGATGGATCAGCCAATGCTAAAGCCATTCCCACAGGTGATCCCAAGACTGCTTCCACTTCAATCCAAGCTGCTGTTCACATACTGCATTTATTCACAGGGCTAACTGTAGAAACGCGAATTCTGTGGCTTTCATTTCCTTCTAAGCACGTGCCAGTGTCACCTAGGAGTCCTGCTTGCTGTTCTTCTCATCTCCTGAGACAGAACACCCCAGGCACGGGCCAGCAGCAGCAGGGCACCTCAGCCATCCGAGCAGGAATGTTCACAAGAGCATCGGTTGATCCAACTCCAAAGGGCTGCTCCTGTCACCTGCCTGCCCTCTCAGCTGCTGGCAGGCAACGATTCCCAGAATAAACTATAAGAAAACTCAACTTCCTACACACCCAGCATTCCCCGGGGGGGCTGTTAACAATCTAAGTTTGTACATGACGCCTCTTTGGAATCTCATTGTAAATACAGGTGTTTAATAAGAGATAATACATTCATATATAAAGCAATGTTTGTCTCCACAAGAAACAGTGCAAATTTCAAGAAATCCTTATCTTATTTTGGATATCATGTCCTTTTTTTTTTTTTAAAGAAATTAAATGCTTTTTAGCTCAGGCTATCATATATTTCCTTTAATCTCCTCTCTGGCACAGTAAATATTCTGACAGGCAGCATCAGTTGTAACTCAGGACTGCACTTTTTGCTTATTACTTGTGGTGTTTCAGTACTTCACAAGCAGGAAGATTTCCAGATGCCTGCCAGCTACCCAGTGTTCCTTATTTTTAGACAAGTTGTTTTTTACCTCAAATCACCTAGACACTCAAAGAGACTGCACTGCAGCAAGGCAAAGAAGACTCAAGAAAGCACTTTTGGCTAAACTTTCAGCTCCCAAATATTGGAAGCACTTGAATTTCTCACTAACATGGATCTAGGTGAGCACTCACAGGCACAGGATGATCTGCACAAAGCCTAGGCAAGCTGGGAAGGGCCATGAATGCAGAGGGTTGTGTATTTATGGAAAAGGACTATTCTAAAAGCATGGACTTTGATCCATCAGTGTAAGAAAGAGGGAGGATGTGCTGTGACACCCGTTCCTGCCACTGCCATCTATTAACTGAGCAGTGTTACTCTTCTGGGAACCTGATTAAATTGCTGCCACTACTCAGCATTTCTCTGCAAAGTCAAGTGTCACAATATCTATCACACGTTCCACTCCGGATTTTTGTAACTGTAGGCACGAAAATGAAGCAAGGAACAGGAATGGAATGGGGAGGATAGTCTGGGCTCTTCTACTAGAAGATGACACAAGGACTCTCAGCTGTGGTGTTCCATTCTGGATGCAGCCATTCCATAGGCTCAAACTGGACCTACTTCAGGGAACAGAGGCTTGGGGTGCAGTTTCAACTTTACACTTTTACAACATCAGAAACACAGTGCTGCTTTCCCCACAGGCTTCAGGGAGACGTTATGGCAGCCCACCAGCACCTAAAGGGGGCTTACAAGAAGGCTGCAGAGCAACATGAGTTCTCAAGGGCTTGTTGTGGACAGGACAAGGGGGAATGGCTTTAAACAAAAGGAGGGCAGGGATGGATGGGATCTTGGGAAGGAATTGTTCCCTGTGAGGGTGCTGAGACCCTGGCACAGGGTGCCCAGAGAAGCCGTGGCTGCCCCGGAAGTGTCCCAGGCCAGGTTGGACACTGGGGCTTGGAGCCACCTGGGATAGTGGAAAGTGTCCCTGCTCATGGCCTCTGAGGTCCCTTCTAACCCAAACCACTCTGTGCTTCTACACCATCACTTCTCTGTCTCTCCAGCTGCATACACCACCTATAGAAGGCATTTTGTGGGTACACATCAAGGTCAGCTGCATGCCAGGCTTTGTGTGGGATTACACAACCGTGGACTGGCTGAGGACAGAGCAGATGGAACCTGCTCCCAGCTCTGACCCTCCAGGTGCTGCACTCAATGAACCACCCCTGTGTTATGCAAGCCTTGCATTAAAAGTCTGCTTGATGCCTTTGCAAGTGAACAAACCATGACGTCTTTAAAAGCTTTTAACAATGGCCCCAACTTTTTAAAAAGCTTCTCTCTTTAAAAACAAAGTACAGTAGTAAAGAAAATGTGACGTGGAATCAGCTTGAGTAGCTGTGGTTTCAAGCCATCCTCCAGCTAAGAAGTCAAAAAGGTTTTAACAAACAGAAAGAGAGTGGCTTTGGGCAAGGCACTGTCCTGCAAACTACACACCGACCCAAGGGCACTGAAGGACAGAAACAGGCTGGTAAAACGAACCAGGCAAAGCAGCAAACCCAAACGGGCTCAATTCATTCTTACACTTCTTGCTCCAGTCTGTCCTACCCAGCAGCTACACCTGCACACCCACCTCTGGAATGGAAGTGCCACCGTGCTAGGGGAAGAAGGGAAGACATGGGGAATCTCCATTTAGACCTGGAATTATCTTTAAGAAATCCCCCCAGTGAAGGATGACAGTTGCTGGGATGTACAAGCAAACTAAGAGGTGCAACGTGAGAGAGCAGTCAGGGAAGCTCAGCTGTTTCCCTCCAGATTTGCAGGAATGTTAAACAGTGGCAGGAGGCAGAGATCCAAAACACCGGTTTGGATCAGCTGGGAAATGCTATGAAACACCAGAACTGCAGTACTTTCAACAGATTGAGAACTGTAAAATCACTGAGTGGTTTGTGTTGGAAGGGATCTCAAAGCTCATCTTATTCCACCTCCTGCCTTCCACTATCCCAGGCTCCTCCAAGCTCCAATGTCCAACCTGGCCTTGGACATTGCCAGGGATCCAGGGGCAGCCACAGCTTCTCTGGGCACCCTGTGCCAGGGCCTGCCCACCCTCCCAGGGAATAATTCCTTCCACATTCCAAATTTCTATATGTTCTGCCTGTCTCTAATCAAGAGACAAAGATACTGCTTGAACAAAAGATTAAAATCTGAAGAACAGAATTTCCCACTACTGAAGGACATTTCTTAACAGTAACTTTTAATATATAGATTTGTCTCAGTGCACTACAACAGCACACAAATTGTCCCTTCACCATGTCACATGTCACTTTTCACATCCTATTCCTGTTCAGCAGCATTACAATGGACAATCTGCCTGTTATCTGAAGACCTACCATTAGTTTTAATGCAGAAAACTCATCCTTTAGCACTTCAGAAGATCTGCCTGAAACAGAAGCACTCATTAAGGCAGAGATCAGCAGGAAACACAGCTCTATATGAATTTTGATTAGACTGGCTCTGAAAGGAGAAGCTAATTCCTGAAGCCAGCCCTTTCACCATGCACAGGGCTATAAAATGTGCCATTTCCTCCTGGTCCTCCACTTATGCTCCTGCCCTCCCCTCGTTATTCCAATGGTTTCCATGCCATTTCATTAACAGGATTAAAAAAAATTAACATAATTTTCTAACATGCCAAAAAAAAGGGGGGGGGGGGGGGGCGTGGAGCGAGGGCTGGAAAATTCACTTCCTTGCTTTTGCTGTTTTAACTCCAAAGCTAAGCAAGCCCAGCTGCTCAGGAAATACCATTGGAATGAACACATTATTGAACATGGAAGAATCAATCGAGATTGCTGTCAAAAATTTCACATGCTGCCAGCAGGCCAGCAATCAAAGGGCTCTTACGAAATACTTCTCAGCCATGTTGAACAACTTCATTTTTCAAGACTTGGGCACATGATCAAAATTACTTCAAAAAAAAAAAAAAAAGAAAAAGAAAAAAAAGAAATCACAGGAAAAAAAGAACTGAATTTGAGGAATTTCACCAGGAAGCTAGGAGCTGGTTTTTGTTATTAACACCTGACAAAACGTGACTGTTCTCTAGGTATTGCATTTATTCCAGAACAAATGAAGAGAGGGGAGGGGGAAAAGAAGTTGTAGCTAAAGATTACTTCTTTCCAAATAGCAAAGCCCACTCATTTTGTGACTGATTTCATCCTGGATTCTTTTTACTGACACATTTGCTGACAACAGACATTGACTCTTTTAAAGAGCAACTTCAGCCTATTTTGCTGCAAATACTTGAACCCCACAGAGGTTTCTCTTGGTCAGCTGACAGTCATGAACAATTGGACCATGCCACAGTTTATCAGGGCTCTCCTACAGCCATGATGAGGAAATTTCAGGGCTTGGAGCAACCTGGGATAGTGGTGGAAGGTGTCCCTGCCCATGGCAAAGGGTGGAATGAGATGAGCTTTAAGGTTCCTTCCAACCCAAACCACTCTGGGATTTTATACCAGGTTTCCCATGTCCTGATGCAACAGATTGGTTTGTTTATGGTTTTCCTGCATTTTCATAATGCCGTGCCACTCTGAACTAAGTATCTGCAGCAAGTCTATTTTTCCTCGCATCAACAGATGGAATCTAAGTGTCTGTTCAGCTCCTTTTCCAAGCAAATAATTTGGATTCTTACTTATTCCCCCTAAAGAATCTTCCGGTGGCCTGCATCATCTGACAGTTCAGATGGGGGGGACACTCTGAACTGACGCTGTTCTTGCAAATTCTATACTCCTCCATTGCTAAGCTGAAATAACCAATTTTTGCAGGGTTTTTCTTATTTTTTCTCTTAACTGTGTTGACCATAACGCATTATCACCTCAAGGAATTTAGCTCTGGGATATTCTATTTGACAGTACCTGAAGTTTTTAGTTTCTTTAATATCTGCTATCGTGTGCCTTCAGTTATTAAATGTTCCCAAAATAGGGGCCACTTCATTAAAAATTTCTGTACCTCCACAGGAAAAACAAAATCAAAATTCCTGAAAAATGAACAACCAACCCTCAGGGTACAGTGTATATAAAACAGAAAAATCCCCTCAAGCACCTCCTCTTTTCCCTCCTCACCCCAACATCCAGAAGATACAAAGAGACAACCTTCATAATTCTGTGACTCCACCATGAATAGAAAAACATATTCATAACCACTATTATCCATTTCTAGCACCTCAAAACACTGCCCCCAACGTACATTTGAAGCCTGGCTCAAATAAATTGTTGCACGAGGGTGATGCTGTGCATCCTTCCATTTATAGCTCAGACAGAGGGGTTGAGTAAATTTCTTATAAAAACAAATAATTACAGAAAACTTAAGCCCCCTGCTGCTCCTAATTTGAACTGTTCTTTCAGCTCAAAGCCACAGCATTTGCTAATGGCCTGGATTAGTTAGCAGAAATTAAGTTTTGTCTTAGAGTCTCTCAAATTAATGACCTCAGTGGGGAATAAGCTTTGTGAAGAAGAGTCCTGAGAATCCTGGCAAACACAAGAAAGTAAAGACAACACAGGTTTTGAAGCTGAAGATTAAAAGGCTGCTTTAAAATTAAGATCATTTATAACAGATGAAAGCTGAGCAGATAATGCATTTGCCTTCCTGAGTAGGGAGAATGTGCTATGTCAAAAATTCGTTCAAAAATTCAGGCCTTGTCCACCTTGAAAAACAATAAAGGTCTTTATTTTCCATTCCCTTCTTATCAGGAACAGATTTTCAAGTATGCTCCTTCAACTTTTATTACGACTTTTATGTCCAAGTCAAATAGTTTGCTCTTGGCATATGTGAAACTAAATACTGACAGTTATTGACCGTAAAAGGAAATTCTTAATTGAATTAATTATACCCTCTTGATTCAAACTATAATTCTCTAGAAATGTTAAATCATACACAATTGCTTGCACCATGATTCCCATTTTTTATTATACAGCTCAAGTTCACAGATTTTTTTCCCTACTTCATTGAAAAAAAATAGATTGAGTAAATTCATATGAAGATTTATTGGTTTCTTGCATTAGGCACTTTTAAGGTGTTTGGTACTTCAATTAACTTGTAACATTATGAATTGCACAATCAAAACGCTCTTGAAAAATGTTTGATTAAGACCCAAATGTCATAACAAAGGTTATCAGAGGTGTATTTAAAAGCATGCTTTACCTGGAAAAGCTTAATCTTGATTCAAGCTCTGAAGTTATTTGAAATTCAGTGAACTGGGGAATTATTATTAAAGTAGAAAGCACAGATCCTCTGAACAAATACTGAATTCCAGAACATACAGCTTGCTGAGCAATTAGCATAAATAATTCTGACCTGTCCCTTTTCCTTTTTCCTGTTCCTTGTTTCCTTGAAATTGGGATGCTCATAGTATAAGCAATATTCTCAGGAGAGAAAACCTGTGATTTGTTTTCCCACCAAACAAGCACCTCAAGGAGAAAACTGCCAGGTGAAGAGTTCCAACTGTAGCTGGGATTTTTTACAAGTTAAAGCAACCCCGGTTTTATGCAGCAATAAGAAACCTAACTGAATTATGTTCTTCTGTCCAAAAGGAAGGAATGATGTCTCGGCTGCCAACTAACTGCACCTTGGTAAGAAGCACTTCAGTGCAAAATTCTGTACCCACCTCACATTTCTCTGGTCTTTCTTCACCAGGCACAATGTGCTTAATGTTAAGAAAATGAAGTAAATTTGTCTTTGCAATTAATAACAAAGATAATCATTATGGGATCACAAGAGGGTGAGAACATCAAGAGGAACTGGCTTATCTAAAATTTGTATTTTACCCCTAGATTGGTGATTGCTGTTCCTCTGACTGGAGACCACCTGAACCTCTGAACGTCCCCAAAGGACACAAAACCTGTGACTGATGAATCAGGATTCAATAAACTACTGCTGAGATTGGCCAAACCACACAGTGCAAAGCCTGGCCCCCAAAAATCAGGCAGTGACATATCTCCAGCCCCTCAACCAGCCAGTATTAGGGAATTTTGGGAAAATGGGACGCAGCATCTGCACAACATTTGACTGAATTTGGCAGGACTCAGTTGCAAACAAGCTCAACAGATTTTGAAGCCACAGCATTAGATGTGCTGGGTTAGAGCCACAGGTGGAGCGTTGAGGCTCTGCTGTCACCCTGTGACAGCAGGGTAGCTTTTCCTGGAACACCAACTGGGGAACCTGGAGCAGAAGAGGCTGAGCAACCAGCAGCAATCTTTGCTTGGTTGCCTCCAGCTCCTCTCACAAGAGATCAAGATCATATTGAAAGCAGTCAGGAAAGCAGACACAAACAGGTACCTTGCAGTGTCAAGCGTACAGCTGAGTTCCCAGGAAATTCTTTCCTGGGCCAGCTGCACCTAATGTGGGTTTCATTCCTCCTCCAGCCTCAGTTTTCATGGATATCTTTGTTTGTACACAGGAGGGAAAGCAACAGGACAGAAATCTATCTGCTTCTGGGAAATACTTCGAGAAAGTTTTGTCAAACATGAGTAATGGGCTTGGGGTTTTTTTTTCAGCTGCAGGTCACACACCAGACGGGTTTTACATAGGTTTTGGCCTGACCCTGCCTTGTGCAAGAGGCAAGATGAGATGACCTCCTGTGGTTTCCCCATCCTGAATTTTCCTGTAGAGGTAAAGGTTTTAAAACTGCTCAAAGATGATTTTGCTATGTTATGTTTCATATCAAATGAAAACACTTCAGAAAATCGAGTATTTCTCTAAGGAAAGCAAACTCATATCTATCCCTTTCATAACATTCTGTGTGGTATAACTGAGAGAATAAAGCAAATGGAGAAATTTTCCCCCTCATAACAAGCACAAACAAATGATGAAGGTTCAAGCTTAAGAAAACAAAAGAAAAAAACCCTAATCTTTAAATATTAATGTTACATGAAAAAAAAAATCTCATTAAAGCCATAGCAATATTACAACAATGCCTCCTGATACAAGTAATCATATATTAATAAGCCTAAATAATATTTTATACCAGAATATCACTTACAGAAGAGAAGAAACATGTCCAAAACAACATTCTTTAAAGACACTGAACCGTCTTCTTTGACTATTTTAAAAGCAAAAACAAACAACTGCTGGGTAGCAGAACTAAAGGGGCTTTACATCCAACACCAGATATTACTGTGTGGAAGCAGAGGTCACTCCTTCATGTGCTCCCGTGTGAATGGCTCCTGGGTTGAGTTCCCAGTACCTCCCAGTGAGAGAAGGAGGGAGGGAGAACTTGTGTGTCCTTACCTTTGGACAAATCGTGCAGTGCTCTGCCTGTAGGAAACTTTACCCCAAAATCTTTCCAGTTTCCAAAACTTTTCCTATCACTCCAGGCACTGCTGTCTCTCCATTTCCACCCAGAAAACACAAGAGTTAAACCAGCAGCACCAAAGCCTGGGTCTGATTTACCACGGAACACAGGTATCCATCCCTTCATGCTTCTCTTCTAACCCCTCCTTTTTATTTGCCAATAAAAAAGTCTAATTACTCAGCTGCACCATTTTCTTCAAAAACATTTGAACACTCCTACAAGATGTATGGGCTTGTTTAAACACCAGGTAATAGCAGCATGTAAAAGATTCATCCTTCCATAAAGTTTCACACAAGATGACATCCCAAGGCATAACTCATCCATTAGCAAAATTAGTTAGCCTAATGTAAGTATCACCAAAACTCCCACTTCAGGGACTGCCAAGTTTTTATCTCTTCAACAAGTTCCATGACAGCTTTCCTTAAATAGTTGAAATTTCAAGTACTTTCCAAGTAAAACACAAATTGTGAATCAGAGTTCAATCATAACCATACAATAAAAATCATCTTCATACAGACACCAGCACTTCCAGGCCATTCCCCCTGTACACCATTATTTTGTAAGGATGCCACAAGACATTTTTATTTAAAAAAAACCAAAACAAAACAAAAAAAAAAACCACAGATAAAGTCAGGATTTTCTAGTAATTAGTCCAATCAGTACAAGATTCAAAGCCAACTTCTGGGAGAAACTCAGAGCTACTCCCTAAAAACTGAACTTCCTGTTTGACACAGAGTTTGTTCTTCACACAAGCCTCAGCGAGCCACTGCCAGAGTAAAAGGTGCTGTTCACAACGGGCATTTTCACATATTGGAAATGCTGATTCGTGCATCTGAAAAAAGTCATGAAGGTGCTGACAAACACCTAATGAAGTGTTCATTACTCACTTCAAGAGTTCCTGTCTTTTCCAATGCACACAGTTTGGGCTCCAAATGTTATTGAACATGTATATTCCCACTTTACAGCTAATTATAACCTTGCTCTTTTACTGCTTTAAGTATTTATATTCACAATGGAAAGAAAAAAAAAACAAAACTCATGCAGTTTTGAATGTATTCATGATTTAACTGTTCAGCAAATCTAATGCTAAAGGTTAATCTTGAGACAGGGACCAGATGTTCAGTCAGAAGGAAATTTTTCTCAAGAGGAGATACCCAGGAAGTCTGTCTTTCCAATCTGCTCTAGCCCACAGAATTTCCCACCACACTTATCCAACTGGGAAAAACTATGACTCAGCCTCCACTTTAACCATGTACAGAGCAGAAGTACCAACTTTGACGGCTGCAGCACACAACCTGTAAAGCACGTGGAGCATTCATAGCATTCTACAGCATTTAGGTGAGCATCATACCAAGCACACACAGCTCCCATCAACAACATGATTCCTGTTACAAGCTTCAGAAAGAACTTTTAATTCTCTAAAATCTGAGCCATCGAGTTGTTTCAGCTTAAATGATAAAGAGAGCACTCACTCTGGATTCTAACCAGTAGAACATTTCACAGCTAAGTTCAACACCAGTGGATAAGCTTGTTAAGTCTTCTCCAGGATGAGCAGTCCCAGCTCTCTCAGCCTCTCCTCACTGAAAGATGCTCCAGTCCCTTCATTACCTTTCAGTCCCTCATCAGATTTGCTCCAGTAAATCCATATCTTACTTTTACAAAGCAGCCCACAATTAATAGCAGGAGTACAGAGGAAGGATCAGTTCAATCTGTGTCCTTCAGTCTTCCTTCAGAACAGGAATCCTATCACAGTCTGGTTTGGGTGGGAAGGGACATTAAAGACCATCCCATTCTACTCCCTACCACTGTCCCAAGTGCTCCAGCCCCATCCAACCTGGCCTTGGACACTCCCAGGGATCCAGGGGCAGCCACAGCCTCTCTGGGCACCCTGTGCCAGGGTCTCAGCAACCTCACAGGGCACAATCCCTGCCCAATATCCCATCCAACCCCGCCCTCTGGCAACAACAAAATTGTGCCTTTCACTTCTTAAAGCTATGGGAATCATTAGGAATAAGCAACCTAAGGCTGAGGCTAAGGACAGGCTTAGCATGGGCTACCACATGCATTTCTTGTCTCCAGGAGAACTTTAGTTCATTCTGCATTTAACCTCTTCTACTTGGCAAACGAGAAATAAAACCTCCACTTAGGTAAAGCCACAAGAACAACCCGTTACGACAGCACACATGGCTAACTCACAAACACCACCGAGCTCCCCCTGGCTCCAGCTCACAGCTTCCCAACTGCCAAAATTAAATGTGTATCCATGTATCTCGCCTGGCAAGCATCCAGCTGCAGATATAACAGACTTTCAGTTACTTGCAACAGTGGAAGGCCATGTTTCAAAATGAGGATAAAACATCTATCCCCAGAAAGAAGAGGATTAGATATTCATTTAGGGGTTTTCATATTAAATCCAGATCCTGCTAACAATGGGATGCCCTCTAAACCAATCCTAAATCCCCCTGTGGCCCCAACATGTCCTAAGATATCTTTAATCTATTCTGCAATCCAGCAGGACAGAAGATCCCTCCCCCAAAGCCACTGTGAGGGAAGAGGGCAAAACACAAACAACACAAAGGAAAGTTTATGACTAATTACACAATCTGTGCTCTCCTCCTGCCCTTCCATTAGCCAGGATCCCATTGCAAAGTCCCTTAAAAACAGAAATTATTTGCAGAGTAATTTAAAACAGAAAAGAAAGGTGTTAAAAAGCCTGAAAATATTTATTGGCTAAAAAACCCAAACCTGAGTCCCACACTACTATGATGACAGCTTTATTTGACCAAATCTTAATAAGATTTTTCTGCTCACACATTGCTTTTTGGGGACAACCACAAGCCTTGCACAGGCTTTGAATACAAACTATTAACAATGCCAATGGCATTATGACCATCAGGAGAAATCTATCCAAAAGCTTCAGCTGTATTTTGGGTTTTTTTCTGGACTGTTTCTGGGCAGAGCATGGCAGCTTCAAGCTGTATAAATCCACCAGAGCAGGATGTGTCTTGGCTCAAACATTTCAACAAACACCTAATAATTAAGATACAGGGAAGCTGTACTATCATACTAAGGAATAGTGATTTTACTCACCTGACAAGTATTTTTCAACAGCCTCCTGGATAGCTTAAGGTTGCTAATAACACAATTATTAGGACAGCAAAACATATCAACCAAGCCACAACTTGAAGTGTAAATCTTAAGCCTTGTCCTTTCTGAAATGCTCCAACCATAGCAAAATAAAACTGACAAATATTTCATTTGGAAAAGTATATTTTATATTTCTCTGGAAAAAGTGTCACTTGAAAATCCACAGCCCTTTCTGGGCTTTACATGAGATACTTATTGAATAATTAAGGTTGGAGAAGACCTCCAAGACTGAGTCCAATCATTAACCCACTGCAGATCTACAAATACTGCAGGCTCTACAAACAGAGCAATATCAAACTGTGCCCATCTACCAGCAAATCCACTGCAGGAAATCCGTTTCCAGCCTTTGATGCAGACAAAAAAGCCTTGAGTAAGGATCTGCTTCAACCTAAGCATCAATTTGCTTCAAATTGGAAGTACACCTGCCAAGGCAAAAATACCTCTATTTTATATTTTCCAAGGCAGGCATCAGGAATTTCATAGCAGCAAGGATTGCTGTAACTGGGAATGATTGGTCTGAGAGGTGCAACCAGTGCCTGCCTGCTTTCCCAGGCCATCTCCATGACAAAATATGACCATTTGGTTAAAGCTGTAAAAGTCCATTTCCCAGCTGACTCTCAAACTGTCTCATCAAAGCAACTCCCACACCTGGATTTTCCTCTGTTACCTATGCTAATATTCATTTCAGCCATCTCTCCTAAGGCTGTTGCAGCCACGTGCTTTCATCTGACCCTTATTTCTTTTGCAATATTACATTATTTTTGCCCAGCATCCTGAGGACTGTATTCAAATGCATGCACTTAGTTATAGGTGGAGTGGAATATTTCCAGTCTTACAAGAACTTTTTTAAATCCAGACAAGAAAAGCAATTTATATTTTATTTTTTCACCATCAGCCCTTCAAGGCAGGTTTCAGCAATACAAGAACACTGCAGGTAATTGAGATTCCCCTTCAGTTCCAACATTGCTACAGCCAACACGAGGGACAGGAAAGATGGCACTGATGTGCCTGCTGGAATACCAAAGAGTGGTGTGACCTTCCCATCTAGAGCTACTTTTGGTGTCTATTTTGTGACTATTCCACAGTTCAGGTGAAGGTATCAGCTACCTAAAATTACTTCCTCAGTTCTTTGTGAATTTCTACAGTGAGCATTTGTAGGTTCCCTTCCCTATAACTAAATTAATTCAACTATCTTAGTCAAGTTTAATGGAATGGCTTCCCATTTTGTTCACAATATCCTGACAGAAGAGAAATGGTCATATAACACAACAATTAGGTTTTTTCCAAGGCCTACAGGCCTGCTTTCCCAACTTTTCCAAAGTAATTTCAGAGGAAGAAAACAAATTGCAGGGAAAAAAAACAACAACACAGCCAAAAAAAAAAAAAAACCACCTTTCTCAATCATTCATTCTTAGAGATTAAAAAAAAAAAAAAAAAATCAAAATGTTCAAATGAGAAAAGAAACCAAACAAGAATAACATTGTGTGGGGTTTTTTATTCACTCCAGTACCCCATAAAAAGCTCTTTTTCCAGTCACAAGGGACCAAAGTGACATTTCCATTGTCTATAGGCAAGACAATTGAATTTGAGGTCTGCTGATAAACCCTGAAGAGGAATAAAAAGCTTGCAGAAGCCATGCACTTGCTGGAAGGCAAATCTGAAGATCTGTTGGCCAAAACAAAGATTAACACGTGCCCATGGCCACACACAGACACCAAGATCAGGTGCTGAACAATGGAAGAGAACCCCAGATATTCCTGTAGCAGTGAGGGAACTATTCCTCAGGTCAGGTTACACTCCAGGATTTGAGATGCTCTGCATAGCAAAGATCAAAGTGTTAAAACTACACGACAAAACACAAACCAGATCAATCCCAAGGGCGGTTTTGAGCCACCAGGCGACAGCGACCACCAAAAACTGGAAAAATGGATTTTCATCCTGCTGACTGGAAAAAATGCCACCCTGGAGAGGAACGAGAGGAGGAAGATACTGAGCAATTGCAAAGCAGAACAACACAAATTCAGGCTCAGACATTTAATTACAAACACATCAGGCAGGGAAAACAAGGAGGAGCTGCTGCTCCTGGCCCGGGGTCAGCTGGCCCCGAGGGGAGGCAGCATGGGAGGGACGGCCAGGAGGGAAGGAAGCACAACAGGCCTGATAAGGTCAGCCTCTGCCCCCAAGAACCTGAAGTGACTCCAGCTTTCAGCTTAATAAAGAACATCTTTAAAACCAGGACGGAACATCTACGGAGAGAGTCCAAGCGCAGGGAGAGAGGTTCAGTCCAGAGGCCACGCTACAAAACCAGCCTGAAACTCCACTCCTGAAAGGAGAGAAAATTAATGTTCTTATTGCCCTGCCCAGGGGGACAAGGTGCAATTGGGATTCATTTTTTGGAAGCAGTCTCAGTAAACAGACCCACTCCAAACCCATTTAAATTACTGAAAAGTAAAGGAACACACGATTTCAAAAATCAAAATCATTACTGTAATCCAAGAAGCTTCCCTGTCTGGAAGGATTTCATCCTCCTGGGAGACCTGGCTAAAGGATATGACTCCTCCATGAGGAGAGCTGCTACTGCTCCTCTAATGAGCTTGGAAAGGAGCCTGTCCCTTTCTGAGCAGTGGGTGCATCACAGAGCTGTGCAAAACAGCAACACCAATGGTGCCAGAAAACCAAAGAGATGGCAGTGATGGCTGCAGCAAACCCAAAGTAAGGGCCTTCCCTCTCCTAAAGACACCCACAGCTCTTCCAAGACATTGGAACAAAAGCATCGTTCCCATTGCATTCTGGAAGTAATTTTCTAATGCCCAACAGTTTGGAAAACCATTCTAACCACAGTGAAGCCACAGACTTGCTCCTGATTTAGCTGTTTTATAACAAAGCCAGGTCTCTTCCCTTCTGCTTTCAGGTGATGGTTTGAGGTTTAATCCAACATTTTGCAGCAATCTTAAAGTAAAAACAATTATCCCTTTGAGACTTGTAACTTCACAGTTTCAGTCATGTACCTCAGTTCCCCGAGGGTTACTGAACATTTTCCATTTCCTTACTGTATAATTAAACCTTTAGTATATCATGAATTTCTACCTCAACCCCTCTGCTCTACATTTGTCAACACACTTCACTCTGTCCTCATTCCATTCCTTACATTAGTTTAACCTGGTAAATGACATTCGTAGCAAAAAAATGTTGTTGTTCTTAAAGTACAAGCTTCTCCAACTCAACAAATATCCACATTGTCAGACAAAAATGTTGTGGAAGAGAAGGGTGACCCCGCCAGGATTTTGTTATGCCCTTAAATCCACTAGGAACAATGCATCTAAATTCAAATTAAAACATGACATAGAGCAAGAAATAATGGCATGAACTCAGGAAGAAGGGATAAGCAAGGAAGAACTAATGAAGGGGGAGAGGAGAAGAGCCAAGACACAAAAAGGAATTACGTATTACCCAAAACTATATTTTAGGACAACTCAGACCAGATAAGTAATAAATCTGCTTCATGAGATCTAGTGTTGGCAAAGTTGAAATCAAATAAGCAAAGAACAGAAACTCACTATTCTTAAACAGAATTGGGAGTGAGCGAAAATATCAGTTAAAAAAAAATTAATATACAAAGATTTTGCTTGTAATTATTCCCTGTACTCCAGAAAGTATTCACACAGTTGTTACCTATGCCACACTTGCTTCTGTGCTGAATACCTTTTAGGAAATACAACAATAACTGAACAAACAAGCTGTATTCTAGTTGCGTAATATTCCAAATTATACTTCTCTTTACATTTGTATAGCATTAAACCTGAAAGAAGATTGCCTTTCATGGAAGGGATCTGGGAATCCACAGAACCCGCAAAATAGCCAGAAGGCAAATGCTTCTGAGAAGTAGGTCACTCCTGCTGCTTCGAAATTATTTACAATCCCCAAACAACCCGTTGTAAACACAGCCAGCATTAACGTCGGAGGCATTATGGGCAAACCAAGCACGTGCACTGAGAGAGGGGAAATAAAACACTGCATTTCAGCAGTCACTGTCAAATAACAGAAAACTCCCAAATAACAGATGCTGATTCCAAAAAGCCACTTTTCTTGCACTGAAACAATAGCAGTCCATGTAAAATGTAGGCATAGCCTTAGTTCAGTGACGTATGACTGTCCAAAGCGTGTGACACAAAATATCTACATGAGCTCCACAAGAATTCAGCCTCCTATTTTGCAAAGCATATATCTGACCTCGTTTAAAAAGGCTGTATTTGATACTTTTCACTGTTTTCTAGGCAAGAAAAAGCCAATTACTTCCAAACCTCTGTTTTGCAGGGGCCCAAGACATTTTGCCAGCCCCTCATTAGCTTCAGCTGACACCCACTAACTCTTCCAGGATACCAACAGCCTTTGAAGGACCCAGCCTTCACACATTGCTCTCAATTTTCTGTCAGCACTGTGGCAAATCACTGTTTACAGCCAGCCATCCTACACTGAGGAGCTAAAACCCCATAAATTATAAAAGCCAGTCCGTCAAACCTTATCTTTATACCTGCAATAATTCTGCAGTGCGACACAGCTCGACTTAAGAGTCCCACTCCCCCTCCCGGCCTTCACATCACAGCACACTTGGAGCAGAGACTCCTTAAAAACCAACAGACTGAGGTCAACTCACAAAAGAAATGTGACTTCCTAATATTTCATTCTGCTGGCAAAACAAGATGCAGCTGTAATTGTCCTTGGAGCTCAGCCATTTACATGCTTTCACTTTCCAGGATACAGGACCATCAACAGGGAAAAAACATGTCACCAGCACCATTTATCCTACATAGGATGCATGTGTGGGGTTACCTAGGATGACCTTCCTCACCACACTCAGCTCAGCACCAGATGGGATTTAAATATCCATTCCCCCTATCCTAATACTACTAAAGCATTTCCCGCTGTGGAAAATGCAGGAATTAGTACCTGCTACAAAACAAAGGAATTGTGGTTCAGACCAATTCCTTCCTGAAATTATTTGAAATGGTCACACAGAAAACAACAGATGATGGAGTCACTCCATGAAAAACAGTGAAAATCAAAATCCCTTCTTAATTCAAACAGTGATAAAAAAAAATGTGGAATTAAAACTGCACAGGCAGCACCAACACACTTTTTATTTAAAATGTGCTTCACCCCAGAGGGATGCAAGGGGCCTGAACTCAGAGGAACTTTCCCTGGCTTGGTCCAAGCAGTTGGCTATGACCAGCTGCAAACCAGGGAGACTTCAGGGACCGTACAGAACTCCAGTCCTGTCTGCTCGGTTGAATAAAAATCACCACAGCCTTGCAAAGGTCAAAAGCTTTCTCTCAGAACCAAGAGCTCCCAGTCTGTTTGCTACAGGCCTTACTACCTGACACAAAAAAGAAGTAAGAAGTACCTTGTGGTCTGGAAGGTCAGTGAGGCCAACTACACGTGCCTCACAAAAGAACAGGAGACCTGAACCACCACAGAACTATTTTTCCTTTTAAATTACCACTGTGTATGACCTTGTTGAAAGGAAAGAGAATTTCAGGAGAGATAAACATCAACTGATAAACCAGACCTGGAAAATCCAAGTCCTTTCAGTACAGAGGCAGAGTAGCAGATTCACTGACAGGCTGCAGCCAGGCCAGGGAGGGCATTGTCCCCCTCTGCTCTGCACTGGGGACAGTTTTGGGCACCACAGTATCAGAATGATCCAAAGATGCTGGAGTGCATCCAAAGGAGGGACACTGAGATGCTAAAGGGCTCAGAGGGGAAGCTGAATGAGAATAGCTGAGGTAAATTGTTTTCTTCTCCTGGAGGAGATTGAGGTCAGGGACAGCTCCCATCTCTGTAACCAGGGTCAGGAGCCAGGGAAGAGCTGGAGCTCTGTTAGTGAAGGTTTAGGGTGGCTGTCAGGAAAAGGTTCTTCTCCCAGAGCATGGCTGGGCACTGAGCAGACTCCCCAGGGAATGGGGACAGCCCCAGGCTGACAGAACCCAAGGTCAGTGCTGGGGGAATGCCTGGACTCGATCTTAGAGGTCTTTTCCAGCCTTAATGATTCCATGACTCCACATTGCTGCAGCACATGAACTAGGTAATCATGCAAAGCTGTGAGATCGTTCCAAAAGCAGAGGGGAACACAATAAAACAGGAATCCAGTAGATTCTTTTAGGGTATTCATCACACACGCCTGCTATCTTTCATTTTAATTATCTTCTGAAGTGGTGTTACCCCTCATTGCCTTTCCAAACCGCAACCGACCACAATGGTGATGAATGTGGTTTCAATCAATCTGAATGGCCAAAAGTCAAGTGTCTTGTGCCATAATTTTAAGTTACCTTAGCAAAATTCAAGCCAGCTCTTATTACAGTCTTGACATGATTTTGCTTAGGTTCTCCTAGCTCTGCTTGACGTCAGGTTGTGTATATATTCCATAGGGTGCCTGCTCTGTAAGCACAGCTGTATGTGAAATTTAAATACCACTTCCAAATCCCTAGAACGCTTTTCTAGCCTTAGCTAAAATAACCATGTATTCAATTATCACTTATCTCTTAGGAGTAACACTTATTTTCAACATTAATCGAGCACGTGTCCATCAATTTTTAAAGCTACAGTTCTTCCAAGGGAGACCACAGTAGCTGAAAGGGCTTTTATTTTTTTGTGGTGAAGGCATGCTAAAATAGACATAAAACGCCTGGCATAGTGGAGAGCCAGGTGTCCAATTCTTCATCTTAATGGCTGGAGGCAAAGAGGAAAAATAGCTTTGACCCACTTCTGCAGGAGCCCGTATGACCACTATGTGTTAAGCTCACAAGAACGCAGAACACGCTCCGATTCTGTTAATTTATTCTCCACAGAAAACAGCTGAACCGAAGGGATTTTTAACTCGCCTCACTTGCCATACACGCTCACTGGAGTTCACCCTGGTAAAAAAATTACATCTGTTCAAAAATATTATTATTTTCAGACAAGTACCATAGCATAGTCTTACGGGGAAGAAATGGAATTTACAAAAAAAAAATGGAAATCAGGAATTTTTCAGGCAAGAAGCTTAGATAAAATCCTTGCTGTAGCAGCAGTGCCTGTATCATTCCCACCAGGCTTGCTCTGCTGCAAAAGCAACACTTACAGTGAATAATCATCAGCATACAAATGGAATACTGATAAAGGCTTTGGAGGATATGGAAGCTCATCAGGATAACAGAATTATGAGAAAAAAGGCAAGTTATTTACATCTATTGAGCCATCCCTTCACGTCCAGCTTCGTCTTCTTCTTAAAGCAACCCATCTTACAGCCGGTATTTTAGCATTATAAGGGCAACACCAGATACCTGCATGCAAGCAGAGTCACTCATAAACTATTTCCAGATTCAGAAAGAGCAATATGTCTTTTTATAGCACAGGTGAATCGGACATATTAAGCATACTTCCAATTTTTCTCAGACACTGAGATGAGTACCCTCAAACAGAATGGTTTGGGTGGGAGGGGAACTTAAAGCTCATCCAGTCCCAGCCCCTGCCACGGCAGGGACACCTTCCACTATCCCAGGGTGCTCCAAGCTCCGTCCAGCCTGGCCAGGGACACTTCCACAGGCAGCCCCAGCTTCTCTGGGCATCTGTAACAAATCCATTCTTCTCCTCTCTATCTCAGAAGCCTGAAAATCCTCACCCTTTCACTGAGGTCAAACACCAGAGCTGACCTCAGCTGAATTGAAGCCTCAGCAGTCACAAACACCTGATCTACAGCAATGACCAAATTACCCTCCTTGGGTCCAGCTCTCCTTCTGTGACACGAGATGGTCCTGAAGGTCCCTCCCAGCCCAAACCAAATCAATACATCTGTGATTGCACTACAGATGTACAAACACCACTGTCCTAGAAGGGCACTGCCAAAAGCTAAACAGCCTAGAGCAAGGGGAAGGACAACACCACCACCAAAAGTCACTGCAAGCACTGTAACAACCTGCACAGAAGGGCTGTGGTGAACTGCACTTCCACACACGCTCCAGTTCTCTGTTCCAAGCAGGGATGTGCATGATGGCCTTAAACAAAAGCCTGACAGACATCAGCAGGGCTAACAGCTGAGGAAAAGCACAAGACTTTCAAGCAGATCCCTTTTCCCTTTCTGTTATGGAGGAAGCACACCCAAGTGCACAAAGCAGATGATAATTATTTCAAAGTTACAAAAAAACCACCTCTTCCTTGCCCAATTATGAGGTGTGGATTTTAAACCTTCTGGAAGGGAAGAGCCACAGAACTCATCATCAATATCCTCACCAGATCCCTGCACAGAAGACTGACAAGCCAAGTGCCATGAGCAGATGGTTCAAGGTTTAGCAGGAACCACTGTCGCATGCTAATTTGCTATTAATTACAGAAGCCGTCATGATTACTGCAGCCCTGTGCACTGAGGAAGGGCTCCAGAAAACACAGCCGCTAAGGAAGGCTCTTGACTAATAAAGTTTTTGATAAAAATACAGCATTTTTAGTATTTGGTTGAAAGGCTGAAGGACATACAGTCATTGAGTTTGCTACTATATACACAAAATCTGACATTCCACGTGCAAGGCATCAGCACCAATGCTAAACCAAATCCTTTACTGGTTTAGGGTGGAATCCCAGACTGGTTTGGGTTGGAAGAGACCTTAAAGATCGTCTCATTCCATCCCCCAATGCCACAGGGGGACATTTACTGCATCCTGCTCCCAAATAATTGTTCCTTCTATCAGTCACCTTTACCCAAGTTTTGAACTGCTGACTTGAAAGCTAAAGAGCATCACCAGATTTTCAGCAAATGCTGTCACTCATCACTTCTCTCGCATATAAGTTGGTAAGAAAATGCTAGCAGGTGAAAATAAAAGCTTACTTCAAAATTTCTTACCTCAGCATCCCATTAGTTGTGGGACAGAACACAAATTACTTTGTCCTGCTCAGGTCTGCCTAAAGGGAGGGATAAAGCTACCCAATCTCCATATTCCCAAAAAGTTTAATGGGTATGTAAACAGATGTTTTTTATTTCCATCAACATTTTTGTGACCCTCAAAGTATAGAAATACCAACACCTCTCTGCCTACCCACTTCCCACCCTTTCAAAGACGATTTCCATATGGATTTTGTACGGAGCAGGTTGTCAATAACAGCATAATAGAGATTTATATCCCTACCTATGTCAATTCCTAGAGGTTTTCACTCAGGGGTGGTACTCATTTGTCCTTCCAAATCTTATCAGTCAGAGCTGCTCAAAGCCCAGGCAGACAGGGAAAAGAGATATCAAGAAAGGATTCAAACAACCAAAAAACTTCAGGAATTTCCTTCCCCTCAACACACAAATCCTATTAACAACTAAGCAGTTGTCAGTGTGAATGACTAACAGCAAATATTTCATATATCATCCGGAAAGAGCCAAGCCCCTGAGATCTCATTATCAGAACCAAGTGCCCCAACTGACATGAATTATTTACTGCAAACCAGTGCTTTTGATTATGCATATGCATTACATGCTGAAGGTACATCTGTGCCCCAGTTTTAAACCACCACGTGAGGACAAAGCTAGAAACAGCTAAAATCTAACATTCATTCCACAGAACAAGATGATGCTCTTGGCTGGTAAGTTTACCCATCGCATGTGATATAGTACACAGATGTTAGCAATACAACCCAAAGGTAAATGATAGTAGCCTGGAGAATACAAGCATTTCTCTTCCTTTTCTTTTTGACACCCTGACAGACAAGAAAATTCTTGGTCTTAATCACCTGTACCCAAAGCACAAGGTGACTCATTTCAGTTATTTGAGTGACAGCACACAGGGAGACACACACACATCAGAACACACTCCTTCCCATTTCCCTCTTCTGTTTCTGACCTGTTTCTATCCTCTACAGTGCAATTTCAGAAAGAAATCTATTACTCATCCCAGAAACCAACAGCTTGTGGATTGCAGCATCCAAACTCTGACCATGGGGTTTCCTTCATTTCTTCTCCTTCTCTGCCCCTCAGAAAGCGACCCTGAGTGGGTTGCTTGACCACAGTTTCACCAAAATAGAGTGAAGCCTCACTTACTTCTTTTTTAGGACCACACCGTAACACATTCATTTCATACTTCCATTTCATTAGCATCCAACTCAACATCTTTTCACACTGATGCTTCTGACAGCCATGAAGGTGCCTGCAGAACAGGTAGATGGTATCTTCCATTTCAGTATTAAATCCAGTCTTACCTCTATGTAGAATCATTATTTTCATGTAACAGAATTAAAATATTTGTAAGATCAGTCTGAAAAACAGCCCAACTGTGTATGAATAGTACAGGCATTCCTGATGGAAAAGAGACAACAGTTATCACACCAATATTGAGGTGCTCATTCCTAGTACTTCATTAGGCTGATTTAAGACAGCTTTCATATATATAACATAAACCCTATGTTATAGAGCTCCTATACAGGGAACTCTTCTTCCCTGTGCTCCAAGTCTTCATTCCCCTTGCCTAATCAACCAGATGCTGACCTGAAGGCAGAAATCACATACAGGTGTAATGTATCCAAAGAGCAGCTCAGCTCCCAACACCTATTTTAAAGTACAACTCCATCCCATGAAGACTTAGATAACTTCAGCGTATACATTTAAATTTGTTGCCACTGCTCTTTAGAGCAACTACCTGGACCTTTTATTAGAAAGAAAAGTAAAGGGGATTGGTCTTACTGTGGCTTAACCCTGGTTAAGGAGGAATATCTGTTTACAGCACCTCTCCCTTATCAACCCAGAGATATTGACAACCAGAACAAAGCACAGAGCAATTACCAAGCCAACAAGGCACAGAAACATGTCCTCAAGGGATCTGTAACCATCCTACACTGTTAACTTTAACCACCAAACCAGACATCTCAAAGGAGAACTTTTAAAAGCAGTGGGATTTAATGTCCACAAGCCCTCTGGAAAGCTACTCATAGGCTGAGAGTTATCAGCCAGAGAGAAATAAGACACAGCTAGGGAATTACACCTTAGGTTACCTCCTGCCTGTGTTGAGGGGGCAGGGGAACAGTGTGAGCACCTGAAAGCAAACCAGCACTGACCCCTGCCAGATCACTTCCTTGTTTTCCAGGTGAAGATTTATTTTCTCCTAAACCACACCAATCTACATTCACATGCCAGAGAAATACAAAGAACACGGGTTTGCAAACATAAGCAAAATAACATTTTATATCTGTTGGTGCAAAGGCAAAATAAACCAAGGTTCTCACTCTGCTACCAAAAATACATCTAAACCTGGTAGTGCACTTGAGACCAATGCTAGTGACCCAAATCCTTCCTCCTTTTGCCTTTTGTCTTCCAAATCTCTCATTCGCACCATTAACATCCTCCAGCCCCTCCCTAGAACACCAGCTTTCCCAGCATCACAGTGCCAAAGACCTTTCCTTTGAGATTTTGACACTACATCCTCTCCTAACAGTCCCCAGTTGTGTTCCCCAAGCTTCCTCCCCCAGCTGAAAGGAGAAAGGACCCCGTACATCCGGTGAACAATCCTCACATACAGCAGCTTTGGGATGCCCGGATTCGGAAGGATCATTGCCACAACTGTTCCCATGTCAAGCACTGCCTGTCCCTCTCCCGGTTCTGCAGGCAGGAGAAGGGACCTATTGAGCTCAGCTCCTGCATCTGTACAGAGCTGCATCTTCACAGCTCACTGCTGGCCTTGTCTGAATCAAAGAGTGGCGTTTTAAAATTCAAGCGACCATTTCAGTGAGCCCCTTGGCATTATTTAGCAGCACTGAGAAATACAGTTCACTACCAAGCTTAGCCTCAGATTAATGGCCAGCACACCCCACATTTCTAATTTAGCACTGCTAATTTACAAGTAGATTCAGTAAGTAGTATAAACACACAAACGTAATAGATAAATTACTGGTCCGAGAATATTTCAATCCGGAGCAAATACAAAATATAAAAGCTGAGGTTATTTTGATTATAGATTTCATCTGTGGGTTTTGATGTAAAGAGCCAAGCTGGGCACTAATTCATCCCTTGAACTGAACTGGCGGCAGGAGCTCAGAAACAGGTATGGTCACCAAAGGTGCCCCAAAACATCAGTTTTTAGAGCAACGGCCCAGAGTTACCTGAATTCCAGGTCTCCCTTTGCCACAGCCAGGGGCTAGTTTTTTCCTAGCAGCAGTAAATCCACCACCCTAAACCTAAGACCTGAACTGACAGAACACAGGTAAAGCTGCCCTGATCAAACAAAGCAATGATAATTTGCAATCAGAATTTCTATGCCATGCCTTACACGCTAACACTGCATTAAGAGATTTGGGAAACTTCTAGTGTTGTATCACAGGGGTAGAGCTCAATCGATAGAAGAGGAAAGACTTGGCACGGTGTTTTGTGAATTGTTTCAGTTCTGCTATTTCACAGAATGACAGAATATCCTAAGTGAGAAGGGACCCCTAGGGATCATCAGTCCAACTCCTGGCCCTGCACAGACACCCCAACAATCCCACTCTGAGCCTGACAGAGTTGTCCAAACCCTTCTGGAGCCCTGGCAGCCTTGGGACCGTGATCATTCCCTGGAGAGCCTGGGCAGTGCCCACCACCTTTCAGCCTTGTATTAGTCAGCTTCCTCAGTGCCAACTCTCAAACCTTTAAGCAGGGAAGGTTCTTGAGACATCCACAATCAAAATTCCACATACCCAATCTTTAACCCCTTCTTTAAGAAATTTTTTCTCCTCTCTCCCTAGGTGTTAACCCTGAACATTTTAATATTCCTTTCACCCTTAATCCAGCCTAGAAGACATTCTCATTCTCAACTCCCAGTACATTTGTTGGGTCTAGAAATCTTTGGTACAGCATGCCCAGACACCCATAGCACATGTGCATTACCAGCACCCTGACACACACAGAAGTGCAGCATCTTAAAGTCAGAACTACCTCTTTTGGGAGCATTACTCACACAAACTAATGACTCCAGGTGCTATTTCCAGCAAGCACTCCTTCCAGGGCATTGTTTTCCATATGGTCCTGCACAAACAAGCTTCTAGAAAGCTCACAGTTACTCTCACTGCTGTAAAACAGGAGGAAAAGAAAAATACAGACCCATAAATTGCTTATATTAAGTTCATCTATTCTATGAACAGTGTGTAATTGTCATAAAACAGTTCACCATGAGTGGTAACTTCCCACAAAGCTATGGTAGTCAATTTATGGCAAGTTCTACTTTTGTATGTGAGGAAAAAGAATTAGTGCCAACATCTATAAAATTTGTGACAGTGCTAAGAAAAATGACATCTCCTTAGGCACTTTTCCTTTAATAAAAATCTCTGAACTCACAGTCATACCTATCTCACTAAGCAAAAACATGCTGGGAATGTTCAAACTGCTCTCGTGCTGTCAAATCTCTCAGCTTGGGTTTCTGTTTTGGTTTTGTTTAACCTTGGCCTGTAAACTCTCAGTGTCAGCCACACCTCCCATAACTCTTCCTGTGGAAAGAGATTTAAAAGTTGAAGCACAAGGATCTGAGCTCTGCAAGAGCTGAGCACGAGGCACAAGTCCCACAACAGGTTACTTATTTAATACCATTGTTCCTGATACGTCTGAGCAATTTTCTAATTCAAGTGAGTAGCTGGGAGGTTCAGAGCCTTCAGTTTCATCCTGTGAAGTAGCAAGATAAGGTGAGAAATGGAGTAGTCTCCAATCCAAAGACAGAAGTGCAGCACATGGAAGTTATTGTGCATCACGTTGTTGTACTGTCCTCTGAAGGCCCTCTCAAAACGATGCAACTTAAAATTCTGCACTTAGAGGACTGACTGAAAGTATTTCTTTAGATATAAAGCAGGTGGGAATGGCAACATACAATTTTAGAGGCATCCTCAAAACTGACTTTAAAAACTGTCCCACTACTCTTTAGGCAAAGGCAGCACTAATCTGCTGCAACTACTACCATCTGTGAGGTTAGAAATATTTAACTATCAAAAAAGGGATTTAACTTGTAGGTTCCGAGGTTAACAGGAGGATTTTATACTGTAAACAAATCTCTGGGTCTCGTCCCACAAGATAAACCCTCACAGAACTCAGACACGCACCCTCAGAGCCCGGATTCAGCTAAACCAGCTCCCTTCCTTTATCTAATTTTTAAAAACCAGGATGAAATGTTATAAACCAAAAGGCAAATCAGAAAACTGCTGTGAGAATCAATTCGCATTGTGACTCATACTGTTAGAAGAGCCCCAAAACACTTATAGAAAGAATACTAATTACTTGCATAAACTGTGCAGAAAATGGATATAAACCAGGAAAATCCCACTGATGCAGGAATACTTGTACAGCATTTTGAGTTCGAGCCCTATTTTAAGCCAGCTTTCTTAATTTCTTCTTCAAGTCCTACAAAATGCAAAAACAAACTACAAGTTCTCCTTTTTCCTACAGATCACTTGGTTTTTATCCCATCTTCAAAGGACTAGAGAATCCAGTTTGACTTCTGTATCTCATTACCTCCATCTACTGGCAAGAGCTGCTCTCGGTTTATAAACCCCCTCCAGACCCAGTTCGTGCTTAATTTTTATAAAAAAACCCTCTAATTTCAGAAATATTGATAATTAAGTAAGTGAGAAAGAGGAAAAAAATTCAATTCCAAAACACCTGAAGGTACAGGCCAATTTATAGACCTCAGACCACTTTTTTCTGATGTCTAAAATTTATTCCTCCCTACCAGTGTACAAAATTTATCTTTGAGCTGAAAATCAACCGCAGGAGCCTCAGCTTAAGAGTTCATTTAAAATATTAATGTGATTTCCCATTAAACTTCACAGCCTTTACTGGTATCACATTAGACATAAAATCAGAAAATCCCGGAGTGGTTTGGGTTGGAAGGGACCTCAAAGCCCAACTCATTCCACTCCCTGCCATGGACAGGCACACTTTTCCACTATCCCAGGGTGCTCCAAGCCCGGTCCAGCCTGGCCTTGGACACTTCCAGGGGTGTGGCAGAAGAGTAACAGAAGCAATAACAGCTCCTATTTCAAAGAGTTTCTGGACTAGCACAAACATCCCAAGGCAATCACACTCCCAGCCTCTATTCCTACACAAAGCCATAATTCTTCTGCAAACCAGTTCTTCAAAACAAGTTAACAACAAAATAAATAATACACTACAATTCAGGCGCATCAAAACATATTTTTAACACTAATGAAAACCACACTGGTGGTCTCTACAATCTTGCTTCCCCTACATTAATCCTTATTAGGGATCCTCAAACGTGCCTAGAAATTTTCTTTATACTCAGCTGCTCTTTGTAAAGTATTAGATTATTTTAAGGCATCAAAACTATTTGTTCTAATGCAAAATAAAATGCATGTTTTCTTTTTCCCAGACCGTTTTATGTTACTTATTGTGCTGCTCCCGATCCCCAACTCTCATAGTTGTCAGCAACCAGAAGAGGGCAACATTTTAAATAGTATGTAAACCACCACCAATTCCATCAGCTGCAGAGCACTGGGACATGCTTAGTCTTACCAAAAAACACCAGGTTGTCTCAAAGCTCCTCACTTCTCATATAACAAGGAAAATTTCCATTTCCTCTTTCTGCAGATCAAAGATCTCCACTGAGTGATTTAATCAGAAAATTTATGTAAGCAGTGAATTAAGGTTTTTCCCATCAGCACTGCAGTACCATGGTGCTTCAGCCCAAGCACAACTGTTCTGTATCTGTAGATACACTACTAATTTGCATTATTTCATGCCGTGAATTTAAAAATGAGACCTTTTCTGAAGCATTTCAAACTCTTTACTTATCACACTGTGTTCCTAAAATACACTCAGTTTGCATAGCTCATTTTTTCATGCAGCATACTTAACTTTCACAATGAAGTCAAAATGACAATCCACTTAATGGAAATGCAAAACCGTTTCATCCCATGGAAAATAACACAGATTCAGTTGTTCTTTGAAATTCAGTGAGCAAAACATGCTCTGATCCATCCAAGACAGTGCTGCTCACTGATCCACAAGCAGAACCACAAAATTCTCTAAGAGACTGCTGCTATGGTGATGCCTCTTCAAGAGTGAGCAACATCCACAAAAACACCGTGCAGAAACATGGCAAAAAAAACTCCTTTTGATTTTAAATAGGAAATTTCAATTTGGGGAGTGACAGAGAAATGTTACCATGGAAAAACAGTTTCAAGAAAGACTCTGAATGCCCTTAATCAAAGTTAAATCTGTGATTCACCTGAGAGGTTTGTTTCTCCTTACATGGATGTTGCATTAATTTAATCTTTAAAAAGTATATTGTTGCTAAATCTGATTTTTAGCTGTTCCTCACTGCCTGGCATAGTTTACACCTGAGAATGAACCTGTGCCAATGAGTTTCTTCATACTGTGCTAGATCAAACCTGCTCTAACTTTACCTGGTCCAGGTTGGTGCTGGCTGTGGGTAACCCCATGAGAAACCAGCATCTGAAGGCATCCAGGACTAATCCCTACCAGACAACAGAATATTCTCAATTTGGATTGATTTGAGTGTAAGGATGAAGATGCCTGGCATTCTGTTATCAGAAGACTTCAAGATTTTAGCCCAGTTTCCATGAGAACTAAGTACTTACCATGGAAGTCAGGCTGATGTATCTAAAAACTCCCCACGGTTTTACATGTGTGAAGTTTTAAAATACTATAAAATATTTTCAAGCTATGACATAAACAACCTTTAAAACAATCAAATTTCATAAGTAAGTTTCACTCATAGAAAAAAAAAGTCAGAGTTTCGTAACAGGAAAATAAGCAAAAAAAGGAGTAAAAATTAGTCACAGAAGAAATGGAAAGGCCACACTGATTTACTAACACTGGTTGAAATATTCAATCTCAGGCTGATCTTTCCCAGTAAACTAGCAGGAAACGGAATCCAAACTGCCCTTTTGTACCAACTCCTGAATACCAAGAGTCGGGGACAAGAAGTGTCACATTTTTTCCAGATAAACTGGCCCTTAAGTCTAATTAGGCAGCTGTTTAAGGGAAGGAAAGATCATGAACCGAAAAGCTCACGAGCCAAGATCAAACAGCTCAGTTTTGTGTGTGTATGATCCCCCTCAGATGTTTTCCCAGAAATGCATTTCCTGTGCAGAAGCTGCTTTAAGCAAAATATTCACACTGACTCAAAATTTAGAAGGTGGGACAAGTGTTTGTTAAAAAAAAGGTTTTAATTTATCTTATTCTGAAAAAATTAAACATGCAATTAGTTCTACAGTCACATATTTCATGAAAACAGAGAACACAGCATCCACATCCTCCTTCAGGCTTCTCCTGCATTCATTCCTGTCAATAATCAAACAACCAGTTCTAGAAATACTGAGTCAGACATCAATATTGATAGAGGCTTTTATTAAGTTGAAAATCATCTTACTCCACTGCCAGGACTGTATGTTGTTTTTTCCTTTAGGCATCTACTGAAGCACCAACATTGCCATTTTCTCAAAAAAGCACTCTTAACATGCTACAAGCTCATGATTGTTTCCTCCCATATACACAGCACATATCTTATTTATAGTGTTTTCCTTCTGTGTATTATACCTTCTATTCCAACTAGAGAAAACTGACTACATTTAAAATTGAATATTGTATTTCCCATCAAACCAAGACCTGCAAGGCCTAGAGCCAGTATTAAAGGTTTACAGGATTCCAAACCCCTGGATACTCATTAGCAAATGAGTCTTCAATACCAGGTTCCTGGAAGAAGCTTTCAGCCTCACTTGCCAGTAATCTTTGGAATTTCACTGCACTGACACCACGGCAAACCCTCACTTCAACATTCTTCTGCTTCCAAAAGTCACCTGAATTACTGGTACTTGAGTTCCTCCTCTACCAACCAATTCTGTTTTTATTAATATACCAGTTATGAATGTTAATTACTTTGCCATATCCCAGTTTATAGATGGTCATAGGTGAGGATGTGGAATGACAAAACTCCACAAAACCAACTGAAGATAAACACAGAATAAGCCCAAGTGTTCCCTTTTTTAACAGGTTATTAGAAGAGGTGCTGATAGAGGCAGTGGTAAATACTGTTTAGGCAAAGCTACTCAAACTAACATAATGCTTCCTCATGTAAGAGATGATTCATGATGGGAATCAATATTTCACCTTCAGAGATCATAAGCAACACCTACATCTTCTCCTCTGCATAGGTACAACCAACTAATCAAGAATGATCTGCCCACAGGACAGTATTTATCTTGCTACTCTGTTCTACCACTAGACACTGCTCACATAAATATTGTCTGGTTAAAGAAAAGTATCCATCAATCCAACAATTACTTTCCAATATTTTAAGAATATGATGAATATTGCTAATCACAATAGAAACAATCTTGCTCTGTCCTTAGTGCAACAGTTCATCTCTATTCACACAAACAATAAGAAATTCCAATTTTTTTTAGAGATTAGGCACACTTATTAAAAATACCTTGATGAACTGGAAGGTTCTTTCTCCAATTACAGAGGCCCTCCTCTTTCTTTAGTTCACTGCATGCTTCCCAGCACCTGAGAATTTTGAATTCATCTCTGAAGTCCCTACAAAACTGAAATACTCCATTTATTCTGAATAGCCTGGGCCTTCAGAAATTTAACCAAATTTCTCTTTTCCATTGCCAGAGTCAGGATGCTTTTAGCAGCTTGACAATATTACTTTGGTACAGAAGACTTTATAAGAACCTCAACTCATTTGTAACTGCTACTTATAGAATCTCAGACTAGTTTGAATTGGAATGGATCTTAAAGCTCATCCAGTTCTACCTCCTTCCACTATCCCAGGTTGCCCCAAGCCCCGACCAACTGGGCCTGGAACACTTGCAGGGAAGAGGCAGCCACAATTTGAGACCTCATGTTAAGGCTGCCTCTGTCAGATCCTCCAAAAGGACTTATCACCTAAGTATGAAAGAAAAAAATTTTTAAAAGCCCAATCTAAAAAAAAAAAAAATCGTTATTTCAGTTCCTAGTACCTAAAGTTCTGAAAGTCAAGAAAGTTAATAAAATTCCTTGCTATCTATTTTCCAAACCACATAGTTGAGCTTGGTCACTACCAGGATCTCCAGGATGCAAGATCCAAGCAGGCACTGATGCTGCCAGGAGTTCAATTGACAAAAAGCAATGAGCATCACAAAAATCCTGCAGAGCCCCATATCTCATCTTTTTATAAAAGCTGACACTGTATCATACTAGTTGCAATTCCAAATACAGTAAATACTACCAGCATGTATTTATATTTACCAAGAGCCCATTTTTTTTTTCTTGTGTTATTAACATTACACAATTAACATGTTCTTTTGATTGGTACCAAGATCAGATGAGTTCATATTGGGCAGAAGTTAATTAGTGCTTAATTCCAAAAGCAGCAAATGGAACAGTTTGGCTCTGGGATTTATGTAGGATGTTTTTTTGTTGCTGTTACTATACTGGAGTTTTTTAAGAGGTTTCCTTATTTCTGCCTCCAAGAGACTGCTTGAAGCAAAGTCATAAATTCTGTGTATTATCAGCTCCCTCAGCAGACAAGGAGCACTGCTCATTATCACCACCTTTGCATTTACTTGTACTGTTGCTCCTGGGCAACAATATGCCTGAAGCTTATAACACAGCTGGACTCCCAAAAAAAGACACTCCTTAATGTGGATACTCCCTAAAGGAAAAAAAACCACAAAGTTAAGACCCTTAAAAGCACAGGCATCAATTTTTGTGTTATACATATGAAGTTTATTCATCATTAATGACAAACTTTTTGTCACATCTTCATTATTATCCCCTAATTTAATACTCAAACACATCTGCAGACATTAACTGAGTCCACTATATTTTCAGATGTTCTCCATAGAAAATATTTCTGAAAAGAAGCTCAAATTAACATCATTGCAGGATGAGGACTGTCTCTGGATAGGGCACTCTGCGTTCTGGTCTGTTTGACAAGGTAGTGACTGGCCAAAGGCTGAACTTGATGATTTTGGAGGCCTTTTCCAACCTTAATGATTCCATGTTCAGGAACAATGAAACTACAGCACTTAGTTCTGCCAACCAAACGTTTATTTTCGCTATTTTTTAAGTACCTGAAGACAAAATACAAGGATATTAAAGAAACTCAGAGTTGCTTAGAGTACACAAGTAACATCAGGCACTTGAACTCTTCAGTGCAAATACTGAGACTCTGTTATAAACAATTAAACTCTTTTAATTTAACCTGCCAAACTCTCCTAAATCCCCACCCCCCTAAAAAACATATATACATATATATATATATATATATATTTCCCAGACTGTGATACAATCCATGTGTTTGTTTTGACTCTACCAGCGGAAGAAGCTGCTACCATTACAGCTGTGCCATGAACCCAAACACTTAAATTCCAAGGATTTCTAATAGAATGGGTGTCTTAAGCCTGGGGAAGAGAAGGCTCCAGGAAGAGCTCAGAGCCCTTTCCAGGGCCTAAAGTGGCTCCAGGAGATCTGGAGAGGGACTTGGGGCACAGGCCTGGAGGGACAGGACACAGGGAATGGCTTCCCATTGCCAGAGGGCAGGGAGGAATGGGATATTGGACAGGAATTGTTCCCTGTGAGGGTGGGCAGGCCCTGGCACAGGGTGCCCCTGGATCCCTGGCAGTGTCCAATGCCAAGTTGGACACTGGTGCCTGGAGCACCCTGGGATAGTGGAAGGTGTCCCTGCCCATGGCAGGGGTGGAACCTGATGACGTTCAAAGGCCCCTTCCATCCCAAACCAGTCAAGGATCCTGCAATGATTCCATAAATGCCTTTACCTGAACCACTCCAGTAACACTCCACTGACATTTCCAAACCTCAGACTGATAAGAAACAACATCTTCTCCATAACAGACTATGGTTAAGCACTGGAAAACTGATGTCATCAGCCACAGAATTAAGGCTAGTAAGATTTTGGGTAGTCTAAAACTGCGACTGTCACAGTCATGCAAAATGCCAAAAATTCACACTCCCCAGAACTAAAACTTGATCGTATCTTGTGGCTACAGAATACACAAGATACCTCTAATAAGAATTCAATAAATACAATAAAATAAATAAAAACAAATAAAAAATAAATAAAAATTTCAATAAAAAGTAAACAGCTTTGAGAAGTGGAGGTTTTACTGTGTAAGTATCCTGTTTTTCTCACTCAGAAAAAAAAATTTGAATAAGCAATTATTTTCAAGCATTTCAGAAATAGTGTATTTTTTCCTTTAACCAAATATTATCATCAAGAAATGCCTTCAGGGGGCTTCTACAGAAGTTTTAAATGTGAGGAGGAGAAATCAAATGTCAGTGAGGTTTCCTTTGCCAGACAGTAAGGAACGGCAAGAGAAGCACATAACTGAGGAGGATTACTGGCCCCACAGACTGACAGGAGTTCAAGTCGCCATGACTTTCTCAAACTGAAAGCATCACGTTTTGAAGCCCGTTACATTCAGCATTCATTTTGTTGCATCTACTTGCACTGCATTTTCTCTTTACACAAGTCATGCTGAGCTGCTGCTCAGATTTTTGCTAAACCCTCACAGTATCTTCTTTACAATAAGAATCCTAACAGCAGCAGGCAGTGAAGCCCTGCCTGACCAAAGCACTCATTCCAGACACCAGCAGAAACAGCATCCTGGGCAAGTCATTCAGTTTCAGATCCCTAAAAATTACCTATTGGTGGAAAGCTCACAAACATGAGAAGAAAACACTAAGTAAGTGTGCAGCAGAAGATCTGGTGTCACAACAGGAAGATAAGGAACCCATCTGACTTATCTTCATCATGCTCTCACTGAAGCAGCCTCACAGAAATAGAGCAGGTCATGAATTTTCTGTAAGGAGAATTGTAGAAGCCCATCAAATATTAAAAAGCACTGCAGATGTCTGCAGTCCTTTTCTAAAAGCTTTTTTCAGACGAGCAAAGAGGACACATTAATTAATTTAATTAACTGTTTCCAAACATTCCACTTGTACAGATCATTCCCTTTCTTCAGATGTTTTTAATAGAAAATTAGTCTGTTCCTCCAGGGTTTTCATTCCAAAGCTGCTCTCTAACTCTGTTTATCCAGGCTTTCAGAAGACTTCACAGAACCTTAATGCCTTCTGGATAATCTAAAGCAATAGCTGCAGCTCACTGATTTTCAGAAAGCCTCTAGTATTAGCCACATCTTCAGGTTACCAATTGCACAAGCAAAAACCCTAAGTACAAATACGAAATTACCTGCACTGCAAAAAGAGCCTCTTGAAAATTATCAGGAATGAATCACTTCAGCTTATTGAATTACTGCATCTACCCCACAATCCACTTAATGGGGTTTCTTAAATTAAATTTCTCTCCACCAAACACATCTCCCTGTCACATGACATGAGCTGAATACCTACAGAGAGGACTGAATTTCCATCAGATCCAGCTGCAAGGTACCCGCCTGAATAATTCTGGAAAGATCAACTTGTTTGTGTTCCAAGCAATCCTCCATTAGTACATTACTTAAAAATCAGTCATAAGGTGCCTGTTTCTAAATAGGAAACCTGCTCAAAGACATTATTCCAGAACAGAAACCGGACTGAAAGCTGAAAAACACCATACCTATATTAGAAATGCCATCTTCTTCCAGTTCCTTTGCAGCAAACAACATCCTTTCCAAAAAAGCAGAAATCAGTGTGTGCACTGCTCAGATGCACCTAAGCTGCTTCAAACACATCATCAAGGCTTCTGTCAGAGAAGAACGGAGCTCTCAGAGGTGCCAACTCCAGCCACCCAGAGCTCCTTTTACATCATCCCAGGCAATAATTTCCTTCTCTTACATAAGAGGCAGAGCTCCCAGGTGCCCCCGTTTCCAGCACGGTGCTGGCACTGCAGGAAGAGGCTGTAGTTGCCCCGTGTCCAGGCTGGGCTCTCCCATGTGCTGCCCTAACAGGCAGCAGATCAACACTTTGGGATCACTGCTCCTCAGGGCTTCTTAAAATAGAACATCAGCTACTGTCAGAGCCCATGTGCTCATAGCCAGCACCGCTGACCAAGTGCCACATCTAAGACCTCCTATTTCCTTAATGCCACAGCCAGACAGATTTATACTGCGCTCAGCATCTGACAGTGAAAGGCTGCCCTACACCAACGTACTTCTTAGCCTGATAACCTGCGTAAAAAACCTCAAACCAAACTTTTTTTTTTTTTTTAGCATAACCTTGCATGCCAGCTGTGGTTACTTCAGGCTTTAGATGCTGCTTCAGGCTTTGAGAAGCAGCTACAAAGTGGAGATCCTGCTCAGATATTCCCAGCACCAATGGGAATGTGCATTCCCAATGCACAGATGCACACGCACTGACAACTGGCACTGACACTCTTGGATCCAACAACATGAATTTATTATTAATTGAATCAGCTTTCAACTAATCAGATTAGCACTCCAGCTGTGAACACATACTCTTCAGAATCTTATTCTTGGACTGTGGCCTCCTGTTATCTCACACTATCATAGAAATTTAATCTGTCAAACAATCCAGTACAAAGTCCATGCAATTACATCCTCTCAAATACAAATCCACGCTTGGCAATGAGCCTTCAGCAGATCCATCTTGTTCGTATGTCAGTCAAGTTTCATTCAAGTAGTTACAACCTCTTTCCAGCTACTGATATTTGCAAGGTCTCAAATTTACATAGCACCGAAGGGCAAGCCAAGCCTGGGACTTCCAGTTTTCTGAACAGCAAATTGAAGCAGGAACATGAAGTCAGGATCACTGAGGCTTGCTATGGATCAGTCAGTCTACACTAACTGCAGCAGGAATATTTCATTAACATTCAACACTAACTGGTCTGGCTAGAAAATGCAGATCAAGCTAAATCTTGTCATGATTCACAAGTTTCTCCACTTGTACCAGCTGTACTTTCCTTGACACAGAGAACTTGATCACTGCACCTTCCATCTTCTGCTTTTAAGCAATGCACACCTCAGATGGTTTAAAGTGGAACAGAGGGGATCAGAAACATGAACCATAACACACTGGAGAGGCACAATGCAGCCTAAAGCAGAAACCAATTCTCTTATTTCTTACAAAAATCCCTTGTGTAGGTCCCTTCTTTTATTCCTTTCTCCCTCTATTTTCAGAATGGTGCTCATGCAGATTTCAGCTTAAACAAAGTATATGCATTGTACCTTAACTAGTTCTGTAATACACAGCAAGAAAGTAAAATTGGACCTCAGTTATTTACAATAGCACACAGGCTATAAGATACCTACCTGCTAAAGTCAGAAAAATGAATAAAAGGATCCCACAGAACTTTGCCTTCTGTCTATTCATTCCTCAGATTACAAATGCCCCACAGATTCTTTTCAATGTAACCAACATTATTCAATAGAACTCTATGTCTGATTGCAATCTCCATTTGCAGTATTTTTAAAAAATATACAAGCTAACAAATACTCACATTACCCTCCACCCTTTGTACAAAACACCCATAATAGCTTTACATTTGTTAAATTAAATTAGATGAAACTTAATATACCAACTAACAGAGGAAAGCAAGTTCAAGCAGTTATTCAGTCTTGTTCCTCTATTCAGTTTCTACTTACCCAGGTGTTATTGGTTCAAGTCTGGATTTTTAGTTTCCATAGTATAAGAGGCATGTCAGAAAATTTATGGACTCAGAGCCACTACTCAATTCTAGGTGAAAACGTGTTCAAAATGTTGAATTTTCAATTTACTCTTCAATTACCACCATTTGACCAATTCTAAACCCTTTAGCAAGTGTTACATCATGGGACTGTCGCTTAATGTCTTTAAAGCAGTCATGATCAACCATGGAAGATTTTATTCAGTTTTATAATTATCTATAATTATCTAGGTCTAAACACTCCCCAAATTTTTTTCAGTTATATCTGTTATTTCAGTAAACCGTTTGTAAACCTTCCCAAGCAGGAGGTAGTGATTTCCTCTAGCATTAATTATGAGGTATCAGTTAGGGAAGTGGATTCCTCCTTGCTGGAATTATTTTATAGCTGATCATCAGAACATTACAGCATCAGCCAACCCCACAGAATTAAGCCCTCATCATTCTTTAAAAGGCTCTCCTGTTATTATAATCTGATAAATGTAATTCAGCTATTACTCAGCATTGTTTATTCACTGCTTTGGCTGTTTGCTGGCATTTGTTGATGCAGCAGAGGGTTGGTTTAAGCTATAGGAAAACACCTGCAGGGCTAATCTTTGAGCAACCACTTCAGCTCTCACACACGCCCCCATCCTCACAGCAAAGCCTTCTTTTCTGTTTTCCATACACGAGACATGAAAAACAATGTATCATGGAATGGTTTGGGTTGGAAGGGACACTAAAGTCCACCTTATTCCACCCCTGCCATGGGCAGGGACACCTTCCACTGTCCCAGGGTGCTCCAAGCCCTGTCCAGCCTGGCCTGGGACACTTCCAGGGATCCAGGGGCAGCCACAGCTTCTCTGGGCACCCTGTGCCAGGGCCTGCCCACCCTCACAGGGAGGAATTCTGGACCAGCTATTTCAAGCTTTAAATTACCTCACTTCACATCAGCTGCTCTACTGCTCAACACAGACTTCCAGAGGACAGGCAGAGGCACTTGGCTGCTTTAGCCCCAGGTCAGGCAGAATTAAACCATGGGTTTGTTTGGAGATCTGCTTCCCAAGTGCATTTGTAGCCACCATATCCGACCCTCACTTCCCACAGATGCCTTGGATGTGAGGCAAACCACAGAACACACAGTCATGCACTGAGCAGCTTATCCTCAAAATACTGCAGGCTTTCAGAGTGACCTAAATCAATTACATGGGCAAAAATGAGGCCCTAGGAGCAGCAAGTCTTGGGCAATGGTCAGCACAATTCATTCTGTGTATTTATCTTTTTATTACAAAGCTCCAATCTGACCTTTTAAAAACTTCTGATATTCTACTTAACAGGAGTGGCAGACAGGTATCCCCTTGTGTGTTAATCCAAAATGGTATGATGTTGCTTCACATTTTACATACATTTTCATTTTGTATCTATACATACTACAGATCCTTTTCTCACCACCCTGGTTTACACTTCACATCAATATTTCAACAGTTTTCATCCGTCAGCCATTGTTATGCTAAAACCTAGGTGTTAGCAGAGCTCTATTTTTGAAATTGTCTGCCAGAGCATGTCTCACTCAAAGCAGCCTGTCAAAGAAATTCACCCCCAACGTGAACAAAGAGATATTGAAAAAGTAGCTGATGTCATTTTATTTCTTTTTAATATGAGAAAAAGTCAGTGAGACAGATCTCGATTATTACAAAACATAGTAAATTAGGCTATTTCCAAAGCCTACTAAAATTCAAGATTCAGGAATTTGCCAGGAAAATTATTTTGAACTTAATTAAATTATTTTATTTATTTAATTGATCCATATTACATTTGGCACAGCCAACTCATGGCCCACACCCCATAATCCTTACCTTATCCTAATGTGGGGAATTCCCCTGTAACAGAGTTCATTTAAGGAGAAGACATGGGATTGATTTTTATTTTGGAATGACAATTTAGCCAATTAAAAAGAAAAAAAAAAAGGAAAGCCTGAATTCAACCAGGCAGTTCAATTGAAGGTAAGTTGAGGTTATACTGAAGCCACTCCTCACTGCAATCTACTCTAAAGAGCAGCAATTCCTGGTAGTTTAAGATGGTTTTTGCATTTCCTCCTCAGCCATCAACCAACTCATGCTAATCATCACCTTTTCCATTAGCACAGAGCTAGAGAATGCTCTGGGAACATCTGCCTTCAATAATTCATCTCACACTAATAAACTCCTGAGCCAGTGGCTACAGATGCACCTCACTTTTCCCCTTCCATACAAACCCTAATTACTTTTCTAAGTGTGTTTATTAGCTTGGACAGCAGCCCACCTCCCTTTTCAGTTCTCTGCTTATCATCTGCCCTCCCATGCAAATAAGCACTCATAAAAGCCTGAAACTTCCTAAAGACCCTGTGAAGAACCACAGCCCATCTCCATCTTAGCTGTTAGCACAAAGGCGGCATCTTGCAGATCTTCTAATGAAGGTTCTTCCAAGAATAAGAAGGTATTCGTTAAGGTAGTGGCACTTGGTTATTTAACACTTAATTTTTCCTTTCCTGCCTGGGATTCTCCTTGTTCCATCACATGGGCAGCAAGCCAGGGTCCCTTCACTTGTTTTCATTTCAGCCACTGCCTGAATTTCAGATCAAAAATCAAACAGTTGATCTGTAAACCAATAAGCAAAGTTACTTTTTCAAGCAGGTGTCTTTAACATCACCAACTCATTATTTCTAACAAAGCAAAAGGTAAAAATCTCTTATAGCTGAGTCTTAAAGCAAGTAAAGAAATCAAATTCTTACTGACCTTTTAACATGCTGGTGCACTATTATTTCCGTTATAAGCATAAGCTGAAAACACTAATTCAGAGTTGAGTATCAGTCCCTTGGCTTGGTTCTTATACTGTATTTACCACTGTTTAAAAAGAAGCATCTGAGATCCTTCCATAGCAATTGTCACTGCTGCGAGGCAAAGGTTTAACAATTATAGCCTGATTATGTCATTTTTGGAAAAAAAAAAAACAACCAAACAAATAAAACCAGCCAAGCCCCAATCCATTACAGTAGTACAGGACTCCCCTGGTATTGTGACTTTTTATGCTTCACTTCAGTTGCCCAAAGTCAATATAAATTCTTTTCACTGCACTGATAGTAGGCCAAAGTCAAAATGCTTTTCTCCCAGTTGAGCCACAATAGACTGATCTTCATCTCTTTCCCAGAAATCTAATGAAGTCCTTCTCATAACTGCTCAGAGAATGCAAAAAGATCCATTTTTTTGCAATATTTATTATTGCAGTTATCATCTTGCAACAGTAACAGCCAAGTAAGCATCTGACCAAGTCCTAAAAAGTATCATTGTTTCACTTAAAGCCTTCTCCAAGTGCCTCAATCACAAATGATCTGAGACATGACTCAAGAGTGGAGGAATTTGCAGATCTTCAAAAACCAGTGAAATAAAAATTAGCTCTGAGTAGCAGCCAGCAGCCAAGGAAAATCGATTGCTGCCCCTGATCAGCACACAGATCACAGCCCTGCTTTCAGAACAACCTGAAGGTGTCCAACTCATTTGTGGCCTGAAATGACAAAGTCTGGGCACTTCTGCAGTGTTACGGCTCAGCCAGAAAATAAACAACTCTTACTGTTCAGTGCTCAGTCCTGTCCACCTGGCCAAGCTCACAAACAAAACAAACCGAGCCACACTTCCAGTGCCAAATGAAATATTTCCACCACAAAACCCTTCCTGTTGACAAACAAAGTATCAGCCCTGCTCACTGGCTATGTATTTCTAGGAAATAAAATAGCTTTTTGCAGATTTGTTTGTAAAGATAATCATTGCGAGCGATTACAGGATCAAGCACATGATCAGATTTAAGTGTTCAGTGCACACTGTCTGTCTATTTACAAACACCTGGTGATAATCCTGTGTTGTCCTAGACAGAGAGGAATAAAAACCAGTTCTGAACAGTGATCCTTTCTAGGTAACTTGGGGAAAAAGTTACCTTGAATTACATGACAAATAATTAAAATTATCAAAGGCAGTGGCCCTGAGGAGCAGCATGCAGCCCTCTGCTCACCCAGATCACATTTAAACCAGGAGAAACATTGCCACTTCAGCTCCTGCCATTAGGAAAAGGATGTAATTTCCAAAGCTTTTATTCCTCTCAGTCTAGGAAAAAGGGAATTATCGCCAGTCTTGGTAAACACTCCCCCTACAAAGCTGTGAAGTTCTGCAACTGCAGTAACACAGGCAATGGTTGTTTCAGCCAGGTTTCACACTAGCAGTACCAGAACCCAAGCAGGAATTATTCAAAATTATTTTCAGACATAAACCAGTCGCAATCTGCTCTATAATTCTTCACTCTGGTTCATGACAAATGAAAGTCCTAATTCTCTTAGGCAAACAGTGAATTATTGCAAACTGAAATAAGCTTTCAGTGAAGTGATTCAACTTCCAGGACAAATGCACTTGTTAGATTAATTTCCACTACCTTTTCATCTGGATGCCAAGACAGAGGTCACTTCCAACATGCTGACCCTTGTCCCACAGGATTAGCACTTGCATTTAATACACATTCTGGCACAGCTACGGTGCCTGAAGTTTGCACAGCCTGGGCAATTACTTGAACCTGAACAGAAACACGAGGGCAAGTCAGCTGAGAACTCCTAAGCCTCAGTCACGATGGAATTAAACCCAAAACTGCTGCAAGCCACCTTGGTTTCTTTACATATCTTCCAGGGAGTGAAAAGTCCCCTTATTTTCAGTTTTATTAAGTATGTAGCTACTATTGGCATTTCAAGAACACACAATCTAAAATTAGCAGAAGCTGCTAGCTGCATGAATTTTTAAAAGGCCAACGCTCCTAGCAGTAAGTCAGAATCTGTTTTCTTTAAACCTCACCTAGAAATTAAGATCCAAGTCATCTGGAAGGTGCTTGAGTATAATAGGGACGAGTATTTAATACTGAACTGCTGAGTAACAATACTCATCAGTAAAGATTCACACTAAGTTACCTCTCCAGTGAGATCTCCCTGCCACTGTCAAAGCAGCAGATGTGTTGTTTTACTCACACCTCCAAGCCATTTTTCTGTCTCCAGGCAAAAAATACCAATATAAGGTACAAAGTCTGAATGAACAGTTTGAAATCTGTTTTAAATCAAAGGGGTCCTCACAAGAAAAAGTTATACAGCTTAACTGATAGCTACCTAGAAGAAATTCAGTAACATTTCATCAACAGATTTGTCTCAGATGTCTCTCACTCCCCAAAGGACACAAATTTGGTAACAGAAAACTTCCTCCTGTTTGCATACTCGGAATATTCAAGAGTATCACATTAGAACTCAAATTGCCTTGGATTTGGCAATACTGTTCAAAATTTGCACTCTTCCACCATTGCAACATTTTTCTGCAAGTTTAGATTTTAGCATTAGAGAGCATCAACCTGAGAACCACAGGTTTTAGGAAGGCTACAGCCAGAACAAGTAGACGGAAAGAAACTGCACAGAAATGAAGCATAGTATTTGTAGCAGATCTATTACAGTTAGTTAGACCATTTTTTTTTCCACTGAGGACTTCTATAATTAAAAAAATAAACTCTCAACACACCGTCTGAACCCTGAATATTTAGAAAATAAGATAAATGAAACTTCCAACACTCCTAACTTTACTGCAAGTACAACAGCAAAGAAAACTCATTGATTTGCCTTGAAATCCTGTGAACTGTGCATTCTGCTCACAAGCACTTAATGCTTCAAGTTCCTAACCCCTGACATATATCTTAAAAATAAAAGGTGAAAATTACACGGGTCAGCAACGCTGAGAACTAAAGCTTTGTAACTTGTGATGCAAATGCAACTTGTACCAAAAGCCTGAAGACATAAACCCTGTGTTTTTCGCTGAAATACAAGCTCACATTTCTGAAAAGCTGAAGATGTATGGTTTGAGCAGGGTGCTGCTCTGACTGGGCTGTATCTGCACTCATGCCTTAACGGGCTACTCAAATACCTCAGGACCAGGTTAGTGAAAAGGAAGTATTAGGACAGCATGAGAAGGCTGATCTATGCTGGCCTGTTAGCTTATTTTTTCATTCAGTGAAATTTCCTGATAAATGTCTCCATGGAAAGTTTATATTCGCAGAATTTCTCATTTCTACAGCAGCCCGTGATTTCTCAGATGCACTGAGAGAGGGAATCACCTACAGAGCCCTCTGATTTTGTAGTGCAGACAGACAGGGAAGAGAGACTGAGTGAAAGGACACCCAGTCAAACGTACTTGGGACTCAAGCACCCATGAACTTGAGGATAAATAATCATTTTCCACAAAGTGGAAGTTGCCCAATGCAAAAACTTAAGTGAGTGTTTTGGCCAACAGCTGCTCCTCTAAGTGCTGCAACTATCTCAACATTAAGGGATTAGCACAGTCACCCATTAATCACAAAATTACTTAGACTACACCATACAAAGTAGCCAACACCGAGCAGCATTAGCATAAGACAACAACTCGACTTCAGGAACATGCTCCTGATTTCACTCAAGCCTAGGACACAGTGTAGATTTTCCAAATTAGAGAAATCCTTTGTTCTCCACTACAGTGGGTGTTGAGATTGTAACAAACTGTCTTTCACTCACTAGACTAACAGACAATATGACCATCTTCCAGAAAGGAACAACTCTGCACAGTCAAGGTTAATCAAAAGTTTAGAATGAAGACTAGATTTCCTTTCCTTAATCCTTCCGGGTTGGAAGAACCTTCTCTCCCAGAGAAACAGGTTCAAGTTTGTTAGGGCCTGGAAGTTATTTTACAGCTCACTGAAGTGCTCAGTAGCAAGAGTTTCTGTGCAGCATCCTACCCTGCTTCTGCTCCTTGAGGAAAAGCACATTTAGGTGTAAGGCAGCAATTCCCTGAACAGAGCCAAGAGCCCTCCAACACCTATCAGCTCTGCAACAGCAAATTACAGATCACAGGCTCACCCACTCTTCAACTACGCTCTCAGAAGACCGTGAAGATCTGCATCTGTTTTTAGCAAGTTTACATTCTGCTGCTCAACTTTATCACGAGTCTTGCACATTTCTAGTATTATTTTCAGCCAAACCCAACCTGGGAATCAAGCGGCACATCATCTCAATTTGAATTCAAGTTGAATGGAGGTTGTAGCAATTCTAAGGCACAAAGGAGTAGAGTCCTATAATCCGCAGGTTACAGACTTTACTTACCTGACTAGCTTAAAGAGGCTTTAATCTGTGGGGGTTTAAAAAGAATTAAAATAAAGGCTTAATTTTTTTCCCCCCCGAATCACTCTCAGCATCTTTATTTATTATTAATCAGGTCTCATCTGCTCCATACATCATTTCCATAAGATTAGCAATCAGCCACATGTTACAAGAAGACAACAAATCCTGTGTCCTTTTCTCAACATACAGCTTCCACCTCCTCAAGAGTGAACAAAGAGCAGAAGCTAAAACAGTTTGTTGCCTTTGTGCAAGTCAGCCTCTGGATGAAAAACATATTACAGAAAGCAGATCTGATTTTCAATCTCAATTATTTCAATCTTGTATCACAATTTGTCAGTAGCAAGGGCCCTTATCTATTCCTTCTTATGAACACTCCCCATCACCTCTCACTTGAATGCAACATAAATACAAGTAATTTGATTTACTGTTCTTCCAAGGGAATTAATACACTGGGCTTTATTTTAAACAGGTAAAAGTTAACTTCAAATTCATACATTTGCTGACAAATGGATGGAAGATGCAAATTAAACAAGTGCCAAGCAGTTAAAAATATTTGCTTTTACATCAGCTGCTCATATAGCACATATAAATGTCTAAATATAGAAATTAGTCTGAAAGCTGGCAATCACAGGGACCAGAAGCAGAACCAGATCCAGCAAACCCTTTCACAACATTCAAGCACATGAAAGTGATGATCTAGAAGCCTTCGAAATTCTCTCAAGTTATGTCATTTTAGTTCTGTCTCAAAGTCTCCCAGAACAGCGGCCCGTCTTTGACTATTACAAGAATTTGGCTTCTTTTTACTTCCAAAAGCCAGCAGCCTGCAAGCACTCAAGGAGTTTGGGAGAGTAAAAGCAATGTTCAGTGAAACTGCTGCATTCCAGCCATCACCTATGTTTCAATGGCCTGTTTGTCCTGCTTGGAGGCAAAAAATGAGGAAAAAATGCTTCTTGCAAGTGAGGAAAGCACTCACTATCCCATACCTCAAGCATATACAGCTATCTTGACCATTCAAATCCATTTTTACAGCTCCACGGGAACTACTTACAAGCTATTATGGCTAGAAAACAAATCCCACGCTCTCTCTCCATGATGATTTTCCATGTCACATCCCTCATCAGCATCAGAGTTTGTACTTGTCCACATTCCCAAGGAGACCAAACCGAACCGACTTCTCTCCTACACAGCTCCCAGGTTTTCAGAGCCCATTTGTTTTCACTCAGGTGTTCTGGGCTGCAGACAGACACATCTGGATGGAAATTTTTAGCAACTGACTCAACCTCCAGGACCAGCAGCAACTACACCGAGCTTCAGTTCCCTCTGGAACTGAATTCTAATTCCCTCAGCTCCATGTGGAATTGCTCCTGCAGTAGCTTGGCCACAGCATCCAAAATACAAAACCCACCATGGATGCCAACAGATGAACCACTGTTACAGAGGCAACATTTTCAAGATGCTCACTGTACTATCTCCTAAGACTCAGGTTTTATGTTCTGCTTTAAAAACTGGACTAAAATTAGACTTGTCTAATCTTTTGCTTTTTTATTTGAGTCTTTATGGGATGGTAACACCAACAATAATTTGGCAATACAAAATCTGGAGGCAATTCATAATCAATATCATCCTGTTGCCATCACTGCTGCTTTTCTAGACCTTTATGCAAATTTCAATCGCGTATCTTCAAGTTCAAGCCCACTGCACTTGTTCTTGATTTTAGTTTTTAACACTTCAATGTGTAAGAATTGCCTGTTATACCCAGAGATAACAATTTTTCTCAATCCAGAGGTGATCCTCACAGCAGCTCCATCACTCAGCCAAAGGACCCAAGAGCGATTATAGCAGAAATTAACCCAAACTGGGTCACAGTAGAGGGCTTTCCTGGCACCCTGTAGTGTTCTACACACACTATTCCCAGTGAAACCTGTTCCTTAATCCCTATCCAGGGAATATATTACCCTGAGGACAATAAATGCTGACAGACCCTGCTGACATACTTAGCTAGGAACAGCCTTTTTATTGATGTCATCAAGTTCACAGAGGCAAACAAGAGACAGATGTGGAGACAACAGACACAGTTCATACTCAAGAAGAACATAGATTTATACAACCGTGTTCATCCCTGTTTGTAGCAGGTTGCTGTTTTGGATTTTTTTTTTAATTGCAGCCTTAATGATCTTGTTTGGAAAATATCTAATCCCATTTGTAACTGGATCTATTAATCCATATTTCATTTCCCTAATGTGGCATCACTCACCACCTTTTATCAAATATCACCACTTACCTAGTAGGCAATATTTCCATCTGCTGAGTAGAGAAATAGTATGAAAACTACACAAAACCAGCTGCAGAACGTCAGAAAGGAGGAGAAATGTCTCCATGTTGCATGGTAACACAGGTTCCTCTGACAACACCTTTCACTGGAATTCAGGAATACCAGACAACTTCTAAAACACTCCAGTGTTGCTTTCTTCCAAGATGATGGTATTTATATTCAAGCTTCTAGCAGGTAGCTGCTTCAGCCTGAGTACACCACCTTATCTATATATTAATTTAAAAAAATAATCATCCAAAACACCACCAGTAACTACCTGCATCCCTTCAAATCCTGACAAAATTAATTTTTCCCAATTATCCACCGAGTTTTTAAAAAGCTATTGGCCCTAGTTAGCAAATCAAGGGATAGAAATGTGAGCTTTAATTTTAATAATATGTCATTACCTAACAACAAGTAATCCCTAAAGGGACATATTTGCACTTTTTAGGTCACTGAGATATTTTGCCTCTTGCTGTTGACAGGCTATATTCAAATCACAGCCAAACACCTGTATTTAAATGCTTTTTGCTTCCAAATTCACTGATTTCTTTCAGCTGTCTGTAATCTCATTTCAGTGCTTGCTGTGAGAGCAAGCCAGTCAGGCTCAAATTAGAAAACTCGATATGATTAAAGTGTCTAAATCACCTTGAAATATTAAGTTTGAGATAGATTAATGTCCATTTTGTCAAACACCCACTTTAATCCAATATGTTACAGAAGCAAAGCAATCCTCCCCATTCACACAGAGAGCAGCCTGTACAATTCTCAGTCTGAAGAATCAGCTCCCTCCTGAAACTTCTCTTGCCTAATTTAAGAAAAGGTAAGTCATCTCTTCCGACTACTGCATTCCATAATCTAGCATCAGGATTCTCCCTATCAGCCTTGAAACACAAAATCTCTCTGGCTTATATTAAACTTCATTGCTTTGCACAGTAAAACAGTCAAAGCACATCTCCTCTACCAGAATCACAGCCAAAATACCTTCATTATCCCAACACTGCATGATTATTTTATTTTCCTTATGTTTTTGTGCTGCAGTTTCTGCTGCACTGACATCACCACCATTTCAAATGGCACACCGTGTTTTCCATTACCTAAAGCTGCACAGACCAGTGTCATACATATTCTGCCTTCACCCTATAGATAAAAACCATGTCAAAATTATTACCATACAGATGATGGCAATTTTCCAGCTTAAAGGGGCAGGGGAAATGTATGTTCTGGAATATTTTCTCAGCTGTTGTTTAAATCCCACAAAGAACAACAATGAGACTACATGAAAGCCACTGAATTTCCCCCTTTAACATTACAGTGACTAAAATGGACCAGCACTGGAATTAGGCATTTAAAGCAAAACAAGGGCCACCAATTGTTTACATTTGTCTGCATACGAGTTTTAAAACACATGTAATGCTCCATCCTAAAAGCTTTTGTCAGATAATTTGCAGAGGATTAGCAAGTGAGCAATTAGTACATGCAGTTCACATCAACTATCACGCCAATTAGCATCATAAATCAAACCAGCAACCCTCTGACTGAATCCTATTATGCAGGAAGCAAGATGTTCCAGTAAGCAAAATATTCCCAGAGAAGTGATGTCTTTCTGGAAGCCACGTAAGGCTCCTGACTCTGCTAAAATACTACTTTTACCAGATATTAAGCAGCTATCAAGGCAGGTGTCTGGTGTAAATATTGATCACCTGGCACCCAGACACCGACACACATCCCTCCCTCCAGCTCAGAGGTCACACACCTGGGTGGGTATTTAGCCCAGCTTTCCCCTGCAGCAAGCTGTGCCCCACCCTACTTAAATTTCATTTTCAACTAAGTCAATAGCCAGATCCTTCCATTAAGAAACTCATGTACTGTTGTACATCCAGATGCTATTAAATGCCACAACCTCATAGCGGTGAGGCATTTTTGAAGCTTAATTAATGCAGGTTAAAATTAGACTCTTATTTTGCATGAGAAAAATTATAAAACGGGATTAAATGGATGAGTTGCCTCAGGGTATAGGAATTGTTTTCCTCAGCTTGTTTCTTCTCCTCCCTGCTTTCATTTACTCAGCTCCAAAGGTGGAACTACAGATTGCCATTCAAGTAGCAGAACTGCCATAGAAAAGTCATAAACCACTCCAGCAAGGTCCCACCTGCACTCAGGCTGCAGCTACAGATTTGTGCTGCATTCAGAACATACCAGCAGAATTGTCAATTCTTACAGTTCCATCATCCATCATTCATGTCACCATCCTGTGCAGGGGGCTCAGAAACTAGCCCAAGGACCCATAGAGATCTTTCAACCCCAAACCTGAACAGCAATCCAAAACTAATTTTATGAAGGAAAACTATTAATGAGCTTTATTCACAGTAGAAAGAAAATAATCCTATTAATTCTTTAGCATGTATTGAAAACACGAACAAAGCTTTACTACAAAAGCACTTTTAAACTCTGCTACATCACTGATCTTATGTTCATGACAGCAATGGTACATTATTTTCCTTCATTGTCATTATTTCTTAGCCTTGATAGTTGACAATTGCACCCTTGGCAGCACAACCAATAACACCTCCTGACCAGAAACAGAGATGGTGCAATTCATAACAAAGTTATTTTTATTATCAGAATACTCACAATCAAATACCCGCATCTGTTAAGACTTTCCAAGCTATCATTCTAGTTTTAGTGCCAAACAGCGATCCAAATATAGATCCAGATATAGAGCCCATCTTTCTCTCTCTCCATGCCTGCTTCATAACCTGCCTCCCACAGCAGCTACAGCAGCAGATATTAAGCTGTATGTCACTCCAGTGATAGTAAGCTCCTATCTCTGACTTTTGATTATTTCTTATCAGGCCAAATTTGTCATGTCACGCCACCTCACCTAAATATAAACACCTACCAGGCCTATCCATAAGCTGTACAATGGCTGTAACAGTTCACACCGACCTAATATTAATGTTTTATCTTTGCACATCAGGAGGAACTCAGCCACTGAAGCCTAACTCAGACCATTATGTAAAATTTACAAAAGAAAAGACATCAATATTCAAACCTAAGAATCCAATGGCAGCTCAATTACTCCTTCTTACTATTCCAGCACTGGAAATGCTGAAATGGATGCAGTAAGCTCCCAAGCCATCCTTTGCACTCTGTCAGATCAACTTTTTGAAAGCACAAACATAGGTAATTTCTTAGGCCAAGTCTATGACCAGAAGGGCCTTCAGTTCCTACTGCTCTAAGCTGGCTTTATGGACTTCCTGGCTGTATTCATGTGCTACAGCTGCCACAGGAAGGCTGAGGGAAGACCTGATTTTTGCCTTGGAGACATGAAAATTACCATAAACGTTCGAACCACCTCAAGGAATTTCACTGAGTGAGTAATTCTGGCTCTAACAACGTAGAAAGCAGGTGCACCTGCTAACATAGTTCAAAGCAGCAGATTTAAACTGCAAAGCCACAATCACTTTCATGCTTTGAGAACATTCCTAGATCCTTTCTATAATGCATTTACATAGCTCTAAAAGTACTCCTCCTAAGTTTCTGGGCAAGCCTACTTAAGATTGTTTCCTGGACCTGGACATGTATTTCAACTTCATGTTTATCAATCCATTCACAGCCTTAGACATTTCCATCTCCTTCCTTACCTCCCTAGTTATGAAGCATTTTCCTGAGTTTGGCTGGTGTATCTTTGAGAAAATTCACTGCTGGGTGAAAAACAGCAGCTATCAAAACACTGTCTGATCTTGCACAGCAAGGTCACCCCCTGAACCACAGAATCTCCTGAGCTCGAATAATCCTGATCCATAAGGATCGTGGAGTCCAACCCCTATCCCTGCACAGACCCCCAACAATTCCCCCACTCCGTGCATCCCTAAGAGTGTTGTCCAAAAGCTCCTAGAGCTCTGGCAGCCTCGAGGCTGTGCCCATTCCCAGAGGAGCCTTGGCAGTGCCCAGCACCCTCTGGGGGATCCTAAAATCCAACCTAAACATTCTCCTGTTCATGATGTTAGAGATGCTATAACAAAGAGTTCCACAGATACTGGGGGGAAATTGAGGGGAAAGAAGAAAAATAAAAGTAAAACGTCTTCAACACACACACAATAAAACTTTCAAGTCCAAGATTATTCTAGCCAGGCACAAAATTCCTCATTTGTCCACACACTGGCCATCTCCAAATTCACATGCCAGGAACCTGAGCTGGGGATGTGATACAAACAGGTCCTGGCACACAAGGGGTTAACTCAGACACACCAGCACTTGCCAGGTTAAATAGGATCCATTTAAATGACTGCTGTCTGGGCATCCCAGTGCCAAGCTTTTAGCATATTTCCTCTGGAGAGCACAGTTGCTGTGATACCTAAAAGACAGGCGTCCTGGCTGCTCTCCTGAGCACGAGCAGCTCAAACAAAGATGAGGATCTCTCACATCCCAACCTACCCTATCTGTATCACCGAGTACCCATGCTACAAATCCTGTAACCGTGACTGACTGCCTGTGTCATTCCTCCTTCCTTCTGCTACTGAAAAAGACAGTTGTAAATTATAGAGACAGTGGTAGAATTAACAGGAAATTTACTTAAAGGAACAACATCTGCAGTTTTAGTTTAATAGAAAATGTAAGCACTACCAAGTTCAAGTCGAGGTTTTGAGTTAAGTCATGTTGAGCACTGATTGATCTAAGCTACAAACAGTTCCTCAATCTCTTTAGAAATAATGAAAGAAAAAAAGAAAAATTTAGGCTTCTCACAGCCAAACACAAAGCAATACATCCAAAGCTATAGATTCAACTCCAGTGTTCCCAGAGACCATTTGCTTGCCTGTATCTTTCTTTGGGATAAAAGGGAAAATTACCAAAATAACTGTCTTATCATTGGGTTTACATTCATTATCCAACTATGTAAGCTAGTGAAGCTACAAAGGAAACACTGAAATTACATCTTTCACACAGATCAACGCTGTGGTTTTAGTTCTGGCTTCCTGAAGTGGTTAACTGAAGCTTATTTAAGCAGAAATGAAGAAAAGTGAAAGAACAAGTCATTCTCTGGTTTAGAAATGCACCACTATCTTAACACCCCATCATCTGTACCGCTATGCAGGCTCCAAATAGATTAGTCAGGATGCTGGAATTGCATTAATGATGTTGAACGTGCATATACTGATTAAGTAACACATCTGCTTCCACCCACTTAAGAAAAAAATTATCAAATACTTCCAGGGGGCTTTGGAATTGCCAGCTGCCCACAATAGACTCACCACTACCACCAAAAAAACCTGACAACCTCACTGTTTCCACCTTGGAATTTAAATTTAAAACGAACTTTCTTAGAAATCATAGATTCCTGGTAGCCAAAATACATCTAAGTGAGATGTGACCTTATTTCTAACATGGATCATAAGGTTCTTGCTGCATTTTTAACCACAGCACAATTACAAGAGAAGCACAAATGAACTACAAACAACTTCAGATCAAAAACTACTAGGAAACAGTTGAAAAGTCTCTCCTTATAGACACGGGGAAATACTAAGTCAAAGTCACCCTCCTTTTCAGTCTCCATCTAGAAATCACAAGTCTTTACATCAAAAATCAGCAGCATCCCAACTTGTCCACATCTGGCACCGTCAAGAGAAGCTGAGCCACAGTTCTCCCTCAGTACAGGTGACACAAAGTACAAACAGTACTTGAAGGCAGTCAAGGACAAAAACTAATACACCAGAAGACAAATCTCTTACTCCCACAGACATTAGGATTATCAAAACTACTGAATATACCGCTTGCTGTCTCAGAATAGAAAACTTCATCCACTGTAGATTACTAAGCAATCATTCTGGATTTGTTCCATAACCGATGGAAAGCCACGTGTACGACGGTCACACTGAAAGCCCTTCGCATAAAAACTAACAACTGCAGAAAGGGATGTTTGAAATGCACTGTCAGCAAAAGGTCACACAGTTGAGATTCAACCGAGTTCTGAGATTTTTTTTTGGAGCTTACATTACCTTTTCTTCAAATATCTGTCAAAAATATCAACACTACCATTCACCTTGCTTATTGGTAAGGACAAAACCAATCCCAGTGGTGACGCAGTAGAGAACAGAGTATTCCTGAAGTCTTTGACACCTCTGTTCAACTGCCTGGCACTACTCCAAGCATCTCTCATTAGCCAAAAACTATGTGGGATTTTTAAATTTCACTTACAAACATACTGCAGCCAGACAGTTAAAAGTGCATCCATAAATATTAGCAATTAATGACATACCTCATATTCCCACCTCAGTTTTCACAGCATGATCAAAGATACAAACCTATTCCTTCAGGTGGCAAAGTTAAGGCTAAGACCATGGCTACTTCAAGTGCTGGAATAGAAGCACTTTTCCTAATTGGAAAATAAGTTTTGTGAAGACACTTAGCTGGAGCACCGATGTCACCTTTCGGAAACCACAGTTACCATTTTGTTACTGCTCGGTACAATGCAGAACACAAACACAGCAACTCAGCTTCCAAAGTGTTTCCTTTTCCCAAGTGCCTGAGCTGAGCAAAAGCAAATGCAATGTCCTATCTGCTGCACTGCTTAGTGCCCCCTCTTAGGGAGTAGGACTCATTTGCCAATTTAAATAGAAATAAAAACAGTGATATGTATACACAGCAGCAGGAACTCTTGTATCAGCATTACTGCCCGCTGCTTTCAACTAATCCCCCAAAGCAAACGGTGGGAGAAGGCCGGCACACTCCCTGAAAACTCTAAAGCCTCACAACACGTTTGCTCCATCAACATCAGCTGATCCACAGCAGGTCTCCTTTTTTGCCCCGGGGAAAGCAGTTATCCTCACAAGTCAATGGTTCAAGGCTTTCCTCTTGATCTGTAACTCTTCTGCGCTGGCTCAAAGGCATCTGATATTTTATCATGCAGCTTTTGCAGAGAACAGCAGTGAAGCATATAATTTAAAGCCAGAATGAGACACTGCAGGAACTTCAGACACAACTCTCAAATCCAGTTTTTAGTTTACTGTGCAAGTACAGTTAATATCAAGCATTTGAATCTTCTTGTTTACCCACATGCTACAGTCTGCCATCTTCCACGTTAAAAAGAAGTATCTTTCCATTTGCATATGAGCCACACAAATAGCAAAACATGCACTGCATTTCACCAATTTCTTCACACTGGAGGTCTACAAACAGTAAGAGTGGATCACAGAACGGTGTGGTTCAGTATGGACCTTCAAGATCGTCCAGTTCCAAATCCTGCCACGGCCAGGGACACGTCCCACTATCGCAGGGTGCTCCAAGCCCCAGTGTCCAACCTGGCCTTGGACACTTCCAGCAATCCAGGGGCAGCCACAGCTTCTCTGGGCACCCAGTGCCAGGGCCTCCGCACCCTCAGTGCAAAGCACCCTGTGAATGTTACCTTTGAGCCAGGTTAACAGCTCAGGGCACAAAGGCACACGTGCACAATCAGCAGAAAAGGGCATTAAGAGACTTGTCCCCAACACGTTGCCCTGGCAGTTACAGGAAACGATCCTCACCCGAGTCAATGCTTACTGTGTTTATGTAAGCTCAGAATTTACCTGGATACACTTACTCACCAGCTATGTGGGCAGATTCCCCATACCTGAATCACCCCAATTTAATCCCCCAGCAAACCAATAAAAATAGCACATTCCCATGCTCTGTTGTGCTCACCCAGAAATCTGAAACAAGATGGTTGTTTGGAGAACCAGACTGATCCTGTCAAATTACATAGTTTGAGACACAGTTCCAGGATGCAAACATAACAAAAGCTCAAAGAGGCCAATTGCTATTATGGTTTCGAGATGCAATTGTCTTATGTGATATCTGGGGGTTTCTTAAGCTTTGGTCAGTGACACCTAAATATCTGAACTATGTCATCATTCTTTCGATGTATTGAAATAATATAACAAGTACCCAGAGAACCCCAGAATGGTCTGCGTTGGAAGGGACCTTAAAGCCTCCATCCCATTCCACCTCCTGCCATGGATGGGGACATCTTCCACTAGCCCAGGTTGCTCCAAGGCCTGCCTAAGCTGGCCTTGAACAGTTGTGGTCTTGTATTTCCCTAGAGAAAGCAACGCTTTTGCAGCACATGCATTTTTCAAGCAATTTGTCTCAGCCTTCAATAGCAACAGAAGAGTTGCTACTGCTACTGCTGCCTCAACCCCAACACCAAGTATAACTCCTCCTGTAACACTGTCCTCAACATACTCAATACCAGCACTCAAGGGGCTGCAAAGTTTGAGAGCTACAACAATTAGATGCCTCTGAGGCTCCTGCACTTCAAGAGTTTTAGCTCCACCCTAAAACTACTTTATTTTCAGGAAACGGTACTTTTAAAGTGACCAGAATAAAAAACATAAAGCAAGGTTTGTACCTTCTCCCGTTTTCTCCCACCCACACACTTCCCCATGTATCTTTGTACATTTGGAAATAACTTGCTCAAGGCAGTGCAATCTCATACTTTCCCTAAGGCTTAGATTATTTCTTGATAATCACTTAATAATCATAATTTCAAAATTAAAACTAGCATTTACAACATGCTTTTTTAAAATGCATTTTTAACAGAAAGACTAGAATCACAAAATGCTCTGGAATGCAGCAATTCATACCTACACGTCTGGTATGGCATTCTTACCAATTAAAGCAACAGTTTCCCCTTTAATAAATAAATAAAAACTACTTGAGATGCTCAACACCTGTTGCATCAGCATGTTAGTGCTAAGTATATTAGTATTTTTATAGACTATTAAAAATGTGTACAACATCTTACCTAAAGTGTTTTAGAGTCTTTTTGTGAAGGATTAAAAATTAAGTTTTTCACCATCTTCCTAAAGCTTATAAAAATATAGTGCTAGTCTCAGCCTGGATGGTGAGAAACTGGAACTGAATATTCAGCTATTGTCTACCCTTGCAGATCACCACACTGTGGAACTTCAAGATATTTTCAGTAACCTAAAGACCACTGAAGGCAATTCATATTTTCTCTCCCTGTTTCTAAGCACACAACACACTTGACATAAGAAATGTTTCATGTTGATCAAGCAGTGATGTTGAGAGCTACAGAACATGCGAAGGCAGATTTTACTACAGTCAAGTCTGTGTAACAGACTAATAATATTAATTACGCTGTTATTAAACTAATTCAGCAGTCTAAGTAACTGTAAAACTGATTGGCTACTTAGCACGAATTTCCTACAAAAAATACAGAAGAAGTGTATGCTTTTGAACTGTTAACTCTGCAGCTCTGAGACATGCAAGAACCTGAAAGCAGCCCACTTGTTATTTTAGCACCATTATCCACTGAGGAAAAACTCATGAAGCACTATCATCCAGAACTGTTTTATCCAGAATCACATGTAACTTAGAACAACAAAAGGCAGGATATCCCTGTGCAAAAAGTATGGACAAATCAATTCAGGACCAGTTTAGCACTTGCTCTCTTCATATCAGATAGCACACTCGTACCTGAATATAAACAACTGCTGCTGAAAGGCGAGTTTGAATTTCAGATTAATTCAACAGTCTTTGGTCCAGCAAGTATGCCTAGACACTCCTATGAACTCCAAATGTAAAAAGAAATTGGGTTTACATTGCCAATAAAATCTGCAGTGCTGGAAAGACAGTGCCACTCTACGTAGAAAAGAAAATTCTAGGAATCAGTAATAGGAACTCCACTGAAAGTCCCAAATTGCTTAAGATTCCAAGCATGTTCTTCTCCAGAGCTGTCAAGCCTCTCTTGAGCAGGACAGTATTAAGTAAACTGTTCAAGGAGCACGTGTTGGTTGGAGCTGATGTTTAAAGCAGCCTGAACTAACAAGTCTATTCTCTTTACAGGGTACAGCTCTCTCTTCCGGGAAGTTATTTCGTATTTTCTCACAGCAGCCACATGCCAACCACACCACAAATCCTGTTAATGAACGTCAAGTACCCTGAGGTTAAAAGATTTTGTGATTTGGGGAGTATCAGTACAACACTAAACTCTTTGCAGCAGAGAAGGCAACCACCACAACCCAAATTTTTCTTCATGCAACACATGGCACTACCACATGGATTTAAAAGCTGCTATCAGCTTTTAAAAAAAGAGGAAGAGTTAGTTAAAGGCGGTTTACCAAAAATACAGTCTGGTGGAGTTGTAATCTAAAGGAGTGAGGAGTTGTTGATTTACCTCAAACTCTTTATTCAATTTTTAAATATTTAAGAGCTAGTTGAAGAGCCCTCAGAAGACATACAATACACGCCTTTTCTAGATAAATCGTTCCCATCTGAGTGACTGTTCTCATGACTCAAGTGTCCAATAATAAAAGTTGGACAGCAAATTATCTGTGAAGGTTTTACTCATCCTCTCAGCTCTTGAAACATGTTTTTAGACTGCTATTTTGGTTTTCAAGTCTTTGTGACTGACAAATGAGCTGAGCCACAGTTAGGTAACAGAAATCATTAATACACGAAAAGGCTAACACAAGTCACATGCTAAGGAGATAACTGCATCCAGTGCTTCACATCCTCCTCCCACTTCCACAGAAGCTTGACACATCACTAGAGCCCAAGCATCTTCTTCAGAGACATATTTATACCACGTAAACATGTACTAATTACCACTTGAGAAAATGCTCTGCTGAAGGCATCATCTGTCCTGCAGAAATCCAAACACCAGCAGCACGGAGAAATGGACGATGCTTGTGCCAGTCCTCCCACCAGATATATTAATATAAGTTTTAAACTCCTCAGAAGAGAAAAGAAAAGGCAAAGTACTTTCAGGAGGGGACAGTCCCACACCATAATCTCAGCAGTGACTAATAAAAACAGAGAATATGCACAGATCTCCACCACACACTTGGCCAGACGTAGATACTTATTAGAGACTGCTTGGTAATTAATAAGTGTCAGGCACTGCCAGTCTCCCTGCCTCACCACACAACACACTAAACCCAAAATGTTAACTGCAAGAACCATGACGTCTGTCTATTCAAGCTTCACTGCTCAAGAGGCACACAAATAAATCTTTCAGACAACAATCTCAATAGCAGCTTTTCCATCGGGACTTTTTGATTACATATAATTTAAAGACCAGCTAGGCCACCAACACAAGATGGTTTTAGGCAGCTCTATTTCAGCTGCTATACATCACACTCTGCTGCCCTGAATCCCTTCCAAAACAGCGACAGGATACTCCAGTTGAAAAAGCACATGACGTGAAGCTCAGCAAGTTATCATGCAAAATAAGTCATAAATTTCTCCACAAAATACATATTCCTAGTCAGTACTGTTTGCTCTTCTTAACTCCACCAACAGTTAAGAAAAAATAACTGCAGACTTCACGACGCTGATGATTTCTTTCCTTATTTTGTGCATCCTAAGCAGTTCAAGCCTCTGTAGTGCTCCTGCGGGGATAGATGCACATAAATCTAAGCTTAGAGGGCTGTTATCTCCATCTTGCCTCCCGACCTGTTTTTACACAGACCAATACCGCTCCATAACCCAGCCGCACGCCTTGTTTACGCACTTCACACCACCAAACCACACTGTCTCCATCACATGCTGCAGGGAGCGCCGAAGAAAATTTCATTTTCCCGAACCCTTCTGCAGGCAAAATGAGCATCACCGTTCCCACCGTACCCCAGCCCGAAAGAGCCCGCTGCTCTCCCGCACAGCAGCAGCAGACAAGTAGCAAAACTTCTAAACCCCACAAATCCCAACAGAGGGGCCACCCAGCGCCGAGGAAAGGATGGGGACCAAGCCGGAACACCTCCGGCTCCCTAAAAACGCCAGCCACGAGGGGTGGAGGAAGGGCAGGCAGCCCAGAGAAGGGAGGCGGCTGCTCCCAAGGACCGGCGAGCCACGGGCACGGGGGGATGAGGGGCAGTAGGGTCACGGAGGAGGCGGGGCGGCGGGGACAGGGCTATTTACTGGGATGGGAGGCAGGGGTAAGAAACAGAGCCATGGGCTAGGAACGGTCTGGGAGGAGGGGGCAGGTAAACCCAGAGCCATGGGCTAGGGAAGGTCTGGGAAGGGATAAAAAGAACCATGGGCTAGCGGAGGTTTAAGGAGAAATAAACACAGCCATGCGCTGGGGGAGGCATGAGACGGAGAACACGACTGGCGGATGTTCGGTGCGGGGGAGCAGAGCCGTGGGCTGGGGGAGGTTTTGGGGTGTGCAGGGCCAAGGGCTGTGGGAGACCTTGGGGAGCGTGCAGGGCCATGGGCTGGGGGAGGTTTTGGGGAGCGTGCAGGGCCATGGGCTGGGGGAGGTTTTGGGGGCTGTAGGGCCATGGGCTGGGGGAGGTTTTGGGGGTGTGCAGGGCCAAGGGCTGTGGGAGACCTTGGGGAGCGTGCAGGGCCATGGGCTGGGGGAGGTTTTGGGGAGCGTGCAGGGCCATGGGCTGGGGGAGGTTTTGGGGGCTGTAGGGCCATGGGCTGGGGGAGGTTTTGGGGGTGTGCAGGGCCAAGGGCTGTGGGAGACCTTGGGGAGCGTGCAGGGCCATGGGCTGGGGGAGGTTTTGGGGAGCGTGCAGGGCCATGGGCTGGGGGAGGTTTTGGGGAGCGTGCAGGGCCATGGGCTGGGGGAGGTTTTGGGGAGCGTGCAGGGCCATGGGCTGCGGGAGGTTTTGGGGAGCGTGCAGGGCCCATGGGCTGGGGGAGGTTTTGGGGAGCGTGCAGGGCCATGGGCTGGGGGAGGTTTTGGGGCACCCTCCAACGCTCGCTCCCTCCCCCCGCCGTGCCGGGGCCGCCGTCTCACCTTCGATGGCAATGACATGCTCGCGGATCTGGTTCTGCAGCACGGGCTCCTCCACCCGCTCCAGCAGCTCGTAGATGGAGTAGATGTTGGGGTGCACAGACTCGAAGCGCTGGATCTCGGCCCGGATGGCTGCCGAGTTCGCCAGCTGCTGCTGGTAGTTCATGGCGCGGCCGCTCCGCTCCGGCCCCTTCACGCTGAGACCCCCGGGCGGCGGCGGGGGCGAGCCCGGGCCGCCGCCGCCGCCTCACTCACCGGACACCTCCCCCCGCCCCGTGCCGGGCCGGCAGCAGCGCCTTGGCCTCACAGCGCGCTGTCACTTCACGACGGCGGCGGCGGGGCGGGGCAGGGCCGCCCCCGGCCCCATGGAGGGAGGGAGGAAGGACCCGCTCCCGGTCGCGGTTCTGCTCCCGGTCCCGGTCTCGCTCCCGCCGCCTCCTCAGCCCCTCACGGCTCCCGGTCCTGCCACCACCCCCGGCGCGCGCACCCCCCCCCCAGCCAATGGCCGGGCCCTCCCCCGCACGCGCGCGCCCCCGCGCCAGCCAATGGTCGGGACCCCGCTGCGGCCTCGCACCCTCCCGCGCACTCGCCCCACGTCCTTCCCCGCTTGCCCCGCTTCACGCTGGCGCAGGCCACGCCCCCTCTGTGATGTCACCGCGCAAGCTCCGCACCTCCCCACCCTCGGGCACCCTGGGAAATGTAGTCCCGGAGAGAGACGCTGAGGGAGGGTCGGAGTCGCGCCGCTCCTCGTCCCCTCAGGGACACCGGGCCCGCCCCCACGAACTCCCGGTAGCGCTCACGCCGCAGGGAGGGATGGAGCCCCTCGCCGTGAGTCCAGCCCCCGCGGCCGCTAGAGCCCCGAAAGTGATGGAAGTGAAAATTCGTGCCCGAAGTGCGCCATTCACGCCAGGAATGGCAGCTCCATCCCTGAAAGTGTTCCAGGCCAGGTTGGACGGGGCTTGGAGCACCCTGGGATAGTGCCCATGGCAGGGGGTTGAATGGGATGATCCTTAAGGTTCCTTCCAGCTGAAACCATCCTATAATTCTATGGGTTGTCAGAAATACTTATCTCATGGAGTAATGAAGCACTGTTGGCATTGCATAAACAGGGTTATTTGCAATATCGGTTACAAGCCAGCTGTGTGCTGTCAGGCGCTGACCTCGATTAATCCATTTTAGGATCAATATTCTATGGATTTCAGCTCCAAAGCTGTGAAACGTGGAGCAAACTTTGATACAGGAAGCAACATAAGGACAACTTGGTATAGGGTAGCCTCAGGAAAACTGTCCATTCATTCTACTGACATATACCACAGGAAGGAATAGAGTAATTTCAATCATTTCCCCCCCAAAATGTCTTTATTTGGCTATAGAACTCTGGCCTGGGGGTGGAATGAGATGAGCTTTAAGTCCCTTCCAACCCAAACCATTCTTGATGTGATGGCTTACACAAAAAAAGCCCCAAACAAACACTATAGAGGTGACAAATCACACCGTGATATGAGATTGAGTTTTTGGAGGCTGCTGGGACTGAAGCTTCCTCAGCATAGTTGATGTCTGCTGCAGGAGTTGTCTTCTGCTCATTTGAACAGTTCAGGGGTAGGTCCCTGTGTCTTCTCTCTCTTCCTTCTCAGCAGAAATTGGTATCATTTTTATCAGCTTTCTCGGTTTTATTTTTCTAATCCTAGGAGGAAATTCTTGAGTAGATAAAGAAGAAAATTTAAGTCAGGAAGAGTACAGTCCGCTTTCCACTAGTGAGTGCCACTCAGGGCATTAATGGTGCTGATAAAAATTTGTGAAACATAGGAGGATTTTTGCTTTCATTTACCTTAAACTGTTTGAATAAGCTTGAATGTATGTAGAAATGTGGATGAAAGCTATAATTCTCCCCTTTTCCTCCCTCTATCCTGATCTGGAGCAGAGGCACTACCTCACGTTACTTGTGTTTCAGAAAATGCCAAAACAATCAGCAGAGCCAAGAGTCAGGCAACAACCTCTGCTGTATGTGGGGCTGATTGTTTCCACTGCTGCCATATGCTTTGTGTTCTTCCGGCTCTAAAATTCATGGAAAACAACTCCCAGAGTAGTCTCAGCTGTAAATGAATGCAACTACTGCACACAAATAATTGAAGCATTAAAACCCTGTGTTAATATAAAGCCTGTTTGTATAATTTTCGTCTGTAGTTCTCCTGTGAAGCCTTTGCTACCCTGATTTTTTTACTGCATAATAGCTTTTGTGTAAGCTTTGTAAAATCACAGCAAACTATAAGCTACTGTGGCAGCTTACATAGCTTTCTCCTGTTAAGAAGTCCTTAACAATAAGTGGTATTTTCCTTGTGCTTGCAGCTGAGATTGGCCTGAAATGCTGCTAGTGGTGCACAGAGAAATGCTGGATACCTCTCTTTGCTCTCAAACCCTGTTCTGGAGGGTCTGGCACCTGAAGTGTTCCACCAGCCCTTAATGAGAACTGGCAGAGAATTACTTGGGCAGCTCTGCTGTGAGCAGTAAGGAATTTAGGTTTGGTTTTCTTTGGTCTGGGAGCAGGGGTAAAGCGGGCACTCTATGGCTTTTTGGGGTCTGGTTTTGTCAAAGGCAAGATGAACATGCTCATCTAGGGAGGTCATGAAACTCAGACAATTTTACAAGTCTGGAGGGGCTGATGGGCTGTAAGTAAAGCAGACAGAGTGGTCCCAGTGTGGGTTACCCTTCTAGCACTGGTTTTCCTTTCTAAGGGTGAAAGCTTGCCAGGGGTGAAGCTTCCCACCGCTCTCCCACGCAGCTGGTTCTGTGCTTAGGTCTCTAACAAAGTTCCATCTGTGCTGGCTTCCTCCTCCTCCCCATCTGGTAAATCCGCTCACTGCCCTGCCTTACAGAAAGCCAGTCTGGATGGTTTCCTTCTGCTCTTGGTGCCATATTCCTGGAGGTATCAGTAACTGGAAAGCAGCACTGAATCACCATCTCAAACAGTTCTATCTCCCATCACATGACCGGGCTTATCCACTTCGTGCTGTTCCCAGCCTGTCCACCAAACCCTACAGAAAGTGTAGGAAAGAGTTTTGGGCAGTCACAACTGAGGCACTTGGACTGAAGGCATAGGGACAATGACATTTTGCTTTTGGAACTGAGCCTGATATGTTCACTTTAATGGAAATATGACTGCACAAAAGTTCCACAGAGATGTTGCAGGCAGGGTTCACGAGGCATTTTTAAGCACAGATCTTGGAAATCGAGAACTCTCATGGAATGTCATTTAAATCCTGCTTGTACCTTTCCCTAATGCTTGGTTGGGATGTGCCGCTTTCCTGGCTGCTGAAATGGGAATTAGGCAGCCCTAGCTTTTAGTTACTAATCCACTAGCTGAAATGTTGATTGGAGGGGGAAAAAAAAGTTTTAAAGTGTTCAAGCATCCTATCCTGATCCGTGCCTGAATTTAACATAAATTAAGCATCACAGACAGCTTGACAAAGGGACTAGTTTGTAGACCTAGCAGGAAAGGGGTTAACTGTAAAAACTGAGAACATAAGGACTCCTGCACCATCCAGAAGTTGTAAGAGAAATCTTAGCTGATGGTTGTAAGCAACATTTTGCTTGAATGGGACTGTTTCTGTGTCTGTTCACAATCTTAAAGCCTGGCTGTTCCTGGGATTACTGTTGGTGTGAGCAGTGGTTTTTTTAATAGCCAGGGAGTGTCTGGAAAAACACAGGAGACAGAGTGTTAGAGATGCATCTTAGTGCCTACTGATACTGTTATTGCTATAAAGATTGAAATCAAACCCATATGGAAAACAGATACGGAAACACTAAGTTTTCCTGAACTATCTTCACCATACTTTTCAGTGAACATAAAAACTTAAATAGGCTAAGCTTCCTCTCCTAACAAATTGGGATGAAATTCTGTTACTTTACTGGGGAAATATTTGGGTCAGTCAGTTACTATTACAGAGTTATTAGATTGCTCAAGAGACTTTGAAACAAATGTAACTAATGAATTAACCTCATTCAGGGAGTGTGAAATCTGTTCCAGGAGAAATGCCAACTAGTTCAAACAAAACTAATTATGGAGTAGCAACAACAAGCTGCTGTCGGAGCTATAGCTCATTCCCCAGTGCTCCTGTCAGAACTGGGAAAACGCTGTTCTGTACCCACCCTGCCTGAAAAAAGGTGGCATGGCAAAAGCAACCTGCTTTTCTGGAGGTGGGAGCACAGATCAAATCCCTGATGCAAGGTTAAATTATCTTCTAATCAGAAGTGAGCCACACACCAGCATGGAGCTGCAGAACAGGGAACTAGCAATAACTGTGTGTGTTCACCATATGGGGAAAGGAATCTAAGAGTCACTTCTCAATTCTAGCCCCAGGGACTTGGATTTCCACTAACCTGAAATTTTCTGAAATATTAAAATTAACCATCTTTTAAACTTCCCGAGTTCTGGCTCCTTGTTGATTGAAGTTTCACTGTAAAACCATTTAGAGCATTTCCAGATTTACACAACTACTATCTTTGTTAAACCAAAGTCATTGCTCAGATCTGGAGTTCTGCTGTGGCTTTGATCAGACTGATGATGATCTGTGCTCTAGCTTTAAGGATTCTCAGTGAAAATAAATGGCTTCTTCACACAAAGCAGGTTTGAGGTCCTAAGTTCTACCTGATCTACCCAAGGCTTACACAGCTTCAGTGCAGCAAAGACTCAACTCATATACAATAAAAAAACAATTGTTCAATTGGTACCCCTGAGTCAGGGCTCAGCTAACATCCTGAATTTTATAGCAGAGCAAATCCAGTGACAGCTTCATATGCCAGCTCCAAGATACTCAGCACTTTATTGAGCTCTTATCATGGTTAAATATGATTACACTGAAAGTGTCTCTAAGCTTGTTGCTGTTGTCACTTCCTTGATGGAGAATCAATATTTGATTCGCCACATAATTCCATGTTAAGCTCGGGTCTCACTTCAGCTGTGGCATGCTGACAGGGCTTGAAAAGTTATGGAATATTGTAGGTCCAGTTGTTACCTTGGAACTTTCAGACACAGGCTATTGATTTAGTGCAGGAAAACCATGGGTGAGGTCACTCTAGATTAGTTCAAGGTCATGTTTTAGAAAAATTGCCTTAATGTTTAATAACGTGTTCTATGCATAATGCTGTGACATCCAGTGGTAAGGAATGAAGAAACAGGATGAGAAATTGATACAGTAAAGGCAAAACAAGTAGGTCTGGTGAAACCCTTGCTGGTGATGGTCCCATGTGACTGAGCATGACATTGGCCAACTGGCTAACCCAGCACTCCCTGAAATGCAGATTTTCGGTGACAGATTGCACAGTTTAAATAGCAACTTGAAATCATTCCGCTGGTAAGAAAAACAAAACATTTTCTTAGGTGTTAAGAGGAGTATGAGCCATTACTGAGCAGTGAAAAGATGCAAAAGGGCATGAAAATAAAGCTGAGGATGGTAGTCAGGGCTGGTCATGGAGCTTCCCTACATTTCAGATGAGAAATCCAGTTCTTTCTGACATCACAAAAACAGCCAGCAGTAGACTGTAGCTTCTTAGAATTCCAGAATCATTTCAGTTGGAAAAGACCTCCAAGATCATTGAGTCCAGCCTTTGACTGTCCCCAGCCCAGAGCACTGAGTGCCATGTCCAGGCGTTCCTTGAACACCTCCAGTGATGGGGATTCCACCACCTCACTGGGCAGCCCTTCAACAGCTGACCACCCTTCCCATGGGGAAATTCCTGCTGCTGTCCACCCTGACCTCCCCTGACCTAGCCTGAGGTCGTTCCCTCTCCTCCTGTCCCTGTTCCCTGGGAGAAGATCCTAAATCCCCCCTGGCTGTCCCCTCCTGTCAGGGAGTTGTGCAGAGCCACAAGGGCCCCCCTGAGCCTCCTTTTCTCCAGGCTGAGCCCCTTTCCCAGCTCCCTCAGCCCCTCCTGGGGCTCCAGCCCCTTCCCTGGACATTCTCCAGCCCCTCCATGTCCCTCTGGCTGTGAGTGCCCAGAACTGGCCACAGCCCTGGAGGGGCCTCAGCAGTGCCAGCCCAGGGGATGGGCCCTGCCCTGGTCCTGCTGGCCATGGAGAAGAGAATAACAGGCACTCTGCTACAGCTGTGCAACAGGCAGCCTGTCCAAGAAGAAGAGTGCTGTCACCAACACCTGATTCTATGGGAAGACATGGTGGCTGTGTAGAATTGTTCACTTCAGTGCCTATCAGACAGCTGGAACACAGCCCTGCTGCTTGTTGCACACAGGTCTGAGTTTTCTACTGAATGTGTTTATTTGGGTGTGTATTTGACATCGGCATCACCTGAATTCACCTTTCCTTGGAACTTTTAACTTCAAAATCAGTGAGGTTTACCTGGTGTATGCAGTAAGCCCAGCCTGTAGTAAAGAGTTCCCCCCAGGCACGACTTGCAGCTCAGCCAGCCCCTGGCCTCAATGGGCAGTATTCCCGAGCACTGTGGTGTCAGAAGGTGGTCTCCAAAGGGCTGGCATCTGGGACACGGTCGCCATAGAAACTGGGGGGATTTGCTGTGTCTGTGTCAGTTCTTTGAGCTGCTTAACAGCTCGCTGATAACAACTCACACTCTCACAGCTCGAGGAGCGTGGCAGGGACAGGGCTGCAGTGCGGGCTGTGCACAGATCCCGGCAAGAATTCCCTGGAAAGGGCTCTCCTGCTCTCTGCTTGTATGCATCACTTTGTATGCCCCCTTCCTGTAACTGCAACTTCCTCATAAAAATGTAATAAAACCCCGTGGGCTCTTTGGAGACGAGGAAGGGCTACTGGCACATTTCCACCATCCCATTTTGCTTATGGTTTCACCAGGTTTGTCTGACCTAGTTCTGTTCATAAACTGGGCTTAATGGTGGAGTCCTGGAAATGTTCCCAGCTGCTAAAGCCTGGCTATTCCCTCTGCAGTAATTAATTGCAGTTCAAAAGCCCTGCACCAGCTATGTATCATAACATTAACATAAAAAAACATGTTCTCTGGGATTCTAAGCTTTGAACAATCTTCTTATGGTGCCCAGACTTATATTCCATAGCACGAGAGCACCATGGGACCCTGCTCATCAATTGCTTGCTTCTAAGTACAGACTGAACTGGAAAATCTCTTTCCTGTGTACCCATTGCAGACCCGTTATCACAGCATAAAATGAAGCTTGGAATTATTTTTAATAATCTGGGTGTGATTTTTCATTCCAGTGTAACTTTCCATCCACTTGCAAAAAAAAGAATTTGAGAACAAGTATAATGAGTTGAAACTCAATGCCCAATAATAATTTGTACACTGTGAGGCTCCTGGAGAGTGTTCAGCAGTTATTAGAGACAGGGAGAATTTTCAGCACTAACTGCCTGACAAAGAGACAACTTTTGATTGACCTAAGAGTACCTAGGTCAACAGAGAGAGAACAAGAGTAAAAGCTATTGATGTCACTACTTTATTTAAATTAAAAAAAAAAATTTAAAAAAAAAGGTTTGAGCAAATATTAATGTGCTTAGGTACTGACTGTGTGAATTGTAGAGGAACCTCGTTTTGGCATTGCAGTTCCTATGATGGTTCCTTTGGGGTTTCCTGGCCCTGAACTGTGTCAGCTGCACTTGTTTCCAGCTCACTGAGAAATGTGGAGCTAGGAGCTGGCACGGAGCTCAACCTGGGAGCTGCTGGGTACCTGCCCTGGCCAGTGGGGAAGGATTTTGGGAAATGCTCTTTGGGGACGCTAGGTGCTCAAGCTGAGATATACATTTGATATCACTACAGACCAATTCAACCCACATAATTTCCAGTAAAGGCCAGAAATCCTTTGTAAGTCTTTGTGTAAAGAGCTCTTCTTCACATGGATGCAAGTGACTGGAAGTTACAGTGAATCCTGCCCTGCATAATTTATGTCCACCTCTTCAATATTCACCACATAATTTCTTTTTACATCCAGTTCTAGCCTCTCAGCAGCATTCTTGAGGCTCATTAGCTCATGTACAACCATTGAAGCAAGCTGGAGGATGAGATTTTAAAGCCTTCTGTTACCAAAGGTTAATACAGATTTTTTTTTTCCCCCCAAAATAATCGGCTGCATACCGGTGCCAGGACTCAGATGTATGGGCTCAGATGTATTTTGTCTGATGTAAAAACACTTCCTCTGCTTTGTAGAGGCTGCTTACATCCCTTCTGCTGCCCTTGAGTTATTTGTTACAGCTTTCCTGACACCTGGAGCGGGACAAGCTGGTCCCTTGGCCCACATGTGAAGGTGGACAGTGCTAAAAAGAAAGGTCAAGCATGGTTCAGTAGCTTTCAAAAGAGGCCTTGGGTATTTCAAGCATAACACTTAATTTAAAGTCAAAAGACTGAGTTGCAACACTCTTCAAAGAAAGTAAAGTTCTTACTTTTAGGACAGCTCCAGTGTCCCTGAAAGTGTTCCTGAGGCAGCGGAAGCACCTCAGATCTGCAATGCTGAATGGTTTGCTTTCAAAGCCTGTGAAGCTGAAACGCCTCAAAGCTTAGCCTCAGCTTTGTCTACAGTTTCAGCTTGTGTCACTACTTTGAAATGCAAGATAAAATGTAGACTTAGGTCTCCTTGAACTCCAGCAACTTGAAGAAAGTATAGGCATGATGGAGCTGCGTTTTGCAGGCAGGGGACTGGGATGGAGGCAAGTCCCTGCCCTTTGGCCTCAGTTCCATACAGAATAAGCCTGCTGTTGACCCAGGTCTTAAGGGTCAAAAACCAGGGGAGTTTGGCACTAGTTTTCTCAAGGGTAGGCTGGATGGAGTAAGATGAAAGTATGGCATGGATTCTTACTCACTCCTGTTCAATCACCCAAGCTGTCATGAGTTCCACTGCCTCATTATCCTTGGGCCCTCAGCTGAGTTTTGAAGACCTGTGTGGGAAGCGTTTAAAGCTACCACTGCAGACTTCTCACTGCTCCAGACAAGGCTGCAGAGTCTTGGTTGCACCAGAAACGTTTAAAATCAAATCAACCATCGTAAAATTTAATAAAGCCGCTGGAAAAAATTCTGCTGCAGTCTCCAGTAGCAGCACTGCAGGTGTGCTGTCTTGAGAACTATAAATGCTTATTTGTGTTTTATCTCTTCACTACTGGATTTTAAAAAGGTGTAGCAGACTTTTAAATATTCCCTGGAGAATTTTGGGAGTCCTGTAATGTTAAGATATATAGAACCTGCGGTAGAGTACTCTGAAAGCTGAGATAAACTATTGCAGCAGTGGTTCTGTGCCTCAGCTGGAAAACGGGATAGAAATATCATTCCTTGTACAGCTGACAAACACATGTGCACATCTGCTGGAGCTATGCATGCCAAACAGACCTGGAACTGCTGTTGCCTTGCAGAACATGAAATCTGGATGGCATATAGTTATCTAACATGAAATATTTGGCAGAAGTCTCCAAAGCTAATTTCATCTTTATGCTTTGGTCTTTACGGGAAACAAGTTTAATTGGAAGCTAATACTTTTGTTAGAAGTATCATTCTCTAGAGGATGTAAATATTACTGGTTTTTAGGAACGGAATAAATCCTATGGGTGCAGGCCGTGGTCAGTTGGAATTCACAGAGGTAAAATCTCAAGTGAAAGGGCTTCAGGAATCTGGTTCTCAATGCCAAGCTAAATTGCACATATCGAGAGCTTTCCTTCATGGCTCTCACATCCAAATAAACTTGTGAGTTCAGTTGAGAATGTACCAAGAGTGAACCAGTCCTGCCTGTAAATTTGATTATCTAATGCCATTCAGAATAACTTACATGGATGGAAAAAATTGATTTAATGGCCCCAGAGCCCACCTTTGGGGGACAGGAGTCAAAGTTCTACCTGGGCTGGGTGCACCTAAGGATCAGTGGCCTCAGTAGGTTATGGTTGCATTGAGTTCTGCATTCTGGGAGTAAAATGCCTGTTCCAAGCAGAGGGAAGCTTCTCATCTTTTCTCTAGGATTGTGGCTGGGGTCTCTTGAATGTTACAGTTCTCATGGCAGCCTGTTCTTTTTTAGGTTCTTCTGAAGCAGAAAGCATCATGTGGTAACTCTGCATCTTGAATTTTGTGAAAACAATGCCAAGAGGAAGTGAGCCTCTAAGTGAAAATGGGGAAACAGCTGGGAAGGACTGAGTAAGTGAAGTAACTCCATACCCAAAACAGCACTACAGCATTGCAAAGAAATACAGGGAAGAGTCACTTCCCAGAAAAATTTCCCTCTGAAACAGTCAATTCATTTACTATGGAAAGAGCGAGTATTCTTAGAACGACTTGGAGCTTCCCTTACTGCAGTAACTGAAACTAATGTGTAGTAAAGTTGTTGGTCCCTCTAAACAATCTGCATAGAAACCTTTCAAAGGGCTTTCAAGTATTTCTGGGAAGTATTCAGAGCAAAACAGACGTGAAAACTGTTCCATAAACTGGTCAGTTTGGGGCTTGTAAGGGCAAACCATGGCACACATGAACTTGCAGCACTCCAATGGTTATGATCCTACACTGCCCACCTCATGGATCACCTGGCACACGAATGCCCTGGGAAAGGAGCCTGGCCTGTTGTGACCGTTGGCACAGAGCACTGGGCAAATATTTTGTTGTTGGAAGAGGAGTTGCCTTCTTCTGTTGGCAGCTGGGTGACACCAGGGTTCTTCCTGTGTAAAAAGGGCAAACACTGTAAAGTGTTCCAAAATATAAGGAGAGCCAGATTTGAGATGTTTGTCTGATGTTCTTCTGATAGAAGTGCGTCTGTCTTGTTGCTGAACTGTGCTGAACCTCCTAAAAGTGCTCTAAGCTTCCCTCAGCTGCCCCAAAGTACCTGTGTAACAGTGACAGAAACAGGGCATTGCTACAAAAAAGTCATCCCAGCCATGGCCAAAGTGTGCCCTGTAAGGAATTTAAGATAAAATAAGGTGCCAAAGTGGTACAAAGTAGGGAATAATTCACTATGCACATGGTTGAACAGAACTTTTTGCCCCAAAGGGCTTAATTCTCCAAGAAGAGGTCATTTGGCATCTGAGGTTAACAGAGTTATTGTGAGAGTTTGTGACTGATGCTGGCATAAAGTAATGGTCCACTTTTAGTCCTGTTTCTATCCATGATGCAACAAGATGTAACAGAATTATGAGTTTGTCACAGATCTCAAGCTTTATTAATCATCTGGGCAAGGGTAATAACTTGGCATCATGGACATGATGGAAGAGCAGCTTTTGTGTCCTGCCAGCCTCTTTCCTTCATTTTAACCTGCTGTTTAAAGTAAGAATACTGGAATTCTTCATGGCAGTGGATATGACCAGTCCCAGTGTCTATCATCAGGCTGCCTTCTGAAGAGTCCTGGGGGTGATATTCACCACTTCTCTGCTCAGAATAAACCATAAAAATGTGTTAAAAGTTGACTGGATCAGGTCTAACCAAGCTAATGATGAACTCTTACAAGCAAATAGTTTTCTCTGTGAATTAGACTTCAGACTTCAACTCCCTCAGCTGAAAGAAAGAAAACATCCCAGTATTTCATGAGCTTTTGCTCTGGGACAAATAGTTTCTCATCTCATGCGAACTGCTTGCAGGTTGTACAATATCCTTGCAAAGATAAAAAAGGCAAATAAAATAACTGGAGAAGGTATTTGAAAGTTTCACATTCTTAGGTGCTTTTATACAGGTAGATTTTCTTGCAAGAAAGTCTGTTGGGAGGACACAATTTCAAGCCTGAAAGCAATCAATCTGGAGACTGCTGAAACTTTGCCAAAGAAAGTTTTCTGTAAACACACCTAAACTTCGTCAGTGAAGGTTCTTGTTGGTTTTAACCAGGTGTCACATTTCATCTGCTTAGCACTGGCAGCCTCACTGCTGCAGCCCGGTTGCACATTTTCTGCAAAGCCACTGAAGAAACCCTAATATTTTTTATTACAAATGACAAGGTGCAGTTGGTTCATGTGGGCACTAGGCTGAGGAAATACAAACCTACACTATTCATGATCATTCTGCCAGTGTGGTCACCTCCTGTGTTTACCTGCTCTTAACTTTCACATGTAATAAGCTCTCTTCAGACAATTTAGCATTCTGAAATGAGCTGCTGGGTAGTTCTGTGGAAACATGAGTTCTGTGACGACCAAACACAGAAAGGGAATTGAACAGAGTATTATGTTAGTTTTCATAAGTCAATAGCCCATGTTCATTTGAGTATTGCATGTCTATCTAATGGCAGGAATGGGAAGAGCTCAGAAGGAAAAGCAAAGCCGGAGACCTGCTTCTATTTTTGTTGTTGTTTCGAGCAGAAATTTCTTAGGTGAGTTACTAAATACCAAAAACTGTATCTGAGCTGAAGCTGGTTGTGCCTGGAGGTGTCATGGTGTGAGTTATTCTGTGTCCTTAGCTAGACAACTTCTCTTGGCCATACCAAACTGGACTGTCAGACTGAACTCACCTTTTCAGTGATCTGGCTGGTGGTTCATGCTGCAGTGAAATCCTGCTGAGCACTTCTAAGGGGTTATAATACAATGGCAGTTTCTCAGTCATAGTGTTAAGCTGGGTGCTGACTAACTTGGGTTGGTCAAGGGAAGAGACATCCATGCCCATTTAAAACTTCCCAACATACAGCTTTCCATCACCAATTAGGAGGACGTATTAATTTGCTGGAAACAGCAAACCACATCCAGAGAGGAAAGCATGCCCTGTATAAAAAGTATACACTTAGACTCCAGCACTCTGCTAAACTAATTCTGTCTGATGAAGCATACAGTGACATTTGACTGACCTTGTCAGCTGGAGGGGTGAATGGATAAAAGAAATGAGCTTTCAGTCTCTGGCTGAACATATTTAATATGCTGGGTAGGAGGTCAGTATGACTCATCCTTTCCATTTGCTGGATGGCCTGGGATTTGCAGAGAAAAATCTGTGCTTCTGTCGAATCCTTCCAGAGAAGTTAATGCTTTGTGGTACTTGAATCCTCCACAGGTACCTTTTCCAAACTGATACCGGGTTCTGTTAAGCTGCCACCCCTTTACCAGGGCTCTCTAAGTGTGACTTAGTGTCAGTACTGGAGCCAGGATTCCTCCATGTCACAAGGCCAGGAGCTGACTGCATTCCTTAACATGCTGTGAGGCCACTGCAGCTTCAGCGGGCATCAGCCTGCATCCTGCCATCCAGATCATGGAGCTGCTTCCAGAAGGTTCTCCCCTAGCTTGCTTCTCATCTAAGTAACACTGCCCTGAAGATGGAAAATGCCACGTGGCTTTTGTGCTGAACCAAAACCTGCATGTCGCTTACTGAGACTGCCAGGCTTGGAGAAGGTGGTGGGCTCAGCACAGCTCTGGTGCTGCCCAGGTAACAGCAAACGCTGAGAAGAAGAAGCACTTAGCTCTTCCTGCCTCACTGAGAGCTGCCTCAGCTTCATAACCTGCTTCTAAAGACAGGTCCCTGAGGAAATGGTGCACTCTATATGAAGATCTCCACAGGAGTTTAATTAGCCTTTGAGAAATGCACTTTTTTTCTCAAGACTTTTAGAACCAGGCCTCTGGTTCCTAATTATCTTGTTCTTGTGCCTGGGACAGCTAAATAATTATGACCCAGGCTGGGTGAATGAATGCAGTGGTGTTCTTAAAGGCAATCAGCCACCCATTGCTCTGACAAAAAGTGTGATAATGTAATAACCAAGTCTTGCAAGAGGAAATTGGGAATATGAAATGTAAAATGTTTGCACAAGTTTGCCTGGGAATTAATCGAGCCAGCTCTACCTTGAAAGAGGATAGAAGTCCTTCATGTTCCAGCTGAAGCTGTAAGTGATTTCTAAATGAGCATGACATCAAGTGAGCAGAAACCTAATCAGTAATTGATAGATATAGTTGCACGCCCCTGTCACCGCACTGTCTGGGATACACAGCCAGGACTGAGCCTCTGAGCCCTTAGTGCAGCCTCTCAGCAGCCTGAGCTGCACTCCAGTGCTGTTAGAGGCCTCATTATGCTCACAGCTATGAAAGCTGAACCCCTATAGTGAGAAAGAGGGCAGTAATAAAGTACAATTTATCCAGCATCTTGGCCATTATCAGCTTGCATAGAACTGCTAAATGCAAAAGAAGGAGACAGAGGATTTACCGTATGCAAAGGGATAATCTTTGCCTTTTTTTTTTCTTTTTGTCCCAGCTGTCTAGACAGCTAGACAAATGCCAGCTTCATTTCTCAAGACCCTGACTGCAAGATATTTTAACTTTTCATCCTTTATCTTGAGTGCAATCTGCCCAGATTGTCTGGTAGTTATTGATCGTATAGCCAACAGATTTGGAAGTTTTCCAATCCCTTGAAAAAAGTAAAAAGTACCCCTGACCATGATGATAGTGAGTTCGGTGTGCTTCTGAGTTGATGAACGAAATACAAAGATGACTGAGGTTGTGAAAATAGTATTGGAGCAATGAAACACTTGAACAGATTAGTGTGAATGGCAGCTGTAAGCCTAGATCTCGATTGACGAGCTCTCAGCCTTGGAAGCAAAACAAAAGGAGAGTTAAGAAATAATGTAAGACTCAGCTTTACTCAGTGCTCATCCTACCTTGGAAATGAGAGTATGGAGAAATGGGAATACCCTCATAGCTGTGCAGCTCTCTGTGTCACCCTTCTCCCTCCCCAGTTCTGCTGTCAATGTCAATCTTCACCAATCTGGTGCATGAAGAAGTGTTTTTTAGGTGTGAGAGCAAACACCAGACTTCCCCAATATGTTTCTCTGTGTCGTGTGTCTGTTGCAGTCTTGCTTGGGGCTTAGTTTCTGCTTCTGACAGACTCTACCAAGCCCTGAATAGAGTTGTAGTATTTGAAATTCAAAAAGTGGCTGCTGGGGAAAGCCTTTCCAGGACAGAAACACAGTGTAACTCACACTGTTCTTCTTGAAAAGAGGTGCGCTTGGGCTGAGCACTGCATTTGGCACAATATGATGGAGCAGGAGGCAATGGCACTGCAGACATATGATGGATAACAAGCTCGTGGCTCAGAGCAGTTGCTCACATCAGATCTATGGAAATTCATAGTGTGTGATTTAACACTTGCTATGAAGCAGAATCTGGAAAAGCTGTTCACAAAGAGGCAAGGAAAGCTGATAATGGTCTGTAATGATGGCTCTCACAGAGAACTTGCTGCCTAGCCCTTCATAAGAAGCCATCTGCCACACTGAGGGAGCACAATGGAGCTGCGTCCTGATCCCTGATGTGGGGCATGGCCTGCAAGGCAGCCAATGGAAACCTGGGTATGACATTCCTTTGATGTAGCCGAGATTGTTACCCCCACTGTGTCCACAAAGCAAAATTTCAATGTGCTCTGCCAGGAGTTTGTTGTGCCCAGCCTTGGGGGGCCATAGCTGAAGGCCTGCTGCAGATGCAGGAAAGGTCATGGAATCATCTGAGAATTCTTTGGGTGGGGAGGGACCTTAAAGATCATCTTGTTCCAGCCCTCTGCCGTAGGGCAGGGATACTCCTGTGTGTCCCAGACTATTCTGTGCCCTTTGCAGAATTCACTAGGAAAACCTAGGCATGATGCACTCCTGTATCTTAAACATTAGATTTCTAATTGGCACCAGAAGACTAACCCCTTGCGTGAGTCATCGATGTAGGGATGCAGTAAAGCACAAACTTCCCCACATTTGATAGCAGAAATGTCAGGCTAAACAAGCAGCACCCAGGTTTGGTGTGACAGAGAGCACCAGTTATGGTTTGTTAAATCATCAGATTGGAAGACAGGTTGTGATATTGGGAGCTGAAAATAATTGGCTGATGGGCTTTCATGCTTTACTTGAAATTTCTTTTCACTGTTCAAGCAAAACCACTCCACAGCCCTTACACAGGAGGAAAACCTTTTTCTTCAGCCTCTGACCTTGTTCCTTGCTTCCATTCCTTTCCAAGTTTGGATTTTAGCTTGGGTTTCGAGTGCCACTGTGTTCCCTAGAAGAGCTGATGTGTAATGCAGCTGTGCTTTTTCATCAGGAGACTTTTTTGGTAGGGGAGATCCCGGAAATTAATTTCTAAATAATCAATGCACCGGGAATATCCCAAGTAGAAATCTGCCCTGGCTTCAACGGGAGCCAGGAATTTATTCCTTGAAGTGAAGGAATGTTTGTTCTTGGGAGTCAGGAAACACTGTTATCTTCTGTAAAGATACTGGAGAGGCATGAGCAGGGAGTCTGATCTACTGTATGGGAATGCTGTGGTGGTGGTCAGAGTAGCTTAATCCTGGCTGCCAGGCCTGTCCTAACCAGAACTAGTTTCTTTCCCTTTTTAAGACAGATTAGAAAGTAAAACTACTCATATATTCAAACACTCTAAACTGTCTGAGAAATGATCCTGTTTCAAGAGCACATCTGTTATCCACATTGATGAGCCTCTCTTTCCGACTGCAGTTGCCTTTTTATTCTGGATGTTGGCAATACCCACTTCTCACAGACTTTGTTGGGAATTGGCCTGCCATCTTCAGGCTAGCTGTGCACCAGAAGAGCCATTCTTAGCAGTCAGTTATGCAGTCACAACCTCACTCAGACACTGTTGAAGAAGATACCTTTTGAATGAAATGGATTGAGTCTTGGTGGACTGAGGAATTGAAACACAAAATTGTGTCTTTTTGGTCCATTTTCCCCTGAAATCCTGAGTGCTGTCTTTTTAATTGTCTGGGAATCAAAAACTCCTCTGTGAATGGGATGGTCACAGCTGACAGCCCTGCCTGTGAAATCTCTTTCCTGCTCTTCAGATACTTCTAAGTCATTTTCCACAACCATATGGTTGTCATGAGGATTTAACCTCTATTCTCTGAGGGGCTTTCACTTCCAGGAGCAGCAGAGAAACTGCCCTGTGCTTTCCCAGCAAATACAACCACCATGGATGTGTAACACCACCAGAAAAGATGCAAGCTCCTTTCTGAGAAATCCAGTCACTAAAAGGATAGAGCAGAAGGAAGAAGAAAGCTGAAATGAGCCCCTGGCATAACCAGGAAGATTCTTGTCTGTGATAAATGGTGGAAACTACCCCATAATTTTGGTAAGGAAGGTCCAAATATAGGAAGTGAAGTGCATCATAGTTCCCTGGGTCCATTACTGCTTGCTTTTTTATGGCTGCATCTCATTTTCAAAAGGCTGTACCATAACACTGCTCTGGGCTCTGTAGCCATTCTTTCAGAGGCTCGAGGCAGAGATAAGTCACTTAATATTTTTATCTCACCAGGCATATGTTTGTTATGAGACTCTTACAGTGGGAAAGCCCTTCTTCCAAATTTGCATTATCCCACCTTGACTGATGAGTTTAGAGCTGACATGGAGAAGTGCCATTATGCCAAAGCTCAATGAATTTTATAAGTTTACTCAGCCCATATTTTCACTTAGTCTTTCACACCAACTCCCCTTAATATTCATCTTCGTGTGCAGGTTTTCGGGTCAGGCTCAGACTGTCAGTGTTATGTGCTGCATGTACATGAAAGGAATATTTTCAGAGTGGTAGCTGTGGTGGCAGCAGGAGGTTTCTAAGAATACATCTCATAGTAGGTGTGTTGTACCTTCAATTCCTTCTCAGAGCTCTGTAAATAGAGGACTGAGCTGTTAACAGCAGCTACTCCCCTCAAGCTGGTATTACTAAGGGAAAAGCAACACTAATTTGTTTCTGTCTAATAAGGTTTACTCACTGTTTGATGTCATTGAGCTTCACAAACTTCTGAGCATGCTAGATTCAAACACATAAAGCACAATAATATAAATGTGTTGTTGAAATTTGAATGAAAGAATAAGCAAACTAGCCTGGAAAAGGAATTCTCTCGGAGGCACCAGGCATTTTGTGCTGATTCCATTAAGGATTTTATGAGTTTAGTTATGGCTAAGCATAACGCTTTTACAGGGAGCAGCAGCATGATGGATGATGATTTTTAGAAGCCAAATAGCAGTGCTGCTCTTCAGCTGTGCTTAGAGCTGCTTACCAGCTCTTCTCCTGAGGCTTAATTAAAAGGAATATACTGTCCATCTCCATATGGAAATACGGGCATTTCAGAAACATCCACTCTCTTTGATCTTAGTGATTGGTGCTTAAAAAGCAGATGGACCCAGGTGCCACATTTTTATGTAATATGACTGATTATCATAAGTGCTGGTGCTTTCTGATAACTCCTGAGTGCCAGCATGCTGGGCCTGGGAAGCTGCAGAAGGTGCAGCCTCAGTTGCAAAGACAACATCGCCAAAACAAGTTGTTCAGTGTCATCCATCATGGCAAAGAAATTCCTCTGCCCACTTCTTCCTGCTGCCTTCTGGATGGGAGATGATCCTGTGAGCTCGTGGGATGTTGCTGTCAGCTCCTCATGGCAACGCTGAGGTTTCCCCTCCCCTTGTGCTCCTGCTACAGTACAAACATAAACACATATTGTGGCACCAAGCAAAATAACAAAACTGTGGCCGAGGTGGAAATTTCCCTCCAGGGTGAAGATGCTGCTGGCTTTGCAAAGCGTGTCTTAGGAAGGAGGATGTGGGTTTTGCCATCCCTCTTCCCTTGATCCTTAGGATGTTAAGGAATGCAGTCAGCTCCTGGCCTTGTGGCATGGGGGATACTCAATCATGGAAGTGGTCCCAGGATGCACCACGCTGGACCTTTCTTGAGAAGAGTAAAACTTGGGACTTATAGAATCATAGAATGATTTAGGTGAGGAGAGACTTAAATCCTATCTCATTCCACCCCCTGCCATGGGCAGGGACACCTTCCACTAGACCAGGGTGCTCCAAGCCCTGTCCAACCTTGGACACTTCCAGGAATGAGGGAGCCACAGCTTCTCTGGGCAAGCTTGAAGAAGGCCCAAGTGTGAGTTGGGAAGATCCAGGAATTATGTGTGTTAAAATTAAGGGGGCAACAAGCAGGAGAAGTAAGTGAGGGAGAAAAGATGGTAAAATACAGAGTAAAGCATCCAAAGCAGAACACATGAGGACTGGGGAAGTGAGGGAGGCAGCTTGGAGGGAGTGACATCAGCTGACATGGGGCCGAGCCTCAGCCCTGGCTGGGGGACAGAGGCAGGATGCTTCTGTCTTTCCTTCTGTCCTGCTGTGGCTATGCAGACTGCAAACTTTCTGTGCCAGCCCCTGACAAGTCTGTTCCATGACTTTCACATAACCAAGGAGTTTGAACCCTCAATGGCCTTAGAGTAATGAAGGTAAATAGAAGATAAAACGAAGGGCAGATGGGATGGAATTGCAATGAAATTTATAAAAAGGTTTCTTTAACTTTTAACTTTGACTGAAATGTATTTGAAGGACAAGATTAGCTTTGGTATGAGTGTGGTATCTCCTTAGTGAGTAAATCTTTCACTTGACTGCAAGAAAGCCATAACTTTTCATATCTCTTCTATAGTAACTGTTAAATGTGTAGCTGGCACATATGTGTTAGTGATGCATCAAGGCCAGCTCAGCAACAAATTAGTGACTATTTCTGTTGCTGAAAAGACTGCCCATTTTTATAAGATGCCTGTTGTTGCATTCTGCTAATCAGTATAAACAACTTGTTTTCTAATTTTCTGCTATTTGGGATGATTATCTTCTGAAAGTTCAGTCTTGGCTTCATACTCCAATTTCAAGCCTGTGGAGCTGGAGCATCTTTGACTTGGGAACAGAACTAGAATTTTTCAGTACTGAGCATTCACTAAAGACTTCCCCTGTATTCCTGACTGTGATATTTGGAGTATAAAAGAACAATCATATCTGCTCACATCTTTTCAGCTGCATCTCATGTAACTGCTAAATTGAATCTTGTGATAACTTAAGTGCTTGATTTATCGTAGCCAGCCATTGAGATTTCTGATAAAGCTGCACAATGCCAGGCTGCTGTACAGAGCCTGGTATCTGCAGTTACGTGACAGCATCTCTTTTCCTGTTGGAGAGGTGGCTGAAGTGACGTCTGAAATGTGACCTGAGGGAATACTGCTGGCTAAAAAGGAACAGCTGATTTTTGGTTATTCTGGGAGGCTGAGCATATGGTGCAGCACAAGGCCAAACGAGTCCCTGCCTGTGCTTTGCCAGCCTGTCTCTTAGTGTTCCCTGCAGTCTTCTCTCCCACCTTGGCAGGCAAAAGATCTGCATTCCTCTTTCTCAGCTAATTAGACACAGTGTTAAGGCATTGCTTTTGCCCATAAAATGGACTTCATCAAACGTGCTCAGAAGTCGTGTCCCAGTGGCCATGGGGGCAGCCTAATGCCTGCATTGAATGTGTGAATGCCTTTCACTGCACTTCGTTGAACCTATTACCGTATTTTTAATAATATGATCAACTGTGCTGGCCAAATTATTTTCACAAGTGCTAGCACTGGTCTGTGCTCCACTGGTTTCTCTCTGTCACATGGCTGTTGGAGCTCAAATATGAAGGAAGCATTTGTTCTAGATTGGAATGAATTTACTCTTAAAAAGCAAGGACAACTGAGTTGAGCCTTGATTTGTGCCAAGACCCTTTACCAGAAAGCGTTTGCTAAAGAAACCTTTATGTTTCCTTGGCATTGACTGTAGCTGGAAGGTTGGGTCTGGCTGACAAGGAATTTATTCTGTTGCAATTCTGTGAGACTGAAGCACGACACGAGAGTATTAGACTCTGTGAAATCAAGAACACGGGAAAGTCTAAGAAAAGAGGAAACACAGTGGTGTAGCAGGGGATTCACAAGTCATTTGATCAGATTTTCAGGTACTGGGTTAATACCATGTGGTGGAGAGTTGATACTTCCAGTGGTGAGCTCAACCACTTAACTGTGTTTGTGTGGATTATGCTGATGCTGGGTATTCTGCACAAGGCAGAATCTCAGATCTCCAGGCAAACATACGCTCTGGGGTGATTTTTTTTCCACAGCTGCAATGTTTTTAATCCCCAGTGCAAATGGCTTGCTAGGTTTTCTAATAGTTCAAACACACTGGTTTTGGTTTGAGGACAGCATGTCCTTTTAATTACAGGACAATGCCTGTTGCATTAGCACATGAAGCTCAGGATTGCAAATGGTTTCTCAGAAGCAGAGACACTGTCAGCTCAACTCTGAGAATGCACAGCTCATGAAGAATGTATCTAGCTGAAGGCAAAACAAAATTGTATAGCTTCTTTCAGATTGTTGTGCTGCTGATTGATTAAAAACCAGGAAGAAAACAAGAGCAGAACAAGCCAGAGGGGGTTGACAGTACCAGCATCACTGATTCCACTCCAATTACATAAATTTAGGTATCGGGGTGACTAATACAATGGATTTGGGCAAGAGCTTGCTATGACTTTCATGGTTCATCCTTCTAACTGGGATGTAATGCAGTGTGTCTGAGACTAGCAACATCCTATTAGCAGTGCATACAAGAAATTAATTATTCAAGCTTGTTATGGTGAGCCTTAAATTGGTTGCAGCCCAGTATTGTAAAAAAGAACTTGGTAGAAAGTAGATGTTTTAATAGATATCTGCAGGCTGTATACAAATTTACTCCATCAAAAATGCCTCACTCGCCTTGTGCTGCTTACTCATGTTCTGCTTCTGTCCTTGATAAGAGCAGCAGAGCATGGTGCTGTTAAATAACACCTCCATCCTGTGCAAAAGATTATGGGATCCTCATGCCAAAAAAACCAGAAGGAATCCAGCCTCTCTCAGTCGGCTGTTGCCATCTAAAGTTGAGATCAAACATTAGAACCATGGGATCAGAGAATGGTTTGGGTTGGGAGGCACCTTAAAGCCCATCCAATTCTAACCCCCTGCCATGGGCAGGGACACTTTGCACTAGACCAGGCTGCTCCCAGCCTCATCCAGCCTGGTCTTGAATTTTTCATTCTTTCAAATTATTTTCTTGCATTTCAGCTGCATAGTTTTGGACTCAGAAGGAATTCAAATATATCGAACCAAAGAGCTTTGTTCATTTTCCTTCTTATCTGCCTCAGCAGGGCAGTCTGATTAGTTTTTTGTAGTGGTTATGCTTCTTTCACACTTCAAAATACTCCTCATTGCAAAGTTTCCTTCCCTTTCACACTATATAATCCAAATGGGCACTTCTGTCCTGCAGAATGTGCCAGTCTGTGAATGCCTGAGGTTGTGCATGGACAAACTCGGTCGCCAGCACAATGCCACATGAAATGTGCCAGTCTGAATTCCCAGAGAAATGAGGCATAATCCCCTTTATTAGCTCTACTCTGGACCAAAAGTACTTCAGCTTCAGTGAGGTTAAACCTGAAATGGGTTCAGACCCTCTTAAAATCAGAGAAGGCTTTTAAATAGACCTAAATTAGTCCATTTGCAGAGCTGAGAAATGGTCTCTTGGCTTCTCTCCCTTCTGACCCAGACTGGTAAATTGAAAAGCCATGAAAAATAGGTTCTGTAGTCGTAGCTGATACTTTGGGGGTTGTGATAATGCCCCAAGCACTGGGGTAGCAATTCCAGCAGTTGACTCTAGAGAGGAATTCTGAGTTTGCATTGGATTCTGCTGGAGACAGACTGCTGTTAGCTTGGAGCTACAGTGTCTACAGTAGCACTAATTAGCATTCAAGGCAAAAAATCATTACTTCTAAAACACAGCTTTTATTCTCTAATACTTCTGGTATCAGCTATCATGTAATGTGAACCTCGAGCGAAATGCTTTGTAAGAATTCCACTTTAGCTTGTCAGGCAGACTTGCACCACTGAACTTACTGAACATATATAGAGTCAAAAATCTCTTGTTTCGCTGATTCCTGTAGCAAGTATTTGGAATAATTTGCCAGTATATATAGAGCAATAAAAGATTCCAGCCTGAAATCTTCTGGCATTATTACATAAGACAAATCTGAATTAACCACAGCCCATATGATCTCCTTCCTGGGAGGAAACAGAGATGCCTAACTAAAATGGTGAAATTCCTTAGCAATTCCTATAGTTAGAGACATTGGGATGGCCCACTGGTTAAATCAAGAGAGGTGCAGTTCCACAGGACACGGGCCAGCTGGAGATTATAAAGAGCATCAGGAGGGGAAAAAGAAACAAGTTCTTCCTAAAGAGAGCAATGAAAGCCTCAAACAGGTTTCTCAGAGAGGCTGTGAAATTTCCATCCTTGGAGATGCTCTGAATTCAAACCAGATAAAGTCCTGAGCAACCTGATCAAACCCAAGACTCCCTGGTCTTGGGCAGGGAGTGAGGGCCCAGGTGGCCTCCCAAGGTCCCTCCTGCCCTACAGTAACCTGTGATTGTCGCATTCCAAACCTTCTGTGGCAGGTGGGGCTTCCTGAACCAGATCTACAGGGCTGCATTTAGTAGCCCTTCATATCTTAATTCCCTTCTGTGAATTTGTCCATGGGTTTTTTTTTTTGGAACATGAAAACTTCTGCCTCCCATCATTTTGGAGCAAAATGTTCTGGAGCCTGTGTGTGCTGCCAGCTGCCACCTTCAGCTTTTGTGGAAGCTGCTTGTTTCCTGGGGTGCCTTCTGCCTCCTGTGTTGTGAAACAAAATAAATGGCACATGGAATTTTGTAGATGTTCCGTATTTTTCCTACTCCATAGGGGCAGATAGTGGTTTCCCTGAATCTGTCTGGTCTTCGACAGACTTTTAAGTTGTGTGATAAAGCCTGTGTCCCGGACCAAAGTGTATTCTTTAGGCCAGTGCCCAGGAAGCCAAGCCTGGCTCATCCCAGCCTTTATTTGCATGAAGAAGTTTAAATACGAGGAATTGTTGTTAAGGCGAGAGACATGGGAATATTCATCCAGCAGACATAAAAACTCAAAGATAATATTCTGATTCATCCCCTGTGCGGGTGAAAGGAGGAAATCAAAACACAAAAGGATGGCCTGTGCTGGCTTTGTTTTCCTGGTGCAGACAGTGCCGGAGCTGGGCATCGCATTAGTGGACCTGTTCATAAAATATTCCATAACAACCAGAGCAGTTCATGCTTAATGGAAAAACATTAAATGTTCCATTGGGAAACAATTGCCCTTTATACAAGATGCATTTCTTCTCTCTCCCTTTTGTTCAGGGAATCTGACTGGGAACAAAAAAAAGCTTGTCCCTTCAGACACCCTCTGTTCTTGCTGCTCCCTCCCCAAATCAGGATCCTAATCCCTTGTTTGGACGACATAATCAGCTACACAAATATCAGTCGAGATAGCACAGACAGATTATAGCTCCCCGCAGGACGAGGGAGGATGGGTCAAGCTTTAAATACCTCTGCCTGTATGCAACTGTTTTTCCTAAGGATAAAGCAAGAGGAATATAAACAGGAATTCTTTAGGCAGATGGCCTTTAGTAACCTCTCCACGAGGCATTGGCAGCTTGTAAATAATACGTGGTCCAGTGAGCCAGCCCTGACTGGAAGGGCTTTCCAGATCTGGTGTGGGAAGCCTTGTGCATGGCTGAGGGGGAAGATATTATTGGAGGGGAAAAAAGGATAATCAAGGCTGATAATTAACAGTAAAGAGTGAAAGCCACTGTAGAAGATAAATTCATTTGCAGTTTTGAACCATAGTTGAGAGCCGACTCTTGCAGCTATTTAGTGCAGTCATGGCTAACTTGGGAAGATAGGGAATACTTCCAGGAGCCATAAACCATAGGTTGCTTCATTTTCTCATTTGGTGAGACACAGAGATATCCTGCCCTTGGTGTGGGCCATGACTCTCTTTCCTTGGAGAATATTGCTAAACTTGTAAGGAAAAAGGGAACTTTGACCTGTTGAGATTTAAGGACTGGAGGTAACAAGTACCTGTTTCTAATTCATATCCATAAATAAGTCCTTGAGAATCCCTACAAATCCAACCTGTTTCCTGATAAATTTCTCCATATATCTGCTTTGCTTGGCTGAGCTCAAAATTGAAAGGTTGTAGTCCTTCCATGATACATATTTTCAATTACTGTAATTTTCCAAACCAAGTAAGGGATGCTTCAGCTGTACAAACTGCAATCACTATTTCTGTGATGCATCAATATGAGTAACAGCTCCAGAGAGATCTTGAAAGATTTCTTTTGGACTATATAGGAACTGGGACATCTCAAAACTGGCTCATCTTGATTACTATCTGTTCATGTGACAATCCAGCTGGCTGCTATCCAGGGATATTTATACACATATATTTATCCTATATATTTATAGGATCTGGGAACAATGATTGTCTCTTTAATATTGGGGCTGAGATATTGTGTGCAGAGCTGGGAACTACTGCAAACCATTTCAGGTCCTCAAATTGGGTAGGAAACCAGGAACTGAGCAATCACTGCCCTATTGGAATAGGCTTAAGATTAAATGGGTGAGGTTTAGATGGGATATTGGGAAGGAATTGTTCCCTGTGAGGATGGGGACGCCCCGGCACAGGGTGCCCAGAGAAGCTGTGGCAGCCCCTGGATCCCTGGAAGTGCCCAAGGCCAGGTTGGATGGGAACCTGGGACAGTGAAAGCTGTCCCTGCCCATGGACAAGATGGGATTTGAGGTCCCTCCCAACTCAAAACAGTCTGTGACTAGGATTCTGTTATTCTTACTGGGGGGAAATTAAAATTATAAATCATGCAGAGTTAGACATCCACTTTTGCAAAGCGTTTCCACACTTAAGTTGAAAAAATTGTAGTAGGTAGTTATGCCTATTTTCCCATAAAATCTAGTAGTAATTTTAAAAGCCAGATTTGACTCCATTAAAACTGAGTTTCTGTGAGCTGAAATTCTAAATTAGCCTTTACCTTTAGCCTGGCACAGTAAAAACTGGACACTTGGGGGAAAGATTGTGAGAAACGGATTAGGAAATTTGTTTGAAAAAAAAGCTTTTTTTACCTTTTACCAACACATATGTAAACTGTGCAGGCTGTGTGCCCAGTGTGGGGGTAAGGCTTAGTTATGATTCAGCTCAATGGAATGTAAATGAAGGCTCCTATAATGAAATGAGTGGGAACATTTTGGACTTTCATTAACTTCCTACTGTATAAAAGAGATAATTCAAAGAGCTGCTTCTTGCTTCTGAGAGATCGTTTTCAAAAACCTGATTAGAGATGCATAGAACTGGGGCTTTTGTTGAAGCTAAACCTTCAGTGAGAAATGTCTGTAACATCCTCTTCTCCTCGGTGCCAAGCAGGATTTAAGAAGTGAAATCTTGAATATCTGAAAGGCACAGACAAATTGAATTTAGCACAGAGAGGTTGCCAATAGCTGCAGTGAGGTGCTGGCTGCGAGCTGAACGCTATTGAAACTGGGAGTAATTTTTAGTAAAACCAGTATTCAAGTAATGGCACTTTAATAACTTCAGCCAAGGGCCGAAAAGAATGGGGAATAAAACTGGGCTGATGGAACTTAAGTATAAGTCAGCTGGGATAACTCACCACCCTTGGAGTTCTGAACACTTGAGTAGGAATTTAGTCAGGAGATTTACCCAAAGCCAAGAGCAGTCGAATTTTAGGGAAAAATCCCATCTTTAGAAGCTGAAACAATCAACTCTTTTCCATACCCAATTGCTTTTGAACTGCAGTTTGCAGGTAGAATAATGCAAACAAAACAGTACCTCATATGAAGAGTGATTGTGTGGTCCAAATCAAATTATAGCACCTCCAAACTGACAGAGTTTACTTTAGACACATTTGCTGAAAGGATCACTAGAAAACATCAGCATAATCACGTGTGTTGTACCACCAGTTGGCTGCTGGTGAGGGGAGGAAATAAAAGAAATATCAGTATAATTGTAGATGGCACAAAGAGACACATGGGGCCGAGGTAATTTTGTAGAGCCTGTCCACAATAGTGTTGAAAATTAGCTGTTCCAACAGCAGATTGTTTGCACACACCTTTTTGTTCTTTCCAGGAGGAGGAAAAGCTGTTTGAATTAAAAGATGATAGGGAAAGTTAGAGGCTGGAGGAGAAGCTGTGGCCAATTGCATCAACATATCTGCCAAGATACCTGCCCTGTGCACAAGTGCTGCAAGCCTGGGCAGTGGCATGAGAGTGCAAACAATGTCAGGAGTTTGAAATTAAATTAAAATTGGAAATTAAATGAGCAGATAGTCAATCAAAGCAAAGTGAGAGTACAGGGTAAGTGGTACCTGGTGAGTTTGCTGTTGTGCTCACACACATGGTGACAGGTAAACATGGGCAGCACTCAACACCTACAGTCCTAAAATAACTTGCCTTTATGAAAGGAAAAGGTCTTACAGGGAACAGAGGCCTGGTCACTCCTGTGTTTGAGCTCACTGCAGGCATGAGCCATTAGGTAAGGCTGAAGAATCCTCTCTTTGCTTCATGAAAACGTGGAAAAATAATTATGCTCTTTCCTTGGTGAGTAAAAGCTCATGCTGCTTGCTCTCCTCACTGTGATTAACCTTCCTGTAGCAGTCCAGGATGTTTCTGGTTGTCAGTCTTGAGACTGGCTGATAAATTTACATCCCAGGAATTCAGGTCTTAAAGATCCTGTTACAGAACATGTCCTGTTTAATTGGACTGAAGATGCCTGAAAATCAGCCTGATATCTGGAAGTTTGTCCTTATCTTTAGGTGCCAGCACGCTGCCTGACCAAACTGAAGTGAGCAAGTTAAAATTCTGGGGCACTGGCCTTTCTGGGCTAAAATTTAGAAGCCAGAATTCAAGCTGGCTGGAAAAAGCCCAGCTGACTAGAAACAGAGTCTGGGATAAGACAGAGTCGAGGTTGTTTCCCTGAGCTGAGAAAATGGCCAAACCACAGCTGCTGTTCATGTCTGGAGCAGACAGCTGTAGAAAACATTTTGCTGTGCAACAAAAGGGCAGATATTAGGATGCCATGAGACTCATGTAGAGTTTGGCTTGCATAGCTGAACTCCTGCCCTCCCTTTGTACCAGAATTATTCTTAGGGGCTGAAGCAAGAGCAGGATTCACAGCAACCTGGTCTAGTGGAAGGTATCCTGGCCCATGGCTGGGGGAATGAGATGGGCTTTAAGGTCCTTTCCCAAACCATACTGGGATTCTGGGATTCTATGAATTTGCCCTGTAGTCAAGCATCCATGAAGCTCTGATTTAATAGTTCAATGATAAAGAGCTCATTAATATTGTACCACAATCCCTGTGTGGAGGCTGTTGCCAAACAGCTACATGGCAACAGGAGCAGCAGGGCTGGGTCTCAGTGCCAGCCTTCAGTAAGTGAATTAAAGAAATAAGCAGGAACAAAAACTACTGCTCTGTGACGTTGAACAGTGGTTAGACAGCCAGGTGAAAAGATACTGGCATGCTCTGCTTTTATCTTGCAACATAAGAAAATAAATCTTAGGCTCTTGTGGGTCATATCCATGTAATGAAATTAAAAGGATTTAAGCTGGCCTAGCATAAGCTGCACTCTTGCTCAAGGGATCATCACTGTGTGGTTAAGGAGAACATCTGCAACTGAGAGACTATTTGGATGCAAATAATGCTTCAATTCACAAGTGTCTTTTCAAAAGCCCCATGTTGATGTGCAGCCCTGACTCTGGGTAACCACATGGAAACAAAAGTATCTCGTGTAGGATCTGCTGCTCCAGTGCTCCCGGCCAGGTCAGCATTCATACTCCTCATTAGAGCAGGGCTGGGAAATGCATCTGGGCAGGCACTAAGTACAGGAATTGAGCACAAATCCACCATTCTCATTACCTCAGAACCCATAGAATACAATCATAGGCCCTTAAAATATATTTTTTCCTTCATAGAGTAGCAAAATGTTAAAATTAAGAAGACTGTGAAACTCTAGACTTGCTCATGACATAGCATCTGTTCCTTGTCATATTTTTATTCTTCTTTTGTATTTCATTTCTTTGGCACTGGAGTAAGGTCTTAATATTCAAAACTGCCCCAATGTTTTCTTCCTGTGGATTTCTGAGAGTAGCCGGATCTGGGGGTTAAACAATTGCAGCTTTTGAAAAGAGAATGGGTTGGGAGCACCAGTGTCATGATGCACAGCCGGAAAAGAATGTTTGCAACAAAAAAATCTGTTAATTAATTCTGAGTATTTATAGCTCTGTGAGCTTTCCTGCAGAGTTCATCTCCATGGGAAGTTATTAGCTCAAAAGTGAGCTTAGTCACAAGTCGCTTATAGGGAATATTTCTATTTATAATATTCTCATTTCAGTGACTGGTGCTTCCATGACATGGTTATTTACTCACTGAGGTGTCCAGTGATGCTCAGGTCAAAATTTATCACTGCAAGTACCACGGTCTTAATGGGGAGAGAGCTCTGCAGCCATGACAGGCAGAGGAATACTTGCCATGTGAGGCTAGGATGGCAAAGGAGAAAGAGAGGGGTTGAAACCCTATTGCTCACCCAGTAGCCCCTTTTACACTGAGAAGCAAACCTCGGCAAAGGGAGCAGGATATGGGGAATGCATTGGAGCTAATGCTGTACACACTATTTTATCATCCATTTCCTGCTCTGTCTGATGGGTGGTTTTGGAAGCAATCTGCCTTCAGCAGCACAGGGTGAACAGGGGGTACATATGTCAGCACGGGAGAACAGCTTGGAGCATGAACTGATCTAAAGGGCACTCACGCATGAGGTAATTTGTTTTATAATAGCAGCAGAAAGGCTGCTTATGCATCAGTGAGATGCAGCAGCCTGGGAGCCACCGAGGAATTAAAGTAGCACTGTTCACTGGAAATGCTAATAAATATGAACTTATGCCCAGATGGATTTTATTAGGTTTATGGCCATGCAGAGCCTGCCACTGCCACGGGGCTGGGATGTGAATCTTGGGGCTGCTGTAGGCAGGATCTCTCTGCAGAAAGTTGTGTGTGAAGGAGCTGGAATCCTCTCCTGCAGTCGGAGCTCTTGGTGTGGATGGGGCTGCTTGGCTGCTGCTGGAATGCTTCCACGCAGCCACGAGTGGAAGCTGCAGCTCAGATGATGGGATGGTTTATGCTGTTCTGAGGCTGAAAATGCCGTTCAGGGAGTGGCAGAGGAGGAGACAGGAGACACAGTGAGAAATGAGGAAAGGGAAGGATCAAGCCTGGACAGCATTTGTGAATAAGCAAAACTAGACTCTTTCATCTGAATTCTGGTTTCAGCACCCTGTTTGTATGTGTGTATGTATGTATGTCTGTGCCTACTGCAGGCTGTTTTTAGGTTTCTCTGTGATGCTTGGCTTTGAGAAAGGCCTCAAGGTCAAGCACTGGCTCTGTGACATGCTGCCCTTCTAGAGCAGCTTTCAGTGCCAGTATATGAAAAAAGTTAATTGATGGTCACTGGAGGTCATGGCCAGGAGGGTTTCAAACAAGATTGACTTTAAACACACTAGCACCCTGAGGTATAAAACTTCTACCTGAAGCTGAAGTCAAGCAACACCTTGGACTTATAAGATCTGAGATGTCATTGCATCATGCATTATTGTCAAAATAAGGGTGAGTTACTGCGTGTCCTTTTTCCTCTCATACAGGGAGCTGTAAATGCTGACTCAGTTCACTGAGTTTATCACTCGGTACTTAGGCTGCCTTAGCAGTTGCAGAATCACTGAAGATTCCAATACCAGTCTCCCATTAAATCCAGCTCCCAATAGCCTCTTTCTACTGTGGTTAAAGCCATTAGTTGAGTTCCTTTACCAAAACTCTCTAATGTTACTCATTTATTGTCACTGGGTGTTACTAATGGTTGCCCAGGGCCCTTGAGGGTGCATTTTCCCTTTATTAAATATGCTAAAGAGCATTTTAGCAACCTTTTGGGAAGCTGAGGTTGACTTGACTTCTTGGTTGATGAGGCAGCACCATGATTCATGAAACCACAGCAATTCAGCTAAGCCCTGCCCTGCAGTGCCTGAGTTTTATGCCAGCAAACCTCTCAAAATGTGGTTCAGGAACATGAGATATTTCCATTTGCAATGGGATTCACTGGAATGTTGACCGAAGTCTGAAACCCCAGATTTCTGGGCTGTAAAGCATCCATCTTTATCAGATTTATTTTGGGTTTGATGCAGACTGAAGACTATGTGCTACCTTCAGTGAGTGTGAGCATGAACAGACCATGAGTCTGATGTTCCTGAGAGGGGGAGCTGGAGCTGCAGATGATTTCACAGCTGAAAGGGCAGCTGGAAGCACAGCCTGCCACCACCAGCCTTGTCACAGGCAGGCCCTGGTGTGATTCCTGCCCTGATGGTTCCTCAAGGTCAGCCTGAGAAATAAAGCTCCAAACTTCATTATCTACTTAATATAACTCCCTATGGTTCTTCGTTCTCTCCAGACTAAAGGAAACTTGTTCCCAGGTGTTCCCAAACATCTCCAGCTCCTAAATGCAGGGAGATGTCTGCCAACCCCCAAGAAGCATGTTGTGCCAACCCCGATAATGAAAATCTCCAAACAAACAAAGAAGTGAAAGCATTTTTAATGCTGCTATAAATCACTTTGAAATGAAGCATGTCAATGCCTTGTGTGGAAAACCAAACTGATGCAAACAGCACTCAGAAGCTGGCAGTATTTCATGGTTTTTTACACTCGTCCCACACAGAACTGGCTTTATTTATTTTGCACAGGCAGGTTTTTACCCGTCATCCTTGCTGGTGTCTCATGTTGACATCAGCAGGAGCCTTCATCAAATACATTTGTCTTTATATTGATACCTTTTATAGAATTGGGTTGCTTGCCACTCAAGGAAATTGTAGTTTCAGAGGAGTTCAAATGGTTCCTCAGTATAATTCATTCCCAGAGAAGATTAAGAAAAGCTTAAATCTGGCAGCTTGACTACTTTGCCTGGAAGAAGCAGGGAGTATTTCTTACTCAATCTGACAGAAGAAAACTAAGACTCATTTGGGTTTTAATGAAAAACAGAGTGTGACTAAATATAAATCCATACTTTAGCTGTCTTCTGCAGGGGGGAAACATCTTGGTGTAACCTCCAGAGCTACCATTATTTGCCCTGAGAAATCCAAGCTTTGAGTGGATGTGGATGTACAGCACGTTCCTAGATCTGTCCTGTCAGAGCTCCCAGAGTGCTGCACAACTTCATGCAAAGCAGGAGGAGTTGTGCAAAGCAGGGAGGAGTCAGGGCACAAATGTCAAGTGCTCCTCTCTTGCCTGCTGCCGCTTGTCAGCAGAAGAATATTGATATAGCACAAGGGCAACTGCTTGGTTATCAGTCAATCTAAGGGAGTGAGCGTGTACTGACAGCTGATGGTTTGTAACCAGGGCCCAGCAGGGATAAAAAATCTGGTGGTAAAACCCTGGGAGCTTAGGTAACTTGTTGGCTTTATATGATATGGAGTAATGTTTGATATAACAGACAATCTTGTGCCTCCAGAAATCCTATAATCCAAGAATGGGTTGGGCTGGAAGTGACCTTTAAGCCCATCTCATTCTAAACCTCAGCAAGGGCAGGGACACCTTCCACTATCTCAGGTTGCTCCAAGCCCTGTCTAACCTGGAAAACTTCCAGGGATCCAGAGGCAGCCACAGCTTCTCTGGGCACCCCATGTCAAGGTCTCAGCGCCCTCACAGAGAACAATTCCTTCCCAATATCCCATCTATCCCTGCCCTCTGGCAATGTGAAGCTATTTCCCCTTGTCCTGGTGCTCCAGGCCCTTGTAAATAGGCCCTCTCTGTCTTGCTTGGAGCTCTCTTCAGGTATTGGAAGGCCACAATTAAATCACCCTGAAACTTCTCCAAGCTGAACAATCCCAACTCTCCCAAACCTTCTCCCAGCAGAGCTGCTCCATCTTTGTGGATCATCTCTGTGGACTCCTCTGGCCTGGCTCCAGCAGTTCCACATCCTTCCTGTGCTGAGACCACAGGGCTTGATGCAGAACTGCAGGGGAGTTTTACCTGAGCAGGGCAGATGGGCAGAATTCCCCCCTCCCCTGCTACCCGTGCTGCTTTTGATGCGTCTTTTTGATTCTTCTCTACAATTCCACATTTGTATGTGCTTTTGCTCCTTTTTTCAGTTGTAACTGGAAATTTAGTCAGATGTTTGTCCTTTTTTTCCCCTGCAGTTGTTCAGCTTTCAAATGCTATAGAAGAAGATGGTGTGTGCTGCAACAGAGCACTGTCTGAAGCCTGCCCCAATATTCTGAGGGAATAATCGTTTGCTTCGCTGGCGACAGAGCTGGGCTCTCCAGGAGCCAAAGAAGCACTTCAGGTGATAAGGGCAAGCTAATAAATTGGCTCTTAACTATTTGTAGGCCGTAAGAAAACAGTATGTAAAGAATATTTTCTGCTGGAAGGGTTCCAATCTAAGCATGCACAGAAATTACAGCTGATAAAGAATATGAATAAAAACAGATTAATGGGTGCTATTAAAACTAGTCACTAACTAAACTCTCCTTGTTTGATTCCAGCCAAGTCATCGGAGGCAAGACCCTTCCTTTGCCTCTGCAGCAGAGGTTGCTGATTGAAGCCAGTGGGAGTTTTGCAGCACTTTTTCTGGAACACATGAGCTGGTGTAATAAGTTTACCCTACTTGGACTTAGCAGGGCAAACCTTTAGTGCCTCTGTGTAATCCTGGCTGTGCAGCTTTGTCCTACCTGGCTGAGCTGGTCCTTGGAAATAATGGGAGACTTGTAACTAAATGTAATGCCAAGCCTTTCCCTTGCTCTGAACAGGACTTGCCATGTGTTCATGGCTAAGGATTAGCACTTACTCCACTCTCAACTCAACATTTCAACTTTTAGTTGTGGATTTGCAATCTAAGGGAAAGTCAGTGCGGAAAACTTCATTCTCCAAAGGGAAAGCTGACATGCAAATGTCACTTTGGTGACTAGAATAAGAGTTTTAAGTAAGTGTTTCTCAATTATCAGTAATAAGCTTTGAAGTGCAAAGCTGAATGACTAACGCTTCTGTACTCAATGGTCTCCAAGTGATCTGCAGCTGGAAAATGTAACAATAATCAGTTTTCCAACATGACAGAACCATACTCTGTTCTGCTTATATGATGATTCATGACCACCACCTCTCTGTGTGGGCTTGTCCTTGCTCTTTCCTTGCCCTTCCCCAGAAGCTTTTATTTCTTTTCCCTGGAAAGAACTCTTTTTGCACTGGTGTGTGTATATCACTGGTGGAGAGTGCTTAAACATCTGCACTTGGGGGCTGAGACACAGCTCCCAGTGCCCTATCACAGCACAGAGCCAAATCTGTGCCTGACCTAAGAGTGAAGTCAGTCCTTTGGCTCTGGGAATCAGTTCAGCATTGGACCAGGCTTTATTCAAGCCTTGATTGCTTCACTGTTCAAAAAAGTGAAAAAAAGTGCACTAAAATGGGTTGAAATGTAGCTCTGAATAGTTGAGCTATTTAGCTGGAGTGCCTAGTACATTACAAACTTCATAATAACTTTCATAATTCATGTTTTGTCCCTTCCCTCTACGGAGATTACATGCATTGATTTACATTTCTTCTTTGTTTTTTGTCATTAGAGAAATTAATCAAGCACTTTGTAGGCTGTGCAGGAAAAGAGTAAGTTATTTAATTTTCTTGTACTCCTAAATACTATGAGTTGATGAATATTTAAATGGGATCAATTCTGCTTTAGCTTGGGGATAATTTGCATAAGCTCCAGCATTCTCACTAGCACAAGTGACACTGATGCCATGCAGGACAAAGCTGTGCCAAAGGTTGGGACACAGTGTGCAGAGTGACTGCCTGTGGCTGGCGAGCTTCCAGCCTCCCAGGCTTGTTGGCTTTAGCCAGGGGGACAGGAAGCCTGGAGGAAAGGAGGCTTAGAGGGGATCTTCTGATTCTGAACAACTCCCTGACAGGGGTAGCCAGAGAGGTGGGGCTCTGCTCCCAGAGAACACGGACAGGAGGAGAGGGAACGACCTCAAGTTGTGTTCAGGCTGGATATCAAGAGAAATTTCTTCACAGAGAGGGTGTTCAGGCCTCAGCAGGGGCTTCCCAGGGCAGTGTGAAGTCCCCATCCCTGGAGGTGTCCAAGGAAGGCCTGGACACCTGGATATGGCACTCAGTGCTCTGGGCTGGGTGACAGGGAAGGCAGCAGTCACAGCTTGGACTCAGTGATCTTGGAGGTTTTTTCCAACCTAAGTGATTCTGTGATTCCATAAAGTATGAGAAAATAGAAATGTTTGTCCCAAGCTTGAAGTAATTTGAGGTGGTGGCCTGGGAAGAGGGAAAAGCCTTTTATTGTCAGTTCAGATTGCATAAAAGTACCTGTAGAAACAGACGGGAGGTAAAGTTGCCCAGAGAAGCTGTGGCTGTCCGGTCCCTGGAAGTGTCCAAGGCCAGGTTGGATGAAGCTTGGAGCAACCTGGGATAGTGCAAGGTGTCCCTGCCACGGCAGGGGGAGGATGGGATGAGCTTTAAGGTCCTTTCCAATCCAAACTGTGATTCTGCAGTGACCTATCAGACTGTCGTGTTCTGCACTGCAGGAAGGTTCTCAGGGCACACACAGTACTGCTGGCTGCTGCTGCATCACACAAGGGGCTTGTTACAGCCCAGGCTCTCTGGATGGGATTCAGAGAAGCTGCCGAGCCATGAACAATTCAGGTTAGGGTGACCCTACTGATCCAGTTCCTAGTCCCAGTGTTCAGCTATTTTTATTTTGGCTGTTTAGGCGTGCTTGTGTAACCTGCTTTGGTGGTGCACTTTATCAGGCAAGTGTATGAGCTGTCCTGAGTCTGTACAGCCCTCACTGCTGGCACAAATAACAGCCCAGCAGCTGTCCAGCTGTTTGACCTGCCTGGCAGTGAGAAGGATAAAGAAAGAAAATGCACAAAACCTGGCAGAAGCTGAAGTCTGCTTTCCAATACTCCATACCCACTGCAGAAGGATGAGGGTGAAGAAGACAGCACTTCCCTGTGTACCTTTTGGTACTTGCACTTCAAAGTGCAAGGAAGGGTGAAGTACAACTTTCCAACGTGAGTCTGTGCATCCTGGAAACATGTATAAGGGATTGCCTTTGTGGATTTCCAGTGAAAATACTTCTAAGGACTAAAGTCCCATAGCACTGTGTGGTGCAGTATGCAGAGAGAAAGGGTTTTGCCAAGAACAAAACAGGAAACAGGAGGATAAATGTGTTGTCCTTGCTCTGAAGACAGGCAAGCCACGATCTCAAACATGGATCAGGAATGGGAGGTGCAAGGGTCAAGCCACTAAAAAAAGTAGAATGGATGCTAAATGAAGGGAAGACAGCAAAATGAAACTGAGCCAAGTGCTCAGGTTGGACTGCAAACTTATCAGTAGGTTTTTGCTTCAGTCTCTTCTGGAAAGACTTGAACTGGAAGGAATTAATGACTGAAAACACCTAGAAAGGGCATACTGGGATTTTGGTATCTGGGAAGAGAGAAGAAACAAAAAGCAGTTGCTAGTAGTGAGGTGGGATAACTTGCACTGATCAGTTCTAAAGCGTAGCTTTTCCTTTTTGGACAGTAATTAATTATTTTCACTGCATATCAGTCATTGATAAACAGAAATTTATTTCAATGAGGAGGGACTGGAACATGTCCCCTCACTGCTTGCCTTCACCAGCTACCAGGGCAGGTGGATAAAAGCACACAAGCTACTTGACTAGCAAAAGTATCTAGAAAAATCAGTTCAGGCTTCCATGGAAAAGACACTGATGGTCTGGAAGGCAGCAGAGAGCTGAGGTGTAGCTGGAGGAGCAGTGCAGGCAGTCTCATCTGTATGAGGATGGGGACAAGGTCCCACACAGCAGAGACAGATTTCCTGGAACATGGACTTCTGTTGCTCCTATTTAAATTGTTAAATGCAAATTTCTGTGCTTCCCTGCCAAGAGACCTGAGTTTTGTGAACAGGAGGGTAGGACTATCAAGCAGCTTGAGAGACAGAGGCTAAAAGGCAGGTCAGCCCAGGTCATGGGTAAAATCTGAAGACAAACTGAGATTTAGCAGAGGAGAGTTGGAGAAGGAAGAATGACCAACAGGAAATGAAGCTCCAACAATAAACCTTATCCTGAAAAATGCCAGATTGTTTTGCATTCCAGTAGGAATATCTGCCTTGGTTCTCAGGGTAGGACACTGCTTGGTGGGATAGTAAAGGAAACAAGTAGTTCTCTGGGGAAAATGTGACATGCCAGATATGCAGACACTGGGTGAAGTGCTGGAGGAGAAGAGGGAGAGAGCTCCTTGTCATTCCCAGCACTCCCTGGAGCCCAGGGTTTACTTCCTCCAGCTCTCAATACAGCAGGCTTTGCAGCCCATGGTTTCCTTGGACTGATATTGTTGTAAATCAGCCTCTTTTGGAGAATAACAGTTGTGTGTTAGTTTGTGCGTAGCAGTTACAGCTCACTGAATTTGAACAGTCTCATCAGCTGGAGCACAAAGCCCTTTAAACTGAACATTGCCCTGTAAAGACTTGGTTTAGAAATGGCCTTGTTGCCTCTTTTCCAGCAGAAAAACACAAAATTCAGCAGTTTGGGTTTGGATGTGCTTGTCTCAATGCTGGATACATTCACTAAGTACCAAGGCAGATAGTATCTTAATCACAGCCATTGATGTGCAGCCATTGGTGATCTTTGCATTTTCAGGACTCGGTTTTGATCACTGAGCATTGGATTAAGGACCAAGTGGGCATGTGGAGATGTTTGAGCCAAGTTAATAATAATTAGGAGCAATAGTATGTACTTATACCCGTGATAGGAGATCTAACTTGGAGTTCTTTAGAAACAATGGGAGAAATGGACGTGGAGGAAAAAAGGGAGATGGAACAATGTTCCATTGCCCATTTGTTTGTTGTCAGCAACATAACTTGAGGAAATATGAGCTTTCAGGCTGACAAATGATTTAATTCTCCAGGCTCGAGGAGGAAAACTGGTTTGTTTTGCCAGCTATATATCTAATATCCAGATATTAGAACTATAAACCATCATGTGACAGTACTCTTGCAGAAATTTGAGTAATTTCTTCTTGTTTGTCACTCTTCCCTGGTGTCTTTCTAGCCCTTGCTGCAGCAGAGGACCACTGGGAGGATTAAGTCATGGTTTGCCAGCCTTTGACATGATCTAAAATGTATGCAAAGGCTTTTGGGACTGAGTCTTATGGGATATCATGCCAGGACATGCCAAAGAAGCTCTAGGAAGATGGAAACACTTGTGGGTTTATTAAGAAATCTAAGGAATGTGGGGTATTTCACTTCAATAAATGTCAATCTCCAGCTTCCGGCTCACTACTGCTGAGACAATTTCCTCTTACTTGAGCAGAGGTCTGGAAGGATAACAACCAAAGCTAGAAAAAGTTGGATATCAGCCTCTGCCATGAAATGGAGGAAAATCACATATTGACCTCCCTTTCTTTCCAGTAATTCCATCCTCTTCGAGATATTGACACAAGAGTAGAAATCCTGGCTAGCAGTACAAAATAAAGGTGCCTTTCAGCACCCGAAGTTCACCCTAGATAACAAGGCAGCACATACTGCTACAGGGAGCTCACTGCATAGCTGAGCAGCAAAAGAGGCAGAGAAGGACCAAAATCTGCAAATGTGGTTCATCAGCACCTCCAGCAGAATTGCTGGGGCCACATCGAGAATATTGTGTTCAGTTCTGGTCTCCACAGTTCAGGAAAGACAAGGACCTACCAGAGAGGGTTTAGCAGAGGCCACAAAGGTGATGAGGGGTCTGGAACTCCTCTCTGACAAGGAGAAACTGTGTGAGCTGGCCCTGTTCAGTCTGGAGAAGAGAAGACTGAGAGTGGGTCTCATCAATCCACACAAATTTCTCCAAAGTGAGTGCCAAGAGGGTGGTGCCAGACTCTTTTCAGTGGTGCCCAGCAACAGGATGAGAGCAATGGCCATAAACTAAACCACAAGAAGTTCTACCTCAACATGAGGAAGAACTTCTGTTCATTGAGGGTGACAGAGCACTGGAACAGCTGCCCAGGGAGGGCGTGGAGTCTTCCTTGCTGGAGGCGTTCCAAACCCATCTAGATGCACTCCTGTGTCACCAGCTCTAGGTGACCCAGGGGGTTGGACTGGATGATTTCCAGAGGAATTCTGTGATTCCGTGAAAATGATTGGAGGAGAGGCAAAGGGTATAGAGGGAATAAGGCGAGAGATGGATGGCACTGAAGTATCTGAGAAGCTGTATTCCTTCCCTATTTTCTGCCACAATGAGAATTGTGTCCTGAAATAGTTGTGTCAACCCAATAGATATTTCCCTAGGTCAGGGTGTCCTTTCCCAGCTCCTCACTGCAAAGTTGTTTGTATTTATCATTCATGACTAGAATTAAATGATAGATCCATAGAATATCCTGAGTTTGAAGGGATCATCCATCTCCTGAGCCTGCTCTGGCCTTCCTGGTAGAGCCAAGTACCTCCAGTATGCCTACCTAACTGGTGACTGGGACTCACCAGTACCCACCACATTGGAAGGAGCTTCCCAACAGGCATGTTTGGGGTTTTGGCCTTCCCTGCAATCAAATGGAATTTGTAGCTCTGTGGCTAAACACTACCCAGACAGTGAAGGACATTTTAATACCAAATCCATGAACAAATCAATTTACTGCAGTAAAGCTACTTAGGGGGCCCATCTGGTAACTGCTAATTTACAGACTGGGCCATCTGCCACTATCACAAGCTGGGAAGACTGGAAAAGTTACCCAACATAGCCAACAGTTTGGCTTTGTTTTCTAACCACCCCCCCCCAATGCTGTGTTTTGTTTCGCTGCTAACTGACAGCGACACAGCGGTTTTGTTCTGAAATCCAGATTTTTCAAGCCTTGGATAATCTCGTGCTGCTGCTGTGACTCAGCAGTTGTCCCTGGATACGTTTATGCAGCACTGAAGCTGCTGACAACAGGATGGTTTGGGAAGCTGGGTTTCTACCCAGCGCTTGTGTATTTTAGGTTGGTGTGACAGGATGTGTGGAAAATTTATTTTAAATATATGTTTTTGAAACTTTAGTCCTCTGCACTTGCAGAATGTCTTCAGGTTCAATGGAAACAAATTGATCATAGAATAATGGAATGGTTTGGGCCAGAAGGGACCTTAAAAGATCATCTAGTTCCAACCCGTGATATCTGTGACATGGAGAGAAAATCCACTAAGAACTGCAGGTTTGTTGTTGGGAGTTGTGCTTGAGTTGGTTTGGACCATTTTTGACCATGTGTGGGGAGCTTGAAATTCTTCACACTTTACTGTGCTTGAGTGAGACAATGGTTGGTTTTGTTCAAGGTCTGTGTGACTGGGACACAATATTCTGTTTGAAGATGAGGTGGGGAAGCTGAGCTAAGCGGCTGGAGCTGTGTCAGGGCAGGTTTAGACAGGATATTAGGAAAAGGTTCTTTCCCCAGATAATATTCTGGCCTGATGGTCAGGCAGTGGTCATGGTCCCAAGCATGTCAGAGCCCAGGGAGCATTTGGACAACCACTCTCAGGCACAGGGTGGGATTGTGGGGTGTTCTGCACAGGGCCAGATGTTGGATTCAATGATCCTTGTGGGTCCCCTCCAACTCAGGCTATTCTGTGATTCTGTGACTCAATGATAAATACCACAGCTGAAAGTTCCAACTAGGCAAAGCCTTAGACAGTTTTCCTTTGAGAATTTTGCCCTTCAGAAAGGGTTGGGATTGAATCCATGCTTTTTTTTTCTCTGCTAACTGGATAATATTTTAGGCACCTGAGCAGTGGAAGTGGTGGCATATAGGATTTACATATTCTTCAACAGATGGGGAAAACCAAATCAGGGCAACAGACCCAACACTGATCTTCTGAAGGTTTGACCCCGAGAACTCCTTTGGGCTTCCCTGGATTAAGATGGCAGAGCATCCTAAAAGGGGGAAAATTCAGCAGCAACAAAGCTTTCTGTTGCCAAGGCAGAAATCCAAAGCCCTTCCTTCCTTCATGAGACTAATGCTATTCTGCCCACTGGGACACAAACTTTCCCCTGGAAGTTTGGAGCTGGAGTTTCTTTTCCATCTGAGCATGCTTTTCCTCACTTAGTGTGATTGAATGTGTTATCTTAGGGGACACATTAATTGAATTTTCTATCAGCCTCTGCTTTAAGAACCAGGAGGGCCCAGAGGATAGATTACCAATAGGGGTTCTGTGGCTAAGGTGATTAAAAATTATTTGGCTGTGGAAGAGAGAATGTTGTTGTTCTCCATTGTCTTTCTCAGAAAAGAGATAACACTGAGACTGACTAGAGGGTGACAGGTCATACATGTTTAATTTGAACAGCTATAAAAAGAAACTTGCAGTAGAGCTGCTCATTGGGAATCTAATAAATAAAAGTTAATATCATAGCTCGGTGTAATCCCAAGGATAGCTCTTCATGAACTCTTCTTGGAATCTAAGCTATCAAAAACTTAAGATGGGAGGTTGTCAAGAGCAGAGTAGGTCTGAAAGGCAGAATTCTCTATTTATAGGATGGAATTTGGGTGCTGAGCACTGATCAGTTTTGTGCTCACAAAGCTAAAACATCAACAAATCATGGAATCACAGAATATCCTGAGCTGGAAGGGACCCGCAGGAATCATGGAGCCTGACTCCTGGCCCTGCACAGACACCCAACAATCCCACCCTGTGCATCCCTGAGAGCATTGTCCAATCACTCCTGGAGCTCTGGGGCTGTGCCCATTCCCTGGGGAGCCTGGGCAGTGCCCAGCACCCCCTGGGGGAAGAACCTTTCCCTGAGATCCAGCCTGAGCCTGCCCTGACACAGCTCCAAACATTTCCTTAGGCCCTAGACTGCTGCCAGGCTGTTCTACAGCTGTGGAGTAGAGGCTCAAACAAAATGACCCACCCAAAGTTGCCCCAGGTCTTCTTGCCGTGGTTGTGGTGAGTGCTCTGTTTATCAATCTCCCCTTATCTCTTGGCACATCCCTGCTGGAGCCATAGTGAAGGTGCTGGCTCTTTGTGCTACTGGAGAGATCCTTCAGGTGCAGCTGTTTGGGTGCAGGCAGCTGTGAGGACACAGGCTCTGCCCCAGCTGTGCCTCATTCCTCACAAGGCTGTAAATGAGGCTGGAATGCAGTGTGGGACTGTAATTTGGGTAGGGATAAGAAGAGAACGGGGGAAGCTGCAAGTCCCTAAATCTAGATCTGGTTTCCAGAGTCCTGACTTGCCTCCAGTGCTACACAAGAATCTCAGGATGGGCTTTGTGTGTCTCCTGTCTTAGGATGCTGCTGGAGCCACGTGCCAGGCTCCCTGTGGTTCTCTGTGCTGCAGGGTTTTGTTTTGAGCTACTGACCCTGCCAGAAGATGCTTTAATGTTTCTGCTTCTGCCTTAGATGTGCAGACAGGAAGGCAGGTACACATCCTGCTGTAAGCCTGAGTGCTGTAAGATTACAAAATGCCTTGTAGGGGTTTAGGCTGTTTTATTGAAGTCTGTGGTTTGTTTTTGCCTGGTTTCCTCAGGAATGCAATCCTGGGAGAGGCTCTGCACCTCCTGCAGTGTTGGAACCTGAGGAAATTGGCCACCAGGAGCTGTGATTTCCTTCTCCTGTGATCTTCCAGCTGTTCCAACTCTCTGTGTGCTGTGAGTATGGCATTGCTGAAATGATAAAACACCTGATGCAAACAGCTCTCACTTATTTAATTGGTGCACTGAGGAAAGAGCTAGATATAGGTGCCATGGTGCACATGGTATTTCTGAAAGTAAGTTAAACAATTATCCATTGCTTTGCAGTTTAGAAATGATGGTGAGAGGTGCTTCAGCCTCATTTGTGTGAATTCTGCAGTGAGAATGGACCAACGTGATCTCATTATGTTTCTTGCTCTGGAGGATACTCCACACACAAACAAGGTTCCTTTGTCTTCTGAATAAGTTAATCAGTAACTAATATTTGTAGTTATTCCTTTCCTTATTGGAAGCTTCTTTGTTCGGTAAAACTTTAGGCGTGTCTTTAAACTGTGTCTTTCAACTGTAACTTCGAAGCTTTGTTTCCGTGTTTGTGGCAGGAACAAAGTCTTGCTAGTGTAAAACATTCTGAAACATCTTGAGCAGAGATACCCACAACTACAGCTTGAGCTCCTGAACTGCAAGGAGTTGTGCACAATGAGGGAGGTTGAGAAAAGTTCCCTGCAAGAGGTGGACTGTACCTTTAAAAGCTGCCTAAGAAAACAAGTCATTTCCTCATGCTGGGTCTAGGCTGCTCTGTTTGTTTTCAGAGAATTATTGCTGCCTGGGTGTTTTAGCTTGTAAAATAATCACATGGGAACTCAAGGGACTGGCAGTGCAATAATCCAGCAAGTTCCAAAAACAAGTTGTCTTTGCCTTGGCCATCAGTGTTTCACTTTGCTGGTCCCTTTGATACAGAGAAGAGCCGAGTGCCTGCTGGCAAAGCTTCACTTTCGGGCACCTGGAATGTCCCATCAGCACTTGCCTCAGGAAGTAGGCTTAAGTTTGTCTAGCCAGGAATTCCATGATCATGCTGAGGCCAAAAACTTGGTTGCATTTGGATTTCTGCGGCTAGGAATGGACACCTTTGAGGCAAGAATGAAGAGTGGGACTGAGGTATTGTCCTGCTCTTACTGCTGCCCGTAGTGGAGGTGGGCAGAATGAGCAGAGAACAGGCCTCAGTTGGACAGCCAAATTGATAAGCTGTCAGCATTTGTCAGATAATCTTTTCATTAATAAATCTCTTATGACATGGCTTTTCCAGACCTCTGGGTAGAGCCATCTTTGGGGATGTCAAACTTCTGTTTTTCAGAGGCTGTGAGCACTCAGGTCTTAACTGCAGTTTTATTTAGAGGTTAGGGAACATTTCCCCCAAGCTTAGAAAAAAAGCCATATATAGCAAACTTACTTATTTTAGGGTTGGTGTAAATCTTGATTTAAAATGGTTTAACCTAATCAAGCAATGCAATGTTTTAATAAAGCTGCCAAGAAAGAAGTAAGGGCTGTGATTGTGCTCATTATTGCACAGAATAAATCTTTCAAGCTCTGCAGAGAAATGAGCAGAACAGAAGACAAGCTGACTCTCCTAGTCCTAGACTCAGCAACGTATTGAGGCTTTAAGAGTGGCTGCTGCTCTCACTGTGAGGAAAGGTGGTCCTTCCAGCCTTGCCCAAGGTGACATTGTCCTGTCCCTAAGGAGACTGTTGGAGCTCTAAAGTATTTGAGTAGGAGTCTGTGACTCGAGGTTTAACTTGGTCCTTATTGGGGAATTCCCTTGACATTTTGCTGTTGCCCAGAGAGCCATCCCTTCAAGTGCTCAAGATTGGACATTGGGGCTTGGACCAAACTGGTCTAGTGGAAGGTGTCCCTGCCCATGGCAGGAGGTGGAATGAGATGAGCTTTAAGGTCCTTTTCAACCCAACCCAGTCTGAGATTCTCTGATTTGCTGTAATATAATTCCCCTTACTTTCCCTCTTGCCAGGGTTTCCTGCAGAAGCTTTATATAAAAAGCCAAGCCTCTGGCTGGGGTTGCTCCAAAACCATTCATCATCCTCTGCCTGGGGAGGGATGTGTTTTTATACCATCACATCTCCAAGGGATTTGAGCCCAAAGGTGTCTGTGCTTGTGGGCTCTTGACAGGTGAATTGAAGACTGTGATAAGAAGCACAAGCACCTCTCTGCAGGTTCCTCTGTTCCACCATGGAGCCATAGAATTCTGAAGGTTGGAAAAGACCTTTCAGATCAAGTCCAGCCATCAGCCCAGCACCATGTTCACCACTAAACCATGTCTTCAAGTGCTACATCCACATGGCTTCTGAGCACTTCCAGGGAGGGTGAGTCCATCCATGTTCTGGGCAGCCTGTTCCAATGCTTTACAAACCTCAGTGTTATCTTCTGGGTGCAATTAATGGTTTGGATCTTTGGTGTTTATGTAAGAGTTGGGAAGAGCAGTTGCCTTTGTTGGCAGTTTAGTGTTGTCAGGCCTTTGGCTGAGTCACACACAAGGAAAGGAAGCATCTGGCAGCAGCAAACCTCACTTTTGTTCTGTTCCTCGTAATTAAGCTTTTGTTTACCTTGAGGTTTTCTGAGGTATTATTAGTCCAATTTCTGTTCGTAAGCCTTTCCTAGGGGAAAAGTGGGTTTAAATTGGTTTTATTTTTTTCATTCAAGTGTGAGTCAGTCGACTGCATTTTTTGACTGCATACAAAGGCCTTAATTTCAGCTCTGAATAAAAGGGGATATTTCTTGTGCTGTCCCTGCTCAGCTTTAAAAAAGAAGCTCAGTGACTCAAGGTGTGCAGTGACCTGTGTGAGAATGCAGCTGTGGTCAAAGCTACCATCTTATCTAAGAAATAAAATAAAATCGTATTATCATGAAATAAATCTAGACCCCCTGGAAGTATCATATCGTTAAGGAAGCTGCAGTTAAGTCAGGTGCTGAGCTTACTTGCTGTGGCATCTGGCATAGATCCATCATTGCTTAGCTAAAGAGCTGAGCCAGCCACAGACAGCTTTTGGAAACAAACAGGGGTGAAAAAGGATTTGTCCTACAGATGCATAAAATCGTCACTCTTCAAATAAGGCTCTGTAAGTGGCCAGCATCTTTTCTGGACATTTAATCACATTTTTAATGAGTTAAGCAAGAGTGCAACATCATCTCTGTTGCCCACACACGCACGTCCAAAGCTGATCCAGATGCTACTCAAGGCAAGCTGACTTATCCATTTCTTCAGGGAGAGATGTATTTGAGCTCTGAGAAATGCACATCAAAAGCTGCAGATAATCAACATTCCCCTCCAGTGAGGAGAAGATAAACTCCATGTTATTGGCATTTCCATAAGTCCCAGAAAGGGCTTGGATGAGGGTTTGGATTAGGCTTGCCAGCTGTTCCCTGGTCAGGGAAAGAGGGAGGCTGCAGGGCTGTTTCCTGCATGAACTTGATTCCAGCCCTGGTCCTACCTCAGAGCCATGGTTGTAACTGGTGTGGCAGTGTCACTACATGGATTTTATCTAATCTCTCAGATATCCTCACTTTGAGCTCATATTGTTTGGCTGGAAGGGATCACCCAGCCCAAACCTGCTGCTGCAGTGGGGTCACTGAGAGCAGCCTGTCCCCACAGGCTGAATGTCCCCACAGCTGGAGATTCCACAGCCTCTCTGAGGGGCCTGTTCCAGTGTGGGACCCGTCTCATGGTCAAAAAGGGTTCTCTTGTGCTCAGATGGAATTTCATGTGTGTATTTGTGCCTCATTCCTTCCCATCAGGTACTTGGGCACACTGATATGATCCTTGAACCTTTTCTCCAGGCTGAGCAGTCTCTGTTCTCTCAAACTGTCCTCACATGAAAGATGCTCCAGTCCCTTCATCCTCCTTTGATCTTTGGCTGGATTTTCTCCTGTAAACCCATATCTTGTACAGCGGGAGCCCACATTTAACTCCTCCAGGTGTAGCTCCCCTAGTATTGGACAGAGAGGCAGGATCACCTCCCTCCCCATCCTTCAGTCTCTTCAGAAAAGGAATGAAACTGTGCCTTTCATTTACAACCATGGTAATCATTAAGAATAAAGACAAAAAAGTCCCACCCCAAAATCAATTGTATAAAAAATGTTATTTCCAATGCAGCTGGGATATAGTTTTTAGAACATTTTCATGCACAGACTTCTTGTATCAGAAAAGTACAGGAGCAGAGGGAGAGTGTGAAAACTACTGAATATAGGTTTTGTGAGTGGTGTGCATTGCAGTGATGGGCTGCAGGGAGGCAAAATTTATTTGTCTTATAAGGAAATAAATAAGGAAAGGGCAACAGGGGAAGAGGAGTGCTACAGGAATAAATGGCCACAAGGAATTACAAATTCAGACGCTGGAGAGGGTTAGAATTTGTACTGGCTAAATGAATGGGTGGAAAATACTATTGTCCAAAAGTGTAAACTCAAATATTGCTATTTTTAGACTTGTTATTCCTGTTTGGTTGTTTTTTCTCAGTGGGCTATTTCGGCTCTAGTGACCTGGAGGTGTGATTTTGTAGATGCCTAAGATATGGCAGTCAAACTTGCTTTGCAGAGCAGAGTCTGGTCTTTGCAGTGACAGTACCACTGATGTCATCCTCTGTGCCACTCATTCTATGCCTTAACAGCTTTCTTACCAGCACCTTTCAGGCTTTGCTCTGGATAGGTTTTATACATCCAGACTACCAAGATGGAACATTTCTTTTTTTATGCAGAGAATGGCAGCTTTGTTTGTCAAGGCTCTTGGTTCCTGCTTCCTTTGCCGTCAGTTTAAGCTGTGGTCTCCACAACACCGATGTACATTTGCCTTCCTAGAGGCCTTAATTTCTATTTAGCTGCTGTCATAGAAGCAACAGAATTCTTCCCTGGGAGGGTGGGCAGGCCCTGGCATAGAGTGCCCAGAGAAGCTGTGGCTGCCCCTGGATCCCTGGAAGCTTTCCAGGTTTGACAGGGCTTGGAGCACCCTGGGACAATGGAAAGTGTCCCTGCCCATGGAACAAGATGAGCTCCAAGGTCCCTTAAAACGCAAATATTCATTCCAGCAAGTGTTTACTGGCTATTACATCCAAGCCATGTATTTACAGATTCTGATCGTGTTTCAGCTGGAGAGCTTTAACAGTGGAGTCCCCCATCTCAAACCTGCCTTTTGAAAGCAGTGTTATATTTAGCTGTTTTTTATTACTGGCAACTTCAGCAGTTGAAATTGGACCTTGGGGCTTCAAAGCAGCTGCTTGGTTAAGGAAGCGTCGCTGAATAAAAGCTCCCTGCTCTGCTCCCCTCCCCCTGCTTTACTACACTCTCAGCTGTGTGAGCCCAGCAGCAAGGAGGGGAAGTTGGCCTTGAAGTGAATCTAAAGAGGAAAGAGAGTGGGAAGAGGAGAGGTGGAGTCAGCCGGGGAAATGCAATAGCAGCCCGCAGCGTGGGAAGATGAGAAAGCAGCAGCAAAGGCACTGATGGCTCAGTCTCTGTGCGGGTGAGCTCCGCTGAGCAAGGGCTGAATGGAGGGGAGGACCAAGGAGTTTAAAGAGGGAACACACTCAGTGAAAAGGCAGGGACTGCGCTCCTCTTTCCTTCTGGAGTAACAATCAAAGGGAAAAGGTAAGGGGTACAAGGAGGAAGTGAGTGAAATCAGTGCCAAATCCCACTTGGAATACGAGCCTTTAATAAACAAGGGGTTGTGATAGCTGAAGGACACTTGGAAATGACTTTGGTGTAAAGCAGGAAGCAAAGAACACTAAACAGGGTTGTGAGAATCCTGTAGGCATGATACTCTTATTTCATTATATTTTCATTTTGGTTGTGTAACTGTGCTCTAAGCTGTCCCTGGCAATATTTGTTTTAATCCTTAGTGCAGATCAAGTGTTACTGTATTTCATGGCATGAAAATGACTGTCAAATACAATTTTTTTTTAATTTAACTTTTTTCCCTACGGGATTAACAGAAACCTGGTGACAATAGGATGGTATTTACTTTCTATAGCACTACTGCCTTCAATAGAGAATAGAGTGGCTTTTAGCCAAGTCTAATACGTTCAAGTTGAATGCCATGTATTTTAGGCAGCTTTTGGTAAATAGATCGGTCTTAAAACGCTCTGACTAAAAACATCAGGTTTAGGGTCACTTTGATCTGCTAAAAATGACTTGACTGCAACTTTGAAGGCTTGGAGGGAGTTGAAAGTATGTACAAAAGGAAACAAAATTGGAGTAAAACTTTGTTTATATCTTTTTGGGTAGTGCAATACCTACTCTGCAGTCCCACTTTGTCACACAACTGTGGGTGCACTTAGTCCCTGCAGTTGCTAATGGCTCTCACCTTTCAGGGAGGGAGTATTTTTTGTTCCTTTTGAACCAGAAGAAGGTGGAGCACAGAAGTGACTGGCTCAGATTTTACACGGTGCTTGAAGTAGACCCTCAGTGTGGGGCCCTGTGCCTCAGCCAGCACCTCACCACAGAAGCATCTCTTTTATCTGAGATTTATGAGGCTGGCAATAGAGTTGGGGTTGAGTGGTTGTGCAAACGGGGTGGCCGCTGGGACAGGGTTGGTTTTTTGCTGTGCTGTAGTCCAGTGCAGCTGTATCTCTCCTTGGTTACCAAACCCGCAACTCTTTAGATAGTTCTGGGTAACAGCAGTGCTTTACCTACCCCTTCTTTCCTTTGGCAATGGTAACAGACCAGTGACTCACTAGAAAAGACACAAAGCTTTCTTCTAAAGATTTTCAGACTTTAATGTGACTCTGAACTTCATTCTGCCAGCCAGGTACTGCTAAAATGCTAAATCTTTCTTGTAGGCTCCTTTTGGGTACTGAAAGGCCACAATTAGGTTACCCAAAGCCTTTTCCAATTCTCCCAGCCCTTCCCCATAGCAGAGGTGCTCCAGACCTCTGATCATCTCTGTGGCCTCCTCTGGACTCACTCCAGCAATTCCATATCTGCTGTTGGCCCCTGGGCCGGGGCAGCTCTGAAGGTTTCAGGGTTTCACCTGAGCACAGGGACAGAATTCCCCCCTCCTTTGTTACCCACTCTGGGGGCTCAGCCCAGGGCAGGGGGTTCAAGGCTGGGGCAGGTCCAGCTCTCACCCACAGCACCCCCAAGTCCTTCTCCCAGGGCAGCTCCATCCCAGCCTGGATTAATTCTGGGGCTTGCCTGCACCCAAGTGCAGCACCAGCACTTGCTCTTGTTAAACCTCATGAGATTCCCATGGAGCCAGTGCTCCCATCCTTCAGGTGTGTCCCTACCACTCATCCTGGTGAGCTCTCCATGCTCCAAACGAACTGATGCTGTTGAATGGTCTATCTGCAGGTTTACATTTTCCCCTTTTGGATCACCAGCTCTATTTCCAGAGGAACTTGCTGTTTATCCTGATTTCTCTGCAGGCTCAATGAGCCCACACACTCCACTCTCTCCTTGCCTGTGTGTAGCAGATCTCCTCTACGAGTAGAGCAATGCTGCTGTAAGAGCAGCTTTCACCATGCTGCAGCCCAGAGCTTCATTTCCATATGGCTGGCTTAAAAGAGAACAGCTTTCTTTGGGCTTTCTCTGGTGGCAGAATGCCAGGCTCCCCCACCTTCTTTCTGGGGCTGTGGTGGCTCACTGAATGATAGGATAAATCCAGTTTTTCCCCCCTCCTTCCTCGCTCTCTGTTGAGGGCCTCATGCAAGCCCTTCTCTCTGAAAGGCATGTTAGATACATCACACTTTGATACTCTCATGCATTTCAAGGTGAGAGAATAATCTACATAATCAGATTTTGGGGTTTATCTAGGCTTTTTGTACAGAAAAGTCCATGTATGACATGTTCAGTGCTGAAATCCGGACTGTGACCTTTTCTTTTCATCCCTTTTTCTGTTTATTTAGCCTGCAAAAAATGTCTCCTTTTGGCCTAACAGGTATGGAAAAAAGTATTGGATGCCAGAGGAGAATGTGAAGTGACTCTTCAAGTTGTAAAGGCCCAAAATAAATGTGGTAGATTTTTTTAAGACAGAGTATCCATGCTAGCAAAGAGGTACCAGATGAGAAATAGGAATAATTCAGCTTCCTGTCTGGTCTGATGAGGTTTCAGAAGACAGTGGACCAGGTGAGTCTTGATTTGATGTCATCCATTATCAGACTGGGCTGATTTTAAAGAAGGATTTTGATGGATGGAGCCATTTTAGGTGGACTTAGGCTGCAGGTACACACCTCTAAAATATTTTCTCTTTGCAGTGGTCCTGGTAATGCTGGACTGGGAAGTGAAGTGCTGCCTCTCCTGGAGGGATCAGTAGCAATGAGGTACATTTTGTGCTGGATGATTTCAAATTTTATGCAACCCAGTGACTTGCAGCTCAGACTGGACTTGCACTGAGGTCTCAGAGCAGATGGTGAGAAGGTAAAAAGGTGATTCTGAGCAAGATGGGGCTGGCAGCCTTTGAGATTAATTTTTTTGAACAAACAACAGCATAAATGGGCACAAAAATCAGGATACCATAAGGTTTTGTGCCATCTGTGACCTATTAGATGATGATAATGATGAGAACAACTAGTGTTTAATAACTCCCTGCCTCAGACAACCTGGGGAAGTGTAAATCCAGAATCATCCATCTGTGCTTTGCTGGAGCTGCTCTTGGGGAGGATCCTGAAAGTTGTATGCTTTGAGGGAGCAGGGAATGAATATACAATGATTTCTCTAGCTGAACTTGTTTGTGAAATGCTGGCTTTTCCCAGGAAAGCACATACAAAAATAGCAGCCAGCCCTCTCTAGCCATGGAGCATATGTCTGTGGGCTCAGCTTTGAAGTTTACCAGTTGCTGCAGTTTCTCCAGAGAGCTTAAAATGCTTCTGTAATGGAAGTGACCTGAGCACTCGGGTTCATTATTGCATTCCCCCACCTCTAGGCTGCTGCTTTTAGTCTGAGTCTGAGGCATTTAAATGAGTTGTCCCAAATGGAGTCCTTAAATTCTTCAGTGCCTCTGATGGCAGTGTGGGAGAGCTCAGCTGTGCTTCCTGGGCTGATCCTGGCAGCTTGAGCTGTGTGTAAACCTGATTGTGAGCACTGCACATTCTTTCCTGTGCCTTCCCCTCTCACCTGGCTTATCCTTCAAGCCCTTTTATTTGGCAGAGTTTTACCAAAATGCATAGAAATGAAGCTACTTCTCCCCTCTGCAAGGTCTTGCTTCAGCTAAAAAAACTGCATTTATTTTTCAACTATCCCAAGCTGAATGTTTTTGTTCTTCAGTAACACAGAATTGACTCCTGCTTTTAGCTGAAGTCTATGTTAGGCCATTATAGAAATTAGGCAGCTGCCCAAAAGTCTGCCAAGGGGCAAAACCTACTTGCCATTAAAGCTTTTAACAAATGAGATTGGTAGGTAAGTCCATGACCACCTGGGCTCCTGTGCAGCAGGATTCCTATGGACATCAAAACCCTGAACGAATCTGATGTTTTAGAAGTGACCTAATTGAAAATACAGCCAGTAATGTAATTATCATCAGGAAACAGCTCACCTTCTGTTGCTTAATTATATTTTCCTTGTATATTTAGTCTGTTTCAAAGAAGCTGCCTTGGATGGCACACAGGGTTTCCCTTTAATTACTGCTGTACGGTAATTGTAATGTAATTATGCTGTTATAAATATAATGTGCATGTATTATTGTGGGGCAGTGATTTATGGCATGTAAGCATATTTTTAAAGTGTTATAAATGTTCTCCACACAGCCCTTTAATGACAGGAGTCTCTCACAGCCATGCAGTGTTTAAATTTCCCAGTGTTTAAGGTCTCCTGTAATAATGCTACTTCATCATCTAGTCAATACTATGGGAATTACACTGCTTGCTTGTGGTGAGGTCTTTAATGATCCTCATCATGCTTGCAAAATTTGCCAGTGCAGAAATACATTGGGCATCATGATAGGACAAGGGGGAATGGCTTTAAGCTGAAAGAGTTGATTTAGATGGGATATTGGGAAGGAATTGCTCCCTGTGAGGGTGGGCAGGCCCTGGCACAAGGTGCCCAGAGAAGCTGTGGCTGCCCCTGGATCCCTGGCAGTGTCCAATGCCAAGTTGGACACTGGTGCCTGGAGCACCCTGGGATAGTGGAAGGTGTCCGTGCCCATGGCAGGGGTGGAATGGGATGGGCTTAAAGGTCCTTTCAACCCAAACCATTCCATGATTCTGTTATGCTACCTTTGTATTAACTACTTGCATAAACAGATCATGACCCTAAAGAGGTGACAGAAAAGGTTTTGAATCCCTCACTCCAAAAACCTCCAGGAGGGGTTGTAGCACTGGAAACCTGAGCACAGAGCTGATGTGGTGAAGGTATTGATGGCTCAGTGTGCTCAGCACTGTAGCATCCAGTTGCTTGCAGGTGAAAATTTGGGAGCACAGTAATTTGTGTATCATTAACCTTCAATCACAATTTAAATGTGCTTGTGGTGGTTTTCTTTTGCTCCAGGATGTTTCTTCATAACTTACGATGTGAGTCCCCTGCTGCAATGTGCTGTGTGACAGAACTTCTGGTTTATCACAGGATTCATGTTTCTTTTCAAAGTGTTTTCAGAAGGTTAGGACTCTGTTGAAGGGACAACAAAAACAGTGAGTTATGTTTAAGTGCTAGTCCCTGAAACAGCAGTGAAACCCTGCTGCCCTGATTATAGCAGAGGAAATCAGTCCCAGAGATTCCTGGCTGGTGAAAAAAAACTGGAAAAACACCCACTTGGCAAGACCTTGTATAGTGAGTACTTTATGATGGGTGATTGTAAGTGTCCTGGGAAAGGCTTTCTGAATACACTGTAGTTCCTGGAATTAACATTTTCATCCTGGATTTCCATGGCGCATACTGTACAAATGAAAGCTGTATCAGGAAAAATAAATCTTCAGTTTTGTGCTAACGTGCAAATGCTATTCTTGTATTATATTCCCAAATTTAGCAAAACCAAAGTGAATGGACAGAACTCTACTGCATCTGCCTGTTTGCAATGGAACCAAGCATGAGGCAATGAAGTGTGTCTAAACCGTGCTGCCAAACGCATTTTTATCCTGAATTAAATTTGTCTGTGGGCTTTGGCTCAGTGCTCTGCACAAAGGGTGAAACTGGCTGTGAAGAGGACAAAGAGCTCATCACGAGCACACGGAATTGCTCCGACATGCTGCACAGTGGCTGTGCTGAGCCTGGGTTTGCTGCAAACGTGCAAGAGCAGGTTTGATAAGTTTTTAGTCCCAGCTCAGGCACCAGGCAGATAATGCCATGCAAGTCCCATGTTCAGTGTCCTGGTGGCTGCACAGAGCCATGTTTGGAGCAGGGTAGATGATAACCAGGGTCACTATTTTCCTGCCCCTTACCCTTGTCAGGCTGGTTACTCATTATTTTGCAATTTTTTGTTGCTGGAAATGTCAGCAGTGCTTAAGTAATTTTATCCTTTTAATACTTTTTTTTTTTCCTCGAGGCTTGTGTGTTTCCTGGTCTGTGGGATTCTGCCCCACCACACACATGCACAGGAGGTCTGTTGTCATTGGCACAGCACAGCCCCTGCAGTTTGCTAACCCAGCATCTCTGGTGTGAGGCTTGCAGGAGACATGAACAGAGCCTTATAGGATGCTGAGTTGCCAAAACAGCCAAAGACTTCCCCCAAGGCTGGGGGAGCAGCTGCTTTTTTATATTGAGCCAAACTCCTACCTTGTGTGAAGTGCTGCCCTCTGAGGATGAGCAGGTTAGTCCCTTACAGATGTAGGAGCTGTGCCCTCTTCACTGATAAGCTGAGGTACCAGCCAGCTTTCTCCAAGCTGATCATCAAGCAAAATATCTGACTTCTGAAATCTGATCGGCTAGAGCTTCCTTTTCATCTGGCATGGAGGAACCTCTGCAGCAGGACAGGGGAGAAAACGAGACAAAAACTTCCGTGGGTTCAGATAAGAGCGGGGAGAACCTTCACCAATCAGTCATGGGCAAAACAGACTTGGCTTAGGGAAGATTATTTTATTGCTAATTAAAAATAGAGCAGCATAGTAACAAACTAGAACTAAATTTTTGCCCCCACTTCCCATTCAGAAACTACAAGGAAAAGGTTTATTGCTTTTCTGTTTTTTCCTTAGTGACAACCAGGGCACACGAGCTTCTTCCCCAATATCTGAATAAATGAGGTAATTTCAGGTATTTAATAATGTCAAATTTTTCACTCCTCTTCTACTCCTGTTGCTAAGCTAGAAATGTGAAGTGTGAAATGCTGCGAAGAGGGCTCATTTACACTCACTACGGTTGTATTGGCAACAATTAATTACAGCCCTTGCCAGAAGTGACTTTAAAGCGTCATTTTTCTGGTGAAGAGCACTTTGAGCCGCAGGAGCCCCTTGCACCTGTAGTTCTATGTCCTTTTATGTGGGAAAGGATCATCTCTTCCCTATTCATCTCTTTGTGGACTGGATGTTCTGCCAGTGGTGGGATGGTACAGGCTCTCCACTGCCTGGTTTTTGTGCTGTGATGATGTCAGTTTGTGTAGGAGTGGCAAAGCCCAGCATCTATTTAACAGGGCATGATCCGTTCAGCTGCAGCGCTGGGAAGTCTTAGGGGTGGGCTCAAGATGATGGAAAAAGGGAGCTTTCACCCAGGGATGAAACTGGTGGGAAGAAGGGGGTAGACAGCTTTTCCCAGACAATCATTTGTCTGTTCTCTCCAGAAACCGAAGGCTTCACTTCACTAGCAGCCGTCCCACAACATATTTGCTGTATTAAGTGCTGTGCTATGACAAGCAGTGCCTTCAGAGAGGCTTGGGAGTGCTGGAGCAATTGCAGAGACCTGGCTGTTATGGTCAGCTGTCCTTGAGCAAGGCTCCAGCCTGCAGTGCTCCTCGCTGGTGCTCTGCATCTTCTGTTTACAGTGGGAGCTCGTCTTCTGCTCTGGGAAGAAAAATAAAGAGGAGAGGAGTAAACAAGAAACAGCTGCTGCCTTTGCAGTCCTGCTCATTTTGATCCTTGCATCCTGCTGTTTGATTCCACCTCCTGCCTCCACTGCAAGGATCGAGCCTTCCCAAATTCTCTTACACAGGTTATTAGAATAAACCTTCCACTAACTTTGTAAATAATACTGGTGTAAACCTGCTAAAATAGAGCTTTCTTTTTATCTCTGCTCCTCATAATTGCATTTTGCAGTAGTTTATGTCAGTGCAATGGTATGCAGCTGCAGGATTGCACCTTTCTGACCTTGGGAAGTCATTCCTGGATGCCTTCCACATGGGAGTGATGCAGTTATATCTTCACAGTTACAATGTCTGTCTTGATCACTTGCTTTCTGTGTAAAAGTTCCTGCAGTGTGCTTTCAGGTGTTGGTGTCCAATTTAATCCTCTTTTCTGCTCCCAAATATCAAAATATGCCAAATAGGTCATGTGCAGCTGAAGCAAAAGATTTTTATAAATTTTCAATGGGAATAGAGGCTGAACACCTTTGAAACAGGATTTATATTCCTCCCCCCTCACTTTCCTCTAGTCATTTGCAATTCATGTGGCACCCGGGTGATGAGTCTGCAAGTGTTACTCGGAAATCATTGAAACATTAAAAAAGAGCTTGAGTATCTATTCTGCCCCCAAACTGTTTCTGTTTTATGAGCTCAGAACACAAGCTGCTGATGGAGTGAGTTTGAAAACTAGGTCTCGCTCCATTCCCAGGGATTTGCTCCCTGGAGGTGAGTTGGTTTTGAAGCAGGAGTTATGTGTATTTGACACTAAAATAGAGTAGTTTTGTTATTTGTTTCCTCTTGCCCTTGAAAATAATTAGTTAAAACCTTTTGGGGAAACATTAACAGTTCAATTTAACTAAGCAGGGAGTTTTCCAGGCTGGCAGAAAACAAAAGGGGAAGGTGTCCCTCCTGTGCAGGGGTTGGAATTAAATAGTTTGTAAGGTCCCTTCCAGTCCAAACCATTCTGTGATCCTATGGAGAAGTCTGGTGATAACTGTGTCAATGAGATGCCTGTGGAAGAATAGTGATCTGAAGCAGTTGAAAATTTGTGGTTAATGGAGCTCAATTAGAATTATGGAAATATTTTTTCTTTAACTGAGAATGAAGGGATTTATTTTGAGCTCATCTTTCCCACAAAAAGCATTACCCTTAAGCTATATATCTAGATGAGATTTATAAAAATAAGAAATAGACAGAATTTATGAGCTGATGTACAGGACTTGTCAGCAGAAGTAGCTGCACTTTAATCAGATAGTCCATTAACTGCATGCTGTGCATACAGAATCCCAGAATGGTTTGGGTTGGAAAGGACCTTAAAGCTCATCAGATTCTACCCCTGTCATGGGCAGGGACACCTTCCACTGTCCCATTGCTCCAAGCCCCAATGTCCAACCTGGCCTTGGACACTTCTAGGGATCCAGGGGCAGCCACAGCTTCTCTAGGCACCCTGTGCCAGGGTCTGCTCACCCTCACAGGGAGAAATTTTTCCAATATCCCATCTAACCCTGCTTTCTGGCACTGGGAAGCCGTGTCCTGTCCTTCCATCCCTTGCCCCCAGCCCCTCTCCAGCTCTCCTGTGGCCCCTTTAGGCCCTGGAAGGGGCTCTGAGCTCTTCCCAGAGCCTTCCCTTCTGCAGGTGAGCTCTCTCAGCCTCTGGTGCTGGACCAGGTGCTGGCACAGGGGTTTGAGGAGATCCTTCCTGAAGCAGACCCACCTGACAGGTGTGGTTGCTTTGGCTCTGGGCAGGTGACACCACTGGTGACCAGTGTGCAGAACTGCCATGAGCAGATGAATCCAGGGAGAGGAGCTGCTCCATTGCCTTGCACCTCAGCCAACTGCCAGCTCTTAGGTTTTTTGTTTTAATGCCAAGTAAGTTTCTGTATCTGATAGTGTGCTAAAGGCATGACCTCGAATTGGCTCAACCAAGCTGTTTGTAGAACTGGGTGTGAGCACTTCATTTAAATATAAGTTGCAAGTATTGACCAAACCACATCCAGTCTGCCCAGCGGTCTCATTAATTGTATTCATTAAGTGGATTTTAAATCAGAATCATCGGATCAACAAAAAAGGATGAGGCTCTCAATTTTCAATAGCACAAACAGTATTAAACTCTATCAGCTCTCCCTGTTGGGATGTAATGATTTGATTTTATGCTTTTTCTTTTTTTCTTTTTTCATTTTAAGTCCATACATGTTGTTTCATTGAACTTGCAGCCACTATTTTGTGAACCCTTCCCAACCCATTACTAAATGTAGAGACTGACTTCCAGCTGTATTAGGAGGATTTGGACAGCACTGGCACAGCTCAGGTTTGAACTTCAGTACTAAAATACTTTAAGCCCTGTGTCAGATGTATTTTGAGTAGGGCTCAGTACTATATGACTTATACCTGCCTGAGTACACAGGTTAAATCCTCTTTTTTGACTTTTATGGGCCCAAACTGTCAGAAATAATGGTGGCCAAACTGGATATTTGTTTTGCATGCACTAATGGTAATAAAGGAGGCAGGAAGAGTGAGCTCTGAGTAATGCTGCGCCCAAACCAGAGAGAAGAGACTTTTAATCTGCTCTTAGACATGAAGGCCTTTCCCTTTTCCCTGGCATACATTGGACACAATCCCTTAGCCTGAAGATAAGGAGGAGAGTGTTCAGTGGGACTTTGATATGTGGCTAAGGGAAAACAAAAAGGTGGAAAGAGAAGGGGAAAAAAGGGGAATCCCAAGCCCTGTTTAGCACTGCCTGGTTATCCTGTGATCATCCCCACTGGAGTTTGTGCTTCAGCACAGGCAATAGCTGGGTATGTTGCAGCCTGTCGATTAATTTAGTTCCTAGGATTTAAGCTGGATCCCTTTTCTGAAAATAGGAGCAAACTGTCAGTCTTAGTCTTTTGTCCTGTAGAAAAATACATGGAGTTTAACTCCTCACCTCAACCAGAACACGTGGATATAACAACTCTACCAAAATTTTGGTGTGTTTTGACACTCTGTAGTATTGTGCCTAAGCACAATTAACTGCTTTTGATGGAGTAATTGGAGTCAGTGGCACTCTGGAGGAGCTGGGGCACTACTCTGCTGTGCTGTCCTCCATCAGGTTCCGTTTTTAATGGCTATGATAATCACAGAATGGCAATTTGGCTCCAGTTCAGGCTCTGCCTCTTGCTCCTCCAGGTAAGCTGCTTTTTGAGCTCACAGCTGAAGTGCTAGGGAGCTCCCTGCCCTGCATTTGGAGGAGGATTCCCATCTCTTGTCAAGTGTAAAAGCTTAGCATTGGAGCAGTTAGTGCTGTAGTGGAAGGAATTCGAAATGTTTTTGCTCTTCTCTTCTGCTCTTGGGGAGCTGTGAGGAGGGAGCCCCTGCTGCCAGCTGGATAAGCTGTTTGGCCAGTGGTGTGCATCTGGTTGCACATCTATGGGCATGTCCTCCAAAAGGCTGAGAATAAAACAAAAGATTAGAAAGAAATCCAGAGGGATTGAGAAATCTGCTCATACAGTTTTGTTGTGGTTTTCATTTGGAGTTCCTGGGATATGCAAAGAAAAATGCAACTGGATTTCCAAGGAGGGCAGAGGATAAGGGAAGCCAAGGGGCCTGCCTGGGACAATCTGCTCTGGTGTTACAAGGGGACACTGGAGGCAGGGCAGGTGGAGCCATAAAAAGGTTGGTTCTCCTTCAGGGCTAAACAGCCCTGACTCAGGATTTGGTACCTGGAAAGCAAGACTCCTTCTAGGTGGGTGTTATGTTCTGGATCAGAAAACAGGCTGATCTCAGTGGAGAAGAAGACATCTTTGTCAAGTGAAGAACTTGATGGAGTGGCTTCTGGCGATACCTCTGAATTCAAGCAGTAAACACCTTGGCATAGGTGATGACTTGCTGCTCCTCAAGGCATGGACTTGATAATCTTGGGGCTCTTTTCCAGTGATTCAAAGATTCTGTGACACCACTTAGCAAAAGCCTTGAAAAGACTGGCTGAAACAGTAGGAAGGAAAGAGAAGGAAAACAAACAATGGCAACTGTGGAACAAACAAGGAAAGAACAAGCACAGACTGATCTGGACAAGGAATTCCGGCTGGCTCTGGGATGGGATGGTGTGCAAGCAAACAACTGGCCAGAATGTCATGGGCTCTGTTACAGCCTGAGAGAGAGACAGCTCCTCTCTCCAGACTGAGACCCCCTCTTTGGCTCGGAATGTCCTCTGCCTTTCAACTTTGGTGGGGTAAATGACATTGGAAGCTTGATGATCACAAATACTCCATAGTCGTGGGCCCTTCCAGGTTGCCAATGACCTGTCAGGTAACAGAAAGTGAGCACCAAGTCAGTTAGCAGAAAATGAAAGAGCACATCTGTTGCACCTGGAGGGGCTTGGATTTCTGAGCTGCCACATCAATGTGCTGTGTCCTCCTCTGAGGAGGAAGCTCTCTGGATGGATGGCAGAACACTACAGGTTTTAAATTCCCATTTCTACAGATGAACAAAGGAACCAGATCTGGGCTTAAAAGCATCATCTGCTTTGCAAGCTTGGAATGCAAACAAGAGGTTTCAACTTTGAATGTTTTCAAAGGAGGTGGGCAGATAGAGACAGCACAAGGGGCAATGGTTTTAAAGTGGCAGAGGGTAGGGTTAGATCAGATGTTCGGAAGAAATTCCTCCCTGCGAGGGTTGGGAAGGCACAGGGTGCCCAGAGAAGCTGTGGCTGCCTCTGGATCCCTGGAAGTGTCCAAGGCCAGGTTGGACACTGGGGCTTGGAGCAACCTGGGATAGCAGAAGCTGTCCCCGCCCAGGGTTTGGAACAAGATGATCTTTAAAGTCCCATCCAACTCAAACCGTTCTGGGATTCTGGAATTCTACAAGCACAAGATCACGGACACAAATCTAACAACTTTGAGATGCTGAGCTGTGCTGTTGAGATGGAGAAGGCTGCTCCCTCGCTGGGGTGCCAGCTTCCCTTAAGCTGTAATCCTCTTTTTATCTCCAGCCCTCACTCAAGTCTGTCCGTGGTATGTTGCTGTATTGTACAGGAATAACCTGGTTTCCTCCCTCTGAAGCCTGACGAGTGTGCTGACAGCTCCGTGTCAGCTGCTTTGTAGCTGGGCTTGGTTAAACCCAGGCGCTAATTCCCTTCAGTTCATCTGCCTGGCTCCGGTGAAAGCCATCAAACAGCAGGCACCGCAGCTCTGCCCGGGATTTGTTTGCAAATGTAGACACTTAATGGTGAAAAAAGGTATGCCAGCACTTCCCAGCCTGTGGGGAGCAGCAAAACCTGTGCCCTCAGCACTTTGAAACCGTAATTAAGAGTTCGGGAGTGTTCGGCTGATGAAGCCTGTTAGCTTGGCAGGGGAGGGGCATTGTTTTCCCTGCCATGTCAAAAATTGTGACCTAATTACCTGCCCGAACATTTGGTGTAATGCATGACGGGTGATAAAGATACATTCTCACTTTAGGGGATCGCTGTAATCGCTCCTTCAGTGCTGTCACGTTTTGCTGCAGGAGACCCCGAAGTCTCTTCTGTAGCTTGGAAAGGAAACGAACAGCGAAGCTGCTTGTTTCCTGCATTTCTGGGCTGTGTTGCTGCTGCAGTATCCCGGCACCATCCAACAATGTGTGAGGTGACTGAGAAATATCTGTCACATGCTGTTTGTCCTCTCATTCTCTTCCCAGGAGCAAGTGCTGAGCAGAGGCCTTGCTTCAAATGTGCACAGTCTGCTATGTTAGAGCCAAGAGGGACATAGAAATGGATATTCACCAAAAGCTGCTGAGGAGCAGGGGTGAGCACATTGAGAAGTGATGCTGTTTGAAGGAAGACAGGTTAGTGGCCGCTGGTACCAGAATTTAATTTGGCTTTGATTTGGTCTGTAGTGCAGAGGAGTATTCAAGCTGTTGGAGAAAGTAAAGGTGTGTAGTTAAAGAGCTCTTATTATTAGACTGGGGGATGAAGGAGTCCCCTGAAGTGGGAAGTGGGCTCTGCTTCCCTGTAGTGCTTGGAAGCCCTTCCTTTGTTGCCTGCTGCCAGAGTCCTTTGAGAAGCTTAGTGCTGAACCAGTTGGGGGCATTCCTGGCACAGCCCTTCCATTGAGGGGTGGGAAGACACTAAAGTGAATCCGTGCTAGGCTGGCAGGTTGCCTGCCAGCTGATCCCAGCCAGGAGGAGCACTGCTCCAGGGATTTAGTTAGCTTGCTGCACCAGAGGGCTGGAGGTAAAGAGACAATGTGAGTCCAAGAGCTTCATGCAGATATGCTGGAGACATTCCTGGCATACTCCTTTGCCGTAATTCAGGCCAGGACTGTCCTGGTTGGAGTGAAGATCCTGGTCTGACCTCCCCCAGGTGAGGAAGGGACTGTTGCTGGTCCCTGCTGCTGTGTCAATTCTTTAGGAACAGTCTCGTTCCCAAAGGGGCAGCACAAAAACACTGACAAGCAGGGGAATCCCTGCTGCAGCTGCAACAAGCTTGAAAAATCAGTGCTAAAAATTTTTAGGGATTTTTCAAAAAAAGTAATTTTATTCTGAACTGGGATTTTTTCAGATTGTTGTACCAATATTCATTTGGAAAGCTCAGGGATTAAATATAAACATAATGGTGGGAACAGACTGTGTTTCTTTAAAGAATATAACAGGAAGGTAATGATGCCTGTCTTGCTGTTCTAGTATGGATTTGATGGAATCCATTTTCTTCCCAGCAGCCTGTATGATGCTGTTTTGGATTTGTGACTGATGCAGTGTTGATAAGACTGGGGCGTTCTGGCTGTTGCTGAGCTGTGCTGGGGTTGAGTGAGGAACACGGAGAAGGCACAAGCAGGACACCTTACCTGAACCAACCAAAGGGATATTCCGTACTGCATGAGGCTTACATCAGGTTGCCCAGAGAAACTGTGGCTGTCCCATCCCTGGAAGTGTTTCAGGCCAGGTTGGACAGGGCTTGGATATCCACCTAGGATAGTGGAAGGTGTCCCTGTCCATGGCAGGGGGTAGAATGAGATGAGCTTTAAGGTCCTTTCCAATCCAAACATTCTGGGATTCTATTTTGTTGTGCTTAGCATCAGGAGCTAACGGAAAATAGGAGAAAGGGGGGATGTTCCCTAAGGTAAAGCTTATTTTCATAGGAAACAACGTGAAACCTTGCATCTAAAAATCTACACACTTCCATTATTGCTTTTTTGATACAAGAGAAAAATAGAGGCAGAATTACCTGCTGCACATCCCTTCAGCTGTGCTAATAACCATCTTCCCGAGCCTGACCCCGGGTGCAAGCTACATTCTTCTGTGAGAATGTTTGCTGTAAACAATGTACTTGTTATCAGGGAAGTTGAAAAGAGGCTTGTTGGATACCGAAGGGAACGAGCATTTGGCAAAAGATAAACGCCCAGCCGTGCCTGCTTCCCATTCCAAGGCTCAGGGAAAATCGCTGCAGCGCCAAAACATTGGCTAAATTGACAGGAACGTGGGAATTACATGAGATGTAGGGGCTGTGTGTGGTTCTTCCTCTAGCTTTTTAAAGGCTTGGTTGGTATGCTGTCCACAGCAACCCAGGGCATCCTGCAGAATTCCAAATCCTTAGTTAAATACAGCTGCACTCTGTGAGAACTTCTTTTTCTGGCAGTTAAAAAAAAAAAGGGAAGGGAGAAGAGATGGTAAAAAAATGTGAAGATAGAAAGGATTCTGATAAAAGGGAATGGCTTATTAAAGGGATTCAGGAGGAAGGAGACTAAGAAGAGATTGTCTCATGGGAGATTTTGTATGGAGTACTTGGAGAAGAGAACTGCCTCAGGGCTGGGAGGCTGGATCTGTTAGGTTTTTTCTTTAATTTGGGGAAACAGGAATTGCTCCAGTGCCTGGATCAGTATTAGACAATGGACAGCAGCAGGGAGACGTGTGTGGAGCAGAAAATGACAGGACATCTGTCTGTAGCTCACTCTGTAAGAAATGGCACATCTCTTTATCTCAGCCTCAAAACTGAAGGCTGGACCACATTCATGGTCTCATACCTTAGGAGGATAGACTCCCCTTTCAGTGCAAAGGAATCACCTGGTATCTGTTGGTTTTTACTTTTTAGATTTTTTTGGTGGATAGTTTCATCATTTCAGGTTTTTGCTCAAGGCAGGAACTCAAGATTCCTCCACCAGCATCATGTGTAGGGTTCTGCCTCTTGCTTGCTAATGTCTGTTTAAATTTTTTTCACTTGCATGAAAAGGCAGCCTAGCAAATTAGAAGCCCTTCGTAGGCATGATGCTGCTGTTAATTATGTAGGAGCCCAGACACTATTCACAACAGTAGTAGGAAAACTACCAAAGCAAGTGCAGCAGTCTGAAACGCCAAATTAAGGTCTCAGCTCTTGAATGCAGCTAAATCTGCAAGTGGATGCTGTACAGTGTGAGTGTGGGGGTTCCCAAGCTTTATCCAGTGCATGCATCCCAGGATTAGACCTGTGTTTGCAGGTGGGTTCATAGGTGAGCTGGGAGCCAGGGGAATCACCAGGGTCTTCACTGGGATCTGGTGGAACACTTCTGTTCTCCCCTGGGGGGTGAATTGCTCTTGCTGCACCAGGCCTGCGCAGAAGTGGGTGACACTGCTGTCAGTGTGAGTCTGGTGGTATCAATTATCCACCTCATGGCTTCAGCCTGTTCCAGGCTCCTGGGTTAGCTCTTGGTCAGCCTGTTCCTGCACTGACTGAGGCTCACAGCCTGGAGGTGTCAGGAGAGGAGTGCCCACAGTCTGCTCCTGAATTCTGGCACTCAGACCCCAGAGTAAGGTGAAAACAACCCCTGCATGAGACCTCTGCAGCAGCCTTTTAGACCACATCCTCTCCAATTCGTGCACTCTTGTTCTGTAACATCTGGGCTGGTACCTTCTGTGTGTTACTTAAAGCCCAGCAAGTGTTGTAGCTTTTAATTCTAGGTGGGGTCTCAGTGAGTGCTTGCTGTTTTCTGTAAAGGATTATTTGCAAGATGGCACTAAGGGAGCCACTTTTACAATTCTCACTGCACACTGTCATGGCACTGGTCAGTTTTATTTTCTTTGCAGTTGTAGGCTCTGTTTTCATTTCATGGCTGAGGTCCATAGCAGAGAGAATTGCCTGGACCCAGTCCTGGAATAAATTAATCTTCATGACAGAGGATGGGATTTCTCAATATGAGAGCTCTGCAGTGATATTTACATCAGATTTATATTAGGAAGAAATTATTGACTGGGAAGGTGGGAAGGCCCCTGGCACGGGTTGCCCAGAGAAGCTGTGACTGCCCCATCCCTGGAAGAGTTCAAGTATGTTTGCTGTAGCTGGATTGACACAAAACTCTGGTGCCTTGTTGTCTGTGACTGAGGAATTCTTTCCTTGTTTACCACCTGGTAGTTTTCCTGCTGACAGCCTGGATTAGAGGTGGGAAATTCAGTCAGCAGTGCCAGGATCTTGTTTGAGTCCAGGTACTTTGAGTAACTATGCCAGTGCCAAAGTCGATTACCAATTCAGCAGGTCCTGACTGAGTTTTGTCATTCTTGTAGTGGACAGCTCCAGTCAGATCAGTCATCCAGCATCTGACTCTGGGCAGACATTCCAAGAGCAAACTCCTTTCTGTATTGTCTGCTTTGACCTTTTTTTTTCCATCTTCTAGCTTCTGAGCTTGAAAATGATGCATTCTAATAATATTGTCCTTAGATATCCTGTAAAAATGTGATACCTTTATGGATAACTGTATATTCATCTTCACAGAAGTAATACAAGAAAGATACACTTGGCTGGGGGGCGGGGGAGAAACACCTCTCTACTTTCTACTTCGATCAGACTTACTGGATCTTTTCCAGTAAAGATTCTTCAGGAACTAGGAAAAGATTCCCACTCTTCTTCTAGGACTGAATGTGCCACAGGACAAAAATAACTGTCATTAATATTGTATGCATATTTTGCCAGAGGATGGCAGTGTGGAAGGGTTTGAATTGCTCTGGGAATGCCTTTGTCTCAGCTAGGGAAGGAAAATGCCATCTGCTTTCACAGGCAAGTCAGCTTATGCACCCAGACAGCTCCACCTTCAGCCAAATTGGAAAAATGAGGTTGGGGGCTGGTGGGTTAAATGGATTTAAGCTTTAATATTGCCAAGCCAGTGACCTGCCCCGACAGTGCTATCTTTAAAGGGAGAATCATCCGTTGAAGATATCAGTTATTTGTTAAAATACAAAGTTTGCGTGGGAAGAGAGAGTTAAATATATGTAAACCAGAACTGGGACTAGAGAACTTAATTTAAGTAACACTATTCAAAAAAGTTCAGCTAGCAATCTGTGGGCCTCTTGGACTAATCCATAAGAAAGTAATAATGCAAAGTATGTGGGGTTTTTGCCTATTTGTGTGTTCCATCAGCTTGTGTTGGTAAAACCTTTAGAATATTTGTCAAAATATTCATTGCCTGCTTCTCCTTCCAGCTTGCAGAGGTGGCATATATCTAGGCAAGAGACTGAAAAATGTACTCAGTCTCCTTACTACCAAACCAGTGGGTTTCTTCTGTCTGCAAGGCATTGATCTAGTGCTTACAAACAATTCCATGTGCAGTTCAGACAACTCCAGTTTCCAGGAGCTGTCCTGCAGCCTGGTGTGGAGCTCCAGATGTTGGCCTGTCCCCTGTCACGTGCTCTTACAAGGGCACAGGGGGGATTTGGGTCTATAACAGAGTGGTGTTTGCACCACTTAATGAGTGCTTTGTCTGGAGTTTCTTGTGTCTTCACTCAGAGCCAGGATTAAAAAGCACACGAAGGAAATGAATTTTCTCATGTTTGGGCTTGGGTGTTTATTAAATCTTAACTAAAGTACAGAGAGTTCAGCAGCACTTCCAGCCACCAGCTAAAAGTGAGCAAAATGGAGGTGAATCCAGCTGGCTACTGGATCTCTAAAGCTAAGATCTCTTAAAGCTAACCAGTCCAATAGAGAATTAACACCTATATTATTTATGCTTTTGACCCAATAACCAAACCCCTGTGACCTGCAGTGCAGCACTGACTGTCCAACCAGAAACTACTGCCTGAAACCATGGAGAAGGAAGAAGAACACAGAAAGGAAACAACTCCCAAAATCCTCCATCTTGTCCCATACTTATCAATATATTATAAAAATCTCAAATTTAAAACCCTTCACCGTATGAAATCACACACTTCTATTTAACTACGCACCCGTGACTTTAACTCCATCACTCAAATTTGGAGCCTTCTCCAAGGCCTCAGGTCACAAGCAGTTTTCTCCAGGGGGTCAGTGCCAGAAAGCACAGAAAACTCAAAAACCCCAGGTCTCTGGGATCCAACAGGATCCACAGGCTGTTCCCAGGGTTGGGTTTGTGTCCAGCTGCCTCAGTTCCATTGGCTTTGGGACAGCAAATACCAAGTGACCCTTGAGACCATGAAGCCAGGTGTTTTCAGGGAGTTGGTGACACGTGTGCAGCCCCTCTGCAGAATTGTTTGGAATTGCTGGGCAGTGTAGGGGTTTGAATCTCAGCAGGAAGCTGCTGCCCTCATCTGCATGGTGCCTGTGGGAGCTGGCAGGGGTGTGTGTGTGAGAAATGTGGCCAAATCCTGCATCCAGGTGAATCCTAGAGAGAGGAACCTTGTGGCTCTCCAAAGAGCCAAGAGTATCAGGAAAAGGAGGCATGTGGATACCAAAAGCTGCTAGAGGGATTTTACAATAAAATTAAAACTTGAGGGGCTCAGAAGTGCTTCCTAGAGCTGATAGCAAAGTGAAACCTCTTTTCTGTCCTTTGGAAGCCCAACTTCCTTGAAAGCTGCCTCCACCGGTGATGTGCCTGTGAACTGTGTGCAACTTCTGGGCACTCAAGGCACTTCAGAATGGTAAATACAGCTGCCAGTGGCCCCTGCAATCCATCCACTGGGACAGCGAGGAAATGCCTCAAACACCACCAGAACCACGGCCAGGGCTGGGCTTTGCCATTTGAAATCTTTTCCTCAAGCCCTTGGGGATGCAGCAACAGAGCTGGGTGCAGGTAAAAGGGTCAGTGGAAAGCCCCAACCCCAGTGAAGAGATGGAGCATGATCCATCCAGGGGTCCAGATGAGCAGCAGGAATTGGAGCTGTAGGCAAAGCTGCAGATGGGTCCAAGGAGTCACCTGCCTTCCAGCTCAGGTCAGGACTGGGTGCCAGGCATGGAGCTGGACAGGACTGCAGGCAGAGGCTGCTCGGGGCACTTAGGGGCTGCTGGTGCCATCAGGGTGCTGGTTCTTGTGGCTCTGCACTCAGCCAGCCTCCTGCTTCCAGCTCCATCTTCACTGGCTTTTCCAAATGCTGATACTGGAACATGCTGATATTGGAACGATTGCTGTTCCTTGTGCTTGGGAGAATGGGGACTGTTTCACAGGTAAACAGTGAACAGGCAATGAATCCGTGTTTCTGACTTTCCACATTCCAACAGTGTTGCCAATATCACTTGGAAAAGCAAGGACAAATTCAACAGCAGATTTACTGTGGCTTACATAGGTCAGCACTCCAATTTAATGAAGCTGAGCTTAGCTGTGCTTTGACAGTCTTGAAGGCAAAACTCCTGAGCTGAAGATGCTGTAGAGTTGTTTATTTGCAATGGCTGAACAGAACTGCTGCGGAAATAAATCCAGGTTTACCAAGAGAATTGCACTGTGTAACTTGGCATCTGTCAGCTGAGTCCTGGGCTAAAGTCACTTCCTTGGCTTCCTTCTCATCTAATCCTTAGCTGGTCACTTCTTGTAATTGGATTAAGCAGCTAGAATACACAAAGTAGAGCTGGGACCAAATTCCAGCCTGACAATGGATTACAGAGGCCTCTTCTCACACACTGGCCATTCCCTGTGCATCTTCTGCCAAGTTTGTTGTGCTGGGGACTTGTGACACTTTCCATGTGATGCACTGCACAGCTCCATGCCTGGAGAGGAGACACCTCAAAAGCAACAATAAACTTTCTCAGAACTCAGCTGGGCTTTGTACTCATGAATAAAATATCTCCTTCCTTGGTCTACTTAGGGGTTTTGTGTGCTGAGACACGAGTGGTGACAGGAAATCAGTAAACTGTCCTGCAAAATAAAAATAGGGTTTATTTATGTGGCTGTCAAATGTTTGGTGTCCACACTGGGCTGAAATGATCCACCCCTTGTAGCAGAAAATCTCTGTTGTACACGGGGCTATGCCAGCTGTGGGATGAAATCCTATTGCCTTATAAAAGTCAGGCTTCAGAGGTTTCCAGTCTCCCTGGGGTTGAGTTTTCTGCTGTCACTGGAGTTGTCTTTTCTTTCTTGCCTCTGTTTCCTTCTGGAAAATGCACAGAAAACCCTGGGATGTTACTGCCAGGCAGGAGTGAGAAGCTCCTTGCATTGACAGGGACATTGCCTAGGGACATGGCATGCATATCCAGGCATACCCATGCATGGACAGGGACATCGTGGGGACTCCACTAAGGAAAACACTTCCACTGGAGGCAGACTTGTGTTTAAGCAACCTGGCAGCTTTCCATGGTGCAGTTACTCAGTGGTGGATGAAGGAGGACCAGTGTCTACCTCAACTTTAGTAAAGCCTTTGATGCTGTCTGCCACACCATCCTTACATAGGGGCTGATAAAGGGCAGGCCGAGGAAGTGGCCAGTGGGGCAAACTGAAAGCTGGCCAAGTGACCAGAGGGTGCTGAACAGTGGCCACAAAGTCCAGCTGCAGAGTAGCTGCTGCTAAGGTACCCTGGGGATTGATTATATTGTTATTAATGACCTGGCTGATAGGACACAGCATTTCCTCCCCACAGAGTTGTCACAGCCTGGTTTGGGTGGGAAGGGACCTCAAAGTTCATCTCTTTCCACCCCCTACCATGGGCAGGGACACCTTCCACTGTCCCAGGTCGTTCAGAGCCTCATCCAACCTGGCCCTGGGGTCTACTCAGCATTCAGCACGTGGCCTGCTGGCCTGTCTGATGTTCCACCACCTGCAGTTCCCAGCATCTAAAGGGACATCAAATTATCTCTGCTATTTTCTCCTGTTAGCTCTCATATATAGGTTTTTCAATGATACTTTACAGTTCTTGCTCTGATGTTTATTTTAATGCTGAAATAAACATCAACAAAACTGTTCCTATGGGGTAATACCTTCACTGTAATGTTTCTCTGCTAGAATTGCATTATATTATAGAAGCAACCTGAATATGGGATTAACATCTAATATTATACCATCAAAATTACTGTTAAACGAGTGTATCAATCCAGCAAGAGTCTTTTGTTTTATTTACAAATTGAGAAAGCTTTCACTGAGTTGAATAATACATTTAGAGTTCAAAGCAGCTCAAATGAAAATAAATTCAAATTACAATTCGCTCACAGTGCTCCCATCTGGATTCTCCTCTTACTTGTGGGACATCTAGTGGCAGAAAGGAGACTGGATCATGGGAGACAAAATGGTATTTAAAGATGTGATTCTTGCTTTTAGAAAGGACACTGAAACCTTTTTCTTCACAATAGTAGGAGCTGAAAGGATTGTGTGAGCTTTTAGTATTGATATAGGTTTGGCTTTTAGTCACAAAAGCAGTTTGTGTGGGAGCAGCAGGGACAAACTGCAACTTGCTTTTCTTAGTGCTGCTCTGCTCAGAAATAGCTTCATGAAAATTTTTCCCTGATCAAGCCTGATCCCTGTTCCAGCTTCCCTGAGTCTCATTTATGACACCCAACTGCTCCTACCAGAAGCCGTTTATACATTTTATTTCCCCTTGATGGTTTCTCTGTCCGGTATATCCTACTGTTGTCCCTAGGCTTCTCAGGCCAGGTGTGGGGTTCTCAGCAGACAGAGCAGAACTCAACCTGGCTGTTTGAATTTGGAAATTCAGGTGAATAGGAAGGTGGGGGCCAGGAAAAAAGAAGTGTTGTGCTCAAACCTTGCTACACCTGCAGGATATTTAATATATTCTGCTAGAAATATTTTGGAGAAAGAAGCTCAGGCTTTTAATGGGTTGGCCTGGAATGGAACAGTTCCCTTTTCTCTTCTGTGTTCCTCTTTCCAGGCCAGGGGGAGGTGCAGCACAGTCCAAAGAATGGATGCAAGAGGAGCTTTCTAGAAGGCAGCAGTCCTGGGCTCGGGGTGGCAGTGAGCTTGCACAGCAAGAGGTTTCCTGGGAATTGTTCTGCTGTCCCACTCCACTGGCTCTGTAAGAATAATTGTGGAAACAGCAGAATGTTCTTCCTTTTTCTCTTTTATTTTTTCTCTGAACTTTCCACTCTTGTTGGCAAAGCCCATGCAAACATTCTTTCTTGATGGAGCTGGAAGAACTAATGTGAACCTCTGTAACAGCCTTGGGTATTTCACAGCAGAATCAGATGAGGTAGAACACGTACCTCCCTTTAAAACTCTGTTTTAATGGTGTGGAGTTTATCACCTTTCTATTACCTGGCCTGTTTGAAGGCTTTTTTTTTTTGTTTTTTCCATTATGATCTGCAGCCTTAAGGGCACAGAATCCACTCAGAAAGCAAATTGATACTCCTCTGACCTTCAGTTTTGGGAGTTTGTGTAACAGGGCCCTAATGGGAAGATTAGCTGAAATTTCTGAGTTCTGTCAGTGCATTTCTGCACTTGAGAGTCTGAAAAAGGTCATGGCTCTGCCTTTGCAATCAGCCAGGTGAGAGCTAGGCTCTGAGGTGCTGGGTGACATCTTCAGAGAGGATGGAACACCTGGGAACCCTATGATGCTCCCTCGTGACACAAGCCCACACAGACCCACCCTCACTCCCTGTCCCCCTCAGCAGAATGGGGAACTAAATAGAGACCCCAAGTATTCCCTTTCTCTTTTTTTTGGCTGAGCATGGTGCTCCAAGGTGTGGGCTATTCTTTTGGTCAGCTGTACTGGTTCTGAGGTGATGCAGCCACTCCAGGGGCAGGTGGTCCAAGGTCCACTACTAGCACTGGTTGCTAAAGTATGCAGGAACAAGGTGGGAGGGTGTAGAGCTGCGCCCATGTGTGAAGCCATCTCCACTGATACTCAAGGCTATTTGCCACCCAGAAGAAGCTGGAGCAGCAATTAGGTCCATCCTTGTAGCTCTTTTCCAGTTCTGTAAGGGGACTGGGAAAAAGCAATTGTAGGACCCAAGCAGAGGTTGTCTGAGGTGGAAGAGAGGGAAGAGCACTTGGAAAAGAGAGGTGCCTGGAGCAAGCAGGCTTCCATGGAGCTTCCTTCCCATGGGGCAGGGAGGCTGCAGGAGTGAAATCCAGCGGCTTTAAAAGCTTCCATCTAGGCCTGCAATACTACAAGACATTTTGGAGAGCCCCAGACTCCTGTGGAATCTGTTATCGCTGGGAATGCTGGGGTTGGAGAGGTGGTACCCTCCACTGTGACTCAGGAGAGAGACTTCCCTGCAAACACTCTTTCTATTCCCATTTTTCCTGCCTCCCTCATTGATCAGGTAGCACTTGCAGATCACACTTTGATATCATCTAATTTTTCCTCGTTTAAAATCTCTCTGAATGTTTTGGATTAATTCAGTTTTTAAACCAAAGAACAGTGTAGGCAGCCCTACCATGGATCTCTAGCTTAATTCTTCCACATGCAAAGTTATGGCCCCTGACCTGACCCAGGTTCAGCCACACTGTCACAGGTTTTACATATCTGAGCAGTCTTGGGCTCCAATCTTTAGGGTTGTGCCCCTCTGAACGATCCTTTTGTTTTCCAATGTCCTGAGAGCCAGGAGCACCTCTAAGTCTGCAAGTTGAGCTTTAAAATCCAAACCATGGTTGTGAAGCCTTGTTTGAAAACGAGCTCCTTAAATGTGTGTGTGTTTAGGGGAAGGTGTATGAGTGGCATAAACACTGGATTTTGAGAGAAATGTTGAAATTACAGTAGTTTATTCCATACCTGGAATCAAGGGTGAATAAGGTAAGTTGTTACACAACTCTGGCAACTGGTGGAGACACAAGGAAAGGCTGAGAGAATTGGGATTGTTCAGCCTGGAGAAGAGAAGGCTCTAGGTAACAGAACTGACCCTTCCATGTCCTGAAGGGAACAGGAAAGATGGCGAGAGACTAATTACTAGGGATGGAGCGGCAGGGCACAGGGAATGGCTTCCCACTGCCAGAGGGCAGGGCTGGATGGGATATTGGGCAGGAATTGTTCCCTGGCAGGGTGGGCAGACCCTGGCACAGGGTGCCCAGAGAAGCCGTGGCTGCCCCTGGATCCCTGGAAGTGTCCAAGGCCAGGTTGGACACTGGGGCTTGGAGCAACCTGGGATAGTGGAAGATGTCCCTGCCCATGGCAGAAGGAATTGGAATGAGATGAACTTTAAGAACCCTTCCAACCCAAACCGTTCTGGGATTTTGTGTTCTACTCTGAGGCTGATGCATTCACCAGCCTGCTGAGCTCAAGGACTCTCTGGGACAGTGAATGGCAGGATTTACTGCAATGGCATTTGTTTATTTTGGATGTGACCCTGGTGCTGCTGGCAGTCTGGCCAGTCTTACAGATCTGGTGATGGCACAAGTCCATGAGCAGCCTTTGGGCTCAGGGAGTGTTGGGTCTGGTCTGGTCTTTCTGGCCCTGGAAATCCAAACTGCTATGAAGGGAACTGCCTGCCTCTCCTTTTCTGTTGGGATGTTCCTTTTCACAGAATCACTTAGGTTGGAAAACACCTCTGAGATGGAGTCCATTTCCTGCATTCCTGCCGATTGAGCCCCATGCATAAGTACACTTGCTCCTGGTTTTCCTGTCATTCCTGAAGTTGTGACAATTGGACACATTAGAAAGGGAATTTCCAGATCTGGCAGTGGGAAAGGCAGTAAGGTGAGTAACAGGATGTGCAGCTGACTGCCAGGAACGGAGCAGAGTCACAAGTACAGTGTGGATTTGGGAAACAAAAAAGGGCATCACAGCTCCTTCTGTGCTGAAAATTTGCTTTAGAGATGGACTTGATTTGCAGGTACAGCGTTAAACTCACCTACTGAGTGATGGAAAATTACTGCCCTCACATTCTGGCTTTGTCCTGTTGTAATCCTAAATACTGAGAGAGATGTTTATCCATGCTGTTAATGTGTAGTAATGGAATTGCTATTTTAAAAATCGATACAAATCTCACACTAAAAACAAAAAGCTTATAGATTAGTCTGTCAAGAGCTGTTTTAATAGATATCTGACATTTGAGACACTTTCCCCAAAAGTACTCTTTCAGCTTAAATTACTTCTTAAATGTTGCTGCCTGCAGATTCCAGGCCAGCTAATACAAGTTGTCAGAGTGAAAACATTTCTCTGCAGCTTCAGAGAAGCTGGAAATAATAAATGTTTTCATTATTTTTTTCATTTGACCTAGAATGTGTTCCTTCCTAAATTAGGGAGCAGCAGTTTCAAACACATTCCTTACTTTTGTGGTTTCAGCTGTCTGGTAGGCTGGAGAACTGGAGAGGTGGGGATGATGGGGAAGTTTAGAATGGATCTTTCTAATACTGCCACTTGCAATGTGTGAAAAGCTGAATGGTGCTGACTGATTGAGACTTCTTTTTGAGATGCAAAAAATTGGTAGCAGATGGTATATGCATTTATAATCTAAGTAATTGAAGCTGGCTTTAATATCCCTTTCATATTTTAACAGTACTCCATACCCTTCTCATTTCCTTCCACAGCTCTGGGTAGAGTCTCTGGTCGTCTCAGTCAGTGTACTCACAGTATTTCTCATTCTGACTTTTAAAGACCTGTTAAATAGCAAAAATTGCAGTTATTCATCAAGTTCAGAGTCATGTCTTTGTGGGGTGTGTGTCCTGGTGAGACCCTGACATCAAAAGAGGTTCCCAGTGCCCATAACTTGCAGACCTGCAAATCTTTGGGGAGTTACTGCTCTCTCCAAGACTTAGCACTGCCCTGAGAGGTACAAGACTTTGGTTCAGGGGCATGTTTGACTTCTCCTCATCTCAACATCTACTGCACCTTCCACTCTCCAGCGGGAAGGAACAAGGAACTGGCACAATTACACCACTCCCTGTGGAGCCCACAGCAGCAGTGGCAAGCAGGGAGATGGATGAATGGAGCATATCAAGAGATGACAGACATTCACTGCTGCATCTGGGTGATTCTTCACTCCTTTGGAGGTTCTTTCTGAGACTGGGCAGGATTTCCTGCAATATATCAGGATGTTTTGTCCTTAATTCAGCATTTTGTGGAGACTGACTATAAAGCTCTGCTTATTGTAGGATCTGTCTGCAACAGCTGCCTGATCTAGGCTTTCCCAAATAACCTATAAACCCAATTATTATCTTTAAAGTCTTCACAGCACACAGGTCTTGTCATAAACTAAAGAGTCCACAACCTCTTTGAGGTCTTTAATCAACATGGACCTGGATGGGCAAAATTTGTGTGATGATGCTGAGAAAATCCCAAATCGGGGGTATTTGGTGGTAAGTGCAATGAAAGAGTAATGAGGAGATGACGAGGTTTGGTTCAGATGTCTGCAGGGAAGCAAGGGTGAAACCTTGAAAAATTTGGCCATATTTGAAAAATTTGCAATTGTAAAGAAAGGCCCATTGTGTTACCATTTCTTTGATTCAGAAATAAAATAAGTCTAGAACTCACCTTTCAGATAACAAGTAGTGGGACCAGAGAAAATGCCCTGAAGTTGCCCCAGGGAAGGTTGGATATTAGGAAAGATTTCTTCCTGAAAGGGTGATAGGCATTGGAACAGGTTGTCCAGGGAAATGATGGAGCCACCATCCCCAGAAGTGTTCAAAGCAATGCAGTCTTGGTGCTTAAAGACACCATTTAGTGCTGGGTTAATGGTTGGACTTGATGTTCTTAGAGGGCTTTTTCAACTGCAATAAACACCCCTTTAAATTCTCTCTCTGCCTTAAAAAGCCCAGACAGCTTCAGCCTTGCCTTACCTACATTTTAAAGAATTTTTGAGTTCACAAACTTGCCGTAGTGTTTGACATCCCAGAAGGTGACTTTAAATCTTATTTATCTACAGGCAAAGTCTGCCCTCAGGCAGACCAAGGCCAAGCCTAAAGGCCTTAACACTTGGTATTGCAAGTAGGGAGGTTAATCCTAGCAAAATGTTGCCCCTCTTTTGTAGGGTTTATTCATAGCCTGTTCCTCTCCACCACTTTTCCAAGGCTCCTCATTCCCATTAGTCTCCCCCAGCAACTGGCTTTAGGGACCATTCCTGCCTCATGCTGGTCTTGCTGAGAGTGGTGCCTTGTGGTTTCTCAGCAGCCCATCCATCAGCAGGACTGCCAAGGTTTTTTCCTTGTCAATGTCTCTATGATGGTTTTGTCAGGTCTGTGACTATATTTCTTTGTGGTTTCTCCGTTTTCCTCTTGGAATTCTCAACTGACAGAGTCCCCAGTCAGATAACCTTGCTGGAGTAAATATTCTCACACTCTCACCTGCCCTCATCAACTGATGTGACTGTGGGGATGAAGATACTTGCATTTTTTCAGCCCCCATCTTGGTCACATTTTCCAGCTGATACTTTTTTCAGCTGCTTTTTCCAGGCTGTGCTTCCAGCTGGGACTAAGGCTGGTGTTAGCACAGAACCCAGTGAACTGTTCCAGGCCTTGAACATTGATGGTTCCAGCCTCTGCATTGATGGACCAGGACAGCTAGAGCACAGAATAAAGTACACTCAAACATCCTTGCTGTCCTTAGGAGGAAACTTCTATTCATGGGATTTTGAGTGGTCTTTAATTTTGTGAACAAAATGTCTTGGGAAAAGAATGAGTGAATGCTTTGCATTGCTCTTGTGCTAAGAATACTGGAAAAAGGGCAAGGAGAAGATCAAAACATGGCAGACTTTCATTGGAAAAAGTCCAAGCCTTACAGAAATGGATATTCTGGAAGCAGGACTGAAGGGTTTCAGAAGTGTTTATTAACTGAGTCAATGGTACCTGTTCAGGCAGGGACAGTGAGACAGGTGTTTGGGGTCCCCTTTGTGCAGCTGGCTGTGACTCCAGGGAGAGACTGGGTGGGGTGAAAGTCATGCTCTGTGTCCTCCACTGCTGCATGGGAAATCTGGAGGGTCTCTCAGAAGCAGAAGCTCTCCAGAAGTTAAACTCCAGACAAGTCATGCACTTTGTGCCTGAACCTGGGCTCGTGCTGTTCTTACCCTCAGTCAATCACAACCACCCATCTCCCCAGACACCAAGCTCCTCGTGGGCTTGGGAAAGCAATGAAATGTATAAGTGAGTGGATTAAATTCATGGTTTACTCTAAATCACTTACCTTTCACTTTAATGTTGTGTGATGGACATAAAATCGAGTTGATAAACTACCCCTTATAAAGAACGCACTGCTCGGTGTTTTTAAGCACATAGGCTTGACAGCAGCAGCTGATTAATAATTAATTAAAATAATGGTCAGGGAAAGAAATGCAACTTTGCCAATCTATAATTACTTGGAAGCTTCTTCATACATTTTCCATGAGAGTCTTTTCCTTGTAAGACTCTGAAAAAGTATATTTAGTGTTTGTTTGCTTTCAACTATGGTTTTCAGCGGATGTTGATTGAAACAGCATCTTAATCAGTCTGACCTCAGTCTCCAAGGGATTTTTTTCCATTGACTCTATCTCTCCCTCCTCGCCTCTCCCTGTGTGCTGAAATTCTTGTCAGAGCTGCTAACTCTGTTACCTTTAGTGCTTCCTTTTTAAAGACTCTTTTTAGCTCAAAACCTTTTCTGCACATTCCCATCTTGGGGTAGGAGGGGACAGCCACCTCTTGCTGACTGTGACCTGAGCTAAATTTCTTGGAAGCAGTTTCCTCCCATCTTCCTACTTTTCTCTAACTGATTTTCCAGCAGCAGCTGTGCTGAGAACAAATTATTAAGCAACACAAAGCATTTTAGAGCCTTCATGGAGCTGGGTCTTCTGTGTGAAGACCACTCAAAATGGACAATTCAGCTGCATTTTCCTACCTCAGACCCGAGTGTGGCTGTTATACTTTTTGCCTGTGAATTTGGCAAGGGTTCTCATGTTGCTTTCATCTCTGAATTCTTTGACACTTAGTTTTTCGTTGCTTCCTATTTCAGCAAGTTCAACTTAATCCAGCTTTTTAATTTCAAAACTCAAAGGTGTCCTTGTCCTCTCATTCCCTTGTTTTTAGAAAGCAACTTGTTCAGAGTGATCTGGGGTGAATGTCACAGATCACTTGATTTCCAACCACGCTTTCCAGCTGAACATTTCTCCTGGCACTGTCTTAGTACTATTTCCATGGGATGGATGATTCGTTATTTCTGTCCCAATTTCTTCTGTGGCAGCAGGAAAACAGAAACCAACAGGACCTATACAAGTTATCTCCTTGACCCGGTGAACAGGGAGCATATTCCTAAAAGCTGAAGGGTTTTTCCATAGCTTGGCTCGAGATTTGTTAATGCCTGACTACATGTTTTTGGTCCCCTCCCAAGTAAATCCTGTCCTAGCTGAATAAAATGCCCTGGAATCTTCCTGGTTGGAAAGTACCTTAAATATCATCTTGTTCCAACCTCAGTGCCCAAGGAGAGCTTGAGATGGAAATGTGTTGTGGGATCTTCATTGTATCTGCAACCTCCTTTTGTGGGAATGTGGAGAGAAAATGGATCCAGGCGTGTCTGAGGTGTGCAGGAATGGGGCACTGGACAAGCTGGAACAAAGGAATAAGCAGGAGAGCAGCTTGGGATAGTGGAAGCTGTCCCTGCTCATGGCAGGGGCTTGGAACGAGATCGACTTTAAGGTCCCTTTCAACCCAAACCGTTCTGGGATTTTCTTATAGTAGGAAAAAAAAATCCACCTGAGGATGTTCAAGCACTAGAAAAGATTCTGGAGAGACTGAGGGATTTATGTTCTTTGAGCTCTTGAGTCACGTGTGTTTGGTTCTGACTTATTTGGACCTCTACATGTACCTTCCTACTTACTCTGAAAACTCTGATTTCCAGGGGTTAAAAGCATTTTACCCAAGATATCTTTGGGTATCTGATTAAGTGAAGCTTTTTGGAGTGGGATAATCTACTGCCTGCTGCTGACACACACCATTATCCACACAGTGGTGTGAGATTGGAAAAGATGTGCAAGGTTTGCATGTTACACCCAGCTCCCAGAGAATGGAGACTGAAATAGTCCCAAGCATATGTTAATTTTCACTGAATATTAGATGAATTTGACTGTGTGTTTTAGTCATATGGCTCTGTGGAAACAGATGTACTTCTTCACTGGAGGAGTTTCTTTGGATTAAATGAACATTTGAGAGCTTTTTCTTTGCTGTTACCACTAGTCTTTGTGCTGTATGGCTTTGATTTCTGTATATGATCTCAGTGCATACAAAATAGGCATAGGAAATTATGCATAAACTCTTAAAACAGAAAGATTATATAGTTTGGCTGAATTCTGAACTTTACAACAGTGAGTGAAAGCCAGTTCTTACTAAGGATAATTCTTTGAATCTTGCAACAATATTACCATGAGCCTTGAAAAATTAATGAACTTGGTATTTTCCTTAAATATTCTAGCTATATTGAAATAAACTTGATTATTGAAATGTGCCCTTCCTTTCCATGAAGGTGATTTTCCTGAAGTTTTGATGCAAAAGTGAAAATAATTTAATTTATTTATTACTTTACATTTGAAGGTTTTTTCCGTTTTGAAAGTTTTGGTTGCTGAGACTTCCCTCTGATTGTCCAATTGGAATATTCTGGATTAATACACATTTTTATTTTGACCCTAGTTCAATTCAAAGAAATCCATGGAGCTGTAGCTAAGATGTGAGCCTACTGCATTGAAACTGGTGGATGTGAATCTCCAGTTGACTGCTGAGTTGATTAGAGCCTTCTTACTGCCTTTTGTTTGGGTTTTGGGTGTTTTTTAGCTGATCTCAAGCATTCATCTCCTCTCCTCACCTCTCCTCATTTTTAAAGCTTGATGAACACTTTCTCAGAACATTTCCATCAACTGAAGTGCATAAAAGCCCGAGGTGCACCATTTCTTAGTCACTCAATACTGATAAACTGAAAATTACATAATTCTTTCTGGTGGATTTTTTTTTTTAATTTTTATTTTTAGGGCTTTTACAGAAAGAATATGCCAGTGTTCTGTTCCTACCTATTAATATTTCACACCAAAATGCACTTTCAGAGCTTTCTGGGCTGACATGCACATCGGAATGATTTCATTGTTCTTCAAGTGCAATGCGCTCTCACACTGAAAGGAAATACAAGTGTCTGCATTTAGGAATGTAAATTGTGAAAAAGGGCTTTAAATGCTTGTGGACAGCAGGATGGGTGATGAGGGAGGGCAGGACCACAGCTCTCTGCTTTGTTGTATCCCCATTTTCAAGGTCCCACAGCATTAGGTCTTCATCTCTGCAGGGTCACACTTAAATTTTCCAGGAGACTTTTGTCTTTCAGCGAGGTGAGCTTGACACTCAGACTAGTCAGAAGTGCTTCTAATAGATTTAAATTCCATTAAAAATCCCTTTTTGAACAGTTCCAACATCACTAATTGCCAAAATACTGCCATTTTGCACCAGCTTGTGTTCTCTTTTCTCTTTGGTGCTTCCTTTAGTGTGTCATAGTAGGCTTGCTGGAATGTTCTGTTACATCCTTAAGGTAAATGGCTAAAAATTGCTTTCAGTAATAATATTAAATTAAAAATCCCTGTGACTTGAGCAGCCAGATGGAAATATGCCATTCTACAATATTTGCCATTCAAAATGAGTAAGAGTCACTGGAGCAGGGATCTTCTATGAAACTTGGGTTGTCTCCAGCAGAAGAAAGGAGAAACCAGAAAGTGTTGCCTGCACACTGAACTTGAGCAGTTGTCACCACAGAAAAGTGCTCTTTAGGCTTTTCCAAGATTTTTGAAGACCCAAACCCCACAGAAGTTGTGCTGTCTGTGCTTTTGTTGCCAAATGTGTATGTAACAGGACTTACCCACCTATGCTTTGGGTAGGACTCAGGTCTAGTTTGAGTAGTTTCATTGACCTTTCTTGCCCTGAAGAACAGTAAAACGCCTTACCAAATTCAGACAACAAATTGCCTGTATTATTATGCCAGATAATTTTCTGTATTTCTCCCCAGGTTTGTGGTGCTCATGCTTGTTATGTTCGAGGTGCTTCTGAGGATGAGAAGTGCTCAAGTGTTATCCTATAGTTCCCCTTTAGGTTAAGAATCCAAAATCCCAACATAAAAAGGGTGAGGAGCCACACACAAGCTATTATCCTTGTTCAAGGTGGACTTCTGCAGCCTGGATAAAAAGGGGAGAAGTGGATTTTTGTACAAGCAGTAAAGGGGTGCAGAAGGCAGGTCATGCACAGCAAATGGAATTCTGTGTGCAGCTGCATCAGTCACAGTTTCCTGCTAGAAACAGGAGCAGTGTTAACAGCTTGCAGCCAAAGCAAGAGAAATCCAGAGGGATTTTGGGGATAGAAATGTTCTTTGTGAATCTCCATGTAAGGCTTTGTTTGAGCTGCTGTAATTAGTAAGTACCCTGGCTGTTCTACGACAGTGTTTTGACATTTTGTTCTCTCTGGCAATCCATGGGGAGAGTTGAGATGAGAGAATGGTCATGATTAGCACTCAACAGAGCAAGTATTAGTTTTTTTTGCCTATTTGATCCATCATACTTTTAACTATTGGATTCTGTGAAGCCTAAGCTTTGAAACCCCACATATAAATCTCCAGTAAGACATTGCCTTGAAACAGTGGGATAATAATTATAGAATCCCAGAATGGTTTGGGCTGGAAGGGACCTTAAAGCTCATCTTCTTCTACTCTCTGTCACGGGCAGGGCCACTTTCCACTAGACCAGGTTGTTACAAATATGTGGTCAAAGCTTAGCCAAAATAACCTTGCTCCTAAAAAGGGTATTCCATGGCCAGTAATGGTGATCTCAGTGCTCTCAGCCCAGGATGGTCTCCTTGGCATTAAAAATGTTGCTTGGTGTGTTGAACTGAAATGAACTTAATTTTAAAAAGACACAACCCCTTACCCCCCCTCCCGCCCCTGTCTCCAAAATAAACAATACAGGAGTGTTAATATCTATTACACAGCGATATAGTGATAGGATAAGGGGAAGTGGTTTTAAACTGAGAGAAGAGAGATTTAGATGAGATGACAGCAAGAAATCCTGCCCTGTGACGGTGGGCAGGCCCTGGCACAGGGTGCCCAGAGAAGTCGTGGCTTCCCCTGGATCCCTGGAAGTGTCCAAGGCCAGGCTGGATGGGGCTTGGGGCACCCTGGGACAGTGGAAGGTGTCCCTGCCCATGGCAGGGAGTTGGAATGGAATGGGCTTTTAGGTCCCTTTCAAATCATTCTGAGATTCTGTGACATTACTAGACTTCACAGATACATTGTCAATTCTGCCTTCACCTATAAAAAGCCCCTCTCAAGCTTTCACAGGTTCTGGGATAGAAAGTGATTTACTGCCAGCCACTGAATTAAATCCCATTGTACCATTTGTTCTGCACAGTGGTCTCCAATCCCTGTAGCTCTTCAGGTACCATTTTCCTTAAATCTGCTCTCTGGCTTTATACTTCTTTCTAAACAAACAGAAGGCTTATTCAGATGCAGAAGAATCTTTTTTCTTCACAGTCTCTTCACTGCTCTCAATACAATGGAAAATATTTTTGTATCTATGTGAATTTCCACTTCTTAGTAATACAAGTGCTTGCTGCACTTTGATTCCTGCACAGATAACAAGAATTCTGATCCTGAGGTTGACAGCTTTTACTTTGTTGGCACAGAGCTCTTTGGCCAGGATCCATAACAACACCTTTTGGTTGTTCACAAATAGCTCTCTCTAATCCAAACCAGAGTTACATATCTTCTGTGAACTGGGAGACCCAGGACGTGCTGTGCAGTTTGGCAAGTTCTCACTGAATTTCTCTGCTGGAGTCAGCTCTGATTTTGCTGGAATACAGTAAATGTTAACATATTCCTGTAGATTTGACATAACTGTATGTGTATTCTCAGACCAAGAATGCAGGAATGCTGGGAAGTCTGAATTATTGCCCATGGAGGTGCTTTTGTCGTTGGAAAATATTGATTATCCTTACCCTAAAAACTTTCAGAGAACATTTTTGACTTATGTTTGGGATACCAAATTTCTTACTTGAGAACCATAAAGTGGCCCCCAAAATCTGTCTCTTTTCCAGGTTTGCTGTACGTAAGAGGACCAGGCAGAAGGGTTTGTTCCTCAACTGTGCACTAACATTTTAACAGGAATAACTGAGCTCTCTATATATGTACTGACTAGTTACTTTTCATGAGTTACCAGCCAGGCAGGTTTCACAGGACAGTGATTGAGGGACTATCTGCAGGTACAAAGCACAGTAAAGATTCATGTTCAGTACTTGGGGAATGTTGCTGCATGGCCATAGTGCTGCTTTCCATGAAAACTCTGCTTTAGGGAATCAGGTGCCAGAAAATGCACAGGACCTGTTTAGCTCCTTCTCAGCTTGAGCTGCAGGTCGTTGGTACGTGTTTTCTTTATGTTCCTTAGGAGCAGTAGATCACTGGATGTGTTCTGTCTTTGGGCTCAACACACACACGTTTTAGGGAGCTGTTAGATGCTGCCAAATGGGGTGAAGCCCCTAAGTGATCATTTGTGAAAATGCAGATATGTGTATATGCCAAGGTAATGTGAGGTTTAAGACAAATAAACCTACCTTGCATCACAGAAGGAAAGATGACTCTGAGGCTTAAAATCCTGGAATGATTTAGGTTTGAAGGGACCTCAAAGCTCAAGTTTTCCACCCCCTTCCACGGCCAGGGACCCTTCCACTAGACCAGGTTGCTCTAAACCCTGTCCAACCTGGCCTAAAGTGGTCCCAACTGGGTGATTAAAAGGCTGTAGGAGGTTCTCCAGTAGCAAAAGGGATAGCACTGCTTTCTGCAAGGAAGGTGGCCTGGGAACCATCCATCTCTCCAGAGTTACTGAATATCACAGCAATAGAAATTGTTTTACCCGAGTGAAAAGCTTAAAGGCAGGAGAAAAGCAGGTTACTCCATGCTGAGTGTGAAGCAATAAACTAAGGAACTGAATCTGATTTTTGTTGAGTAAAAACACTTTTAAAATTCTCTATTGCACTCAAGAGTGGTTCAACAACCTTGTAGTAAATTAGATTAATAGGTGTTGATTTTACAGCTGCTTCATTATCTCCTGCTACATTAAAATCTAATTATTTATTCCCACAAGTGTTTTCTTTTACTTCTGGCTTTTTACTGGTGCTGCTGGTGCCACAAACGAACTGCAGTGTTATCTGTTCCTGCAGCCCATGGGCAGCAGGTGGGACAACATCTCTCTTACAAATAACCTACAGCTGCTACTCCCTGCACCCTGCTGCAATTAAGCCTTCATTAGGAACTGGTGAATAATTCTGCTGTTCCTTGCCGCTGGCTGTGATCCCTCCCTCCCTTAAAACGAAGGCATGACACAGATAAAGGTGGGGCTTTTCCAGCTCGAGTATTTCAAAGCCTTCCTCTTGGAGTTATGATTGCAGAAGGAGTCCTGGGCCATATTCTGGAGACTTTGGTAAGTCTGTCCTTAGGAAAATATACTTTGAATTTGCGGAAATTGTGGGAGCGGCTGCAGCTGAAGTTCGGCACAATTCTCTGCTGTTGGAGAGGTTTCACGTAAAGCCAGTGTCAGGAATTGTTAATGCAAATAGTGGTTATGTTTATCTGGGAGCTTCCTGAGAATGGAGCTGCTTTTGCTTTTTCAGCTGCAGACAAGTTTCTAAAGCCTCTTTATTTGTCTCTTTAGAGCTAGATATTCTTTATCTTTTTTCCCCCTTTTTAGAGTCACCTCAGTCTGAAGATTTCCTTGGATATGGTCCTTGAGTTGCTGTGGAAGTCACAGTCTTACACTTTAGAGGATTATTTTGGAGCTTATCCAATGGTTAATATTCTAAATATGTGTTGTTTTAAGGAAGTTATGCTTAAATGCGTTGAAGATCTTATATATTTAATTTAATGGGTTGGAAATGTGATAAAGAATAGCTTGCCTGTTCTGTGGACTGCAGCTGTGTGACAACACAGCAATTATACATATTTTAAAAGATATCTCCAACACTCATGGAGTTAATGAGTGTTGCTCACTGGTGTCAGCTAAACATTGTGCTATCAGTGAGGCTTTTCAGAATTTAAAATTAAATAGCAGGTTTTCAGGGGGGCTCTTTGCACTCACTAACTTTTCTCAGTTTGTTTGCTGCATGTTCGTTCTTATCAATTATTTATGAAAGCTGTGAGGCAAACTTGAAATCCTGTAGTGTTTGGAATTAATAATTTAAAACCTTTGTTTCCTTTTAATCTCCTCTCTGTGCAGTTATGTCCATAGTCACTTTTCTGGTGTTAAACTTTATTAAACAAATCAACAATGAAAGTAAAACTGTCAATAAATAAGTTGCGTAGATCCAGACCTAGATGTAATTTCTCTCGATGGGGCTTTTATGTTGAATTACAGCTTTAAAAACATCTTTACACTGAACATTAATCATATGAAATATTCAGAATTGTTTCCTGGGTTATTAGGAAGTTGGGAAATGTGTCTCCCAGTGCAGAGCTGCCTGTGTTCTTAAACTTCCGATTTCCATCCTTATCAGCTGCCAAGTTGCAGTTTCATGGAGTTTCTTGTTCCCTGTGACTGTCAAGGTGTTTTTTCATTTCTCTATGATGTGTGCCAGCTTTGAGCCTCTGCATTTTGTGTACAGCTTCCCTCTTTTCCTTAGTATCGTGTTAGACAAGTCTGCCCCCTCAGAGATAACACTTTTGGAATAAACATGCCCACATTTATCAATTACTGTTGCTGACCAGGTTTGGGTCCCTTATTCTCTGCCAGTTGGGTTTTCCTTTTCAGTCATTTTTGGATCACTGATGAAGAGATCACACACCAAGGGCGTTCAGAGGAAAGGGGTTGGTAGTTGTTTCTCTGGGCTGACAATCCCAAATAGCTGTGCTGGGTCTCTGTGGAAGGTGGTACCAGGTCAGGAAGGTGCCTGACAACCCTTTCAGGGATGAAACTTTCCCCAATATCCACCCTGGGCCAGCCTGAGCCCGTTCCCTCTTCTCTTGTCCCTGTTCCTGAGAGCAGATCCCAAATCCCCCTCGGCTGTCCCCTCCTGTCCTTTTCTCCAGGCTGAGCCCCTTTCCCAGCTCCTCCAGCCCCTTCCCAGCTCTGTCCCCTGCCCCGGACACGCTCCAGCCCCTCAGTGTCCCCCTGGCCAGAGGACTCAGAACTGGACACAGCCCTGGAGAGGCCGTGCCCTGCCCTGGGGCTCTGTCTCACCATGGCTGGCACAGCCCAGGGGGCTCTTGACCACCTGGGCTCATGTTCAGCCCCATCACCAACACTGCCAGGGCCTTTTCCAGCTTCCCAGCTACTTTTCCCTGAGCCTGCAATGTTCCATGGGGTTGTTGTGAGCCAGGGACAGGATCTGACCCTTGGCCTTGCTGAGCTCAGCCCATGGATCCCTGATCCCTCTGCACAGCCTTCCTGCCCTCCAGCAGACCCACATCCCCCCAGGTGTGTCTGCAGCTTCCTGGGGCTGCTCTCCATCCACTCATCCTGATTGTTGATGAGGACAAAAATGTGAAACTGGACTAGGCCCACGACTGCACCCTGTGGAGCAGCACTGGTGACCAATGCCAGCTGGATTTCATTCTGTAATTCTGGGCCCAGCCTTCCAACCATTCACTTTCCAATTTTTAAAATTTTTTTTCCTCCTTTCTTTATTTGGGTAGAGATCATTCCTATATCATGCAGGAGCTGGGAAGAGGGCTTTTTTTTGTACTCTTCCATCACTTATCAGTGATAGAGTGACACAGATCCCTGAGAATGCTGCAGAATTTGGGAGAAGTAGCTGAGGGCTTCTGCCATGCACAGTAAACAACACTGAGTCAATCATGCTCCCCCTCAAGATGAAATGTTTTTCAAAGAATTTTTAAAATAACTATAACACATATATATTTCATGTATATTTATGTGTTTGTGGAAACTTGCCTTTTTTTACTGCTTTTGGAGGCTTGCTCACATCACATTCCATCATTTTGTTTACAGCTGCAGCTTCCCACTGCCTGTGCCATTCCTACTGTGTTGAGTGCCCCAAGGAAATTTTCACACTTG